>CM024206.1:36562923-37174816 GCA_013435755.1 Amphilophus citrinellus
ACGTCAGCTTTAATGTGTTTTAGGCCATGCAGACAACACAGAGCTGAGTTAATAAGTAATCAGAGGAACTGTGACACACACAGCAGATTCTTAGACCCGTGTTATCGTGTGTTTGTCAGTGAAACACCTTTGTGATGCTGTGTTTGCTCTGTGGCCATAAATGAATCATATATTATCTGTGGGATATTTGGCCTCAAACATGCAGCACAGAAAGAAGACTGAAGAAAAGTGTTCAGCTTGGAGAACGATGAAGGTTCCTGATCTGTGATCAGTGTGTGTGCAGCGACCACAGTGTGGACTGCAGGTACACAACCCGTCCTCACTGCTCCAGTACTTTTGGAGGGGAGTGAATATTATATTAAGCTGAGCTACTGAGAAACCTGCAGATGTCAGATCGTCAGTCTGCGCTATTTGAAAAAGCTGTCGCCTCGTTCTCGTGTCCACAAAGTTGGGAGTCCGCCTGGTGCAGGGACAACATTAGTGAGCCAAACAGCACAGCCTCATTCACAGAGGAGTTCATTCATAATTTAAGGTCAGCCCACTTCAGCTTCCAGCTCAGATTAAAGCTCCGTGGCTAAAAGCACTACAGTACGATGGATGCAGCGTGTCACTTACTGGTATCCGTAAGGCTCCCATGAAGCTGATGGCAGACGGTTCGGATTCGCTCTTCACCACCACAACGGGCTGCATGGGGATACGCACACTGTCCCTGGGCAACAGCAGCTCCGTGTCACAACTCTGAGGGAGAGAGCAAGACACAGATGAGGGTGGGAGTGGGCCTGTGGGTCCTGCACCCAGTCCACCTGATGGCTGAAGAAGAGAGGGGTGATCACAGTACCTCAGATCGGACCTACGGTTCATCCTCTAAATCAGAACAGAACTGCGATCAGCTGAGCTCATGCAGACAGTCAAAGATCTCATTTTGAATGTGATTTTTTTTGACAGCAGATTAAACAGAGAAAAAGAGGCGACTTAACCAACCGGCAATTTAAAGACCAATTAATGAAGGAGTCCTTTCTGCAGTGAGTACTGCTGCCCTCACTCAGGGAGCAAACTCTCTGAACATTAATGTCCAACCAGGTCAGCAGCTTTGGTGCTATAGCTGAGCTGCGTTTGCCAGCATCGATTTCAGCTGTCACTGATGAGCTCTGATAGGACAGCAGCTGGTAAACTCAGCACAGCTACCTCCCAGATAAGTTGGGGGGGGCTGAATCCAAATGTCCTGATGTCCACACATCTGAAACCTCCAGCAGGCACTCTGCATGTGTGCACTACATTCAAACACACTTGTGTGTTTCCTTACATTAATATTCCAAACCAGTCGCAGAACAACATTTGTGTGTTTCCTGTCGTCATCAGGGAGCTGCACCCCTCTGCCACCTCCCACTGCTGTTAGAGTAACACCCACAGCAGCACGCGAGTGTAATGAGGTCAAAGTTAACTTGTGTGTGAACCTTCAAGCCCTCTGTGACGTAAACTGTGTCTGTGAACACACAGTTCAGTTTTCTCCATCGCACACACCCATGCTGCTCCGGACATTTGGACATGCTGATGAGGAGCCGGGACTGATCTTCCTGCTACAGACCGACCCTCTCTGCCTCCTCAGAGTGATTCAATCTGACTTCAGCTGTGCGGACAGTGGACGTTTGGATTCAGCCTAAGGATGATTTCACCCACAGCTCTGACGACCAGTGAAGCCCCAGCAGAGGTGAGGAAGTCTCTGAAGAACTGACCTTCCTGTTCTGAACACTATCCTTGTAATAACAGGAGACCTGAATGGATTACAGTGACAAAATAATAGGAAAACTTTCTGCGCTGTTGCAGGACAGTCAGCCCTCAGACATACATATGAAATTCATTTGTTCAGTATTACAGTGTTCATGTGTTTAAACTGTCAGATGTGCCATCAGCTGTTTCATCAGTGTTACAGTTTTATGTGAGCGCAGAGACGACGCTTCCATCTGACCTTAAACAGATTCACTTTGTTTTCAAGCTTCAGCTCCTTTTTAACGGCACAGCACGTAGATGCAGTACTGCTACCGGGTTATTACTGCAGCCTGTGCGAGTGCTTATCTACCGTGACGAGGTGATGAGTTATGAGCGCTGTAAGGTACACAGTGAGACACACCTGGTTTTTGGAGTCCTTGTACTGTAGATACACCTCTGCGTGTCCGTTCACTCCATTCCAGCTCCTGGTTGGAACCTGATCAGAGACAGACGATCATTACGGCTCGGATCAGCTCAGCCAGTCGAGGCTGTCTGCTGCTTGTCTTCCATTAATAACAGCCCTGTTACAGCTGCGCATGTGGAAAAACATCTGAACACAATATCAGTTATCATTACTTTGGATTTCCTATGAAGAAGAAACAGAGCGTGCACTCACAGCCTTGCCCAGAGAGGAGTTTTGTGCATACACGGTTTTGAGGTCATTAGGATCTGAAGAAGGAAAACAGCATCATCAGGTTAATGTAATATGATCCAATCAGAGCCTCACACTGAGAACAGTCACAGACTGGCTGAGCCAACGACTCTCAGTCCTGAACACACTCACTGAGTTTAACAGCAGGCACAGCAACGCAACAGGACAAACACCAATGTGGAAGAAGCACCCAAATACAACGGAGAAATCCCACTCTCTACGATGATGAGGCTGTACTCACGCTCAATGAGGAAGAGGAAGCACACCACACCCATGGCTATGATGATGAACCCCGGCACGATGAAGGACAGGCCCCAGTTGGAGGAGACCCAGTATCCGGCGATTAGAGAGCCGAGGATGTTTCCCACTGAAGTGTGAGAGTTCCACAGCCCCATGATGAGTCCACGCCTGAGCCCAAAACACACACACACACACACACACACACACACACACACACACTGATTTTAATCACTAACTGCTATTAATGGATACTGCTGCTGCGTTCTCTGGTTATATAAAGTACCTGCACTCAGTGTTGTGTTCAGTAAACTACACTACTTCTGCTGTAGAAGCACAGACAGGATGTGATGGAGCAAATTTGTATAACAATAACATGCAAAGTGTTCATGTGGAACTATTACACTTCAGAATGATCACAACACTTGGTGTGTTCTGCTAACGGTGAGTCAGCACTACGGCCATCAGACTTTACCTTCCCTTCCCAAACCAGTTGCCGATGCAGGTCACTACACTGGGCCAGCCGGTGGTTTGGACCAATCCGTTGGCCACCTGCAAAATGACGACAGGTGTGTTAAAGTCTCTGAGCCTAGTCAGTGTGATGTGTTTACTGTACTCATCATCCAACTAATGCAGGACTCATGGTACCACATCAGTGTGGGTATTAGGCTATGCAGACTGAAAGCTTCTGGGTCTGAACCTGCAGAGACCCACCACTGATGGGGACATTAATGAAAATATGAATAACTCTGGAAGCCTGGAAAACATGACAGCCTGATGTCATAACAGAAACCCTTCAGCAGACATCTTATTACCACCTGCAAAACTATTTTACCCTCATTGGAAGCCTTGCCCTAAACTTTAATCCAAATACCTTTAGTCACCCCTGTGTTAGTAAAGATAGAATACATATTCCTGCAAAAATATGTGCTCAATACTGACAATACACATGTAAAAATGTAAGCATGCTGTAAGATTATCTTTAACACTTCTACAAATACTTTTTGGTAACCACATCCTAGAACAGACCAAAAATTCCATGGTAAACAAATTAGAGGAAGTATATACTTGTACAAGGGTGTATACTACATACTGCCCTTTCTATTTCTCTGTAACAATGAGCCAGATATGATGCATACTTACAAAGTATTTAAACCATATTATACAGGTACAGGAATATGACTACACAACGCACTCATACCACATAATCTGCTGGTATCAATGCGTTATGTATAACATCACTATAATAATAAGGCAGCCATGTTCAAAACATAATGAAACCATGTTGTTTACAACATTGCTGAGCAGTTGGTATGGCTTTAATATTACTCAATGATGACTCACAGTCTGTACTATTTATGGTTATGAGTCATCTCTGACCAACACATTAGACAATGCTCAGCCAATCAGAAGCCAGTGTAAATGGTAAATGGACTAGTTCTTATATAACTGTTAAGCACTCAGCTGATACAACACGTTTACACCCAGTCATACAAGCACGTCCCTGTGTAACTAAGCTATGTGCTTTTACTGTCTAACATTCACACACATTCACACTTCAGTATCTTGCCCAAGGATACTTTGGCATGCAGCCAGGAATCGAACCGCCAACCTCCCGGTTAGTAGGTGACCTGCTCTACCTCCTGAGCCACAGCCAGCTGTTCAGTGACCGAGGTCAGCTGATAGATATGGGAATCCACACTTTGTCCACATCAGTCAAAAATGGTCAAGTATATAAAGCCAATCACACAAAATATGATCACATGATTAAGCTAAACCAATCAGGCATGAGAAAGAGGCTGCATATATTATCATAGCATTAGCTATGAAAGTGTACAGAGGGTACCAAACATCCAGGAATATGAACACTGTGTTCCACATCTCTGAGTAAAGAACACCTGTGATAAATGTGTGTTTCCTCTGTGGCTGTCTGAGGAGCACAAACACACCAGCTGTTCACTGTGACACTCCCCCTGGTGACAGTAAACAGCTGCAACACATACACAACAGTCTGCACAGCTGTGCATCGGCTCTACAAAGGACCAACACAACCCTGCCAGTTCCTTAAGGCTCTGCTTCAAGGAGAGTATGCCCTTATTTATCCATATGTCACATGATCCTTGATCCTCCTGACTCTCACCTGGACAAATATATAGAAGCTCAGGTTGTGGATGTCGTAGACGTAGCCGAGTCCAAACAGGCACGTGAACAGGCCACTGGCCAGCATGCCCACTGTCAGGTACAACCGAATGGGCAGGCGCTCCCCGATGATGCCACTAGATGGATGCACAATGATGACATCATATCAATGATCACATCTCATTGTAACACATAGAGCTGTTTAAAGTATTTGTGTGTAAAATAGAAAAAGAATATTCCTCCAGGAGTTTGTGGTTGTGTAACAGGATGAAAATACTGAATCCAGTGTTTTGATAACTTGTTAAATCAGTGGCCTTCCTCCTGCCAGCAGTCTCACACACACTGGATACATCAGGGGCAACCCGGGGTTCACACACTGCTGTGGGTTTGGGACCACTAACTTCCCAGTTAGGAGACAACCCGCTCGTGCTCCCTGTGTGTGTGTGTGGGGTGCTGTGGAGATCTGGCACACAAGGTCATCGCAGAGTGGGGGTGGAGGGGCATGCCTTCCACACAGCCCATCAAATGTGTCAGTACTGTTAGAGTGATGGAGGGGAAGAGTTTGACCAGGCTGCAGCTGTCAGATACTTTAGTAATCAGGGTTGTTTACTCCGGCCAGCAGCGCTGATTTCAATCGATTAATCAGAACATACTTTGACTCCTTACTGAGCAATAATAAATATTCAGAAAGAGAAAAATGAACTGCTCCATTTTAAAGCTGCTTTACAGCTGTCCTCACTGACTTTATCCAGCACATCAACTCCAAAGCAAACGGCTCAGCGAGCAGCAGGAAGAAGAACTATAAACCACTGAGATCACTGATCAGCATTATGATGGTAACATTTTAGTAGAAGCATCTTCCTGGGTCACACCGTTCTCGGGTTACTGCGGCAACACCCCATCAAACTAACCCTTTCATTGGATTTACTTACTGTACCACTCTAAAATCATATATTATACAAAATCATATACAGGAAGAAGCAGCATCTGTAGCTGACAGTGCTGCACCTCCTGGATGAGGCAGATTTGGTGTGTGTGTGTGTGTGTGTGTGTGTGTGTGTGTGTGTGTGTGTGTGTGTGTGTGTGTGTGTGTGGGGCTGTAGGTTAGCAGCAGGTCTCAGCGTGCAGGAAGGAGGGAGGATTGATGGGGGAGTCTTTCTAAGCTTTAAGGCAGTTTCTTGTTGTATAATCCTGTCTTTCCATCTTACCTGAGGTACATTCCAACTGCATAGGCACACAGGAAGGAGTAGTCCATGGCTCCCAGCAGCTGTTTGTAGTTGCTTTTATCTGTGAATACGGAGAGTACGGGTTTCAGGACTTGGCTCATCTACAAGCTTCTTGCTTGGCACATCATCAGTGTTTGCATGGACTGAGAGTATGAGGAGAGCTTCAGTGTGAACTTGTGACACTGAACAGTCCAAAAAGATGCAAACATCTGAGGCAGATACAGACCGAAAGGCTTCCAGCTGCAGTCCACCTCTGTGTGGAGAGACGGCAGGGAGGGCTGCTGGCTGCTGCTGGAGGCCATGACGGCGACTTCACTGGCAGCTGAGCAGTTCTTATGAAGTTCACTCTGTTAACGCAAACACAACACTGAGGCAGAGGCAGACACTGACTCACACTTGTGCCTAACCCTAGACCGACTATGATTAGCTTAAAGATTGATTAATAACTTAAACTGAGATTCCTTTTTTACAATTGCATCTACGAATAAAAAATAATAAAAAATAGTGTTGTTGGGGAGGCCCACTCCTCCTGTTACAGGACCGCGTTTTGTGACGTGCTCTGCTGAGATGTTTCCTCTGTGAAGCTGAGAGGTGAGCACAGCAGAGTGCTGAAGCTTCCTGCTTGGTTTTATGACCTTAACCTGAGCCCAGCCATTCCGCTCTTAATGAGATCATAAAGCAAGCTAATACCTCCCTCAAACTGCTACACTGCCTTTGCTAGCCTTCAACAGCCAGTTTATTTTGGCCTCAGGCCGTGGGAAGGAAGGCTGGGAGAGAGCTCATTTTATCTGCATGGTGCTCCGTTCTTTCTTCTACTCCAAAAATATACAAAACAAAGGTTTTGGCTTTTAGTGCTTTTGGGGTACAAACTCGTCTTTAAGCCAGAGAAATTCTGCTCCTTCTTCCTGAGCTGTGTTACTGTACGTGGAGCTGAACATTAGTGCCGCTCTGTAAGAGCGTATATTACCTTGACAATGCTGATTGGTTTCCTGGAGAGGTGGAAGCTGGTATAGAGCAAGAAGGTGAGGGTGAAGGTGAGAGCTCTGTACCTGAAGGAAGAACACACAGGAAGGCAGCACTGAGAGGGAGCGCAGGCTGGAATAACATGGAGCTCACAGAGACAAAGACAGACCCTTCAATCAAAGTAACGTACGGTTCATACAGGCTCATGGTGGCCGTGAATACGAGGCCTCCGATAAAGTGGGTCACAAAACATGCAACACTGAGAACTGTGGATCTCCTCCAGCACTTGACGGGGGGGGGGGTCACGTAGCACCACCCACTAGCACAGTGCTTTGCTCTGTGCACACACTCACATGTTGATGGGTAAAACAGGGGCAGCGTGGGGTTCAGTAAAGACGCTTCAGCCCCTGACCTGGAGGAGCGCAGTATGGAGCTTTTCTTCAGAAGGTTGGGATAAGGGTTGAGACCACCAGTGCTGTTTCTGGGTTTCTTTGATAATGGGGGTGCAGCACACCTTCCAGGCTGTGGCACTGACAGCATCCTACGCCCTGGCTTCCTGTTTGTATTTTGGTATGAGGATTAGTCGCAGAGTGCAGAGTCCTTTCCGCCATCATAGCACATACGTACCCAAAGTCCAGTCCTACGGTCTGAAAGTTTGCACAGCTAACATTCCCAGCCATGATGAGGCCTCCATCCCGCTGCATTGTCTGACAGCTACCAGGAAGCACCACCACGCTTCAGCTGCTTTGAACAATCCCGTTCAAATAATCAGCATCAGCTGTGCCGACGGATGCTGCTGCTGCTGGGACTCAGTGACAGTGAGTGATGGCAACAGCTCGTTCCCCAGTCACGCTTTAAATGGATTTATGAGCTCAGCTGAATCTGTCTGGCCGTACTTCAACGTGGGAACGCCACATATATATAAATGACACCTGGAACACAGGGGTGCCTGGGAGTGTGTGGACATGCACACCTTAGTTCATGCTTTGGACGTGTGCAGAGTGGCAGCACTGTTCCATCATCATCATCATCATTGTCATCATCAATAGAGAGGAAACACGACGACTGTTTTCTGACTGTCTGACTGGTTCATGCCTTGTTTAGACTGACTGCTTAACTCGATTTTCCACAGATGAAAAACTCCACTGTGTGGAGACAGGTGAGACGTTTAAACATCTACTGACAGACTGAAGGAGTCAGCAGGACCAGGTCAAAGGTGAAGTAAATGTCTGCACCTATTGTAGCTGCTGGGCTAATATGCTAACTGCTCACAGTAAAGGGAAATTATTCATCGCTGTTTGTCAACATGTGATCGTGTCTTCATGGTGGAAGTGAAGACACCTGCACACTACTGACATGTTTATATTTGGGCCCCACATTATGTATTACGGAGGGTCAGTGTGCTACCCCAGTGGGGGTACATTCACCTTCCAGGTCACCCAGTCTGTCATCCAGGACCGGACTGTGGAGCAGGGCGCAGGTCTGCAATCATACTAACAAACACACAAAGGTCAAAGGTCCTTTATGTAACAAGCAAATACTGCAGACTGAGCTGAGCTCCCACATCTGGCTCACACGGTCACATGTAATAAAAAGCCTGCCTGGACTGAAGCTGACAGATCGTTGCTCAGCAGTTACATGCAGGATATCCTGCACCTGGACTCTGAGCTTCGTTTGCTTTATCATAGTCATATTTACTCTCGCCGCTGTTGTCTGACCTGAATGGAAGGTAAACGGGTAAAACCAGAGGCTGCACAAGGCAAAGCCAAATGCATTCAAATGAGACATGTGAGAAGCAAGAACTGGGTTAGGTGTGGCTGTGACTGAAGCTGAGCCAGAAACCGGTTTCATGCAGCCTGTGGTCGGGTTTACCAGGCTGTCCTCGATGGGCCGAGGAGCAGTTAGAGAAAAGCCTGTGGGTGCTCTGGTGCAGCAGGTGGGGAGCATGCAGCAGGGTGTCAGCGTGCATCCTGGCTGCAGCAGGAGGACCAAATCCAACGACTGACAAACAGCTCTAAAATTTAAAATGCTGCACAATCCAAACGCCTCACTAAGTAAAGTTCCTGCTGTGCACCAAACACTCAGTCAGGGTCAGATGTGCTCACAGTCGGTGCTCTGTGGGATTTCTCTGAAGTCGCGCAGTCTCAGTTTTTCTCTTGTTTACATGGCTAGCTAGCAAATCAGTCAGCAGGAGCATGCAGCTTGTTTACCAAGTGGTAATTAACTATTAGTTAACTGATCCAGTTGTAGTCAAAAGTTTACATACTCATCATGAATGTCAGGGTTTCTCTGAACTGTTCTTCTTGGCAGATTTGTGTTTGCTCCGGCTCCTCCAGCGTGCCGCACTCGTTTGGACTATCGCACAGCTCAGACTCATTTATCAAAGCTCAGTCACTAATGAACAAGTGTCTTAGTTACGTCACGTTATTCACAGCGTGTAAAAGAAGAAAAAATGTTTCCATTCAGATATCAACAATAAAACAGTGCAGTGCAGCTCGCTGAGCTGCTTTAGGAAACCTGAATGTCTGGTTTCAAGCAAGCGGCAGGAATTTGAGACTGCATTCCCAAAGAGGGAGAAACCCGGCACTGTTCGCTCCACCTGGTAGTGAAGTCTTTACAGGCTTAGATTTAGCCCACACTTGTTTGAGTTTAGGAGGATAAGTTAAGGCATCACCGGAATCTTTTTATCCCAAAAGCTGGGAATTTATTTTTGAACCCGAAGTCTGTCCAAACTGAAGCCTAGACATGAGTCATTAACATCCATTTACATCCCCCCCCCCCGTGATTCTACGCTCACTTTAATTCATGCGCCCAGTATAGGACCTGCAACAGGACTGGGACAGGGAGTGTTTTATTAGCAGCAGCTTTAGCCAGGCCTGCAGCGCTGTCACACTCTTCATTCTTTAGTGGTGAGACGAAGCCACCGTGAATCATCCACAGATCATACAGGCCCTGTGACACCATGTAAAGTAGGAACGATGGAGAAAAACACATTCAAATAGACGTCCATGAGACTCAGACTCAAACTCACCACTGGTCCCTGTCAAAGGACACCAGCAGGCGGATCCCTGGAGGAACGGGCGCCATCTTTGAACACAGTTAGAGACGATCCCACTAAGAGGCAGCTAACGTGAGCTCAGCGTTCAAAGGGCCGTCATGAAGTACATGCAGGCATGGTGCTACGATCTCGGCTCATCAGGGGTCACATGACTGATGCACAGAGCCATGTGACTGGAGGGAAACGCCAGCAGCCTGAGAAGATGAGGACAGAGGAGGCCTGAGAGGAAGGAGGAGTGAGGGAGATAACACAGAAAAAGTTAATTACAATATAATGTAACACATTGTGGGTCTGCTGCACAGGCTGAGCCACACCTGACCTTTAGCTTCAAATTACCTGACAAACAAAATCGCAGCGGAGAAACTGGAAGAGCTAAGATGCTGTGCAGACCCCGAGCCTGAGGAACACACACATCCAAGCTTCAATGTCAAATGAAACACAAATACAAGCACAAAATCTCACACTAACGTGCAGTGAGCCCTCAACAGCAGGAGGATGTGACACTTCACCGCCACCGAGGAGGAAAAGACTCCTACAGTCAGAAGAAGTAAAGCAAACTGAGTCTAAAGAAATTTGACATCACTATAACAAGTATTAGAATATACAGTCTGAGGCACTGGGTGCTGCCTGCCAACAAGAAATACATTTTCACAACTGTTGTGGACGTGACACAGAAAACCGCTCGTTCTGGAAATGTTACTGCGACACACAAATATGGAAAAGTCCGAATGAAGCCTGTTGGGAGAAATATGCAGCACTGGGTTCAAATATGCTCCAAAGATTTCAGCGGGCTGAAAAAAGCACATTAGACTGTGGATGTTATTTTACTGTTTAACTATCGTTATCTGCTCACAGCTACTACAAGAGGCTTAACAGGAAAATGTTTAGGGGAGTAGGGTGACTTTTCTACTCACTTGAGCCACAAACTCTTCATCTTATCTGGATCCAGGAAAGCACCCCTGGGCTCAGCTGTGCTACAGCTAACTGCACCGCCACATGCTTGTTTAGCTAGAACATGTGCTGGGCCTAAAGGTCACCCATCTGGTGAGGTCTGCGGTGCAGCAGCATGCATGCTAACTGGTGATTTTAAACTGGTCATGGGTTGGAGTGTTCAGTGATGTATTATTAAAATGTGACTGCTGGAAAAACGGTCAGAAATTCCCATAAACACTCCTAAAGCTGTGGAAAGGCTCCTCATCATATTAGACCCTCTGGATGAAGAATGGATGACACTCAGGCTCATGTGTGAGTGAAGGCAGATGAGTGAAAAATCGTGACAGTGCAGCTGAGATGGAAATGACTCCTTAAAAAGTGCGTGAGATGTTGGGAGTGTACAGGAAGTTCTGAACGTGGCAGGAACGTTGCTGAAACAAATCTGGGCTCATAAAGAGAG
Source organism: Amphilophus citrinellus (assembly GCA_013435755.1). NCBI lineage: Eukaryota > Metazoa > Chordata > Actinopteri > Cichliformes > Cichlidae > Amphilophus > Amphilophus citrinellus. The sequence continues at coordinate 36,574,359 of CM024206.1, forward strand.
AAAAATAATGAGCCTGTTGCCTCCTGACGGCGGTGTGGTCTCGCCGTCTGCGGCGCTTTAAGAGCTGCAGACGCCGAGACGGAGGAGAAGGAATCACTCGGCTTCCCCGCACAGATCCTGATTCCTGGGCTCTTCACATGTACACTGGTAACTCTCATGTGACATCAGAGCCACATGACAGAGTTGCTGGTTTAAGGTCTTCTGGTATTAAAGCCAGTGTTGTGCCAAAAAGTGATCGTCTGTATTTAAACAGCTGTAAATGACTTGTTGACCTATAATCTGTGAAAAAAGAATCAAACATATCTCTCATGAATGATATCAGGTCATTTTGAGTGAGAAACAACATTTCTGTCACAAGGTAGAAGCTGCACTCAGTTTTTGGCAAAGTGACTTTTATATATTTGTTTTTTTATCAAGGTAAAAACTGTCATCGACATTAAAAATGTGTTTTTAAACAGAAATCTGGCTCAAAAGGCTGCAGAAATCACAACAAATATGACATCACAGATCTATAAAGATATCTGAAGCTCTGGATTGATTATAATGTAGGTACAATAACACAGACTCCTAAAGATTGTTGACAAACAGGTAATTTCTTTCATAAATCATGCGGACTGCACTCTATTTACCAATATAAGCAAAGACATTACACATAAAAGCACGCAGAAATATCGGGATCACTTTATGGCAGACGATCACTTTTTGGCACAACACCGGCTCAGCTCTGCTAACACCGTGGGCACGGTGCCTCCGGTAACCCCGCTCACAGCGCGGCGGCGGCGGAGCCTGAGAGCAGCCTCAGATGTTGATGTTCGCGGCCGCAGCAGCGACATGTTGTCTTTATATCGACTCTTGTATATCGCCGTGTATAGCCGTGTATATTCCTCCTCGTCTTTAACGCGCTAACGAAGAGACGCAGCGTTTCCTGCTGTGGGAGACAAACGGAGGCTCCAGCCGAGCTTCCAGCTCACTTAAAGCCCGAACCACACATCCGACCGCGGACAGACCGGCATACCTGCTCTGGAGCTCACCGCCGAGGGAAAGACCACCGTTTCGCGTCCGTCCCGGGCTCCCGCTGAAGAACACGCGCTCCACTTCCTTGTTGTGTGAAAGCTCGCGACGACCTGTCACCTCAAAGACACCGACGCGACTCCCATCTGCCGCTCTGACGTCATCGCCGTGCCCTCAAGTTCGTGACGCTCAGCCTCCCTCCCAGCCAGCATCCAATTAAAAAAGGAGAGAAATGTGGAAAAAGCCACAGTTTAATTCAAAAAGGTAAACTCAGATTATTGGAATATTTCCCGGAAAGTGAATAAATTACTGCTCAGTAGTGACGGACTGCTGTGCCGAGGCTTGGCAGCGACATCCAGGAAGTCTTTTATGAAGCCCGTATCGAGCACAGACATACGTCACTGGTGACGTCTGAAACTGGTTCGGGCAGTGGTTTGAATGCTGGCGTGATTTATGAAAACGCAATGGAAAAATGTGTTATTGTTTGTGTGTCTGAGCAGTTTGCTGTGACAGAGGAGCTGCTAAAGGTTTCCCTGTATGGCAGCACATCTCTCCAGTATCACCATAATATGCCTATAGATGATCAATGTGTTACTACTACAGTACTCACCAGTCTTTTTCATTGTGAGCTGAAGAGTTTGCAGCTGGGGTAAACAGCAACACCTCATCTACAGGGATCATCTAGGCAGAGGAGTGTCTATCAAAGCCTGTACAGGCTGCTGTGGGATATCGTGCAGCCCCGCCTCCTCAGTATCATGTGACAGGATTTTCTCCAAAGCCGGAGAGGAAGCTGACGAGTGGAAAAAATATTACATCTTAATAAAAATGAAGTCACATCACTCCTGTATTCATAAACACCATCACTGTCCCATCTTTGGAAACACTGCAGCAGGTGTAACATGAACATCTGTGTCCTATTGGATTCATTTAAACACTGAAATCATACCGACAGGTTTCTGACACTGATGGACCTCCATGACCATCACCCACACATTCATCACAAACACATGAATGAATGAGGCACATACAATCAAGTTAGAGTGTTTCTATTTCTGTTCTTGGCAGTGATTCTTCCAGTGCTGACACTGCTGCCAGACAGCCAAGGCTTTGACCAGCGGGGGGGTGTGTGCACATAAAGCATAGAGAACCTTTTTTGAATCAATTAGATGGAAAGCCTCAAAGCTTCATGAGGCTTCATCTGCCCATCTCTACTGTTCAGACCACTTAAATACCACAAACTCACACAGACAGAGGCATGAGGAGGACTGCTGTCTTCACAGCTCTCCAAAGGCTGGTCATCAAACCCTCCCTGGGCCGTGGCAATGGGGGAGGAACTGACTATCCAAGGCCCCAGGGCAGGGGGAGCCTTTGTCAGCCTGGAATGAAAAGTTTGTTTTTCTTTGTATTTTTTAAAGTAATTAATGACATAATTAAACTGCCTGAGTAAATCAGTTGGGTGACTCTCATGCCATCTTTACCCTTTACCCTTCACTCAGCCTTTACCACACAGCTCATTTATGCTGTCAAGGAGGTCGAATAAATGAGCACGAGTCACAGTGAGTCACGTCTTTCATCAAGAAAACAAAAACTGGAAAAACAAAGAAGAAGAGGGGAGAAAGCAAACTGGGAGAAGACAGCCGTAAGCACATTTCTTCCCAAAGGAAGGTGAACTAACAGGTTAAGACTGGCTTAGCAATCAGCAGTGGTGCTAAACAGGGAGCCAGAGCAGATGTAACAGTAGTGTAACAGTAGTAAATCAGTGTACTACGAGTGTCACAATTCAATTACTTATATAGCGCCAAATCGCAACAAACAGTCGTCTCAAGGCGCTTTGTACTGTAAGGTAAAGACCCCCTAAAAAGCCAACAGTCAAAACGACCCCCTATGAGCAGCACTTGGTGACAGTGGGAAGGAAAAACTCCCTTTAACAGGAAGAAACCTCCAGCAGAACCAGGCTCAGGGAGGGGGGGTCATCTGCTGAGGGGGGAGAGAGAGAGATTAATAATGCAGAGTGGGGCATAAACAGAGTAAAAAGAGGTGAATGAAAAGAAACAGTACATTATGGGAACCCCCCCAGCAGCCTAGGCCTATAGCAGCATAACTAAGGGAGGGTTCAGGGTCACCTGATCCAGCCTAACTATAAGCTTGATCAAAAAGGAAAGTTTTAAGCCTAATCTTAAAAATAGAGAGGGTGTCTGTCTCCTGAATCCAAGCTGGAAGCTGGTTCCACAGAAGAGGGGCCTGAAAGCTGAAGGCTCTGCCTCCCATAAACCCTAAACACTGCTCCAAATCTACTGAGGCTTTCACGCAGAGGAACAAGTACAACGTTCTCAGACCTGAATATTATTGAAAATCTGTGGTGGGATTTAAAGCAGGCTGTCCGTGCTCGGAAACCATCAAACCTGACTGAACTGGAGATGTTTTGGAAAGGAGAATGGTCCAAAATACCTTCATCCAGAAGCTCATTGGAAGCTACAGTAAGCTTTTAGAGGCTGTTATTTCTGCAAAAGGAGGATCTACTAAATATTGATGTCATTTTTGTGTTGGGGTGCCCAAACTTATGCACCTGTCTAATTGTGTTTAAATAATTATTGCACACTTTCTGTAACTCCTATAAACTTCATTTCACTTCTCAAATATCACTGTGTTCATCTGCTGTATGATAGATTTAACTGAAACTGCTGATCTGAACAACCAATGATTTATAAAGGAAAACCAGGAAAATTATCAGGGGGGCCCAAACTTTTACATACCACTGTATCAGGCAATATTGTGTCCTCCCCAAAGAGACACGATGGCTAGATTACTTGCTGCTCATCTCCTCACAAGTGAGAATTACAGGAAATTTTCAATGATTAGACAGCAGTTATCAGAATAACTTTATTGATCCCAGAGGGAATCATAAGTCTGACAGCTCATCCACTATGTGTGAACTGAAAAGCCTGGTGGCTATGGGTCCAAATGACTTTCTGCATGTGTTTTACTGTGGATAGAGAGGAGTCTTCAGCATTGATGCTCTTTGATCCATACTGATGTTATAACGTGGCTGATCAGAGCTGATCAGCTGTTCTCTGTCACCGTCCCTTCTTCTGGTTGAGGATCGCCGTTATGTCACTTGTGATCCACAAGTGACATAACGGCACTTGCATACACACACAGTCACACCAGCTGATGTATTCACTAAAGCAGCCTCTGGATGTTTGTTCTGTATCCTAGCAACAGTTTCATGGAGACCTTCGCCTGCTGCTCTGGGTGGATACAGGTACCATTACGACTAAACTCTCTTGGTACATTATCTGGTTGCTAATAATACAGTATCAGGATAACACATCCTCTCTGTGACAGAGGCGTGTGCAGGATTACACCATCTCTGGTTCAAATCAAACCGGACCCCCACGTTTGTTCTTGCCACAGGCTTTATAAACAGTACAGAGAGCTCGTCTCACTGAGGAAGCTCAGTCCTCACAATAAGCTGCTGACGCGCCTTCTGACAGCTTATTCCCACAGCAGCTGAAATTTCTGATCGAGCGTGCGTCACGTGCTGGAATGAATGAAGGCTGGTGAGCGTGATGCTTCAGACTGCAGTTTATCTTTAGTTTGCACCGAAGTCAAGTTCACTGTGAATTTAACACTGAACACTGGAGCACACGTGCACGGACACTAAAGCTCAGTCTGAGGTCTGCTTTCACCGTGAGTTTGAGGACTTTCAGGGAGCAGCACAGCAGCAGGAAGGCTGAGGGTGGGGCACAGGGCCTCAGACAGGGTTATCCATTTGTACAAGGTGTCAGGCGAAGGAAGCAGTCTACAAGAGAAGCATTTACAACAGGAGCTTTATTGTGATGATTTAAGCCTCTGCCATTTCTCTACAGAACCAGGTTTCCATTGTAAGGAATATGTTTACAGATTGTAACCACAAATGCTATTAAATTAATTCTGAGTACCATAAAACCACAGTCCAGAGATATTACACAGTTTTACTGGCAGCCCAGGATCCCAGAGTCTGTGTTCAGTGACCCTGCAGCGTCTTCATAGTGGGAGTATCAGGAGGTGCACTGGTGAATATTGTCCCTACAAAAACGTGCGTCCCCCACAGAGAGTGTCGGATCACTCTGCAGCAGCCCAGGTCCTCGATGTGAAAGCCCAGGTGACGGTAGCGGTCGTCGGTCTCATACAGCGTGTTGTTGGTGTACGAGCCAAAGAACTGAGAAGGGACACACAAACACGAGTTTTCTGGCTGACAGAGACACACTCACACACACACACGGGGTCAGTCAGCCTGACCCCACTAACTGTACGTCTTTGGCCTGTGGGAGGAAAGCCCACACAGCCACAGGGAGAGCATGTAACCTCCACACAGGAAGGCCAAGGTGGATTCAAACCTAGGACCTTCTTGCTGTGAGGCAGCAGTGCTGACCGCTGTGCTGCCCTATTTCAGAAAACTCCAAATAAATAGACATTTATGCAGCACTTTGGGTTCATTTTACCAAAAGAAGCGGGGGAAGACACGAGGGCAAATCGGCAACAAGCTGGGACTCGACTCCGCCCGCACTGCAGGGCAGCGTATACATGTGGTCGCCTGCTCTGCCCCTGAGCCACCCCGGCACTTTGGTTTTTGAACTCTCAAAGATAAAATAAATGTAGCATAAGTGAGTAAGTCTGTGGAACTCAGGCTTCTAGAAGATTCCTGAACTTTCTTTTTGCTCATTTGATGCTGCTATCATTAATCATTATCATTACACACCAATGAAGCAGTTCATCTATTGCTACCCTGGAAAAACCTGAACAGCTTTTGACAGGTGGAAAGTAGACATGAAAGTGTTCACACAGCAGCATCTTACAGCCAGGCCTGATGAAGGCTCAATGAAGTCTGCCCAGAAGCCTTCTCTCTGCAGAGCACAGCAGATCTCCTTGGCTCCTGCAACAAACTAACAGCACAGACACACTGCTCAGAAAATAAAGGAGCACATTAACTAGAAAAAGCATTAGAGAACATGATGTGAAAGACTGGAGCTGAAATGTCCCAAAACACTTAAAATAACTCAAAATATATTTGTTTAAAGAGCTCAACCAGTCAAAAAACCTACGACCCTATGACCTTCACCTCCCCAGCCCAACGCTTAACTGGTAGAGCTAAACCTACCACACTGCAGGAGGGAGCAGCTGGTGGATGTTGGTGGATGTGCTCATGTCTTTTCCCACCAATAAGTAGATGTGGGGAAGAAACTGCTGCTGACTCCCCCCCCCCCAAACAGACTCACAGAAACTGGAAGTGAGAAACTTTTTACACAGTGAGCACACGGAGACGTGACTGAAGCAGGAGGCATGGTTTTATCTGTACGTCACTAAAACTGATGGAGAAATGTCAGTTTAAAAAGTGCCTCCGTTTGGTTTTTGCTCCAAAGAGGAGGTAAGTTAACACTGCAGTGATGAGGGACGGGAAGCTGCCCCGACTCTGAGGCTCCGACGTTAACGGCAGAGCCTCAGCTGAAGCCTGCCATCACTGGTCATCGCTGTGTGCTTCCAGCTCCACAGTAGCTTTCCCAGCTTCTGAAGCTAACGTGACATTTCCAGTGTTGTTCTGGCATCTCCTCCTGTCTGTGTTACAGCGTGAGCTGACTGAGCTCTAACACACAGCATTTCACCTTGTCGAGCAGCTGCTCTCTCTCCTCTTCCACCTCATCACACCATGATGTCATATCGTGGTGGGTCTTCTGGGTAACTGTGACCACCATCATACCACAGGCCGGAGCTTCAGGAAACATCGACTGGAAGTCTGTGGGGAAACACACGAGACAGAAACTGCTTCTCATCAGAAACACGTGCTCGCACTGAGCCTCAGTGCTCGCACGAGCCTCAGTGCTCGCACCAACAACGACGATGAAGATGGATGTTACGGAAAAGGAAGAGCGCATCCGTGACGTACCTTTCTTTAAGAGTTCAGGACAGGACTGGACGGCACACTCCACCCTGGAGCTGTCAAAGTACTCTGCAGCTGTGCTGACTCTGTCAGAACATGCAGGACCAGCTTTCTTCTAACACACACACACACACACACACACACACACACACACACACACACACACACACACACACACACACACACACACACACACACACACACACAAGCAAATGTCACTGCTGTATGAAGCCAATAACTCTGTATGCTGTGCATTTATCCCAAAATGTTCCGACTGATTCCGGTTGTATGACAGATGTGCTGCCTGGCTGCTGTTACGTGTGTGCGTGTAGCACTGCAGACACACACAGACACAGACAGACACACACACACACACACACACACACACACACACACACACACACACACACACACACACACACACACACACACACACACACACACACACACACACACACACACACACAGCGCTGTGGACTCTGAGGTTCTGCCAGTGTCCACTCGTTTGATGAGCCACCATCTCTGAGTCCACATCACATCTCAGTAAGTTACAGATGATTGTAGCTGATGAATAATGCACATCTATCATCTATCAATAATGTAAAGCACTGTATAGTGTTTTTCTATTTTATTTTATTTTATTTTATTCTATTCTATTTTTAGTTTTTCTGTACTGAGCTGCTGTAATGCGCAAATTTCCCCGTCGTGGGATCATTAAAGTTTTATCTTATCTTATCTTATCTTATCTTAACAAAAGTGATCAGACTGGGGATGATCCTGGTGACTCGTTTATTAATCGACTAAACAATGAAAGAATTAGACTAACCGACTAGTCTAAAACTGAGAAACATCAGACATCAAATTACATTTTAGGACAGTTTAATGAACGATGTCAAAAACTGTCTAAAACACACGTGTCAGACTGAAGGCCCGCGGCCCACATCCAGCCCGCAATAAAATTTTGTATGGCCCACGGGTAAATAGTGCTCCCACCACTTATACTACAAATCCCACAACGCACTGCAACAGCTGCCGCGCAGGCCAAGACCTGTGCTGAGCCATTTTCCCTGTTGCCAAAGACACATATTGATCAGTGATCAGCAGATAAAAACATGGGTCAGTACTTTTTACAGTTACATTTAAGTCAGCAAACCCCCCCCCCCCCCCCCCCCCAAAAAAAAAATGCCCAAATGGAAAGTGGAGAGCAGGGATTTTCAGAAAGGCAAAGGACCTGATCACTGCCATCGGAGGAAAAGCGTGCGTCTCTTCTCCTCACCTGTGATGGGCGAGGAGAAGAGACGCCCATTGGTGGGACGGATAAGGGAGAAGATGCAGAGGGAGACCTGCACAGGTGAGCTGACAGTGCATCACTGCGTCTCACAGCAGGAAACGCTGCAGCAAAGTCCTCAAGACACAACGCACCGCAACACACAGTGAAGTTTATAAGAGGCAAAGGTTGAAATCAGTTTGGCTCTTTTCTGGACAGGTGTGATGCTACCTGAGGAACTCTGTCAAGTTCATGAAAAGTAAAGCAAAAGACTCAGCAGGGCTCCGGGGTGAAAGGTGGCTGTGTGAGTCGGCTTTTCTCATCAAGCATCTCAATAAGTCCCTGCAGCTTTGTGGACGGGAGCGCGTGACTGTCTGCAGCGCTGTGTTTGCTGACAAACACACATTAAAACAGTGTTTTCCTGACTGAAATTCACAAGACAGTTTTTACCTGAAAAAATGTGCAAATTTTCAGCAGCTTTAAATCTATTCATTTTTCCTGCTGTGATTTTTGAAGAGAAATATCGTTTTATAGATTTTTTTATTGTGTTGAGGAAAAAGTTGCTGTATTCTGGCCAATTTAAAGTCATATTACTGATTAAAATGATTATCAGTAATCGTGTTCGTCACTGTGTCTTCAGTTGTGGCCCGTCCTGTGCCTCAGGTTGACAGCCCTGGTCTGAACAAAGGCTTCTGAAGCCATTAATCACATTCTTCTGTAATCAATCACTTTAAATGCTGTTTAACTGTGCGGCACCGCCCAACACTGCACACTACACTCCAAACAACGAAGAATAAAAACATAAAATCATTTATAAATATGAAAACGCGTTACTGCAGATGATGTTCACGCATCGTTAAATATGAGAACATAAACTGCGACTTAAAAGTGTGGCGCATTATGAACGGCGTTCTTTGCTCTATAATTCACGACACACATCAAACAGTATGATACAAACATCCATTCATCTTCTCCGAGGTCGGGCCGCAGCCTCCCCCAGCCTCCTCCCCCAGCCTCCTCCCCCAGCCTCCTCCTCCAGCCTCCTCCCCCAGCCTCCTCCTCCAGCCTCCTCCCCCAGCCTCCTCCCCCAGCCTCCTCCCCCAGCCTCCTCCCCCAGCCTCCTCCTCCAGCCTCCTCCTCCAGCTTCCCCCTGATTCAGACTTCAGCACGGGGTCTTTGCAGAGCTACGATGTAACCTACATTAGTGAACGATGTTGTTGCTGGCGATTATACCTGTGCAGGTGTGTTAGTGTGTTAATTACTGTGTGGTTGTGTGCCGGTGTTTTACTTGTGGTGTCGGCTGACAGAAACATAAAATGCTGGGACTTCTCCCCTCCTGGGTCCTGCTCTTTGCGGAGGTCAGTTCATTTAAGGTGCAAACACATTTGACCCTCTAGTTTTTATGTTTCTTTGTACAAACTTGGGGGGAGTAGCTGCAACTGCAGGAAAGAAAGGGAGGTGCACTTCAGGTTACATTACGGCATTTTTCTATAACGATGTCAGGGCTGCAGCTCTATCTGGTGGCAGATGGCTGCATAACATTTAGGACAAACATTTACCCGCATGGGTTAATTAAAACCTTAATAATTAGGCTAACTGAGTAGTACGGCAGGTACCGACTAGTAACAATAGGGATGACTAGTTGTCTAGTTGAGTAATCACACACACCGCAGATCAAACACACTGTGAACTACCATAATTACACGACTGTTCGTCCTATCAGAAAAATTCAAACGCTGAGAAATTATTATTAAATTATGCTTCATGTCAAACAGGGTTATTACAGTAATTGTTGTCAGACGTGCACAAATGGCGGCACTTGTGAAGTTCAGGCCGGTGGTAAATAAAGGGTTAAAGCAGCAGGGCTTCCTCACATGTTCTGCCCTCCCTTCTGAAGTAAACTAAAGGGTTAAAGGAGCACCTGACAGCACAGACAGACCGACGTGCATCTATCAGAGCTGTATCACTGTTTGTACTAAACAGTGATCTGATTGGTTTAACACGATTCCTGCAGTACTGATGACAGCATCACTGCTGCCTCCAGTTTAATGAGTGTCTCAGTTACATGGATGAGATCGGTTGCTGTGACAGAGACTTCAGTATAAATTCCTAACTGCACCTGTGACATCAGCGGCACGATTAGCATTAGTAATAATACTACAGTATATTTTGCTCATTTTACACATTTCCTGTTTCATTTGTCTTTTCTTCTGAGAAGCACTCCTGAGGTTCTTACTGGACTTACAGAGAACTCTCCGATAAACTGGGCCACTACGAGCTCATGCCTCTCAGAGCTGGATGGAGCAGACAACACATCAGGAACCATCTGGTGCGTCAGGAGCTTCTCCTGCTCCGTCAGCCCTTCCAGGTGGCAGCCAAAGCCCACATTACCGGGCAGCTGGAAGCGCTGGTCCTGGGGCCCAAACGGCCCCATGCTGTCATCAGGCCACACTGTCTGCAGTCCTTAAACACAACACAGAAATGCAGGTTTATACAGTCACAGAGAATCCCTCGAACCCTGCCCGCTCTGATACAAAATACCACAACATAAACTGATAAACTACAGGAACATCTGCACACATGGACAAAGTTGTTGGTACCCTTCCATTATAGAAAGAAAATCCTACAAAGATCACTGAAGCAACGTGAAACTGAAAGGTGATAAAGAAAACTAATAAAAGTAACTATAAATAAACATGTACTGAACATGAACTCGTGAAGATCAGGCTTTCGTTTGGAATTGTGGGTCAAAAGAATCCTTTTCAGACCCAAACTAATGAAAGTGGGTGGAACGATGAAGCCTTAGTGGGAGTTTGTAGCTGTCCTGCTGGAGGGGCCTCCACCTGTGACTGAGCTTCCTGACACTGGGCGGCACATCTGGCTCCATCGTCCTGAGATTCCTTGTAGCTACGCAGCCACCCTGTTCCAGCAGAGCAGAACGCGAGCGAGCCTCCTCCGTGTTTCTCAGCAGGCGTCCTTTTCTCCCTGTCATCATTTTGCTCTGTGAGCACACAGCTGATGGGATTTTTCAAAAAGCTCCAGGTCTGTCTCATCTTCCACAGGACGCTCTCCCGGCAGCTTTGCAGCTTTTCATATGCATCTCAGTAAATTCCAGTCTCCCTTTTTTAGGATTTGCTTTCAGCAGCGGGTCCTACTCGCTCGTCTTCCATTAAGCCCACTTTGTTCAAACAGTGATGGACGGTGCGATCTGACACTGATGCACCTTGACCTTGGAGCTCACCTTGGAAGCTGTTCTGGGCTCTCTCGTTACCTTTTCTATTGGACCGTTCCCGTGGACCTTAAACTCGGGAATAATCTGTGCAGCTGTGGTCACAGGAACGTCCAGCTGCTTGGAGATGGTCTTAAAGTCTTTACCTTTAACGTGCTGGTCAGTAATTATCTCTCATATCCTGAGACGGCTCTCTGCTCAGCTCTCTGTGCTCCATGTTCAGTGTGGCGCACACCGTGATACCAAAGAGCACAGTGACCACGTTTCAGCTGTTAAACAGGCAGACTGACTGATTACAGGTGAGAGCACACCTGCATGTACCTGTACTACAGGACACACCTCACTTTAACATGTTGCTGTGCTCAACTTATTTTCAATCTGTTCCAGGGGTGCCATCATTTTTGAAAATAATTATTTGGAACCATAATTCAAAAGCAGTGTCTGATTTTCATTAGTCAGTAATGTTTTATTTATTATTAATTTAGTCAGTTTTACGTGATTTCAGTGACCGTTGTGGGTTTTTCTTTAACATAATGACACCATATTAAAGTTATAGCTAACGTATCAAACATACCTGCACCGGAGGGACTACAGGCTAAGGGGGGCTCATTTGAGCCCGATGACCCAGCAGCAGAGAAGGTTCTGCCTCCAGCCACACGATGCACCAACACATGGAGCCCCGGAAGGTACGTGACCAACCGGGTTCTGCTGCACAGCACCTGGACACAAAAACAAACAGCACAACAACACATGACAACCTGTCCTGTACAAGCCCCAAATACAGTCAGTACATACAATAAAATCCAGTAAAAACACCATCAAAACGGGCAGCACGGTGGCATGGTGGTTAGCACTGCCTCACAGCTAGAATGACATCTAGAAGGTCTGGGTTCGATTCCACCTTGGCCCCTGCCTCTCTGTGTAGAGTTTGCATGTTCTCTCCGTGTCTGCGTGGGTTTCCTCCCACAGTCCAAAGACACCCAGTTAGTGGGGTTAGGTTAGTTGGTCACTCTAAATGAGCTGTCACTCTAAGAGTGTGGATGGTTGTCTGTCTCTGTGTTGGCCCTGCGACAGGCTGGTGACCTGTACAGGTGTACCCTGCCTCTCACGCTGTGTCAGCTGGGATAGGCTCCACCCCCCCGTGACCCTGAACAGGATAAGCAGAAGAGAATGGCTAGATGGATGGAACACCATCAAAACTCTAGATGGTGAAAGGTTTCAGCTTTCTGACACCTGTAATCAGCCTAACGCTCCTCTTTTATACCAGTGTCAATTTAACTCTGCGTTCATTTGAGGGGGATACAGTTTGGTGCTGGGGGCACAGTGGTGCAATGACAGTCAGCACTGCTAATCAGGGTCCTGGTTCAAATGCCAACTGGTTTCTGTGGTGTTTGCATATGTCCATGCATAGGCTCTCTGCTCCAGCTTTCTCCCACAGCCCAAAGACATGCATGTTAGCTTAACTGCTGTCTCTAAACTGGCTGCAGGAGTGAATGGTTGTCTGTCTCTCTGGGTTAGCCTCATGACGGACTGACGACCTGCTACACCCTGCTTCTTGCCCAGTGGCAGCTGCGATGGCACCAGCACACACTCAGCAGATATTATGGTACAACAGCTCTGCTAATTCTATATGCACAGTGCCATGAAAAAGTATTTGCCCTCTTCCTGATTTATTGTTTTGTTACAAATAAGAAAAAAAAAAATCAGGAAGGAGACAAATTTTTTTTTTTAATGGCACTGTGCAAAATATTTAACGACGCTGTCGGGCATCCTTCGATGGTGAACTGTGTGATGTAACTGTGCAGCATGAAGGGCAGAATTAGGTGAGGACAAGGTCAGGATTAGGCAAGGATGATGTGAGGATAATGTCAAGTTAAGGTCAGGATAAGGTGAGGGTTAGGTCAGGACAGCTCAACACTTACACCGCTCATCCTGCTGTGCCTCTGATTGTGTGCAGGATCCAGGGATGGCTCTGGAAGAGAAGATGAGCGTCATCAGGCGCACCGCTGACCTTCATCCTCTCTGATGTCAGGGGTCTAAGACCGTTAGTAATCAATACAAAGAACAGCATCATGGCTGCATGTTATGAACCCTCTGCGGCCAAGGATCGCGCTTCTTTCGCTTCAGATCTATTTGTAACATCTGTCCGATCATATAACGCGTCTCAGCGGCATGACAGCACATAGACATACACATAATACTGGGAGCTAATAAACAGAGCACAACTTACACGATCTCAGGAAGTCCAAACCAGATGACCGCGTTAATTTGTCTCCATTTGCAGTCCCAGAAGAAAACGAAGAAGGACCTTCGACCTTTGACAGCGTTGTGTTATATGTTTATGTTTCCTGTGTAGGACACGGAGCTCATTTAAAGAGAATGATCGCTGATAACTCGGTCACACCGTACCTTGAACTCGGGGCTCGTCTTCTTTTTCCGGGTTTATTGGCGCTGGGCAAACTAGCTCATGGTGCATTACTGCCACCTACTGGACTGGATGACACCCCGGCCCCTCCCCCAAAACAAACAAAAGGCTGAACGTTTAAACTATTACTTTCTAAAAATCAGTCACTTATAGTACTTACTGGCTGGATTCTAGCTGATTACACTCTACATTATCCAGTCAGCTGTTTGATGTAGTGTTTGATGATGGTTTTTATTATATCCCTTATAATTCATACACTGTATCAAATACAGTTGAGGAGACTCTCAGACCATACTCTATATCAGTGGTCCCCAACCTTTTTTTGAGCCACGGACCGGTTTAGTGTTAGAAAATATTTCCACGGACCGGCCTTTAAGGTGTGGCGGATAAATACGCCACAACGATCTCTGGTCGCCATGGTAACGTTTAAACACGCCTTCAAAATAAGGTACACCTTAATAACATGCATACAGTAGAAATCTCCTCAGCCCCATGGAATTTCATCCAATGTAAAAAAAATAAATAAATAAAAATAAATCCGTCATAAGTGTAAGTCAGTTTCTTCAAAATATCCGACAGTTTGGGGTCTAATATCGGATTTGGCTGCAGCTGCTCCTGCTTCATGTCTGGATTTGCTTCTGCAAATTTTATAATCTCCTGTTTTTGCTTGTAAGTGCGAGTTTGTAGCTTACGCTTGCCATGATTGTCTCCGGTGAAATGCACTGATAGAGACACTAAAGCGATCTCCAGGCGTTGTTAGTGTAGTTGTGCAAGAACGAGCCGATGCATGGAAGTGGAGGGACGGGAGCTGAGGAGGGCTTTAGCGCTAAACTCATCCGACTTATGGATCACGTTTAATTGGAAAAGCATTACAATGGGAGCAGATTTTGTTATCCGAGGTAGGTAAACATCTGACTGATTCAGGTGATGATTTTATTGTAACTAATGTCAGGAAAAATCAGGACCTGCACAAGCCACCCGACTAGAGCGAAAATCCGATTTCTGCGACCTCGACTGAGGCAATTTTTACTGTATAAATCGCATAAAAAATACAACTCACCATAATCTGGATCAGTGTGAGCCCTGAGCTTCTCTGCTTTTCATTTTTGCTAGCCTGTGGGTTGGCTGGGTTTGGCCGGCACACCAATACAAGCTTTGATTTCACAGGAGAGGCTGCAGAGCCGCTGTGCTGTGCGCCGGAGAGTCAGCTTGATGGCTGAGTCCGCCTCACTGCTGTCCCCGTGCTGCTAAATAAAAATGGAAATGGACTGGTTCTTGTATGGTGCTTTTCTACGCTTGTTGAGCACTCACATATTTAAACGATCGTAACGTAGGTCAACTGACTTATTTCGTTACGCAGGTACGGGAACCAGCGAAGCTTGTGGGTTTAATTTTAGCGGTGACAATCACGTGACCGAGACAAGCGTCTTGACACACGTCAAGAGAGTCAGAGATGGATGTAGCGGAGAGGATCCGCCAATTTTTCAAAATAAAACGTCGTTCAGCCTCAGATAAGTAAAATGGAAATAATGTAAGTTATTTAGTCTTGCGCGGCCCGGTACCAAATGACCCACGGCCCGGTACCGGTCCGGGGCCCGGGGGTTGGGGACCTCTGCTCTATATTACATTATATTTATATTTAAAAGCAATCAAAGACAAACTTAGCACAAAAAGTAAGGGAATTAATGTTTGATGGATTATTTCTTTGTTATAAAGATGCTTCTTGGCAATGAATCTTTTACTGTTGGAAAGTGTGTTTATTTCCCCTTAAATGCAGCCACGTTTGTAAGGAAAATGCATCTGTGGCTGAGCAGTAGAGTTGAGTATGTGGGTGGCACCCAAGGGTGTAGGAAGGAGTTTACTATTGGGGGGGGCACATATCGGAAACCTGACAGATCCGTAAAATGCTATTTAATCTTTACTTTCTCCTTTTTCAAATGTTTCTTGGAAAAATAGTGTTGTGTACACCTATATTATTGCATGTATAATTTACACATATATATAAATATGTATTATAATCATAAGACGTGGACAAACCACCAAACAAACTGGCTTGAGTCTTTTATGAAGCATAATGTCATTCCAGGCTGTAGGGCTTACTTTATCAGCTGGCCGCACTGGTACTAGTACAAAGGAGTATTAGGGCCACACTGAGAAAAAATAAATTGTGCATTTGGAGAATAAATTCAACATTTTGAGAAAAATTCAAAATGTGCAGATTAAAGTCGCTTCAAGTCAAACAACTGCAACACAACACGTCTGTTATACCCTCCAGAATGTCTTGTATTATGAGTTAGTGAAACTATACTTTAGAATCGGTTTTAGTAACAAGGAAATTATTTCATTTTTAGTACATAAACACTGTTGGAGCTATTTGTGGGTTATTTTTGCTTTTTGGATTAAAGTGTTGAGTTTATTTTTTACTAAGGTTAAGTTTATGGTTTATTTTTCTTTTGGTAAATTTGGGTTTATGGCTAAGCAGGCGTACACTTAATTTACTTAAGTAGGTCAAGTGGGAGGGGTCAGCAGGCACCGGGTCATACGGTTTTTTACCAGGCGACAGAGAGGCTGCAGACCAAAGTGCTTATGTCTGTACGTTTTGCTGCGTAATGGAGAATAAACCGACCCAAATGCACTTCTGTATGGACATTGTGTTATTTTTAAGACCTTTTTGACCAGCTAAGATCCAGTCCTGAGGTGCCTCAGTGGCCATTTGGATTTGTTGGGGTTTGATGTGGACAAATGGCCACTACAAACACGATGTAGTGATAAGTATGAGGACGTTAAAGAGACAGTGCAGAAAGCCGCATCTGCTCAGAGGGAAAAACCACACAAACTGGCAACGGTTAGATGGAAGGATGGCTGCACCTTCATACAGTAGATTCAGGAGACAGACACCCTCTCTATTTTTAAGATTAGGCTTAAAACTTTCCTTTAGGATCAAGCTTATAGTTAGGCTGGATCAGGTGACCCTGAACCCTCCCTTAGTTATGCTGCTATAGGCCTAGGCTGCTGGGGGGGTTCCCATAATGCACTGTTTTCATTCACCTTGTTTACTTTGTTTATACTTCACTCTGCATTTAATCATTATTTATTATTAATCTCTGTCCCCCCCCCCCCCCCCTCAGCAGATGACCCCCCCTCCCTGAGCCTGGTTCTGATGGAGGTTTCTTCCTGTTAAAGGGTGTTTTTCCTTCCCACTGTCACCAAGTGCTGCTCATAGGGGGTCGTTTTGACTGTTGGGTTTCCTCTGTATTATTGTAGGGTCTTTACCCACAATACAAAGTGCCCTGAGGTGACTGTTTGTTGTGATTTGGCGCTATATAAATAAAATTGAATTGAATTGAATAAAACACAACTCTTGTCACTGATTCAGGATCCATTTATTTCATTAAGCACAGTGTAGAAGAAGCTCAAGCACAGTTTTAAATTGTGAAGATTTTCTTTTTACACAGGACAACTGTGTATCTGACATCTTAGCAGGTTTACAGAGCTAATAAGGAAAAGCCACAGATAAATCACCAATCACAGATAAATGTAATTAAACTGCAACAGCACGCTCAAGTGGTAATGGTCTACAATAATATTCAGCACATTACACTGATGTCTTTTTTGGCATCACAGATGTGCTGAGGAAATAAAAGAAATTTCTAAAATACATCACTTCAGTTGGGGCAAGAAATTTGGAAATTATTAGAAATATTCTTCACATGTTTTTTTTTAACATCTAGAGTCGAGCTCTTCTTACATGTTTTAGGGAGCAGCTGATTCCATCTCCTCCGTGTCCTCACAGAAAAAGGCCTCCAGAGACTTCCCCTTAGCGATGTACTTAATGCTCTCTATCTCACCACCGCTGTTGCTGGGTTTCTGAAAATGGATTTCCAGATGGTCCTGCAGGTCTTCCTCATCAACCATGTCCTGAATGTCATCCAGGAGGATGGTTCGCTTCGAACAGCCACAAAAGGTCTGAAATCAATCACAGAAATTTGCTTCATTTCCTCATGTAGATGTGGGTGTATTTGAACACATTAAGGGTCAGTTCCACTCTGCCCCTCCCTGAGCCTGGTTCTGCTGGAGGTTTCTTCCTGTTTAAAGGGAGTTTTTCCTTCCCACTGTCACCAAGTGGCAGCCTGCCTGTCGCCCTATGACGGCTGCAACACTGAACTGGATAATAGGAAGAAAATGGATGGATGGATAATTATTTGTTTCACTACTTCAAAACTGTAATTTACTAATTCAGTAAATATATAAATGTATGTGTAGTCTGGGAGAAATTATGGTATCTCTAAAGAGGATGTTACTCATTTCTGCTGCTGGTATCAGTGATCTTGTTCTTGCGGTCATTACCCAAAGCTCGTGGACACAGGTGAGGGTAGGAGCGTAGACCGGCCAATAAACTGACAGCTTTGCTTTTACGCTCAGCTCTCTTTACCCCAACAGACCGGTGCAGCATCCAGATCACTGCAGCTGCAGCCCTGACCGGTCTGTCAATCTCCTGCTCTCCTCTCCTTTCACTCATAAACAAGACCCCGAGATATTTAAACTCCTCCATGTGGGGCAGCAACTCATCCCTGACCTGGAGTGTGCACTCCACCCTTTTCTGGTTTTGGCCGCGTTTTGAGTTTCTGGTCTTTTGATCTTTGTTTTGGGAATGTTGATCCTTGGTGTTCATATTATGTTTCGTACATTTTCCTTTTAAGTATATTTAGTCCTGCTCTCAGTTGCTTAGTTTCTCCCTCAGTGTTCCTCCCTCCAGCATCAAGTGTGTTATTCACGTGTCTGCGTCTTTCCTGTTTACTTATCACCTTTCCTGTTTTATTTTCCTAGTCCCCTGTTCCCTCATTGTTCCTCTTGAATCCAAGGTTTGACTATGAGGCAAACTCTCCTTTCCAACACCCTGACATAGACACTTCCGGGAAGGCTGAGGAGTGTATCCCTCGATTGTTTGAGCACACCATCCGGTCCCCCTTCTTAAAGGTGGCAACCACCACTCCAGGATATCAATCCAGTGGCATCATATCCCGTGTCAACCAAGACAGCCCTACACTATCTTCAGGAACTCAGGGCGAATATGCCCGAGGGGCCCTGCCATCAAGGAGTTGTTTAACTGTCTCAGTGATGTGTCCAGTGATGGGCGAGTCACCTCCCTGATCCCAGACTCTACTTCCACTACAGAAGGTGTGTCAGTGGGATTAAGGAGGTCCTTGAAGTATTCCTTGCACCGCCCAACTAAATCCCCAGTTGAAGTCGGCAGCACATCACCCACATTATACATTGTGTAAGTAGAGCACCGCTGTCCCCTCCTGAGTCGCATGACGGTTTGCCAGAATCACTTCAAGGCTTTCTGAAGTCTCTTTTCACCGACTCACAGCACTCCTCTCACATGTGAGTTTTGTCCTGAGCCACCGCCTGAGCTGCATAGTGCTTGGCCTGTTGATACCCATCAGCTGCCTCTGAAGTCCCACTAACCAAGCAAACCAAGATGGCTCCCTTCACCTCCACCACCTGGTTTGGGGATTACCACCACAACAGGCACCAACCACCTTGTAGCCGCAGCTCTGAGCAGCAGCCTCAATAATGGAGGTGCGGAATGTTAGGGATTATTTTTTACTCAATGAATAAAGGACAAATGAGTCCCCACATGGCCATGTGTGTCTGATTCTATAATATATTAAATGTCTTACTTTTTTAATTAAAGAGTTTCAGGTGTCGTCCTTCATAAACAACCTGTTTACCTGTCAGGAACATAGTCCATTTGGACTCAGTGTCCTCAACCTCCCTTGAAATGCTGTTGAAGGCCTGCTGAAGGTGGGAGTTGAAGGTCTCACGGACTGGGGCCTCTGCTAGGTATTCCAGCACACCTTCACTATACATTTAGATGTGCCAGGTCTGTTCCCCGCCATGTGATCCAACTCAACTCAGGTGGTGATCAGTTGACAGGTTGGCTCCTCTCTTCACCTGAGTGTCCAGAATATACGACCGTAGATCTGATGATATGATTATAAAATCAATCATCAACCTGTGACCTAGGGTGTCCTGGTGCCATGTGCACTTATGGATAAACTGTGGTTAGCACAGAAGTTCAATAACAGAACACCACTCAGGCTAAGATCAGGCAGGCTGTTCCTCCCAGTCACGCCCCTCCAGGTCTCACTGTCATTGCCCACATGAGCGGTGAAGTCTTCCAGTAGGATGACACTGGAAAGAGTACCCTCAAGCACACTACCCAGAAACTCCAAGAAGGCTGGGTACTCTGCACTGTCACTTGACGCATAAATGCAAGCAACAATCAGGACCCATTCCCCAGCGGGTCGCAGGGAAGCAACCCTCTTGTCCACCAGTGAAAACTCCAACTTACAGGCAGCAAGCTGAGGGGATAAAAGAATACCCACCCCAACCCACTGCTTCTCAGCGAGGGCAACTCCAGGTTCAAACAGAGTCCAGCCCCTCTCCAGGAGACTGGTTCCAGAGCCCAGGCCATGGATTGAGGTGACCCAAACTATATCTAGCCAGTATCTCTCAACCTCACCCTCTAGCTCAGGCTCCTTCCTCACTAGAGTGGTCACGTGCTCAGTAGGTAGAACAGATCACCTACTGATCGGAAGGTCAGGGGTTCGATTCCTGGCTACTCCAGGCTACATGCCAATGTATCCTTGGGCAAGGTACTTAACCCCAAGTTGCTCTCCGACGCAACCGTCGGTGTATGAATGTGTGTGAATGTTAGATAATTAAAGCACTTAGCTTAGTTAATATGGAAGTGCTTGTATGAATGGGTGTGCATGGGTAAATGTAAAACGTGTTGTATAAGCGCTTTGAGTGCTCTGACTGAGTAGAAAAGCGCTATATAAGAGCTAGTCCATTTACCATTTACCATTCCTTGATCTTTCTTTCATGGGTGTCTGAGGGGGTTAGGGGGTTGGGCAAATCGCCACCTTATCGTAATGGAGGGGTTTGTGTGTCCCAGTGATCCCAGGGCCTATGTTGTCTGGGGGCTTTTGCCCCCTGATAGGGTCTCCCAAGGCAAACTGGTCCTGGGTGAAGGGCCAGACAATGAGCAATTCATACGGCCCCATGTTAGCTTACTGGAATTTAAATCCTGTACAATTAATAAACTGTACCTTTAACCAGTCTCAGTACTGTACCTTACCTGAAACTTGCGCAGCTGGTAGTTGTAAATGGGTCCAACTTGCATGTTCACTTCAGAGTCCAGCTCTACCTGGTACCTTCTTCTCAGGAAAAGGTTCTCAGCAACTACACACACATACACATATATTTTAGCATTAACATACTTCATTGGGTTAGAACTACTGCAATGATGTTGAATGTAGAATAACTTGTTTGGGAATGCCCCCCCCCACCCCAGTGAATGCCTAGAGAATCGTACCTCCAGGGTGGAGAAATGTGATGTGCCCTGTCCCAGTGTTCTCATCATACTCCACTTTCTCCACCTCTCCTCCTCCTCTGCTGGGCCTGGAGAAACTAATTTCCAGTCGGTCTTTCATTCTCTCCTCTGGCATGGATTGGGGGATATTGGAAACTTTCAGCTCCTTTCTGGAAACGTCAAGGTGAACCTACATTGATGTGAACACACACTGTTTACAGGGTCTTGATCATCATAAAATATACTATACCATAGTCTATTCACTACAAAGTGTGTAATATAACTGAATGGTACTTATATAACATTTCTCTTCATTAACCGAACAAAGTGCATAAAGAATTGTAGATCAGTGCTGATACTTGATAGTATGTAGAACCACCTTGCAGCAGTAATTTGAAGTAATCATTTTCTGTATGACTTTATCAGTCTCCCGCATTGTTGTGGGCGAATTTTGTCCTACTCTTCTTTACAATGTTGCTTCAGTTTTTTGAGTTTTGTGGGCATTTATTTATGCAAAGCTTTCTTGCGATACTACCACACCATTTCAGTCAAATTGCAGTCTGGACTTTGACTGGTCCATTGCAACTTGATTCTTTTCTTTTTCAGCCATTATGAAACATGTGCAATATCCTATTTTTCCTCCATGTTTATGATAGTAAATGAGAATCATTCTGAACCAACAGGCTTGTGCAATCCGTATACTATCTGCATAATGTCATGCACCCATTTCTCCCCATTTATATAAGGAAGCGCTTTTACTAC
Source organism: Amphilophus citrinellus (assembly GCA_013435755.1). NCBI lineage: Eukaryota > Metazoa > Chordata > Actinopteri > Cichliformes > Cichlidae > Amphilophus > Amphilophus citrinellus. The sequence continues at coordinate 36,596,351 of CM024206.1, forward strand.
CAAATAAAGTAGAGAAAGTGGTGATTATGTTGCAAGGAAAAAGCCTGCAACTCAAAGGCAGAAAAACAGGAGGAAGTCTGACTGAAGAAACTGAAATATTGAAATAATTGTGTCCAAAGAGATGCGCTTGTGTATATATATATATATATATATATATATATATATATATATATATATATATATATATATATATATATATATATATATATATATACAAGTTTCACTTTTTGAATGGAATTACTGAAATGAATCAATTTTTTCATGATATTCTAATTTTGGACTAAATGGTAAATGAACTAGTTCTTATATAGCGCTTTTCTACGCTGTCTGAGCACTCAAAGCATATATACATTTTATGACCAGCACCTATATATATCAAGTCTTATCCTCTTTAAACTATTCTAAGTTTCTGTTCCAATACTTTTGCTCACAAGAAAAATGGGTGGCTTCAGACCAAAGGTGCTGAACTGTGTGTCAAATCCAGATGTAAACACCTGGAAATAAAAGCTGACATGTTTATCTTTGGTCTCATATTCATCTTTTAACGTAAAACTCAACTGTTTTCAGTTTACAGTAAAAATAAAGGAAGTGGCCTCACTGTTGCAATACTTTTGGAGGGGAGCGTATATGGGGATTCTAAATATCACATTATGGTTTGGATCCGAAAATCATGTCACATTTGACCTCTGACCTCACTTTTATATTTCATATCTGCCTTTCTTTCAAGATAACCCCAAAATATCTTATATCTTTAAAGAAAGTGTTGTCAAGAGAAAGAGAATGAATCCACATAAATAAGAATAAAAAAGGTTTTATGGACTTCAAAATAGCAAACTACTGACACTGATGGAGAACATACCTCAAACTTCACAGCAGGATCCATCGTGATTCTTTTTGGCTTCACGTCCAAACTGCTGTTCTCGCAGGACACAGAGCACTTAGCAATTTTCAGAATCTGACGAGCCACTGCAGGACCAAGAACACGACAAAGAGAGTATTACTAGAAAGCACTGCATACATTTAAATCTAGAATAGAATAGAATTTAAAATTGAATTTAAATTGAATTTAAAACCCGTATTGGCTTCTCTTCATTGGCTCCCTGTTAAATCTAGAATAGAATTTAAAATCCTTCTCCTCACCTACAAGGTCTTGAATAATCAGGCCCCATCTTATCTCAAAGACCTCATAGTACCATATCACCCCAACAGAGCACTTCTCTCTCAGACTGCTGGCTTACTTGTGGTTCCTAGGATACTTAAGAGTAGAATGGGAGGCAGAGCCTTCAGCTTTCAGGCCCCTCTTCTGTGGAACCAGCTCCCAGCTTGGATTTAGGAGACAGACACCCTCTCTATTTTTAAGATTAGGCTTCAAACTTTCCTTTATGATCAAGCTTATAGTTAGAGCTGGATCAGGTGACCCTGAACCCTCCCTTAGTTATGCTGCTATAGGCCTAGGCTGCTGGGGGGTTCACATAATGCACTGTTTCTTTTTATTCACCTCTTTTTACTTTGTTTATACTCCACTCTGCATTTAATCATTAGTTATTATTAGGGGTGGGACTTTAACGGGTTAATTTCGATTAATTAATTACGGGGAAATTAACGAATTAAAAATTTTGACGCATGGTGGAAGGATCCAGCTCCTCCTTCTCATTCACACTGGATAAGGGATATTATGTTGTGCATGGACTTAGAAAATATAAGATTTACTGTCCGAGGTCATGAAAATAGATTTTATAAAGTTTGGCGCCCCTTCTTGTCAGTTTATGAGAAATCTACTACTATTGTCTCTGAGTAGGCCCCCCCCCTCCCTTTTTTTTTTTTTTTTTTAAATTTTATTTATTTATTTATTTATATTTTTTTGTTAATTAATTTATTAACAATTTATTTATTTATTTATTTTTTTTACTTTGAGCAAATGTTATCTTATATCTGTATTGTACTTCAGTTCAGTTTTGTGTGGGTGTGTCTGCTGTCTGGGGTTTTGTTTGTGGGTTAAAATCTGTTAAAATCTGATTACTACACATGGCTTTGTATTGTATCTGTCAATATATTTTCAGTAATCAATAAAGAGACATTTGAAAGAAAGAAAAATTTTGACGCATTTTAATCGCACTTTGCACCGGAACATTTCTCAGTGCACAAGTTCCCAGCATACAGATTATATCGACGCACAATGTCAAAAATTCAGCGGCCGCATCCTTCGAAGAGCGCAAAGGCCGGAAGTGAGCGGCTAGCCTTCATATCAGCGTCACCTGCCCTCACCTCTGCATGTCGCCTAGCAACCGTGAGTGTGAAGCACAGCTGTGTAAAAGCAGCTGGTTAAACGGAGAACGAACTTTTTCTCCTTTTTGTGGTTTAATTTTAAGTCTTTATTCAAAATAAGCTGTTATAACAAGCATAACACATTTCAACATCAAGGAATACAGCTGAGCTAATGATTAATTTCCAACTATATTAAGTGAGACATTAATGTAGAATAAAACTATCCAGTTATGATGCTTAACTTTAATTTCAGGAGTTTGCTTATCACAGGAGGACTTCCACCCTTCGTTGGTCTGTGTAGTAGACTGGTGGGAAAATAAACAAGATTTTGAAGTTTAAGCTTATGTATATTGATTCATTCATCAACCAAACTTAAATTAATATTTCTCATGTTAAATATTTAAATGTGATTAAAATGCAATTAATTTTGATTAATTAATTACAAAGCTTCTAATTAATTCGATTAATTTTTTTAATCGAGTCCCACCCCTAGTTATTATTAATCTCCATCTCTCTTCCACAGGATGTCTTTTGTCCTGTCTCTCTCCCCTCAGCCCCAACTGGTCACAGCAGATGACTTTACCTTACAATATAAAGCGCCTTGAGGCGACTGCTGTGATTTTGTGCTATATAAATAAAACTGAATTGAAGAACTGTGGAGTCATAATCAGTCTTTCTCAGATGATGTGTACCTTTCTCCTCCTCAAAGGTGATGAGAGCCTGTCCTCCCTGCAGATGCATAGCAGCTCTCTGGCTGATGGTAAACACTCCTCTGATAGGCTGACTGTCCTCATCACCCTCCTCCCTCGTCTCTTTATTCTCAGCAATGAAATTTACCTCTGTGTCCGGGATCTGGGCGGAGATCTAGACAAATACAGAGTTACAGGCCTTTATGTGTGACAACATATAATTCATTTGTGGTTAGAGGTTTATGTGAACTCATGATGGGCATGAATGTCGTGGAAATTTTTCCCTGGTGGAATGATTGCACAGAATACATCTTTAATGACTTTACAAAACAAGAACTGAATGCACAAATTTATTTTTGATTTTCTCTTATCCACACAGGGTACATGCAGGTTCAAATATATACATTCACTCACTTAAGTGGTGCTGAAGGTTCTACAGTTTAACTTGATAAGGCCAAGGCCTATTAGTTTCTCATTAGTGATGATGATTGGCTACAACTGGTAGTTCCTCTTTGCCAGCATAAAAGGATTTGTTTGACAGCACTCATTGGATGGACCAAAACTCAGAACAATGAGAAAATATAAGGAACTCAGTGAAGCTCTAAGAAGGAGAACTGTGTGAAGTTGGGAAGGTCTTCTGGAGTCATTTCAACTTCAGGAACTTATGTACAAGTTTTCTGAACTGCTATTAAAAAAAAAACCTAGACATATTTCAGCAGTTGGGGCACCAGAAATAATAATAATAATAAAAAATAATAATAATAATAAAAAATGCTGCCCCAACTGCGTCTTGTTCATAAGTAAGGGGAAGCAGCAGATTGACAGACAGATTGGGACTGCAGCTGCAGTGATGTGGACGCTGCACAGGTCCATCACTCCATCGTAGTGAAGGGAGAGCTGAACGTAAGAGCAAAGCTGTTGATTTATGAGTTCATCTACATCCCTACCCTCACCTATGTAACGAGTTTTGTGTAGTGACTGAAAGAATGGGATCATGGATAAAAGTAGTGGAAATAAGCTTCCTCCAAAGGGTGGCTGGCCTCTCCCTTAGAGATAGGGTGAGGAGTGCAGCTATTCGGGAGGGGCTCAAAGTGGAGCTGCTGCTCCTCCCCATTAAAAGGAGCCAGTTGAGGTGGCTCTGGCATCTGACTAGGATGCCTCCTGGGCGCCTCTTGGGTGAGGTAGAGACCTGGAAGAGACCCCGGGGTAGACCCAGGACACACTGGAGAGATTATATCTCTCGGCTGGCTTGGGAACACCTCAGTGTCCCCCTGATGAGCTGGAGGACGTGGCTGGGAGAGGGAGGTCTAGGTTTTTCTCCTTGAGCTGGACATGGAGAAGCCAAACACCTTTTGGAGAAAAGTTTTATGCTCAGATAAGATGGAAATTGAGCTGTTTGGCCACAATGGAAAGAGGCATGTTTAGTGGAGTGAATATGAAGCTGTTCCAACTGTCAAGCATGGTGGTCAGAGCATCATGCTCGGGGGCTGTTTTGCTCTCAGTGTTACTGGTACATTGCGCAAAGTGGATGGAATAATGAAGGACGACTACCTCCAAATTCTTCAGCTTCACCTCAAATCAACAGATGGTTAAAACTTGGACACAACAAGACAATGATCCCAAACGCACATCGACTCTGGTTTTGGAATGGATAGTGTAGACTAACATTAAGCTTCTGGAATGGCCTTCTTAAAAACCAACCAATTTGAATGGTCTCTACCTGTCATGTAGCAGCTGTGTGGCAGGCAGGAAGAGGACCCCAACGCAGGATACGCAAGATGGAAGGTAAAATAGCAACTCTGCTTTTATTTTAGCAAGGGCAGAACAGAAAGCAGGGCTGGACAAAACCAGCGGCAGATTCAGGACAAACAGAAAACATCTTGACTTGAATTCACAGAACTAAGGCAAAACAGGATACACGCAGCAGGGGAACAAAGAACAAGACGACGACACGACAACAGGCACTGGAAACACAGGACTTAAATACACAGGAGAGCTAATGATGGAGGTGGAAACAGGTAGTAACACAGGTGATGCTAATAACACTGACGAGACCAGGGGAAGCAAAACTGAACACAACAGACAGGGACTGGACGACTATCAAAATAAAACAGGAAGTAAGACGAGGAAACAGAGACGCAGACCTGACACAGAATACTGGGAGAACACAAGGAACTAGAAATAACTAAATAAACCCCACAACCAAATGAAACCCAGAACAGAACAGACAAGATTAAGCAAAAAACAAAACACACGGGGTCCAAAGGACTCTGGACCATGACACTACCAGTTCTGCCAAGAAGAGCGGTCAAATATCCAGCCAAAAGCTTGCTGATGGCTACCAAAAACATCTGGTCAAGCTGCAACTTGCTAGGAAACTTTTAACCAAATATTAGCTGAGATGTATTTACATATTTGAGCCTGCATGTATGTATGATTACTACAACACCCTGAAATGTAATCAGTGACACTCTGGCTTAAATGGTCATGCGAACACTAACCAAAGTGCTACACAATATAAGGGAAGTTAAAACCATTTATGAACAATTAGGGAAGAACAGTTTGAGCAGGTGAACCGTCCTGAAACCTTTCCTAGTTCTTACCTTGAATTTCTGCTTTAGCTTGGAGGACTCTGCCCTCTTAGTCTCCAGCTCAGCCTGATATTTCTTCAGTTTCTCCAGCAAATCTTGATTTTGTTTAGCAATCTTCTTGATTTCATCCTATGTAAAACAATCAAATGGACAAAATGTTAGGAGTTACTCAGTCTCAGTTCCTCCAGTGTCCTGCAGATGTTACAGAGATGATAATAAGGGTACCTGAACTGTGCTCATGCTTTGATTAAATTCCTCCTGATACTTCTCTTGGTTTTTGACACAAGCAGTCATCTCCTGCTGGGCCTTTGACTTGGCTTCATCCTCTTCCAGTTTTTCCAGTACCAGCCTGGCTTTGATATCATCCGCTTTCTCTACTTTAGTCTTAAAGACAGACAAGGGGTGTTCAGAGTGAATACAACCAGACCTGTGGGCAGTTTACAAAGAGACTACACTCTATTTAGCTAACAGTATTGTCTCATTGACAGATATTTCAACGTGGACAAATATAATCAAATCAGTCTGTGTGATATCATACAAATGCTGAGGAAGAAGAAATCTCACTGAATTTGAAATGAAATAAAGTTTACTTACTGTTTACATCCTTACTGAGGGAAAATGGAAGAACTGAACCCTTTTATAAACATGCTATAATAAAAATTTAAAAAGACATCAGTGGACATCACTGTGCTGTGCAGTTGGTCCACTGACCACTTCCTGCTGCATCCCCTAGAGCTGTATGCCTTTATATACAATATATGATATATATATATATATATATATATATATATATATATATATATATATATATATATATATATATATATATATATATATATATATATTAGGGGTGGGACTCGATTAAAAAAATTAATCTAATTAATTAGAAGCTTTGTAATTAATTAATCAAAATTAATCGCATTTTAATTGCATTTTAATATTTGACATGATAAATATTAATTTAAGTTTGGTTAATGAATGAATCAATATACATAAGCTTAAACTTCAAAATTTAGTTTATTTTCCCACCAGTCTGCTACACAGACCAACGAAGGGTGGAAGTGCTCCTGTGATAAGCAAACTCCTGAAATTAAAGTTAAGCATCATAACTGGATAGTTTTATTCAACATTAATGTCTCACTTGTTATAGTTGGAAATTAATCATTCGCTCAGCTGTATTCCTTGATGTTGAAATGTGTCATGCTTGTTTTAACAGCTTATTTTGAATTAAAGATTTAAAATTAAACCACAAAAAGGAGAAAAAGTTCGTTCTCCGTTTAACCAGCTGCTTTTACACAGCTGTGCTTCACTCTCACGGTTGCTAGGCGACATGCAGAGGTGAGGGCAGGTGACGCTGATATGAAGGCTAGCTGCTCACTTCCGGCCTTTGTGGTCTTCGTGGGCTGCGAGGTCTACGTGGGCCGGGTCCTTCGAAGGATGCGGCCCCTGAATTTTTGACATCGTTCGATATAATCTGTATGCCTGGAACTCGTGCACTGAGAAACGTTCCACGGTGCAAAGTGCGATTCAAATGCGTTAAAATTTTTAATTCGTTATTTTTACCGTAATTAATTAATCGAAATTAACGTGTTAAAGTCCCACCCCTAATATATATATATATATATATATATATATATATATATATATATATATATATATATATATATTACATTACATTACATACCTTACATACCTTTATAAATGAGTGCCTAAGCAATTATTAATCAAGATTTCTACTTAATTGTACTCAAGTATGCTGATGACTGTAATTGTGCATGTTTTGCAGGGTGTAGCAGGATTATGGTGCAGTCCATGATAAATCTGTTAAATGGTGTGACCAATTTTTCCTCCAAATAAATGCCCCCAAAAGTTTATTGTTCAGTGAATTTTGGTGGAGGTTCCTTCTCTCACCCTTGCACCTTGTTTGCTAAAGTGTGAGCTAGTGGCAAAAAAACATCAAGTATTAGGGCATTGCTCTGGATGATGAGCCTAATCTTACTGCAAATACACATACTAAATATGTAGAAGGGCAGATCAAAGTTTTCAGCTTGATAGAGGCTTAGGTCTACCACACCAGGCAAGACCCCAGGTACAGGCTGTGCAGAGATGCCGACTAAGATCCTGTGGGACTACGAGGTACAGATAGACAAACTGGTGATGTCTAACCAACTGGACATAGTGGTGGACAAGCAGAGGAAGAAGGTCACAGTCATAGATGTGGCAACACCAAGCAATGGCAACATCAGGAAGAAGGATGCTAGAAAAAATCCAAATATGTTTCTTTTGCAGCTCTATTTTTAGTCACTAATCAGGGATTAAAGCATAAAAAATATTTTGACAGAGCCGTTCAATACCAAGGGGTGATGGGGGTGGTGTCCCGTCATTACCAAACAGTTGCTAGTGCTAGCAAACTGAAATTCTCAGCTCAACAACCACAACACACACACACACACACACACACACAAGGAAACAACAGGACATGGGACAAGGGGCCAAGACATGGAAGACAAGGACAAAGGGAAACCAGAATGAAATGCAATAACTAAAACCAAAGATGGACTACAAAAGTACAACAAACTGAGAATCTAAACTGTAAGAAAAACACAACCAGAGCATACAGCAGAAACAGAACCTCACAGAAGGAACTCAAAACACTGGGCCATCAGCCCAGGACCATGACAGGAGCCAATCTTCCACTTTGGGGGTCCTAATGCTCGTTTACCACTGGGACCACATCTGCTCCAGTTGTTCGTTCAGACCCTTCTCTGTTATATCATGCTCCTTCTTTCTGATGTTGCTGTCTGCTGGGATTGCCACATCTATCACAACTAAGGTTGTCTGCTCTTTGTCAGCCCACACAGGACCTTAACCCTCTTGCTTTCTACCACCTTTGTTCATGTCTTGCATCAGCACAGATGTTCACGCATGCTATCCCAGCCAATTGGTTGGGCCTTTCAGTGTATACTGTCCCAGCTTGTCTCTTACATCCTGCTCCTATGTGGTAGACTCGGGGGCACCTGTCAGCTGCGGTAGACTGCTGCCTCTGTGGGTCTGGCACTTAGGGCCTGTTCTTGTGCTGCCAGGGTCAGAGCCTCTTTGATGTCCTTTAAGCCAGCCTTTTCTAGCCTCTGGTTGGATTTCTTGAAGTCTGCCATTTCCTCTGTCTCTTGTTGGTACATCCCATGCAAGGGCTTGGTCATCCAGGATAGTTCCTCTTCCTGTTCTTTATCACATCTGTCTTCAGCTCTTGGAGCAGCTCATCTCAGGGGACCACCTTCCTGATGTATTCGCAGGTGCCTCAGGGTGCTGGACTTTGGGTGGAGACCTCTGTACGTTGTGAGAAGTTTTCAAGTCTTGACATACAGTACCAGTCAAAAGTTTGGACACACTCACCCATTCATATGGGCCTGCTCTTCCTGCTCTTGACGGAGACGGTCGCATTCTATCTCTCTCTCCCTGCCCTCCCCATCTCTCCTGCTTGCTGCTTGCTGTGAGAGCGTCTCTCACGCACTGTCCGAATAAGAATAAGATTGAGAGCAACATGGATCTGGCAAACTGGGCCCAAAACACCACTGATCGAATTTTTTCCACTATGAGATCGGGGAAAGGGGAGCCTGCGTGTCCGAGTGGAACAGACCCGGTTGGATACGTCATTGATTCCTGGAGCTTGTGGAGACCTGTGTGCTTCTCAGCCCTGGAAGTCGAGGACGTGGAAGACATCTACATATTTGGCTATGTGGTAGGGGTATCTCTTTTGTTTGGGCTCGGAGGATACCTGATTTACCGGGAAATTAAGAAAATCTGGGCAGCAGTCCGACATCTGCAGAGGCTGCCGACCCAGGTGGATGGGCTGTGCAGGGCCGTACAAACTCAGACTCAAAGCCTGGTGGACCTGAGCCGTAAAGCGGACGGGTAGTCCAGCTGAGAGCGTGCTCGCAGGCGAGAGGGGTTTGATCTGGAGATAAGGTTCGGTTCTGCACAGTGAGGACGGTAATTACTGAATTTGGAATATTGGATTACTGAATGGGTTCCCCAGTGAGACTGAAGGCTGTTGTTAAAAAACAAGCAGCCTGTTCCAAAACAACATCTGCATTATCAGGAATTCGGCTCCCTAGCCGGCCTTGGGCTGGCAATCATATCTCTCCAGGCCTATGTGTGACGGTCGCTCTCCCCCTCAGCCCTCTCTGTGATCTGTGAAGCTGGATCTGGTGTACCACGGCCGCTGATGAATTTCCACCACTATCAGCGAACTGTTTTGGCTAGGAGCTGGCATCTGGGCTCCACAATGCCCCCACCCTCTCGTCTCTGTCTGCATCCCCTCCTGACCCTGACCTTACCCACCATATTGCTTTCCTGGCTTTAAATGTGCAAATATGCTTTTGCTGAGGTGTTTTTTGGAACCTCGTACGGTGTTTATAATGAATACAGTACGAGATGATTTTTTTGAACCTACCTATCCCAGTGTATCTCTTTCTGTTCTTCTGCTAAAGGTAGCACCGGGAAGACGGCTGCATGACCTCGGACACCTGTCCCCCCGTGTTTGTGTTTGTTGTATTCTTGGATGGGTGCTCTGTTAACTGCAATTTCCAATGTGTGAACCTGTTCACCCACATGGCAATAAAACCTTCATTCATTCATATGAGTCCAAACTTTTGACTGGTACTGTAAGTGGACTTTACCAGCTTGTTATTCCAGCTGGGTATGACTGGTAGGGTATATGAACTGATGGCTTGGATTTTATTCCTACATTCAGCTGGCTTCTCAGCACCTGTCTATTTGGCTGTGGCTGACCTTTGTGCATCTTTATCGTGGTTCCCGTTGTCCTGTGGGATACCCAGGTACAAACCGGATTCCAAAAAAGTTGGAACACTAAACAAATTGTGAATAAAAACTGAATGTAATGATGTGGAGGTGCCAACATCTAATATTTTATTCAGAATAGAACACAAATCACAGATCAAAAGTTTAAACTGAGAGAATGTATCATTTTAAGGGAAAAATATGTTGTTTCAAAATTACATGGAGTCAACAAATCCCAAAAAAGTTGGGACAAGGCCATTTTTACCACTGTGTGGCATCCCCCCTTCTTCTTACAACACTCAACAGACGTCTGGGGACAGAGGAGACCAAGTTTCTCAAGTTTAGAAATAGGAATGCTCTCCCATTCATGTCTAATACAGGCCTCTAACTGTTCAATCGTCTTGGGCCTTCTTTGTCGCACCTTCCTCTTTATGATGCGCCAAATGTTCTCTATAGGTGAAAGATCTGGACTGCAGGCTGGCCATTTCAGTACCCGGATCCTTCTCCTACATAGCCATGATGTTGTGATTGCTGCAGAATGTGGTCTGGCATTATCTTTTTGAAAAATGCAGGGTCTTCCCTGAAAGAGATGACGTCTAGATGGGAGCATATGTTGTTCTAGAACCTGAACATAGTTCTCTGCATTAAGGGTGCCCTTCCAGACATGCAAGCTGCCCATGCCACAAGCACTCATGCAACCCCCATACCATCAGTGATGCAGGCTTCTGAACGGAGCGTTGATAACAACTTGGGTTATCCTTGTCCTTTCTGGTCCGGATGACATGGCGTCCCAGTGTTCCATTAAGAACTTCAAATCGTGACTCATCTGACCACAGAACAGTCTTCCATTTTGCCACACTCCATTTTAAAAGACCCCTGGCCCAGTGCAAACGTCTGAGCTTGTGGAGCTTGCTTAGAAATGGCTTCCTCTTTGCACTGTAGAGTTTCAGCTGGCAGCGGCGGATGGCACGGTGGATTGTGTTCACTGACAATGCTTTCTGGAAGTATTCCTGAGCCCATTCTGTTATTTCCTTGACAGTGGCATTCCTGTTTGAGGTGCAGTGACGTTTAAGGGCCCGGACATCACGAGCATCCAGTAGAGTTTTACGGCCTTGACCCTTACGCACAGCAATTGTTCCAGATTCTCTGAATCTTTTGATGATGTTATGCACGGTTGATGATGATAACTTGAAAGTCTTTGCTATTTTACGCTGGGTAACACCATTCTGGTATTGCTGCACTATCTTTCTGCGCAACAATGGTGGAATTGGTGATCCTCTTACCATCTTGGCTTCAGAGTGACACTGACACTCTGAGAAGCTCTTTTTATACCCAATCATGTTGTCAATTGACCTAATTAGTGTTCATTGGTCTTCCAGCTGTTCGTTATATGCTCAATTTCCTTTTTCCAGCCACTTATTGCTACTTGTCCCAACTTTTTTGGGATTTGTTGATGCCATGTAATTTTGAAACAACATATTTTTCCCTTAAAATGATACATTCTCTCAGTTTAAACTTTTGATCTGTGATTTGTATTCTATTCTGAATAAAATATTAGATGTTGGCACCTCCACATCATTGCATTCAATTTTTATTCACAATTTGTAATGCCACCCCTTCAGTCCAGAACACCTAAACTCTCTTTGCAACCATTCAGCCACACTTATTCAGTCCGAATGATGTGGATCCTGGTGAGGTGGCTCAATGAGTCAATGTCTTGCTCACTCCTGGTCTACAGCTTGATGTCATTGTGGGTGGCTGTAGCTCAGGAGGTAGAGCAGGTCACCTACTAATCAGAAGGTTGGCGGTTCGATTCCTGGCTGCTCTGGAGCAAAGTATCCTTGGGCATGATACTGAACCCCAAGTTGCTCTCCGACGCAAGACTTGAAGTATGAATGTGTGTGACTGGTAGACAGCACTTAGGTTAGATATACATGGAAATGCTTGTGTGAATGGGTGAATGCAAACATGCTGTATAAACGCTTTGAGTGCTCAGTAGAAAAGCACCATATAAGAACTAGTCCAGTTGCTCCATTCCTGAATCTATATCTGTATCTGCTCTGAGCTGGCCTTTAGAGAACAGCAGTGGATTATACCAAGTGCATTGCCTTGGTATACTTGATGGTGACTTGTGCTAATGCCTTGGAGTTGGCCTCCAGTGTTAACTTCCACAGTGTCACTTAGTTCCTCATGAATGTTATTAGTGCACTACAGTGCCAAGCAGTCCAATATTCATGTGTGGAGTACTGAGTCGTAGGCTTTCTTGTACTCAATCCAGGCATTGATCTGGCTAGTCGGACTGGTCTTAGGGTTCTGGTGTACTGCTCTATAAAACAGGAGCTGGTGCTTTGACCCTCTGGTCTTATTTCCAATGCCTTTCTGGGCTTCATTCGTGTATTGACTCATGCCTATTCAGCTTGATTACTATGATGCCTGAGAAAAGCATCCATGGAGAGGCAGGTAATTGGCCAGTGTTTTTTTGGTGTTGATCCTTCATGATCAGGATTGTTATTCCCTGTGTTAGCCAGTCTGGATGAGTACCTGCTGTCAGGTCCTGGTGCTGTCTGCCTCTTCATTCTGCTCTTAGGTCCACCAGCCACTTGGCATTGGTATTGTGTGACCCCCTCTTTCACCCAGATGTTCTTCCAGTATTGCTCACTTTCAGGTCACCTTGTAGCTAAGAGTACACCATGAATGAATCTTTGGAGAACAGGTCATTTATTCTCTTGGCCTCTGACTGTCTGGTGTATATCTTCTGAGCCTTTGTTTGGCAGTTTCTAGAGTGTCAGTTATGGATATCTTGTTGTACCTGTTTTTTTCTCCAGGACCTATCTCTCATGCACATCAGTGAACTGACTAACATCCTTCTAGACTTCCATGATTTTGGCTTCTAACCTTCTTCTCTGTGGGGGACTTCCTTTATCCTTGATCTTATACCCAAGCGATTCTGTATTACTGTGGCAGTGGCGTATTTGAGATCATTGGTTTCAGTGATGCTGGTACTGGGGATTTTTTCCCCAAAAAGCGACTAGCAACAAATTTAGCGACTTTTTCTGGTGACGTCGGCAACTTTTGGAGAGTTTTGGAGATAGACCGGAAACCTGAAATCCTCCGCTGTCGCCGTGTTTTGTGTACATAAAGCCTTCGTACTGTATCCCTTCGGAGGCTTTGGCATCATCCAGACCTCACTTCAACTCCACCCTCCAACCCCCGAACCTCACTTAAACACCGGGCCGCTCCCTCCCCTCCCATCCCCGGTCCTCGCTCCAGCCTTTATCAACCTTTGAGACAGCTGACAGCGAGGTTTCTTACACAAGTTGGCAACAGTGACCCAGATAAAGGAGGAGGGTTGAACGTAGCTAGCAGTCTCACCAAACATAAGTCTTTTCATTAAGTTTGATATTCTAACATTAAACAATACAGGACAAAATTGATCTATGTAATGTGGGTCTAGGCAAAGCATTAAAGTTATTAAGTTATTTCATAAAGTTCATTTGTAGTTCTAAACATATCTATGGTGTTTTTTTCTTCACTGTTTGTCTCTCCTACAGCCTCGATTGCAGCTACATGCAAATGACCTGTTATGCAAATTAGATGATGACGTCATATAGCGACTTATATTTTCAGTGGTGGAAAATTTCCCTTATTTTTAAAAAACTTGACAGGTATGGTCCTGGGTCCTCCTCTGCCAGCCACACAGCCAAACTGTGACAGCTCCATCAGATTCCAGGCACAACATCAGGACCCCGTACTACGAAGCAAGTTCGACTTACTCAGGGTTATCGTTCTGTTACCCTATCACTGACAGTCAGGATAAGGCATCATACAAAGCTGGTTATTAACCTTTAACCCAGGGTTTCCTTATCTGGGTACGGGCGCATTCACATGAAGAGGATGGCATTGAAACATTTGACCAATCACACTGATTAGTGTACTGGCACCTGAGTGACTGATTTTATTAAGGAAGAGTAAACTATAATTGCAGGACATAACCTGCTGTGTAGCAGGTTAGGCGCGCAGCATAAGTTACGATGGTGATGTAGCCCAGTAAGAAGTGAACCACCTTCGTAGTACGGGAAACCCAGGCCTAACCCCGAAGTCACCTGGACAAGATCCTGCTTCATAGTGCAGACCTCAGTGCAGGAGAGACACACATAATCTTGTTATGGCTCATTTTCTATCCCCATGATCCACAGTGACATTGCAGGAGATGGTGCTGTGTTTGTGTTAGCTTTGTATTTCAGTCTAAAATATACCATCAAATCCAACAGCACATTTTCCTTCCAGCGCTGCAATGCTGCCTGACCTCATTCCATCTGTCTGAGTCTCACTTGCTGAAGCTAGCCTCTTCTTCTGCCTGTGTACAGACCTCAGTCAGCCAACAGCTAAATATAACTGATCATTTCAAGTTTAAGCTCAGATATATAGCTACAGTTATATTTTAAGGCTAACACATGTATAGCCTATTAAACAGGCTCTTACAGGCTTTTTTTTCTGCAGACTAGTACGTTTAATTGTAGACCCACGACCATACATAGTTGTTGACTTAAATAAGTCCTGTGACTCAGTCCTTATTTTCTAAATGAATCCTTCAGAATCGAACCAGCTTCTTCTGACCATGAACGCATCATGTTGTGGCGCTGTGGAGCGGTCTTTTTCGGACTGGATCGTAAAGTTATCTGAGTAAACCGGCAGGCTGCTTGTAAAGTTTCACAGTTCAAATGTATTTAGCGTTTGGGTCGTGGATGCGGCCTACCTTCCAGGCCTCCAGCTCTTTCATGGCCGCCGCCCGTTGGCGGTCTTCATCCAGGCCGTCGTTCTGCTGCCGGGAAAGAGTGACACCGTTAACACACTGTGATCACCTGGTTCTTCACAGATGAACTAAACCTAACCTACTAACTAAAACTAACTAACTAACCCTAACTAGCTAACTAACTAAGGAGCAGGTGATGACCTGAATAACACTCACCTTATTGAAGACCTCCGACATGATGTGATCGACAAAAATTCAGCAAACACACAAACTGTGAACTGCTCTGCTTCTTCTTTCGCTACTTTTTTTCTGTCCAAGTGAGAAAAGCGACAAACCCAGAACACACACACACACACACTCAGCGCCGCAAACAGCTCCAAAGCAAAAGTGAAAGTTACAGCAGGTCCGTGTACGGAAGACCGAGTGAGACACAACTTCACAGCCAGCTGGACAAATCAAACATTTATGTAATGAATGTGTAAATTACTTTAACATCATTTTATAAATTATCCATTCTGCTGCTTATCAGCTACAGTTACCTGTGCTGTCCTGCCTTTGTAACACTGTGTATAAAGAACAAGGCTTTTTTTTTTTTCACAATAAACCAGTTTTCCAAACTTGCAGCCAAAATCATCCAACACAGGACATGATTCCTGAGAAAAATGAAGAGCTGTGGATGGATTCATGAAGCAGCAGAACTTCAGTCACAGACACTTCCTGATGCCACAGAAAATAATAATAATAATAATATTAGATAATAAATATTAGATAATAAATCAGATCTGTAAAATGGTGAAATGAAAGCAATGTTGTTTCTGTGATGTCCCACAGCGGTGCTAATACTGTAGTACTGTAATACTGTAGTACTGTAGTACTGTAAGATAATACTGCGCCATGAGGCGCCTGTGTACATGAACTGAATGTTGCTCCTTCTGTCTATCGTGACATGAATGTATCTGACTCCGGCTTTAATGCTCTTCTAGTTTAGTGTGAGCTCGTGTCTGTTTTACTTTCTGTTCCAGCATTTTGCTCAGGAAGGCGCGTCACCGAGACACGTGATCCGGAAGTAGCTGCGTGGCAGAGAGCTGCTGATCGGTTTGATAACAAGCCCCGACACTACGATTCACCATGGCAACGGGCAAATAAAGGGCAGCGCCGCCATTTTAACGCGAAGGACCGAGGATCACGTGACTTTTATCTCCGTTAAAAACTGCATAAAATCTTTTTTTTTTTTAAACTTTATTATTTATTTTGATGTAGAAAAATAACATACAACCAAACAAACAAGAGGGCTAGGGCAGGTACCAGGCGATCACATTATTCATCATTTTTAACAGGCACATTACTATTCTATATATACACTAGGAACAGGTTACAAATCAACCAGAGGGGCAAGATACTCCCAATTCACACCAGTTAACTATTCCAAGCCTTTGCACGTGTAACAGAGTCTCTCTCCTTTCTCCCTTTGAAGACGTATTGAAAAAGTCAGCATCTCCGTGTTATGAATCAGGTTTACAATATTCATGAAGAGGTTCAGGGTAGGAGGGCTTAGCTGGAGCCAACATTTAGTAATTGCCTTCTTGCTTGCAATCATAAATATCCTCAGCAAGTATATATCGCTTACACTAAGACCTTCAGGAGATTCTCCAAGGTACATAGTAGTAAAAGAAAAAGCTAAAGTTATACCCAGAGTTTCATAGATTACTTGCTTTATGGCGTTCCAGAACATCTTCAACTTCGGACAGGCCCAAAAGACATGAAAGCAGTCCGCACAGACCTCCCCACACTCCCTCCAGCACGCAGCTTGTGAGCCACCTATTCTTGATTTCTGTTTTGGTGTAATAAAAAATCTGATTAAATTCTTCCAGCAAAAATCACGCCATGTTAAAGAGTTTGTGGTGGATAGTGCATTCTTCCAGATTTGTCCCCAGACTTCCTGTAAAATTGTTATGTTTGCTTCTTTTTCCCACCGTTGCCTAATATAATCTGTTGAGTTCCTATTTATAGATGAGAAATTTCTGTAAAGTTTACCAATGATGCCTTTTGTACTTTTGGCAGCATACGCATTCATGAATAATTGTATTATTCCTGGATTTACAACCAAATCAGGGGACTTGATTTCCCTCTCAAAGAAACTCCGGATCTGTAAGTAACAATAGAAGTCTTCTCTGCCCACTTCGTAAGTCCGGCACAGATCCTCAAAATTTAATAACTCCCCGTTTTCTATTATTTTACAGAATGAGGTGATTCCCTGTTTTACCCAAGTTCTAAACTTGTGATCTATCAATGCTGGAAGGAAGCAAGGGTGGTATGCAGGCCAACTTAACACCCTTATCTGCTTGCTGAGATGAAATTTTTTAACCACCTCTGCCCACTTTTTCAAGGAGGAACTTACACACAGATTTTGTAACTGATATACTTGGGGTGGCCTGTCCAAGCAGCCCAAAACAGACTGTATAGGGAAGTCCAGCAAGGAAAGCTCAATGTCCTTCCATTTTGCCTCATAGACTGGGTTACACCAGTACACTAGCGGTCTGAGCTGGGCAGACAAATAGTAATCCAATAAGCAAGGGAGGGCCATCCCTCCCCTCTCCCCAGGCAGCTGCAGAGTTGAATATCTTACTCTTGGCCTTTTATTACTCCATATAAACCTTGAAAAATGCTTATCCCACTCCCTGAATTGTTTTGCCGGGACCTCTACCGGGAGTGCTGCAAACATATAGCAGTCTTGGGAGAACATTTATCTTTATTGTTCGAATTCTGCTGCCGAGGTCGAGGGGAAGCAGGCTCCACCTATCCAGGTCCTCATATATTTTCTTATTTATCCATTTGTAATTAACATCGTATAATTGAGGGAGATTTTTTGTTAATAAAACACCCAAATACTCTATTTGTGGTTGGTGCCAATTGAATCGATAGCTAGCTGTTAATTGTTTTGAGGGGACAAAAGAAAATGTCATGACTGCATAAAATCTTTTTAATCACTGTCCTCACTACAGACTCAATAAAGTTTGATACAAATATCGTTCTCAGCTTGCGTTTTGATTAGAAGCTGAATCTAATTTGAATCGGATCCTCGGCTGTGACAGCAGACAGAAACACTCCGCATTTCTTCGATAAAATACTATTTGTTACAGTTCATTTAAAAAACAATGTAACAACCTCACTCTCTCCAAGAGACGATTTCATTATTTCTGCCATTAGTGGATGAAAACGCTAAGCAGAGTGAGAGAAAGCACCAGGACGCAGCCATTTAAAGCGGACCGGGAACGTGTTTGGGAACAAAGGAGGAAGACAGGTGATCAGGATGCAGAGGTCAGGACGAGACTCCGGGAAACTGCTGGAGACTCTGATCGCGATGCACGACTGAGCCTGAGGGAGGCAGTAATGCGGCACCGAGGATGCTGAGTGTGCGCAAACAGAGGAGAAGAAGAGGAACAGCTGATCGCACTGAGCGGAAGCAGAAGCTGACGGTGACTGGGCTTTAGAGTTACTGTAGCTGAGCTGTCATCGGTCACTAAAGCGGAGCCTCAGGAGCCAACTTGCAGAGATGCTTTGGTTTGAGGGTTCGATTCCTGATGCCATCAACTCGGCCAAACACCGCAGTCTGGTCTTTGTCGTCGTCATCACAGGTACCAGCAGCTCTGAGCTAGCCTTAGCCGCTTAGGCTCGGAAGCCATTGTAGCTGTTAGCCAGTTAGCATAGCTAAGGTGTTCGGAAAGAAATCGTCATACATGTTGGAGCAAAACTAGCACCGAAAGCAAGAACACAGAGCTGTAGTAAGGCGGATATGAGGTGCAGTGTGATGCTGTCTGACAGCCGCAGCTCCCCGCAGGCCGGCGGGACGCTGCAGTCGTTCACACCTGAACACACTCGTCCAGGTAAGGTCACGTGTCACTGTCTGAGCTGGCCATTGTTACACGATAGTGAGACAAGATCATCCCTGTGTGCCTGTGTTCAGTAGGAAAGCAGCGCTTTTATGGAAGCAGGTCACTGTAATATGTAAAATAAGGAAATGATGGAGGACATGCAGGCAGCAGATTTCAGCCTCTCCAAGAACTCAGCTGCCCTTTAAATAACTTCCTGCTAAAGTGAAGCCACTACCACCGGGAGCAGCAGCTTGCAGCACTGGGACTGATGTTTCGACCCCAGTGTATGCATTCAAGATCAAAGGTCACACACAGTGACATGCAGCTCCCATTTGGTGTTTCCTGGTGAAAATCAGAGGTTTGATCCTCCACCGTCAGTCTGCATCTCTGTGATGCATCCGTGCAGGAGACGAGTGACGCTCACACTGCACACACAGAGACATTTTGCACTTGTTTTGGGATTTGATCAGTGAAGCTGAACACCTGACCACGTGTCTCATCAGTGTTCTGTCTCTCTGTCCTCAGGGGAAGATGAACAGTCAGCACAGCTGATGTCCAGCTGGGAGGACGACAGGGTCTCAGATGCAGCGCAGAAATGCTGCGTGGCCATCAAAGTGGAGGCCAAGAGGTAGTGATGCATTAAATGGATGAACTCAGATTTAAAAAGTGACCTGCATGGATTCAAGATTTGTCTGTTAAATTCAGCAGCGGCTGCATAAGTCATACACAATCTGACAACATGAAAATAATATGAAATGGTGATCTGTGTTGTGATCTGTGATGGACATCGTTTTGCTGCAGCGTCTCCTTACTGAATCAGTTGTGCACCTCTCTGTCCATTCATGTAAGGAGGAGCGCCGTCACAGCTGGAGTTCAGCAAAACATTTTTACCCACTGTGCCACCAGGCTGTGTGTAATTTAATTACTTTACTACCTTAATCTGTACGATGTATAGTGTCATCTATTAGTTTGATTTATACACTGCTCAGAAAAATGAAGGCGCATCAGTCAGTAACCCTCTGTGATACTGATGAGGTCAGTCAGTATGGGGGGTGTTCATCAGTTTCAGCTGCTTTGGTGTTCATCAAATTACCAACCGGTGCACTAGAGGGGCAACAATGAGACACCCCCCCAAACAGGAATATTTCACAGGTGGAGGACACTCACAGTTTCCCTCCTCATCTTTTCTGACTGTTTCTCACTGGTTCTGCATTTGGTTAGGGTCAGAGTCACTGCTGTTAGCATGAGGTCATACCTGGACCCTGCAGAGGCTGCACAGGTAGTCCAACTCCTCCAGGATGGCACATCAATACGTGCCATTGTCAGAAGGTTTGCTGTGTCTCCCAGCACAGTCTCAGAGCATGGAGGAGATTACAGGAGACAGGCAGTTACCTCTGCAGAGCTACAACATGACCTCCAGTAGCCACTGGACCTGCTGATTCTGGTGAGTCAGTGATGGCATATCCATGGAGGGACACACAGACCCCTACAGGCAACGGCACCCTGACTGCCATCAGGTATCAGGATGAAATCCTTGGACCTGTCAGACCATACGCTGGTGCAGTGGCTCCTGGGTTCTTCCTGGTGGTTCCTGGAGGATGAAGGAAGTGATACCACTGACTGGCCCCCACACTGAACTAAATCCAACAGAACACCTCTGGGACATTATGTCTCGGTCCATCTGACGCCACCAGGTTGCATCTCAGACTGTCCAGGAGCTCAGTGATGGTCTGGTCCAGATCTGGGAGGAGGTCCTCCAGGTCCTCCAGGATCCGTCATCTCATCAGGAGCCCTGATGCTGTCAGGCTGTATAGAAGCACATGGAGGCCACACTAACTACTGAGGACCACTTCAAGATGCTGCAATGAAATCTCATTAAAATGTTCCAGCTGCTGCATCTTTTTTGGTTTCTAATCCTGTGGTGGTGTACAGATGGTGTACAGAGGCAAAGCTACAAGAACTGTCACTGTCCAAAGACTGATGGACCTAACTGTATCTGTTCATCCACACACTCCAATGCAGTGATGGTGGTAGACTAACAGAAATATTCAGCTGTGAAGGTGGCCCGTGAGCCGAGATGTTGAAGAACACTTTTTGAGCATTTTTGTTTTATCTTCTAAATCTGTATGAGGAAAAAATAGTAATGAAAACATTTAAAGCAGTGTTGTTAGTGCTGTGTCCATCTTTACTCACCCTGCAGGCATTACTGCTGGCAGCCAAGTTTGTGGATAATCTGCTAAATTGAAAGATGCAGCAGTTTATCTGCATGCAGACAGCTTTTATTATTATTATTATTATGCCATAACTCAAGGCGGAGCTGCATCTGCTGACAGTCTGACAGAAGGACTTCCAGAGCTTTGGCTGGTGATGACCTGCTGCTGTCACTGCTGTTAGTGTGCACTTTCAGACTGGGGCACAAGTGTTAAAAGATGTTCCACTTATTGTTTCATTTGTGAGTTTTTTTTTGCCTGTTATGTGAACCTGACCTGGAACAATGAGTCAGGTAAGAAAGCACTGATTAAGAGAGCGTTCATAATTAAGGTTTAATAAATGATGTTTGGTTGTGGTGTTCAGGGTGACCCTGAGGGCAGGGTTGTTATTGTTTTACATCTGTGACATGATCTGAGTTTTGAAGTGATTGTGATCACAGTCATGTGATCTGATGTGATGTAACACGTGTGAACAGTGATGTTAATATGAAACGTTTCTTCTCCCCACAGTGACACGTGTGCACAGTTCTCCCAGATTTGTATCCTTTGGCTGTAAACGGTGTTTCTTATTTGAGGTTGGAGGTGATGCAGGCGTCAGGGTGCTGCCTCACAGCAACAGGGTTCAGAGTTTGAACCTGGGCTTGGAGTTTCTCCAGGCTGCTGGGGCTTCTTCACACACTTGAATACGATACTGTGAAAAAATGTTGACGGGCCTGGAAGTGTGCGGTAGGTGCAGTGATTTATTGGAACACTTGCAGTTCTGGCATTCAGCCTGTTTGTACACTGCTTCAGTAATGCTGAGGTCCCGGCTCTGGGGAGCTCCACTGTTATCCTGCACCCGGGGGGGGGGGGGGGGGGGGGGGGGGGGGTGTTCTTGCTAGGTTTGTTCAGAATATTACAGCAAAATTACAAAGTATGAGTCATACCAAATTTGCACAAAAGATGTCCAGTGACCTCTAATCAGATTCCTCTGATATTCGGTACACAGTGGTGGAGGCCCAAGAACACGTACCCAACCAAACACTGGATCCAATCCAGAGTGTGGATTTAAGACGGGGAAACAAAATGTAACACGTCTTTGGTTGTGGCTCAGCTGAACACAGACAGACTTTGGAGCATGTTCAGGAAGCCTGGACAACTGCTGCTCAAGACCACTTTAAAAATTTAGACACAAGTGTGGCTCCTTGGAAACAAAATCTAAAGAAATGAGGGGCTACTCAAGACTTTTGCACAGTACAGTTCAAGTATTAAATGTAAATTGAGTCAACAGATGTTGGTAACCCAGTTTTCTTGGTTCTAAATTGTAGTATTGCAGTATAGTGTATTAATGAGGTTTGAATTCTGCTCTTGGTGTTGTGTTTCAAAGATAATCATGAGTAATGGTGAGAGTGTGAGTCTGCCAGCAGCTCCTGAGCTAACATTAGAGCTGAGTCAGTCTGTGCTGCTGCAGGTCTGACTGTTTTAACCTTCACACCATCGTTTCTATGGATGTGCAGTAAAACTGCTGCACCCTAAAGAGGCGGAGCTTCTCAGCATTTTGATTATTAATGATCTTTCAGGTCTTTATGCTCAGTTATAGAAATGAAACCTTTTTTATGCACTGCAGTATGTGCTGTTTAAACAGTTGAACACGGAGTTCATGTTACTCATGTCAGTGCTTGAAGCATGTTCCTTAACAAGCCCCCCTACCCCACCACCACCCCCCTCCTCCTAAAGATCCAGTGGTGTGCATACCCTCTAGCTTCTTCATTGGAGAGAATGGGATTCCTCTGGAGGTCATCGCAGGAAGTGTGTCCGCTGAAGAACTGATAAAGAGAATCCACAGAGTTAATCGGGTACGCAGTGAGTCGATTATGTGCACTTTAATTTACAACTAACTCCAAGGTAGTGTTAGGCATCTGTGATGTCATTACTTTGATGACAGTCCTATTGATAAATATTTAGTGAAAGCAAGCGTGTGCAGAGGTGGAGCACGTGATAAATTTCATAGCCCTGCTTCACTGCAGCCAGTGTGAGGTTTGTGCCACACCTGCCTGCAATGAACCGTTTAATCCATCAGCACGCACAAGCTCTTTAACCAGACATTTTTATTTTTATCCATGAACTTTTCACAAGGAACAAATCTGAATTTATTTTTGATTGAGATGCCAGATTACAGCTGTTCACTGAAGAGAAAACTTCATTTTACTGGTTGAATGTTAATACCTGATCGGCCTGATGTCCAGTGAGCCGGCTCACGTATATTATTTTTAGTTTGATGGACGTTTCTGACAGATGTTGAAATATGGTTGTTTTTCTCTCCCTCCTTCCTGATAGATGCATAATGAAGAGATGGGGAGTGGGACGGTGCTGCTAGAGGCAGCCGAGCCTGTGGAGACCAGCACAGGAGCAGCTGCAGCTTCAGCAGTGCCTGTTGGATCGTCTGCAGCAGCCACAGAGCCTGCAGCAGCAGCACCAGAAAAAGCACGAGGTGAGTGCACCTGCATCATAGTTCTCGTCTTGGTGGATGAAATTTGGAGGTTTGTTGTTTGACCACCTGGCAGTAAAACAATAGGTCGCAAACATGCCACAGAAGCAAGTACAGCCTACATTTGGGGGATACCCAGGTACTTGTGGCCGTCCTGTGTGTCTCACCTAAACTGTCTTTGCAACACTTGCAATCTGAAGGACATCCTGATGTAGATCCTGGTGAGCTGGAGCAGGGAGTTGATGTCTTGTTCACTCCTGTTGTACAGCTTGTTGTATCAGTCTGAAGCTACATAAGCAGCTGCTCTGAGGGACCTTAGGGGGTCGAGGCCTGGGCTGAACAGCAGTGGGAACAGTGCATCACCTTGTGGTATATTTACCTTGTTGACCTTGCAGTGGGCCTCCACTGTTGTCTTCCACTGAGATCCTCATGAATGGTGTTAGCGCACTGTTAGCCTTGTACAGTGCAGAGCTCTCCAGCATCCACGTGTGGGCACTGAGAGGCGGGGTTTCTTGTCCTCGGTCTGGGCAGCGCTCAGGCTGCTCTGCCTGGTCGTAGAGTCCTGGTGTCCTGCTCTGTCATCCGGGATCTGGTCTGCTGTTATTCTCAGTGCCTTTCTGAGCTCCACTGGTGCCTGAGAGGAACTTCCATGTTGTGGAGAGTTAGGTAATTGGCTGGTAGTTTGATGGTGTTGTAGCCTTGTGGGGATCCTTCATGATCAGGATTGTTCTGCCAGGCCAGGAAAGTGCCTGCTGTCTGCAGCCCTCTTATTTGTGTTCCCCTGAGCTGCTTCAGACTGGACGCATGGATGATGTCAGTCCTGGGCCCACATGTCTGCAGATGGACCATAAATCATATTTAAGGATTACCACATCCGGATTACCGGTACTTTAACTGGGATGCTGTAAAATATCCTTAATTATGTGAAGTTTGATATTAACAATAAATAACAATAAACATTAAACATTATACAAACCAAGACGATAAAAAGATCACCTCAGTCAGGAAAGACGTATCAGCAGATGCCTTTGAATTACAGTCTTCCCTAAAGCCAGTGCTGCTCTGTACTGCAGGAGATACACAACTGCACAACCACAGAGGACACAAGTCAGAGAGAACGCTGGCTGCTGCAGCTGCTGTTAGGGTTTGAAACATGAACGTGTTGAGCCGACAAACAAAATTCTGTGGCAGATAGAAATTTTGGTGACTGTAAAGTTCTCATGCTGACATGAAACAGGCGTGAGGTAACATCAGTCACAGGGGGATGAAGAGAAGATACAAAAATCAAAAGAATCGGGATTTATAATCTTTTAAAAACAGATATTAATAATTTCTGTTCCGACGATGTTCATTCAGATTGCCCCCCTCGAGGAGGGGAGAGGGTGCATACAGACCTGTACTACACTGCTGAAAGAAGCTGAGTTCAGCATCAGTCAGTATCCCTCTGTGATACTGATGAGGTCAGTCAGTATCGGGGGGGGGGGGGGGGGGGGTGTTCATCAGTTTCAGCTGCTTTGGTGTTCATCAAATTACCAACAGGTGCACTAGAGGGGTAACAATGAGACACCCCCCCAAACAGGAATGGTTTCACAGGTGGAGGACACTCACAGTTTCCCTCCTCATCTTTTCTGACTGGTTTTCACTAGTTCTGCATTTGGTTAGGGTCAGAGTCACTGCTGGGAGCATGAGGTCATACCTGGACCCTGCAGAGGCTGCACAGGTAGTCCAACTCCTCCAGGATGGCACATCAATACGTGCCATTGTCAGAAGGTTTGCTGTGTCTCCCAGCACAGTCTCAGAGCATGGAGGAGAGTCCAGGAGACAGTTACTGTAGCAGAGCTCACCTCTGAACAGCCGGCCCCAGTGCTGTCCAGCTCTTCTGTTTCTCTGCTGTATCTTTTCAGCCCAATGACCAGAGCTGTGAGCCTTTGTCAGGTTCTAGAGCCACACTTATGACATCTGTTTGTAGTTCTTATCAATCCAGGACCTGCCCCATGATGCCCTGTTATCCTTCTAGCCATCCCAGGGCTTCCAGCCTTGTGTTCTTATGCACATATGCCCAAGTGTTTGTAGGATTACTGGAGCTGTGGTGGTTTCTGTGATACTGGCAGAGGGGATGGTGAGTAGAGCTGTTTATATCATCTGCAAGCATCTCCTCTAGGTGAGGCTTAACAGCAGTGTGAAATATCACAACATTTCCCCTTTACACTCTGACTCTGTCTTTTCATCCAGGCTTTATGTAAAGGCTCTCAGTGAAACGAGCCTTAGCAGTTAAACTCAGCCAAGTTTCAGTGACGTCTCTTTTTAAAGCTGGCTGAGACAAACTGAAGGTCAGAAATGGTCCCTGTTATGCCCACTAGCTACAGAGGTCTTGGTCCGTGGTCATTCTTTGGTTGGATGGGAAAACAATGGAGGCTCTATAGACTGTGTTCATGCTGACGAGGTGGACCTCAGTGCTTTCCTTCTGTCTTTCTGCACAGCGTCTCTGTCAGACCCAGAGAACGCATCTTCAGACCCTGCAGCTCAGTGTGAAGAAAACCTGGACGCTAAGGTGGAAAGGTGGGTACACACACACACACACACACACACACACACACACACACACACACACACACACACACACACACACACACACACACACACACACACTTGTGTTAAGTAGTTAGTGATCATCTCTGTGGAAGTCACATGGCAGGAGCTTTTACAACAGCTGCAGGTCGTTTTGTGATCAAGTCTCACCTTCAGTAATTATTGAAGATGTGGACTAAAACAGCATTTGTGTCTGAGTGTAGCTTTGTGAGTGTATCCAGTAACATTTGTCTCTGTATTAAGGTATGAACAGATGGATCTGATCCAAGCCTCCTGTGCCAGAGCTCCATCAGTACCTCACATGTAACCAGAAGCTCACCACCATGTTTAATTTGAATTGATGTGGGCATTCAGTGACAGACTTATGATGGACAAAAATCAGAATAAAGAGGATAGGTCCTGGATGGATACAGTAGCAGCTGTTGGGACATTTCTCTACTGAATTGTGTTGTTATATCATGTTATGTCTTTGTCAGGTTGACCAAGAAACTGGAGGAGAGACGAGAGCAAAGAAAGAGAGGAGAAGAAGAGGTAAGAACATGAAACTCTGTTTATCCACAGATCTCAGGATCTTAGCAGCGAGCATCTGAAGATGAAGTCACAGGTTTGCTCACGTGTCCTATATGCAGGGGCCATCCAGCCTTTCTGTACTGGTGCTTATATAAAGTGATGAGTGTGGCATCTGTGAGACATTGACTCAAATGACTGATCCTAGCATAGCCTAATTATCTTTGTGGGTGGTGTTGCAAACACTAAGGCAGTAGTCAGACCACGACCTGAACATCGCTTGGGACGGTGCAGGTGAGCTCCAAAGGATGCTCACCCACACTTAAAGGATACTATACTTTGTGACAGTAAGGGGCAGGGATCAGCTGTCCCCTTATTGACTTCATCACTGCATGTGTGGATTTGTACTCCAGCGTCTTGGACTGCAGTTTGCATGTTCCTAGTTCTTGGAAGGAAAGAATGAGACAGGAAGGGCTGGAAAGCAGCAGCGAGTGTGGGGAATGTCGACGTGTTCTTCTATGTTAATTTGCACCATTAATTTGGATGGATTAAAAAAATGGCAAAATCTACTCGCTTTAGCCTAGCTTTGGTTCATCCAGTGATGACACTGCAATGATATCAAAGTTTGAGTAAAGCTATGGCAACGACGATGTTTCAGTGTTTGTGAATATGACAGTTTGTTCATAAACTGACTGTGTTACCGTTGATCGATGCAGGCATCATTGAGCACCTGAGTGGGCTCAGCAGCTTTGCACAGCCAGCACTGTGTAACAGGAGGTTCTTGTTCTGGAGAACAAGGAGCCAGCCCTTTGCTTACTCTGTGCAAAGATGATGCATTTACTGTCTTGATGAAAAAGAAAGCCCTTTATGCTTCCATGCTACCATTATTGCTCCTATCTTCAGGACTGAGGTATCCCTCCAGCACCCACCTTCCCGGGAGCTTTAAGTTTTAATATTTAGATAGAACCGATTGGTAACGGCTGCCTCAGGGTGCTTCAGCAGCTGGAAGAATGCAGCCAAAACACTGGAGTGAGAAAATGAGTGGTAAACGAACTCGGAGCTGGAGCCTTTTTACTGAAGCGGCTCATTTTGAGGGGTCTGCTGGATGGAGATCAGAGGCTTCCATCATTAGGTGCTTCCAGCTTCCATCAGCTTGTTTTTACAGCTTCACGTTCCCTGGGACGGGGACTGACCTTTGATGGCTGATTGTTTTGGAGCGTTCTTATTAATCATACAGTTGAAGCTCTGAGGAGTTGGGTGTGAACTGTAATGTCTCTTTGAATATGACCTACCTGTGTTTTGTCTCTGATTCAGAATGAGATCAGAAAGGAGATGGAGCGGCGGAAGGTGGGGAAGGACATGCTGGACTTCAAGAGGAAACAGGAAGAGGAGAAAACCAAGCGACTCCTGGAGGAGAGAAACAGGGAGAAGGCAGAGGAGAAGGCCGCCAGGGAACGGGTCAAACAGCAGATCGCTATGGTAACCTCATCGCTCTTTCCTCCTCCCTGAACCCTTTAACGTCAGGCGCTTGTCCTGTCGGGAAAATTCGGTTCCTGAAAGCTCAGAAATTGCACTTCACAGCCATAAAGCTGTATTACAGTATTTGCTGCTGGAAGTCTGCTATAGTTATTGGGTTAATGTGGAAGACTCACTATCAGAGCACAATGATTATTAACAGGCTCCTGCTCACACCGTCAGACACAGACCAGCATTCAGACTGAGCTTTATCGTCACATCACACATTTACAAAAGTAAAACGTGTGTGAGAAACGTTTGGCAGAGGTGACAGTAAAATAAACACAGTAAGACTGTAGTTAGATTTGTACAAACATAAATGGAACAGGCTGCCGTTGGGGTGGAGAGTGCCGTTGATCCGTTGGGCTCGGGCGGTGCATCAGTGCTCATGTATGTCCTGCAGGGAGGGAAACTCACCTGCCACGACCTGCTCTACCCCCTCACTGCTCTCTGAGGAGCGTCGCCTTCCTCTGTGGTGCAGCTTTGGTCCAGCAGCACAGCAGGATGCTCCCAGTGGAGCTGCTGCAGAAAGACCTGACAATGCTGGGGCTTCACGCTGAGGTTCTTCAGCTGCTGGAGGTTGTACAGGTGGTGTTGGACCTTCATCAACGCCTTATGAGTGTGTGGACCATTTGAGGTCCTGTGATGGTCACGCAAAGAAACATAAACTTGGTGACCTGCTCAGCTGGGGTTCTGTTGATGTAAATGCGGGCATGCTCGCTCTTTACCCACCTGAAATCCTGTAATAGAGTATGATACAGTACCACACCAAAGTGTGCGTGTGTGTGTGTATGTGTAATTTTATTTATACAGCACCAAATCACAACAGTCGCCTCAAGGCGCTTTGTATTGTGGGTAAAGACCCTCCAATAATACAGAGAAAACCCAACAGTCCAAACGACCCCCTATGAGCAGCACTTGGTGACAGTGAGAAGGAAAAACTCCCTTTAACAGGAAGAAACCTCCAGCAGAACCAGGCTCAGGGAGGGGGGGTCATCTGCTGGGACCCGTTGGGGGTGTTTGAGCTCCCATACCACGAACAGCTACAGAAACTCTCCTATAATACCTGCATTTATATTTATTCTCCTTGTGTCACAGTATATTTTTAATTATTGAGTTCTTTTTGTATTTTTTTATTTAATTGGTGGCTGTAATGCAGTAATTTTCCAGTTTTGGGGAAAAGTAGATATTTATACTTCTGATTACTCTCAGGAATGAATGGTGACTGCAGTGATGTTTCCAACTCTGTGTTTCAGGACCGAGCTGACAGAGCAGCCCGCTACGCCAAGACCCAGGAGGACGAAAAGGCTGCGAAGCTGGTGCTGCTGCAGGCCCGGCAGGCAGAGCAGGAGGCCAGGAAGGAGGCATTAGTCAGAGAGAGGAGGTAAAAGGACCAGCTACATTAAGGAGTACTATACAGAGATCAGACAGCTTTGAATCAGCTGACAGGAGAAGTGAACAAACTCCCCACATCCCAACTAGAGCCTATAAGATTATGGATATTTGGTCAGTATGAGCTGATATTTCTCCCTTTCAGACACATGAAGATAAACAGATCTCCCTAACATGTATCTGTAGTTATTTATGCCTCCATACTAACACAATAATCTCTGTAAATATTCTTGTCACAAGTCATGGATGAATGGCTATGCCAGAGGTTGGGAACTCCAGGCCTCGAGAGCCGGTGTCCTGCAGGTTTTAGATGTGTCCCTGATCCAGCACACCTGACTCAAATGACTGAATTACCTCCTCAGTCTGCAGTCAAGTTCTCCAGAGTCCTGCTAATGACTTCTATATGTGATTCAGGTGTGCTGGATCAGGGACACATGTAAAACCTGCAGGACACCGGCCCTCGAGGCCTGGAGTTCCCTACCCCTGGGCTATGCTCTACCTGACTCTGCTCAGTCTGCATGAGTATCCGGTGCTGGCTCCTGGTCCTCATCATTAAAGGAAGCTCTCAGAGCTGATGGGCCACAGCACGCCGTCTTAGATGGGTGGTTTTAGTGTCCTGGCTGATACATGTGTATGCTTCAGAGGCCACTGCTGCAGAAAAGTTGTTTTAAGCCAGGATCATACGAATACCTTTGTTAGTCCCACAATGGGGAAATTACATCCTCCAAATTATACAGTTTTACTGTTTACACACGAGTCAGAATGAAAGCTGTCAGTGTTGTTAGCATGATTTCAAAAGCTGCTAAAACAGCCGTCTGCTGAGTTGAACTGTTAAAAAACAATAATCTAATAAAGAAGCATCTACATGTACAGTGGTGATGTCCGTGGGCTGCAGCTGTTTGGAGGGCAGTCCTGTGACGGGGGACTCCAGAGAGAGGCACACATGTAGATCAGAGTCTGTGTTTTAAATATTGGACTTCACATATCTGTCAGTCATTTGGTTAACATGCGTAGGTGCCAGCACAGGCTGGTGTGTGCTGGTCATGTTATGATGTCCCCCCCTCCCTCTGTCTCATCAGCACCATAGCAAGGATACAGTTCCGCCTCCCGGACGGCTCCTCCTTCACCAACCAGTTCTCCTCACAGAGCAGACTGCAGGAGGCTCGGGACTTTGCTGCTCAGGTCTGTCCACATCTTCTCTGCTCCTGTTACTTACACCACCTGTGAGGTGATCTCCAGGATTTCAGCAGATGCTTTTAGTTCTTTAAAGTCCCAAACTGGTAAATCTCAACTACTCCAGGATTGGAAGTGTGTCCCTTTCAGCTGTGTTGTGTAATGTGTGTTTGGGTACACAGCAGGATGTTCACTTGTAGCATTAGAATGATTTCTGCTTGCTGACTTGTAGCCTGCATATCAAGTGAAGCTACTCACTGAACTTCCTGGCTTTTCATTTCTGAACTGCACAGATTGCATTTTGTCCGCCTCCACAGCTGAATATTTCTGTTAGTCTGCCACCATCAAGTGGGACCCTTAGATACTTATGAATGTTTGGACTTGTTCTGGATTGGAGTGTGTACATGATCAGATACAGTTAGGTCCATCAGTTTTTGTAGCTTTGCCTCTGTACACCACCACAGGATTATAAACCAGGAAGTGCAGACTGTAAGCTGTAACTGAAGAGATTTAAAATGGTAAATGGACTAGCTCTTATATAGCGCTTTTCTACTCAGTATGAGCACTCAAAGCGCTATTACAACATGTTTACATTCACCCATGCACTCCCATTCATACAAGCACTTCCATGTTTGCTAAGCTAAGTGCTTTTTAATTAACTATCATTCACACACATTCATACTCCGACGGGACGGTCGGAGAGCAACTTGGGGTTAAGTATCTTGCCCAAGGATACATTGGCATGTAGCCTGGAGTAGCCAGGAATCGAACCGCTGACCTTCTGATCAGTAGGTGACCTGCTCTACCTACTGAGCTACAGCCACCCTATGAAAATGAATTGGAAAAACGAATATCATTTTTTGCAGTGTATTAACACTATTTTTAATAATCAAGGACTGCCTGACATCTAACGCCAAATGCAGTTTCCCCCCCTCTGTCAGGCCTTTACTGCAGCCACCTTCTATTGCTGCTTCTCTGTGGGTCTGTCTGGGTTTTTGGAATGTAAATATAAATAAATAAATAAATAAATATAAATTTTTTATACACACACACACGCACACACTGGAAAAAATGCATGCTCTAGTGGGCTAAGGTTAGGGGACTGACTAGGCCATTGAAGAGTTCTTTGCCTTGAGAAACTCGTGTTGCTTTTGCAGGACACTTTGAGTTTTTATGTATTTTTCCCATCTGCTTTGCAGCTTTTGGCTGAATCTGAGCTGTAGTTCTTCTGTTCTAATAAAAGTGTAGCGTTACTGCAGGTTTCTGGGCTTCATGCTTTGAGCCCAGTTAGGAGCCTGATCAGTCCACATCAGACAGCCACATCTTTCAGTAATCTGAGGACCACGCAGCACTGTTCATCCAGAGTCACTGTAAAATATTTGTTGCTGATCTCGTCTCAGGAAGTCGGCAACCGCTATGGCAACTTTTCCCTTGCAACCATGTTCCCTCGGCGGGAGTTCAGCAGTGAAGACATGAACAAGACTCTGCTAGAACTGGAACTGGCTCCGAGTGCTTCCATCGTGCTTTTGCCAGTAAGTAGATCAGACATGTTCTGTTTGATTCAGCTGTACCATCAATGGGCCAGTATCAGTATAGACAGAAGCATGTAGTAAATAAAGGACCAGAAGTGTTGATGACACTTCTGGTCCTTTGCCTTCAATGCCCTTTGACCTCATATGAAGTCAGTGCACAGGATTCCTTGGATTTTGCTAAACCTCAAAAGAAAAAAAGACAAGTTTTCTAAATAAAAACAGATTTCAACAAGACCAAACTTTACAGTACTGTGCAAAAGTCTTAAGCCACTCATTTCCTGTGTTTTTTACTTCCATGAGGTGAGACTTTGTAACCTTTTAAAGTGGTCTTAAGCAGTAGTTCTCCAGGCTTTCTGAAGATCTTTGAGTTTTTATCTGGACGTGGGCTGCTTTTTCACCTGTTTTCACTTCACTTCACTCATCTTACCTTTATTTTTAGGGGTTATAGTACATGTCATAGATGTTAGGAGTCCTCACTCTGGGCCCTAAACCAGAGTCTAACCAGAAGTTCTCCGTTTAGCCGCGTTACTTATTAAAGTACAGCTGGACAAGAACAAATGCACCAGTATGTGAAAGCAAATGGCTCAAACAAGGCCAAATACAGTACAGTGAGTGTGTGAGTCTATTTACAAATGCATAAGGCCTAGAAAAACCAAGATCTCTATTAGAAAAACAAAATGAGCCCAGAGGTTTTTGGATGCTGAGGACAGGACCAGAATACTGCTGCTGGAAACGGGCTTTTAAAAGGCCAGATGTTGGTGGGAACCAGTCAGCATCGTCGACAGGGATTCAGTCCAATCAGGAGACCTGCAGAGAGGTACTCGTCAGAACTACAGCGGCTACGCTCTCACAAAACACAAGAAAAAGAACTAAACTTGGACAGCCAGGCCATTAACACTGTCACAAATATGTCATTTCTTCCAATTTCTTTAATCTATGAAAAATGCCAAAGATAACAGTAACGCATAAAGTAGTATTTTTGCAACAACAAGATGATCCCCAAAGAGCTATTAGCCATAAACTTGGCATATGTCTGGATGGTGCGCAATGTGTCTTATAAAAATTAGAGGAAACTGGACGGCTAGAGAAGTGTCAGGCTCAAAGAACCTACAGCAGGTGAACAGCATGTTAAAGTCATGTCCTAAAGAAGCAGGAAAACCGGTGGAGGCCTGAGACTGGCCTGAGAGGTGTCTCCTGCTGTTTGCTGAAGCCTCATCAGAAATGGTCTCGGTGGTAGAAGGCCTTCAAGAAGCTGTTCTGAAGGAAGGGAAACGGGGAGAAAAGCTGAGGTCTGCAAATTACACAAGAACTGGACTGAAGATCAGGGGCATTCAGATCTGTTGATTGTGCGTTTGCCTCGAGGAGGCAAACACACTAAAAGTGTGTCATTGGACAAAGGAGATGACTGCACGTCAGTGTGTGAGCAGATTCCTGCCTGTTAAAGTCCAGTCTTTAGACCCACTGACCCTTTAGTAGAAGCTAGCAGGTTTGTCTGCACACTTTCTTCTTCTGTTCTAATAAAAGTGTAGCGTTACTGCAGGTTTCTGGGCTTCATGCTTTGAGCCCAGTTAGGAGCCTGATCAGTCCACATCAGACAGCCACATCTTTCAGTAATCTGAGGACCACGCAGCACTGTTCATCCAGAGTCACTGTAAAATATTTGTTGCTGATCTCGTCTCAGGAAGTCGGCAACCGCTATGGCAACTTTTCCCTTGCAACCATGTTCCCTTGGTGGGAGTTCAGCAGTGAAGGGGCAACAGGTGTTACGGAGTGATGAATCCAAGTTTCGTCGTTGTTCTGTACAGAGGAGTTGAGGAGAGAGGTCCAGTGAGTCTGAAAAACATGGTGGAGGCTCGGTGACTGTTTGGGACTGGATCTTCAACCTATGGTGTTGGAGATCTTGTTGAAATTCACAGAATTATGAATGTAGAAGAGCCCTGTCAGATTATGCTCATGCAATACCATCTGGACAGTGTCTGAGTGGCAGCACTACCAATGCAGTAAAAGCATCCCTGCATAGAAAAACACAATATAACACTATCATTTCAATCCAGTTTGATTTATGTAGTCCTAGTGCAAAACAATAGTTGCCTGAAGGTGCTTTATATTGTAAGGTATACCCTACAATATTAGAGAGAAAACCCCAACAATTAAATGACCCCCTATGAGCAGCACTTGGTGACAGTGGGAAGGAAAAACTCCCTTTTAACAGGAAGAAACCTCCAGCAGAACCAGGCTCAGGGAGGGGGGGTCATCTGCTGAGGGGGGAGAAAAGACATGCTGTGGAAGACAGCCAGAGATTAATAATAAATAATGATTAAATACAGAGTGAAGTATAAACAAAGTAAACAAGGTGAATGAAAACAGTGCATTATGTGAACCCCCCCAGCAGACTAGGCCTATAGCAGCATAACTAAGGGAGGGTTCAGGGTCACCTGATCCAGCCTAACTATAAGCTTGATCATAAAGGAAAGTTTTAAGCCTAATCTTAAAAATAGAGAGGGTGTCTGTCTCCTGAATCCAAGCTGGAAGCTGGTTCCACAGAAGAGGGGCCTGAAAGCTGAAGGCTCTGCCTCCCATTCTACTCTTAAGTATCCTAGGAACCACAAGTAAGCCAGCAGTCTGAGAGAGAAGTGCTCTGTTGGGGTGATATGGGACTATGAGGTCTTTGAGATAAGATGGGGCCTGATTATTCAGGACCTTGTAGGTCAGGAGAAGGATTTTAACTTCTATTCTAGATTTAACAGGGAGCCAATGAAGAGAAGCCAATATGGGAGAAATCTGCTCTCTCTTTCTAGTCATTAGAAGTGTTCAGACCTGGATACCGTATTTCTGCTTATGGTTGCACTTGTTTCAATAAATTGCTGCACCTATCACCCATTTTCCTAGCAAAACAAAGAAAAAAAGGCTGGCACAAGACTTTTGCACAGTACAGTAAATGAATCAAAAATAATGGAGGAATGTGTGAATAAAAATGAGAGCAGTTTATGAGCCATCTGCTGAAGTTGTTGCCATATGTGACAGGAGGTTCAATGGGAACTTCTGGTTGCTGCTTTAAGCCAGAGAACAATCCAGCAGCACGCAGGAGTAATGTGTGTACTGCAAAATATTCAATATGATGGTTTTTGTTTTTCATTTCCGTCTGTCCACCTTCTTTTGAACAGTTTAAAAGCGGTATGACTTTCCCTGGATTGAAACTTTAGGTCAATAAAGTTTAGACTTGGTACTTCAGCTACTTTGTATCAAATTGGTTGTACTGAAACAAAGTGTAGGAGGAGCCATGAAATTCTTAGAATTCACTCTTACAGACTTACTGTAGCACAGCAGCGTGTGGGCAAACAGATGTTCTAAAGGGCCTCCTGTTTGTGCTCTCCCTCTCAGCAGTCCAGCAGGCCTGCAAACACAGTGGTCCAGTCCTCTGGGGGTGGCATTTGGGCAGTTCTGGGTACGCTCCTCTACCCTCTGCTGGCTGTATGGAGATTTCTCAGCTCCTTTGTGTTTGCACCGTCACCTCCATCTGCTGCTGCATCTGCCCGTCCCAGAGGTCCCGCTCAGCAGTCCAGCTCTTACAACAACTCATCAGCCTCCAGCAAAGCAAAGAGGTGAGGGCCGCAGCCATCGATTATTTTAGTAATCCAGTATTCTATCGATCATTCCATTGAGTAATCAGATGAGCAATATTTTATTAATGAGCAATAATAAATATTCAAGAGAAAAAACAATGAGCTGCTCATTGGTTTCCATTGTAGGGTCTTTACCCACAATACAAAGCGCCTTGAGGCGACAGTTTGTTGTGATTTGGCGCTATATAAATAAAATTGAATTGAATTGAATTGAATTTTAGAAACATCTGTCCAACAAAACTGAAGACTTTCATTTTATTTACAGGCCATATTAAAATATGATTTTTAAAGAAAACCTTTTCTTAAATGCAAAAAACAGGGTACAGTAATGTGAAATATAACCTAAACTAAGGCATTTAGACAGTCTGACACAATGTTTACACCCAGCTGACGGCAGCCGTCCTGAAACCTGCAGCAGCAGGGGCGAGTCTGCAGGGTCTGAGTTCCTCTGCACATTTTAACTTCCGTAGCTCTGCTGCAGATTTTCTCTGTGAAATAATCAGCGTGGATGGTTTAATGGTGGTTACAGGAGCAAGCACTGCTGCTGCTTTGGATGCTAGAAAAATGTTTCCTTCGCTCCACCTGAGCTCACCGTCTCAGTACAGGCTCCGCCTCTTTATGCTTGCTGATCCACATTAAACTGTGACTTTGGTGCTGCTGCTGTTATCAGTGCTGGGTGTATGGATAGAAAATGACTCAAAATATTTGTGTCTGTAATGCTGGATTTGTCATTTTTTGTAATTTGTAAATAACATTTTGTGCGTAACTTCAGGTACTTGTAAATGTGTGTACAAATATTAAGAAATTATGAATACAAAATAAAAGTACACACAAATCTGATAATTACAAATTCAAAAAGGTTCCTACGCATACAAACCGTGAAATACAAGTACATGAATCACCTGATGCGCACGGACAAAACAACAGTACCTGAAGTTATGCACAAAATGTTATTTACAAATTACAAAAATTACAAATCCAGCATTACAGACAGATATTTTGAGTCAATTTTCTTTCCATAGCTGGGCCTGTGTGTGCTTGATGTTGTAACAATAATAGCTAAAATTCTCAGCCCAGCGAACACAGCGTGCGTGCGCACACACACACACACACACACACACACACAGGTGTAGAGCGCAGTGGCGGTGTGGAAAAACATGTTGGTGATCCACTGTGTGTTTAAAGGGTTGTTGATCCGTGTCAGTGACGGAGAACTTTAATGCTGCTGCTGAGGGTGAAATGCTGCGCTTACCTGGAGACACCTGAGCTGCAGAGTTTCAACGAAGCTGCAAATTTGTGTGGAGGATTTTTTTTATAATCTACTCTGCAGTCTTCACACAGTGTAGAAGCTCACACACACGCTCAGAACTGAACCTTAGTTTGTGCATATAGTGCATTCAAAATATGCTTCACATGCAGCCATAGTGCTCCTAAAAGGTAATGAATGCACAATGTTTGGTTTCTTTCCGTTGATCCAGAGTTCACGTTCTGAACGTGCTCACTGTGTTCTGGTTCCTTCCAGGGAAAATCTGTCCAAGCACACGTTGGAAAACCGTCCCAAGGACTTCAAGAAGGACGGTAAAATCTGCAGGCTCCGGACTCAGGAGGACAGCGAGGATGACAACAACACTTGGAATGGGAACTCCACCCAGCAGATGTAGTGTGTTCAGTAGCAGCAGCTTCTCCTTCCTCTCGCTGTCCTGCTGTGAATTAGTTCAGTCTGACCAGTTCAAGGTTTCTGCTGCACGTAGATACATTTTTCTTTTTCTCTTACTGTGTTCAGGCCCCTGCAGCTTGGGTAGCTCAGTAATAATCCACAGAAACTCCTTTGGGCTTAATCTGTGTTTTTGTGTTAAATTTGACATGATTCTGTCTCCTAAACGAGGCGCAGGTTGAAACCCTGTGACTGTGAAAGGCTACACCAGCACTCCCTCTTTCGGTCACAGCTAAGTGATCACTGAGTCTGTGAGATGGGTTTAAACCGGTACTAACTTTGGGAGAAATGACGGGAAAGAGTCGACCTGAAGCTCTTGTAATCTGAGCCCAGCTTTACGTTATCTTTTTGAGGCATTGCATTTTTGAAGTCTTTGAAACGCGGGTTCTAATTATCCATAACTCATCGAGGATCATTAAGTGGAATGAAGGTGTTTATAGGAATGGCAGAGGACTGCACGTGTGCCGCTGAGCTCGGCTCGGCAGCGTGTGGTGGGACTCGTTGGCGGTGGGTGGCTGTTGTAGTTCTTTTCATTCAACAATAAAAATCGAAGCAGCTTGTTTCTAAAAAAATAAAAACTAAACTTAAACTGTGTCTTAGTGGTTTGTTAACACCTTCCCTCACATGAATGAACAGGCCATGATGACGTTGGCTCAGCAGACATGCAGTGGCCGACCTTTAAGAACCCTTAGCGAGCCGAGCCCTGCACCACGGAGCGAGTTCAGCCGGGAATCTCTGGGATCTGGATTCTCTGACAGTGGCGATCAGGATAAATGTTCACAGGAAGCTGATTATCAACTCGCCAAGTTAACCCATGGATTCCCCATACAGTCATATGAAAGGGGCGGGCAGCATCTGACCAGTCGTAAAGGCCGGTTCACGGGTCATTTTTTTTCTGTAATGTCTAAAATTGTATTTGTAAAGAAATCCATGAAGTCACTACTAGTTAAAGTGAAAGGAATACTCGGCTCTACAGAGCTCTGACTCTTTGTCAGCCTGGCTACAGTGCTGAAAACAAACCTGGGGTTGTTCTTATTTTCTTCAATTAATGATGAGTAGTGAGACGCCATTCCCTCTCCAGCTTTCGGGTTATCTGCTTTAAGCTGTGCGTTTGTGCGTTTGTGAATTATACCACGGAGTCAGGCACTTCTGATTTGAAGCTTTCCTTTTCAGAGGAGCCACAGTATCCAAAGTCGTACGCAGTGAGGATGTAAAACTATTGACGAGATAATCGACCTCACTGGGAGCAGAGTTTAGGTAGCTGCTCTGCACTGAAGAGCATAATACAGTCACCTTTGTAACCAGTCCCCACAGGGATGTGGAGAGGCATCATCTGATCCTGTGGGTGTGTATGGGGATCAGTGTGTCCTATTCATCACCTACAGATGTCACCAATCATACTTGATTACACACGTCATTCAAAGTTTTGATTGAGTTTTAGAAGAAAATTTCGAGCCTTGCAGCAAATATTTTAGTTTTTTTTCCCATCACACAGAATTAGAGACTGGCCACATCGTCTGCAGTTTGTTTCAACTTTAAAATAAGACTACCTAAATCGCACTAGACTTTAAAAATAACACTTCCTAGAATTCCCCATTCTGTGGTTTTCTCATTGACGTGATTCATGATTACTACTTAATGCAGAAGATGGACTACAAAGCACACATCTTACTTCACCACATCCTGTTGATTTATTGAGGTCATATAAACAAAAAAAACTGAGAAATATGACTTCATTACAAAGGTTGGATTTCAAAAGAGGAACAACAGGGCCAGATTTACAAAAGGTTTGTGGCCCTTCTTTTGAGCTACTGAATTTATTATAATTATATATAATAATAGGGCAGCTCGGTGGTTAGCACTGCTGCCTCACAGTTACAATACCATCTGGAAGGTCTGGGTTTGACTCCACCTTGGCCCAGGCCCCTCCCCCTCTCTCTGTGTGGAGTTTGCATGTTCTCCCTGCGTCTGTGTGGGTTTTCTCCAGGTACTCTGGTTTCCTCCCACAGTCCAAAGAGATGCACTTACTGGGGTTAGGTTAATTGATCACACTAAATTGCCCATAGGTGTGAATGAGAGTGGATGTTGTTTGTCTCTCTGTGTTGGCCCTGTGACAGGCTGGTGACCTGTTCAGGGTGTACCCTGCCTCTTGCCGTATGACAGCTGGGATAGGCTCCAGCCCCCCCGCGACCCTGAACACGATAAGCGAAAGTGAATGGATGGATTATATATATAAATAATAATAATTGTTATTAGTGTTAGTTTTGTGACTGAGCCATAGAATATTTTTTGCAGGAGTTTCAGGATGATAATATTTAAATGAATCATGCACTCCTGATTTGTAAAGTTTGCATGATGCAGTCCACAGTAGTTCTTCACTAATGCCGTTTCTTTACAGAAACAGCATTAGTGAAGGTTACCAATGATCTTCTTACAGCCTCTGACAGTGGACTCATCTCTGTTCTTGTCCTGTTGGACCTCAGTGCAGCTTTGATACTGTTGACCATAACATTTTATTACAGAGATTAGAGCATACTATAGGTATTAAAGGTACTGCACTGCAGTGGTTTGAATCATATTTATCTCATAGACTCCAATTTGTTCATGTAAATGGGGAGTCTTCTTCAGACACTAAGGTTAATTATGGAGTTCCACAGGGTTCTGTGCTAGGACCAATTCTATTTACATTATACATGCTTCCCTTAGGCAGTATTATTAGAAAGCATTGCATCAATTTTCATTGTTATGCAGATGATACTCAGCTTTACCTATCAATGAAGTCAGATGACGCACATCAATTAGTTAAACTGCAGGAATGTCTTAAAGACATTAAGGCCTGGATGACCTCTAATTTCCTGCTTCTAAATTCAGATCAAACTGAAGTTCTTGTACTCGGCTCCACAAATCTTAGAAACATGGTGTCTAACCAGATACTTACTCTGGATGGCATTACTTTGGCCTCCAGTAACACTGTGAGAAATCTTGGAGTCATTTTTGACCAGGACATGTCCTTCAATGCACATATTAAACAAATATGTAGGACTGATTTTTTGCATTTGTGCAATATTTCTAAAATTAGAAACATCCTTTCTCAGAGTGATGCTGAAAAGCTAATTCATGCATTTATTACTTCTAGGGTGGACTATTGTAATTCATTATTATCAGGCTGTCCTAAAAGCTCCCTGAAAAGCCTTCAGCTGATCCAAAATGCTGCAGCTAGAGTACTGACAGGGACTAGAAAGAGAGAGCAGATTTCTCCCATATTGGCTTCTCTTCATTGGCTCCCTGTTAAATCTAGAATAGAATTTAAAATCCTTCTCCTCACATACAAGGTCTTGAATAATCAGGCCCCATCTTATCTCAAAGACCTCATAGTACCATATCACCCCAACAGAGCACTTCGCTCTCAGACTGCTGGCTTACTTGTGGTTCCTAGGATACTTAAGAGTAGAATGGGAGGCAGAGCCTTCAGCTTTCAGGCCCCTCTTCTGTGGAACCAGCTCCCAGCTTGGATTCAGGAGACAGACACCCTCTCTATTTTTAAGATTAGGCTTAAAACTTTCCTTTATGATAAAGCTTATAGTTAGGGCTGGATCAGGTGACCCTGAACCCTCCCTTAGTTATGCTGCTATAGGCCTAGGCTGCTGGGGGGTTCCCATAATGCACTGTTTCTTTTCATTCACCTTATTTACTTTGTTTATACTCCACTCTGCATTTAATGATTAGTTATTATTAATCTCTGTCTCTCCCCCCTCAGCAGATGACCCCCCCTCCCTGAGCCTGGTTCTGCTGGAGGTTTCTTCCTGTTAAAGGGAGTTTTTCCTTCCCACTGTCACCAAGTGCTGCTCATAGGGGGTCGTTTTGACTGTTGGGTTTTCTCTGTATTATTGTAGGGTCTTTACCCACAATACAAAGCGCCTTGAGGTGACTGTTTGTTGTGATTTTGCGCTGTATAAATAAAATTGAACAGAATTAAATTGACCTGACCCCCGAAGAATCAGCTAATCGTTTGGTACAATAACTCTATCTAATCAAGCCATGTAAAATTTCAGTTAAGTGCACAGAAAAATGACAGGCAATGGTAAGCTGAAATTTGGCATTTTGCCAGTTGCTTTATTTTTTTTCCCAGCATTTTTGATGCCTCATAACGTCTTAATGAATTATACACTTCAAATGTTTTAGCATTGATATTCTGGGAAATATAGTTTCAATAGCAAAACTGCACCAGTGTATTGTTTATAATTAAGCATAATAGAAGGAAGCACCTTGGATATTTTGTCTGTTTTTGGATAATTCAGTGTGGATTGACAGAAACATACAGAGATATAGATATATAGGTATATGTACCGCATAGCATTAGACAAAAAAAATCAAATCTTTTCTGAAAAAATAAACTGTTGGATTATGACAAAATAAAACAGCATTCATCAATAAGAAGCAAGTCTATATAAATGCAGTTATGGTAAATATGTAAGCATATTTTTAATCTGTTAGCATTAGAAACAGATATAACTTGTCTGCAGTCTTTGTCCTGAATTGCTGTCTGCTGTGTGCTGCAACAGTGGTGTTATTCTCCACCAGTGAATGTGGGATTGGCCACAGTGGTGGTGGCAGTCTGGAACAGTGGGTTGTCAGCCTAGTAACACAGAAAGCCCAGTAATTAAAAAAAAAGCAATGTTTTTATCTTTGATCTGATATTTTTTTAATCATGACACAGTCTTGAAGTAAGCTGAATATTTCAAATATGAAGAAGCAAATTCTAATAAAATTACTGATGCTCTCAAGTTGATGTGCTGGACATGCATTCACCACCAAATTTCAGTCACTTCTACTTTACAAAGTTTGAAACCTGCTAATCTCAAAGTAGTGACTGCATACTGTTAAGTTGTACTACAGTAGTACTGTAGAGCAAAGGCCCCAGCCACACAGGTCTAGAGTCCAGTTGGCAACCACTGACTGCTAAAGAAAACTGAGTATTCCCTGACTGGTTGCTTGAGGTTGCTGCCTGTTAATAGGTGAAATTGGTCAAAAGTTGCTGGCTGATGCCAGCAACTTCCAGCAATCACTTGCCAACTGGTCTTTAGGCCTCTGTGACTGAGGCCTAAAGGATGCACGTTCCATAACATTGAGTATGAGACGGTATTTTAAAACCTTTATTTTAAAGTCTTGCAGAGAATTCTTCAGAGACCAACGTAACAGTGATCTGTTGTTGGGAACAT
The DNA here is from genome assembly GCA_013435755.1 of Amphilophus citrinellus. Classification (NCBI taxonomy): domain Eukaryota; kingdom Metazoa; phylum Chordata; class Actinopteri; order Cichliformes; family Cichlidae; genus Amphilophus; species Amphilophus citrinellus. The sequence continues at coordinate 36,639,262 of CM024206.1, forward strand.
GAGCACAATATAATTCATTAGACTCAATATACGATTATTAGACCTTGTGTTATGGAGATACCTTCAGGACCCAGGGCACAAAAGGCATCCCATGAAGAGGACACACAAAGTAGAAATAACAGCTCTCCCACTCAAAACTACGGTACACAAACACAGAGTGCAGTGGTGTGCACACAGTAGGCACTGTTACCAAAAGCTTTCCTGGGTCTGGAGCAGAACAGCTGAAGAGCTGGAGCTGCTGACTGACTAAGAAGCAGAAATAAGCCAATACGTTGAGAGGGTGAGGATAAATAAAAATGAATAAGAGGGAACTCAGGAAAGGTGGCTGTAGCTCAGGAGGCAGAGCAGGCCACCTACTAATTGGAAGGTTGGTGGTTGGCTGCTTGTTTGCATTCCAAAGTATCCTTGGGCAAGATACTGAACCCAGAGCTGCATCCCTGTGAGTGAGTGACTGGGTGGGTTAGGCTTGTAGTATAAAGTGATTTAAGTAGTAGAAAAGCACTACATAAGTATACCAGTCCATTTACCATTAGTGACTGTATGTCACTGTTTTTATCATGTGTCAAGTTTAGCTGTGCTTTAAAAATTCTGGTGACCCTGTTTATTATATGAATTTGGCTCCCATTAATTACTGAGGACAGGTGGTTACAGTTTGATTCTTAATCCATGCAATCGTCAGTCCGGCCGATGGTTTGGGGCCCTAAAGGACACAAGACTTTCTCATGTGTGATTTTGCTCCTCAGGTGCCTGTCTCAGTGTTTAGCCTGGTGCAATAATTAAAGATCATTTCAGTGTGAAATACACTTTCAACTTGTTGAATCTTATATTAGCACATGGCGAGATCGTACGATAATTGGTGTATTTATTTTGTTAGATATGGGCATTTTGAGCATTAAACTGTGTATATTTGAAATATCATTGAGACCTGAACATTATTACAGTTTCTGCCTTTTTGAACATTTCTCTGCAGGACTTTTAAAAGAACGGTGTTTCTTTTATTGGGCCATTTGAGTTTTATTTGACTGAAATGTTGCATCTGGATTACATGAAACACAAAAGTAGAAATGACAGCAACAACACAACGACACTGTCACTGTCCCAACAGAGCAGTGTGAAACGTTTGACTCTGCAGCCTTATTTTGTTTGCAGAAATAATTCAAAATGATGTCTCACCTCTGCCCACTTGGATTTCTTCTTTTCATTCTCAAATTTCTTGAACTCTTTCAGGTCCTTCATGTAGATGAGTAACTTAATGAGCATCAGCAGCAGAATGCCGATGAGGGCCACGGCTGCAACGGAGCCTGCGATGATAGCTATCACACTGGGTGGTTCTGGACATTCTGCAGAGTTACAAATTACAGATATTTTTACACAGATCCAAAACACTGAGCTGTAAAATGAAAGAAATGTAGAAAATGACATCAGTCATTTTACACTACTCCGAAAAATTAAAGGAGCCCTTTTTAATCAGAGCTCAGCATCAGTCAGTAAACCTCAGTGATACTGATGTGGTCAGTCAGTATCGGGGGGGGTGTTCATCAGTTTCAGCTGCTGCTGGTGTGAATGTGTCTGATCAAACAATCAGAAACAGACATCATGAGGGCGGATGCTTTAATTTCCCTGATGGAATCTTCCTAAAGGCAAATTATTCAAGTTTTATCTCATCTATTCTAATCTGAGGGCCTGACGCCCTCTAGTGGGCCTTGTGCTCAAAGCACTGTGGAGCCCAATTGGCATTTACCACAGAATACCAGAACTGGCCGGTCCACCACTGGACCGGCCAGTTCTGGTGAGTCAGTGATGGTCTGTATCAGGACCCGCTGTCAGACTGTATGCTGCTGCAGTGGGTCCTGGGTTCCTGCTGGTGCTGACAATGCTCAGCCTCATCTGTCTGCGGGCAGATCCTGAAGAGGACGGTGTTGTTGTGTATCAGCGTCCTACCTCTTTGTTTCATAATTTCAGCCTTGTAGTTTTCCTCTCCAACCAACTGGACCAGCTTAAATTGGATCCAGCATCCCTCGCTGTCTTTCTGCCGGCACTCTTTGGGTGAAAAGGTGAACTTTTCTACCATGACATGAGAAATGTTCTTGCTACAAGCAACGCTGCAGTTTTTTTTTAAGAGACCAGAGTCAAAGCCCAGGCACTCAATGCAGTTCCTGAAAACACGATTACATGTATTAATACTTCTTTTTTCCTTCTCTTATTTACTGCAGAAAACTTAAAAACTAAGAAATCCTCACAGTTTGGTCTGGCATGGGTCAGGGCAGCCGGGGCATTCGAGGCAGTGTGGACGCTGGTATCCTCCCTTACATTCACAGCGGTTACACTTGCAGGTCCCTCTGTTGTTGCACACACTGTTGTTTGTGGTACGGCAGGACTCATCAGAAGACTTGCACTGACAGGCGGAGCCTTCAAAACCATCATTGCATTTACATTTTCCACACCTGCACTTCCCATTTCCTGCAAAAAGTAAGAAATAGAAAAGACAAATGTTTTTTGCATTTTCTGCAGGGTTCTTGTGTGCCACATGAACAGAACAGAAGGCAACTACAGTGACCTGAGAGAGACAGAGATGACTGGGTTCACCACATACAGCAGAATCTGACTACAAACCAACACACCTGCAACACAGTGGCTGATTGTGTCTGAGTACTTCTGAACCCATAACCTTTGGGCACATTCTTTCTATGCAGATATGAGATGTAAACCTATTCAAATTAGTACAGAGACTTGGCCCTTTAACACAGCATCCATTATTTTGTTTCAAAGTGAAAGGGCTGAAAGTCCAGATTTATTTTGCAGGTTTTAGAAACACTCACTGCAAACACAGTGAGTTAAGGTGAACTTCAAATTAAAGAACTGCAACAAGCAGGAGTTTGAAAAGTGTACCAAATTACATTGGTTACATATTTCTTTTAAATGGAGGCCAAATACACGACAGTGACAGCTAATGTGTTCAGTGGGACCCAGACCCACAGGCTCTTTGCATTATGTGTGTCTATTTAACAGGAAATGAAACTCCTTTGTGAAGAAATCTACCTCCACATTGTTGATTCTGGAACTTCTCACAGTGTTCATCATCACATTCGCAGAAGGCTCCATAGTAATTGCTTCCACTATCTGTGTTGTGGCACACACACTGGCCACACACACAGTCTCCGCGACCCTCACACTCAGTGCCATTATCTCTCTGACAGGAAGCTCTCAGGCTGTGCTCGTCTTTATCCCCAATTTTGCAGTTACAGAACTGACCGACGTGACCCTCGTGGCACCTGAACAAGGACACATTAGAAAAAGAAATCTAAAAACAAGCAAATTAATGCGTAATAGAAAAATTAAAAAATGATAAAAAACATATTTGCCCCCATGTTACCCTTTGTGTACACTCCCACAAAGGGAATAAATATTAATATATTATTCCAGGGGAAAATGGTAACTTGTGTAACAAATAAAAATGCAACAAAATCTTTTAAAAATCATAACTAAAGTGGTCACACATGGAGGTGTGCTTCCATGTGGGTCATTAAAACCCAGCACACAGTATTACTCAAATGTTAGATTAGCCAAATAAAAGGAAGTAGTACTGGGTGAAATATCAGATGTATACCTGCCTCAGTACAAACGGGCTGTATTAACTGCAAGTGCCCACCATACATGAATCATGAATATTAATAAAAGACAACCATTATTAATCCATAACCAACTCTATTCAACACACATGGTACACAATCATTTCTAATACAAACTATTTCTAAAAGTACTAAAGTACTAAGTACTTTACACCTCTGATCATGCTGGGTAATGCTGGCCAGCCAGGCAGCACAAGTCTGCCTGGCTCAAATGCCCCTCCAGCAAACCTCTTGGCTATGAGAGGAAAAGCCCTCCTCAGTGCCGGAACTGTGGATGTGACCTGACCAATCAGCCAGAGAATTTTGTCCTCTAAGTGATACTGGTGACTTTTCTGTCTTCAGCTTGTAGCAATAAAGCTTTGCAGATTGGGCTCGACCTCTCTGTGAATCCCCACCTTATCGTGTTGGAGGAGTTTGTGTGTCCCAGGGGCTTTTGCCCCCCTTGTAGGGTCTCCCAAGGCAAACTGGGCCTGAGTGAGGGGCCAGACGAAGAGCGATCAGGACGACCCTTATGAGAGGATGATCATAGGAACAGTTTACCCTAAGGTTGCTAGGACTGCACCCTGGAGCTCAAGCTCAAGCGCCTGGTGGCTGGGCCTTAGTTTATGGGGCCTGGCTGAGGACAGCCTGAAGAGGAAATGTGAGCCCGCCCTCCTGTAGGCCCACCACCTGCTGGAGGCACTGTAGGGGTTGGGTGCAATGTGTTTGATCTGGTGACTCCGTTGTCCTACTGGGGGACTTCAATGCTCAGATGGGGGATGACAGTGAGACCTGGAGAGGAACAGCCTGCCTGATCTGAGCCCGAGTGGTGAGCCCATGTTTCAACATAAGGACGTCCATAAGGTCATCACACAGGTTTTTTTTTTTTTTTTAAGTCTGTCACGTCTGGCAGTTTTTGCAGGAATGATGATCTGAATGCACTGTTGTACCAAAGCTCTAAGTTTTCAATAGGCTACTCTTGTTAATGCTTGTATTTAAATATTATTTTATTTATTTACACCAGGCCTGACAGGTAGAAAGGAAAGGGTAAAAAAAAAAAAGAGTGAGAAAGAGAAAGGAAGCAAAAAAATCAAATATCCTATGTGTGAATGTTAGATAGAAAGCACTTAGATGCAGAAAAAAGTGCTTGTATGAATGTTTGTGTGAATGGGTAAATGCAAACATGTTGTATAAAGAGCTCTGAGTGCTCAGCTAGAGTACAAAAGTGATATTTAAGAACCAGTCCATTTATCTGCAGCCGTATGTTCTGGACACTCAGCTGAAAAGAGGAGCTGAGTTGTCAACTGATCACCACCTGGTGGTGAGTTGGATCAGGTGGTGGGGGAGGATGCTAAACAGAGGTGGTGCACCTAAATGTATAGGGAGGGTGCACTGGGAAGGTCTGGCAAAGGAAGTGGACACTGGGGGAGGTGAACCGGTTCTTATTTACTTTGAGCACTCAAAGCACTTCATTCAAGATGCTTCATTCACCCATTCACACGCATACAAGCACTTCTTTCTACAGCTAACTGCTTTTTTTAATCTAACATTCACATGCAGTTTCATCCAAGTATCTTGCATCAAATGTTTAGTTCAGGATACTTTGGCATGCAGACTTGAGCAGCTAGGGATGGAACCACCAACCTTCCGGTTAATAGGTGACCTGCTCTACAGCCACCCCAGGTCACTGAGGTAGTTAAACAACTCCTTGGTGGCAGGGCTCTGGGGGTGGATGAGATTCAACCAAAGTTCCTTGGATTCAAGAGTAAAAATGTGGTTTTTGTCCTGGGCTCCGGGTTTGTCCTACTGGGAGGGGGTCCCGGGGTAGAGAGATTATATTCCTCGGCTGGTCTAGGAACGCCTTGGTACCCCCCCAGATAATATGGAGGAGGTGGCTGGGGAGTGAGTGGTCTGGGTTTCTCTGCTTAGGCTGCCAGGTGAGTCTGCAAATATTAAATTTGGTTTCTTCTGACGAGTATTGTGTCAGTATCCATCAGGCTTCTTTGGTAAGGTTTCCTCTCGCAGAATAAAACTATGGATGTTTTCACAGGATCCAACTTCTGTCTGCATTTTAGATTTAATCTATCAAATCAGTTTTTTAATTCTGTATTGAAAAAAGATCAAACACTCTACACTGTGAAAAACAAAAATATTGGAATGGACATTTTCCCCAAATAATTTTAACCAGTAGTTATATTTGCAGTAGGTAACATCTGTCTTCAGAAAAATCCCACCTGTGATGGGAGAAGATGGCCAATCACAGGTCTTTCCAGACCAGATCATAGTAACCCCCCCCTTTGGTCACCACGTGCACAACTGTGCACATCACTTTCTGTAGTTATATACTGTAATGTATATTCAGTTTCTGTCATCTCCTACCTAAAAGATTATGAAGGCAGAAGATGAGTTTATTCCCACTAAAATTCCTGTACTGTGAATGAAGGGACTGGGGGGGGTCTGACTTTCTCCTGGGAATGTTGCGCCGCACAAAATCCTGTGTGACTTTCTTAAGTTTAAGAAAGTCACGACTGATCAGTGTCACATTCTGGTGACTGGAGAGGAGGCATAAGCCCAGTCCCCGGCTGTGTTTCAGTTATGAATAATGGAGCTACATCAATGTTCTGTATAAGACAAATAAGAACCTAAATGGTGACTAATGCTAAGCTACTCTAGAGGTCACCTTCATTGCCAGTGTAAACCAGTCAAATCAGGGGCTGCTGATTTTTTTAAACCTCTTCAGATATATGCACTGATTTACTGAAATAAAGAAGCATTTTTTACAGTATAAAGCAGCTGTGGCTGTCTGCATTAAGTGATAAATTAACATGACCATTCACAAATGACTGAGGCTGGTACTTTTCTGGCAGACAGACCAAGCTACAAGCAGCTTGGAGGACTTTTAGGTTGAATCAATAAAAATTTTAATATGTACCAAAAAACTGACAGAATCAAAACTTACCTACAAATACCACAGTTGATGCTTCCACTGTTACTGCAGTGTGGATGGGAGACGCCTTTGTGGTCTTCACATTGGCACTGACATTTGGTATTTATAGTCACAGTCAATGTTTCTTTAATGCCCTGTGGACTGATAGTGAAGGACTTGTTCTCCATACATGTGTCTGCAGTCACGGTAATTTCAAATTTAATCTGGAATGGGAATTCAGGTGTTGTAGGTCAAACATCTTTGCAGCAGTTAAAACACGTATTATAAAAACACTTTAAACTGGTTAAAGCAAGATATTCACTATATTCCTTTTTAGTTTATTTAAGGTGCAAACACATTTGACCCTCTGGTTTTTTCACTTATTTGTACAAACTTGGGGGAAGTAGCTGGAAATGAAGGAAATGGTGCTGTTTCTTGGAAGGTGCACTTCAGGTTACACTGTAAAACTACAAAACTAATAACAATATTAGACCTAATAAAAATATGAGGCCAAGATTAACAGAGTTATGGCATTTTTCTATATCGATGTCAGGGCTGCAGCTCCATCAGTGGCAGACAGAGCTGAAACATTTAGGACAAACATTTACGGCCCAGGCATCAATTAAAATTTTTATAATTAGGCTAACCAACTAGCGTGTCTGGTACCGACTAGTGAAAATAGTGACATCCCTAAGTTATACCAGACCAAAATTTATTTTTCAGGAAAGTGCCTTTCTGATTAATTCTTTGGGCTTAATCCAAGGATGAAAAGGTTCATTGAACATTTGAAATCGGACAAAAAATAGTGAAAATAGTGAAAATCACTTTTTCTGTCAGGAGATTTGTGTTGCAGGTTTTGCCAGGATAACTATCCTACTAGAATACTATAGTCACCAGTTTGTTCATTCAACCTGCCACTGCTGACAGAAGGTCTCCTCTGAGTGGCTGCCGAGTTTCATGGAATTGTGACAGAGTTAGAGGTTCACCTAAATATATTTTCGCTAGTATGACATAATGTATCGTTGTGTACATAGTGTGCTTGGTGCACCAGTGCGGTGTGTGGTATAGCCAGTATATCTAATCTGCTGACAGTAAATAACTGCAACAGTATTGGGAATAAACATGTTTTTGCGTGTCAGAGCTCTGACTTCAGTTCAGGAGATGAAGCTCGAGGTTAGCAGGAAGAGGATGGGGTGCAGATGAGGGAAGAGAGGGCAGGGGTGGAGGAGGCAGACAAAGCCTCAGGTGGAACTTCACGATTCTTCAGTTCAACATTGATTAAATTGCCCGACTCATGAGTCGCTTTCACTTTGACTGAGAACTGCCATGAGAACGGTCTGATACATCGCTGATCTACACACGGTCAGTGCTGCTGTGTTTGATCGTATACACGGTAATACGACATCGATGGGAGACGGCACTCACGAGTAGTTTTTAGCACACGACTGATTAGCGGGTATAAAAAAAACAGCTTCTGCTCATCAATTGATGAGCCACATCATCAAAAATAATGTTGTTTCTAGGGGTGATTTATGCTACATCTATACAAAGTAGTACATTGGTAATGTGCTTATCCTTTAAGCAGTTGATGTAAGATTCCTCCATGGCATGGCTGGGCTTAGGCTAAAGAGGGAGTTGGTGGGAATCACTTCTCTTAATACTGAAAAAACTCTATGAAAGGATTAAATATTCCATGGATCTTTGCAGAAGAAATGCTGGGGGAGGAATCTTGGGACAAATATTCTGAGCTACCAGTCAGAAGTCACTAAGACTCAAACCATCCATCCAGATGGACCATCGATAAACGGACGCTGGTTGGAATTCTGTGCATCATAATGAAAAGTTCAGGAACACTGACCTCTTCTCCCACATGCACTTGGTCACAAACCCCCTGGTTCTCTCTTTGTTGTCCTGGATAACTGCATATTGGCTTGTAGGCAATTCTCACGTTTTCAGGGAGACCGTCATGAGTCATGGTCACTTTAGAGGATAACGCCTGTCATGAATTTGACAAGATAATGTTCAATTCATAAAGCACAAAATCACAACAGTCACCTCAAGGCACTTTATATTCTGAGGCAAAGACCCTAAAACAATATAGACAAAGAAATATTCCCGCCAAATGATCAGAAATTGTATTAGTCACAAAATGTGCCAACTTACATTGTAGGCTCCTTCGATCAACTGAACAACATTCTTAGAATCTGATGACAGAACTCCGACTTCTGATTTTGGAATCATTTTAGAGAGTTCCTACAAAAAACCATGAAATGAAAACTCAGTCAGACTGAGTCCCACAAACAGAGAAGGCAGAAGGATACATTTTATTCACCTTGTACACAGGCTCCACGTTTTGTGTCACTGCAAATATCGTCTGAATGTTGTTTTTTTCCAACTCCGTAGCTAACTGTCCAACAGACGGGTAGTCCTGCAGATAAAAATCAGTGAAATTTGATCATATTTATCCCTTTCTGGAGGGAGAAGAATAGAGAAGAGACCCAAAAGAAATGTTTTCTTCCACTTCATTCGATGGACACATTCTGGCACCGTATCAAACCAGTATATCAGTATTGCCTCCAGCTCGCCTCAGTTTAAAATAAAGTAAGTGTGTGTGTGTGTGTGTGTGTGTGTGTGTGTGTGTGTGTGTGTGTGTGTGTGTGTGTGGCTTCACTGCATGTATAGATGCCAGCATGGATTTTTTTTTTTGATAATTTACACAAACATCAAAGAAACTGAAGCTAAAAGGAAAAAATGAGAAAATAACGAAGAAAGGAAAAAAACAATAACACTAGAGCATGTTAGGTCGCCTTATTTACAATGTACTTCTATACGTCCATGCCAGAATGGATTTTATATGATTTTTGCTGTCCCTTGTGGCCTTTTGTCCAACAATATAAAAGGGAATGAAAAACTGAACATTTATAAATTTTAGTCATTTATTTGGGAGCTGTTCACTGAACAGAACTGATCCCATACATACCATCTCACTGCTCTTGGCATAAAGGTTGTTTTCCATGTGACAGCGTTCATCATTGGGTTCCAGTATGCCGGCCAGCTTTCCATCCCCAGCCATATGGAATCCATCATCCGTGGTAAGAACAATCAGCCGAGTGCTGTTGTCCCTCCAACCTATTTTGTCCTAAACAACAAATGTCAGGGAACAATTAAGAAACTAAGACCAATCAAATCCTGCCAAAATGAACTTTGGGTAAAAACAGTTGTGTTTACGTTTTCTGACCCAGCAAAATGCCTCTATATCTACTTTGTCTAAAGCATTTAGTTGTGAACTTAACTGCTGTGTGAGGCATGCATGTCCTAAGCTGTGGAAACAGGTCTGGCTGGACGGAGCTCCAGTGTTTCATGCTGTTTCCAGTCTGTTAGTTTTGGTTTCAGAGCATTAGAGGAGAGCCCTACAGGTTTACCATATAAGCTAAATAATTGTGAGCATCCATTCTGGTGAAGTGTAACCGCACTTGTGAGCTGCAGTTCACACATCAGCGTATATGTGTTAGTGTTTTTTACAGAGACAGAAGAGACATGAGCAGTAGCAATCTGGTGCTGGTCTCTGGTAATGCAGGTTAGACCTGGACCAAGGAAGATTGCCATTATGACTTTATGGAAAAGAGGCCATCATTTATCATCATTTATCATATTATCATGTTGTAAAAGCACTTTGAGTGCTCAAAGTAGACCAGAAAAGCGCTCTATAAGAACCATCCAGAGAAGGAGCCGACCTGTTCGGATCAATTAATGCATGACTGAAAGGGGCTTTGCACTAAACTGTCTTTGGTTGAGCTCTTACCCCACAAACAGCAGCCTGCATCATTGCATCCAGACTTCCTTCTGGAGAATCCAGATTCCCAGAGATGAACTGCTCTCCCACTTTATTTTTAAAGTCCGCCTCATTTGGCGTCATGCTGAGCACGTGTCTGTAGCCGAAGGCAGCTTGGCACTGCTGGTAATCCTCATCACACGGCTTCAGCAGTTTCTCCTTGTTGGTATTGGTGTAAGGAAGAACGGTCTTATCAACAAAGGCACCAAACCCTGCAAATATAGAAAGTTTACCAGACTGACAGAAATAACATACTAAAAAGCAACATTGTAGGAACAAGAATACATTAAAATATAATACAGTTTGTGTTAATAGTTTGTAAAGGAGGGGATACCAATAAAATGTACTGAGCACAAGGGAGGTGGTGTGAGATACTAACAGCTAACATAGGCAGGATCTGGCTGTAGATATGCTTCCTTCTCAGTGTGTGGGCCTCCCTTCTGCATCTTTATGCATCACTACGTTCAATTTTTAAGAATTGTTAAGGAAAAACAAAGTGATCGGGAGGGTAGAAACAGCAACCTCCTCTATAATGAATGAAAACATCTGTGTTGTTGTTCAAAACATCTGTTTAGCTACTGAACAGCAGGTGGTACACTTGCTGCTGAGACCCTTCATGTTGAGAGCTCGCAGGATCCACAGCTGGCCCAAAGGTACAGCCACAAACTGAAAGCACTAATGTGGTATTTACCATAGTCTTTATGACACTCACTAATTTGGATTTAAATGTCCCCCATCCACAGCTAGTGGACACGTGTATATGAAGTAATTTACTTTTTACCTATTCTGGCATATTTTGTGATTTTTTTCAGAGCAGTAAAAAGATCATTTGCTAGGTTTTTGACATTGTCCAGGTCATCTTTCATGGAGTAAGACAGGTCCATCAGGTAGTAGAGATCCACTGGATAACCCTCAGCTCTCTTAAAAGAAACATTGAATGAAATGGGAAGTCCTGCAAACACAGTCAAGAAAGAAAGTCAGTGAAAAAAGGCACGCACGCACACACACACACACACACACACACACACACACACACACACACACACACACACACACACACACACACACACACACACACACACACACACACACAGCACAACAACATATGAATCCAACACACAGCATGCACAGGTACCAAGAACATATACACATAATTCAGAATGTTTAGACACAGTGAGATTATTAGACTATGTGTGACCCTGTGGGAAACCAGCGCTCTGGTGCAGCTGAATATCATACACAACATTAACTGATGCCACTGACCAGGTCGGAGTTCAAGGTTAATCTTCTGAGGACTCATCTGGACAACTTCCTTATTTTCAGATGAGGCAGACAGAGGATCGTTCTTGGTGATTTCTGGTTTGTTTTCAGGGGAGATGATTTCTGTCTCTTGGCAACCTTTTCTTCTCAAAATAGCTTTGGTGTCACAGCGCACCGCTTCCTGTTCTCCTGCTTTGGTGAAATTCTGCATGGATGGACAGGAAAAAAGTGGAAAATTGTAAAATAAAAAGTCAAAACCATCACTTCCCTGTTCCTGCAGTCTACATCTTTTCTTGTCTCCAAAAATGTAATGTATAATACATCAGGAATTCATTTTTAAAAATGATTTCATTAAGTTTCTTATTTACTGTAAATGGACTAGTTCTTATATACTTTTCTTTTCTACTCTAACCGAGCTCTCAAAGCACTTATACAACACGTTTGCATTCACACAGCACTTCCCTGTGTAACTAAGCTAAGTGCTTTCATTGTCCAACATTTACACACATTCACACTCCAAGTCAGAGAGCAACTTGGGGTTCAGTATCTTGCCCAAGGATACTTTGGCATGCAACCTGGAGCAGCCAGGAATTGAACCACCAACCTTCCAATTAGTGGGTGACCTGCTCTACCTTCTGAGCCATTACATTACTTTTGTGTTACCCAACGCTGCCTGAGAAGCAGTCACATAATTACCAATTAATCAAATTAATAACAAGTCCATTTACCACAGAGCATTATTGTAGGGCAGGGATTCTCAAACCCAGGCCTCGAGGTCCTGCAGGTTTCAGATTTGTCCCTGATCCAACACACCTGAGTCAAATATAGAAGTCATTAGCAGGACTCTGGAGAACTTGACTGCATACTGAGGAGGTAATTCAGCCATTTGATTCAGGTGTGTTGGATCAGGGACACATCTAAAACCTGCAGGACACCGGACCTCGAGGCCTGGATTTGAGGATCTCTGTTGTAGGGTCTTTACCTGAGGCGACAGTCCGTTGTGATTTATATGAATAACACTGACAGGTGTGCTGTGAACAGCGTTCTGGAATACTGCATTTACAGAGGAATCAGTAAAGTTCACAGTATTCATTACACACTTTGGTCGGTTTCACTCTAATCATCTTGTGCCTCAACACTTTTCAAACACATGAGAAGGGTGGCTGCTGTGGGTGTAGGGGACACCCGACTTCATAGACTAAAAGCAGACTCTTCACCTTTGAACTGGTACAAAAGAAGAATCTATGAACTATTTCAAAAAAAGGAGGATGAAAGAAGGAAACTTTATTAGGGTGGTAGCTGTTCAGTTTTAGAGAAAAAAAGCTTATGGTATGGTTTATGAACATTTAACATATGAATGTGAGATTTATAAAATAATATTTGCTTAGTGCTTTAGAATGAATAAGCACTGCTTTTGTCATTTTCCAGGAATGAGACAAAGACAGTCAACCCTTTTCTCTCCAGAAAGGGGAGCTGTGGTAATAATGCATCTAAGTATGTAAGCAATATGAGCTTGGTCCAATACTCATACCAAGTTTCAACAGAGTCAGTCTAGGACTAAGAGAGGAGTAGAGATTAAAGGTTCACATCAATGTACAGCATTTCTGAATTCAAAATTCATTAAAACATCAAAATGTTAATCAAAAATCCGTCTGTGCTGTCCCGTAGAGGCTAAACCAAAGAGAATTTCAGACAAGTTTCAGAAGATTTCAAACATAAATGAGCGAGGAGCAGCTGACGATGGTGGACGGCCCGGTATCAGATCAGCTCGCTGAAAACGATCGACTGAAAATGCTTTTAGTTTATCAGTTTACTTGTGAAAGTCTGCTAAAAGACTGTATTGTTTCTGTGTTTTTCATTACTTTATCAGCTGGTATCTAAGATGGCTCCATGTTCTGGTGACGTGGTGCTGCTCTTCCTGTTTGTGGTTGTTACTTTTTGTTTTGCAGGTTTCTGGGATCCTGAAGTGGACTAATGATAGGGTTGAACTTGTTCATATATGGGACAATTTGCCTGATTTACCATCTTCCCATGAGTGCAATCAAAACCACTGGCTGATTTCAGGGACACCGGCTAACGTGCCGAGCCTGCTCCGACGTTCGCGCCGTGGCGAACAAGAATAACGAGCTTACTGCCCTCATTCCCTCTCAGGGTCTGCGCTTCCATTTGCCTGACAGAAACTTGGATGCACGAGAACATTCCTGACTCTGTGTCGCAGCACGAGGGCTTTTTACCAGTCTGACTCTGTCGAGCAGCAGGGCGGCGGTGTGGTTCTACACCAACCACAGCTGGTTTGCAGGCATCAAAACCCTGTTGCTCAGCTGCTCCCTGGAGCTGGAGTCTTTCAGCATATTCCCTTTTACGTACCTAGAGAAATCTCCTCCATCATCCTGAGTGCAGTTTATATACCACTGAGCACCAGTGGCATCAGCTACTCAGAAACTGACTGATCTCATCCCTGCTGTGGGAAACTCCAACCCAGACTCTGTCGTCCTGGTGCTGGGAGACCTCAACCCTGTCTCTACCCAGACAGCCACATTCCCACCAGGTTGGATAACACTCTGGACCAGTGCTACTTCTCCATACTGGAAGCATGCTGTGTGGTAATCAGAGCACCAGCTGGTGAGTATGATCACAGCACTATACTCTTTATTCCCATGTACCATCAGAGACTGAAAACACCCAGCCACAGGCATGCTGCGAGGCTGCTTCGATAATACTGACTGGAGTCTGTATGTATTCCCACCAAAGCTCTGCTTCACTAAGGAAAAACAGTGCATTTAAAAGTGGGGATAGAGTGCAACACAAACTGCTGAAATATGAATTCCGAAAAAGCTGTTATGTGCTGCTGCTGTGAAAACCCACAATTATCTGCATCATCGCATGAGCCAAAGTGTGAAAAAAAGGTGTGTGTTATTATCAGCAGGGGCTTTGGGTGAAACCCCTGTGAGGCCTTTCCCCACCCTGTCATGTGACCTGTTGAGGTCACCCAAAGTAAGGTGTGAGTGGGGGTTGAGGCGCCTGATCGCAGGACTTAAAGAGCTAAAACCACCCACAGAGTCAAACTTGAACATAAGCCGAACACGACTTTGTCTTCAATTGTGGCCCATCCTATGACTGAGTTAGACAGCCCTGCCCTAAAAGGTTGAGCAGTAAGCACCAAAGCAGAGACGTATTTAGAAGTTACATAAACTTTCTTTCTCACCAGCGCTTGGCACCACGCGCAGTACGGCCCAGATTTGATACAGTCATCACAGGAGCTGATCAGGGACTTGGAGCAGACTTCTTCTTGTTGGCACAGCCCTGGGAAGAAACCCCACAATGACAAAACACACATTTTACCCACACAGTCATTTTGTTAAGCATCACACTAAGTGAAAAAAGGTTAAGGTTTATAAATTTATGAGTCAATAATGTGTTGACGTTTTATGGCTTACCATTTCTAAGCATCAGCAGGAGAAATAGTAACAGCACGGACTGATCCATGTTCTGGTGGGAAAAAGTTCACACGATTTAAAATTGGGGGATTTTCATAAAGGACACAAACACAAGATAACTACAACACTAACAAATATTAAAAAAATACTTCACACACCAAATATCTTATTTTCAAACAGGTGACATGAATCAAAATCTTTCAGTTGTCCCACGTACAAGACTAATGCCCGGGGGGGGTCGGGAGGGTGGTGGTGGTGGGGGGGGGCAGAGCTTTTCAGGCAGTGTTGCCAAACCTCTGGAACAGTTCACCACTCCATCTCCATTTAGCTGACTCTGGAGTCTTTTAAATAACAGGTGAAAACTTTTCTGTTTAACCACACTTTCTGTTGACTTTATTTTTATTCCATTTTGTTTTAATATGGTAATGTTAATATGTTTCTAACATGGTGTTTTATCTGTTTTTTTGATATTGTGTTTTAATTATTGTACAGCACTTTATGACTTTTTCTCTGTGAAAAGGACTATATAAATAAACTTTACTTACTTACTTAATAACATTAATTAAAACCTTAATTACAACAGATCATTCAGTTTGCAGCCCAGACAACAAGAATAATCAGGCCCCATCTTATCTGAAAGACCTCATAGTACCATATCACCCCAATAGAGCACTTTTGCAGCACAGACAACAAGACTGCTCACCTACTTTTAGGTCTGTATATGCACTAAATGGTAACTAGCTGCAGTACATCCTGCTGCAAGGAGTTGGTTATGTTTACATTTGACAACATTCATTTAAAATAGTTTATCAACATACAGAAAGCATTCATCCTAGGATACTTAAGAGTAGAATGGGAGGCAGAGCCTTCAGCTTTCAGGCCCCTCTTCTGTGGAACCAGCTCCCAGCTTGGATTCGGGAGACAGACACCCTCTCTATTTTTAAGATTAGGCTTAAAACTTTCCTTTATGATCAAGCTTATAGTTAGGCTGGATCAGGTGACCCTGAACCCTCCCTTAGTTATGCTGCTATAGGCCTAGGCTGCTGGGGGGTTCCCATAATGCATAAAGTGTTTCTTTCACCTTATTTACTTTGTTCATACTCCACTCTGTACTCAATTATTAATTGTTATTAATCTCTGGCTCTCTCCCCTCAGCCCCCTCTCAGCAGATGACCCCCCCTCCCTGAGCCTGGTTCTGCTGGAGGTTTCTTCCTGTTAAAGGGAGTTTTTCCTTCCCGCTGTCACCAAGTGCTGCTCATAGGGGGTCATTTTGACTGTTGGGTTTTCTCTGTATTATTGTAGGGTCTTTACCCACAATACAAAGCACCTTGAGGCAAATGTTGTGATTTGGTGCTATCCATCCATCCATTCACTTTCGCTCATCCTGTTCAGGGTCGCGGGGGGGCTGGAGCCTATCCCAGCTGTCATAGGGCGAGAGGCAGGGTACACCCTGAACAGGTCGCCAGCCTGTCGCAGGGCCAACACAGAGAGACAAACAACCTTTCACACTCGCAATTTAGTGTAGCCAGTTAACCTAACCCCAGTAAGTGCATGTTTTTGGAATGTGGGAGGAAACCAGAGTACCCGGAGGAAACCCACGCAGACACGGGGAGAACATGCAAACTCCACACAGAGAGGGAGAGAAGCCTGGGCCAAGGTGGAATCGAACCCAGACCTTCCAGATGTTATTCTAACTGTGAGGCAGCAGTGCGCCACTGTGATTTGGTGCTTTATAAATAAAATTGGTATTCAATTCAATTCAATCCAAATACAAAACCTCTGGCTAACCATTAATGTAACAACTGTAACAAGAAAACATTTAATATGCAGCATCATTCAGTCAGTACATATTATTATAGACCATGTTGATATGTGTAATACTATGACAAACTATCACAGCTAAGGCAGACAAATGTAATACTCAAAGGTTTCCTGTACTCAGGAGCCATGTTGAGAAATGTGTCAGTGTTACATGCCATAAAAGGTAAAGGGAAGAGTGAAGTGTTGGTTCATCAGTGCATTTCCGCTTTCTGAAAAAGCGTTTTTGTCTCGTATGTATCGATGCGACTTTCTTTATGAAAAAGGTTTACAGACACAGAAAGCAGCAGCATAAAGGTTCTGGGTTTGAGACTGAGACAGTGAGGTTGAGGCTGCATGTAAGCTCTAAACCCTTACAGCAAGCCTGACACAACACAAATTATCATTTGATTTAATTCAACACAGAGGAGACACTTTGTGTTTACAGTTTCCTACACACCCACACTGTGTACTAACACAGCTATAACAGTAAATGCTCTTTGTAAGACAAAGCTTGTGGATGAACTGCAGCTTCAAGTTTTAAACCTTAAGAAAAAAAAAATGAAAATAACACACCTATCCAGTATATGCAGTCATATTACCTGGCCCTAGCTTTACTTTGTGCCAATTGTATTAAACACTATAATTTAAGTGTATGCACTTTTTCAGACCTATTTAGTTTGATCATTCTGTAGCTCAAGAGGTATCAAAGGGTTATGATGATCAAATATTTCTGTTATGTTAAAAGATGCTACGGTGGAATGACTCGTTACTTGTTGCTTCACATAATTGACTTTTCAGTTACACTCAGGTGGACGCTGCTGTATGACTACTGCTATTTCAGTGCAGATGTATCTATTATGAGACAGGGACTAAGCAGACAGCTCCTTTTTAAAGTCATACGTGATGCACAGGAGTTTGTTCTTGATAAAATCTTTACCAGAGAAATAAATCTTCTATCAAAATGGTATTTGTACAACTACATATACTTTGTATAACTGCACTGTTTACAGTATATCGACTGGTTTGTTGCCATTATTGTGCAGTTGTACACACTCTCTATAGCTTTGAGTATGTTTGCAACACAGTTTAATTTTTGAGTCAGAAATCAAATTAAAACAAATTCAACCCTTTCTGAGAAATGTGGCAGGCAGTTAATCCAGTCAACTTCCTCTTTAAAAACAAGAACTTTGCCTTCCTTGTGCTGCTTATTATAACATTAAAGTGTCACAAACTGCTGGCGTGGCTGTATTAAATTAGTCTGGTTCTCTGACATATTGTATCATTTTAGAATACAGTTTTTCACCAAATGTCTGGTGGTAAAAATATGAGGTTTATTTTGTTCTTCTACAATAAACTTTTTTATGTAAAAATGGAAAATAGAATAAAAAGTGACACATATAATAAGATCCAAAAATCTATTTCCTAACTAAAAAAAATGTCTTTAAAAAGGGCAACTTACCCAAAGCAGGAAGAGTCGGCTCTGGTGGTTGGTTGACAGTTACACTGAAAGCTTTCTGGCTAATGAGACTCCACCCTCTTGACAGGAAATGTGAAGCAACAAACAGCATGGGTAGGGCCAAATATCACAACTCAATGCTAAATATAGATACTGCAAGATAGAACAGCAAATTTGACTCATACATTAATTTAACTGAATTACTGTACATGGTTGAGTGTGTCCATCCAAACTTTTGACTGTGAGATATAATATGTGTATATATATATATATATATATATATATATATATATATATATATATATATATATATATATATATATATTGATTTTACCTAGTAGGACATTTTACCTAGGACATGTTGCAGTTTTGTGAATAAACAAGAGCAGGAAGAGACAGATTCTGGGTTCATCCAACTCATAAGAAAGCAGCAGCAGGGAGAGTTTCATGTTTGATTCCTGAGCTGAAGCTGCATCACGGCCGCTTTTGCACATATTTCAGGATGTCAGAGGGCAGTTTGAGCTCCTGTTGGCAGAGTTGGGATCACATCTGAGGAGGCAGAGAATAATTTCAGAGAGCCGACTGACCCGGAGCAACAATAAAAATGCTCATTGATTTGAGCCTGACAGCAACTTTCTGAATGAGATGAATGTCAGACAGGTGGGTCAGGTGCAGCAGGAGGGGAAGACTCAATCTATTACCATGGTAACTGAGTCACATGCACATGTTAAGTTTTGTCTGCATCTAACCCAGCACACACACAGCACAACATGTGGAGCAGGGGGCAGCTCTGCAGGGCCTCTAAATACTCATTGAAACAACACTGAGTATTTAGAGGCTTGACAATTAATTTTTATGAAATATGCAGAAATATTATAGGATAGTAATTGTGTATAGGGTTGGAAGTTAATCTGCACTGAAATCCACTGCAAATTTGGTCACCTCAGAAATGTGTTTGAGTTTATAGTGCGCAATGTTAGGATGATCATGTATCCAGCCGAGCCTCTGCTGCACTGTGCATTAAAAACACTCAAGAGGTTTCACCCTTACCAGATGAGCCAGTTGGTATTGGAGGGAAGAAGGGGAGGTGCCTTTAATCAGTGTTTCCAGGGGTGTATATATACAATCAACTGCAAGTAGAAACAGATGTGTTTTGTGAGTGGGACCAGGCCAGTGGCGTGAGGCAAGTGCACACCTCACTCCATGTGAATGGCATCATTTTGGGCATGAATAATGGTAGGTAGTGATGGTGAGATGAAGCTTCATGAAGCATGAGTCGAAACTGCGCCATCAAGAGGACAGTCAATGTAAAACAGACTGATTATAATCGCAGAGTGGCTTTGGTGCGTGAAGCTTTGAGCAGAATAAACGATTTTTGTGATGACAATAAATAAATCCTGAGCTAACTATATGTTGTCTGTATTTATGACACAATGTTGGGGTCAAGAGGGAAAGTGGAAATAAATTGGGGAGAGAGCTGTGATGTGACTGTGTTACTTGGTTGGTAAGGGACATTTTACTCATTCGTTTTTAATTTAGAAATAAGCCACAGAGCTGAGCTTCAGGCGTTTTCTTTTGTTTGAAATGATTTCACCTGCTTCAGAAAATACCCTTTCACAGGGCACAGATGAAGCTGGAGTAATAATTTATTACTATGCGCACACATTATTAGGAGAGATCAGCTGAAAATGTTCCCAAACAGGGAAAATCTCCTCTTTCTGGCTGGTTCCATCACCAAAAACGAAGCAGCTCAAATAGAGTGCACACCAAATCCATGAATCGTTTCCTGAATCAGTCACGTGGTACGGCCGGTTTGCACGTCATGACACAACCCTCGATACGCGCTTCACAAAAGTCTCCCTCAATTACTCGATACACGCTTCGAAGCCTCGACGCAGAACGACACATCACTAATGGTAGGTTTTAAGTTTTATTTATTTATTGTTTTACAGAAGTGTCTGTGAAATTGTGTATTTACATATTGCTTAATTTCAGACCTGTTGGAAGTTGAAGCAGCTCATAGTCAATAGAGGGTTAGATTGACATATCAGGTATTTGAGTGTGTAGAAGTAATTCTGTTTAAAATGGATTTTAAATGTTTTTTTTTAAACTTTTAACAGTGTAAATTTGTCCCCTTGCAGGGCACGTGTGAGCCACTAGCTGCTCTTGCCGTGGAGAATTGATTTTGGTGATTTATTTTGTTTTTCTGTCAGTGTATTCATTTGTCTAGTCCGCCCCGGCAAGTGAGCTGGTGCGGGCAAAAATATATGGGGGGTTGCCCAGGGAGTGCATTTATATTCCAATCAAAACTTAGCTTTTCCTTTGGTCCAGTTCCATTCTGCCAGTTCAGTGCCAAGTTTTTGCATGCATGTGTACACTTTTTTTTTTTACAGGTTGCAGTGATTCCCATTTTCCCTGTTGCTCCTGGATATATTGTGTGGATTGGGAAGCGACCTTACATTACTTCTGAATTAAGCTTT
Source organism: Amphilophus citrinellus (assembly GCA_013435755.1). NCBI lineage: Eukaryota > Metazoa > Chordata > Actinopteri > Cichliformes > Cichlidae > Amphilophus > Amphilophus citrinellus. The sequence goes on from CM024206.1 coordinate 36,660,061, forward strand.
ATTAAATAAAGATTTGCTTTTAAAAGAAAAACAAACTTTCATCGAACAGAGTCTTATTTTTTCTTTGCAATTGACCTGTCGTGGGTGTAACACGTATTATGCAGTATAAAAGCGCAACATAATCCTACGTGCGGCTGGCCGGCCGTGACTTCGAAAATGAGGGCTAACATGACCGCAGTGGGTTAAATCTGCTTCCCGGAATGCCTCACATTTAAACATGTCCACACACACACACACACACACACACACACACACACACACACACACACACACTTGGTTTGGAGAGGCCTTTTTTCCGATCGTACAACGGAGAAACCATAATTTTAAAACGAGAACTTTATTTGCAGGTGCGGACCGCACCTGTGGCTGCAGCGAGTGTTTAACTGGGTAAAAAGAAATTCCGATCACCGGCCGTTCGGGAACCTCCCGATGGCCACCACGCCCCTGACACACACACACACACACACACACACACACACACACACACACACACACACCCCTCACCGATTTGTTCCCGGTTGGCGTCAACCACAGCAGCGGGTGGCGCTGAGTTGGAGCCGCGCTGTTCGTGTCGCTGGAAGGAGCTGTTTTTCAGCTGAGCTCTTGCTCTTCCTCACTTACCGGACTCCTCCTCTTTTTTAGAGCAACAGCAGCACCGACTGGCAAAACTACCCCGGAAATCCCGAACCGCGTTACTGGTCTGACTGGGCGGGACTGAAATAAAAACGATCAACGAAGAGAAAACTTTGGGTGTTCTGTGTTGGGAACAGATACAAAAATCTAAAGAACATAAAGACACACCAGGTAAAAAACCGCGGTCAAGTGAGCCGTCAGTTCTGAGCCGCGGTCAAGCCAGACGCAGATCAGCAGCCGCTTAAATTTTCTTGCGCTTCTACCATAAGCTTTAAGGTAATGCTCATCCTTCGTTGCCGATTTCTGTACTTTTGATTTATATATGTGTTCTCGTTCTGTAAAACACTATGACATATAACAATAACATTTATTAAATTATGGATTTTAAGACAAAGTTGTGGTGTGTGTGTGTGTGTGTGTGTGTGTGTGTTGTTTTGGCGAAATTAAGAGAACAGATCCAGAAGTCCTGTTTTTTTCCTCAGTAAGGATGTGTTCCTTTAGTTGTGTGAAATTTGATGTAATCAAATTCTTCACTCATGATTCGCTCTCATTACAAATTTATTCAGGTCTTCATCATGGCCTACACAGCTGATTTTGCAGACATCTGCGATAGGCTCCAGCCTGACAACCCTCCACCCACGACGCTGAACGCAATAAACACAAGAGAATGGATGGATGGATGGATGGATGTGGCTAATATTCATGCAGAAAATCAGAATAAATAAACCCAAGGTCAAGTTATAGTACTGTACAATTGTAATTATAAACTGATAATTCTGAGCCTATTTAATGAACTCAGTCCAGTGTGGTTATATATTTTATAAGGCCATTAAAGCTTATCATTGATAGCTGACATAAAAGTTTTCTGTGGATTCATCTTCTGCCTTATCCACTCTACCTGGATGTGAAATTTCATCTAAGGCCAATTAAGGACTCCACTTAAATTACAGAAATCTGCACAAAATTCACCAAGGTTTATGCAAAATGGAAAATATCAAATTTAAAAAATTCATAAAAAATCAGCAATGGAAGTTGATGTGGAAACCTCAACACATTCTGCTTCTGCCTGACCCCCTCTGCATGTGTGCAGAGTTTCATCACAATTTACTCTAGGATTCCACAGAAATTGAAGGTTTAATACACTCATATTCACCAAAGGCAATACAGTATGAAAAATACATTGAAAATTTCCCCCCAAAAAATCAGCACTGGAAGTTGATGTGAAATTCTCAGCAGATAATGAATCTAGGTGACCTCCTCTGTATGTGTGCAGAGTCTCATCACAATTTACTGTAGGATTCCACAGAAATTAAGGGACAAATCTGTGATGGAGGTTGACCCAAGGAGCAGTTCTCATTAACAAGTTTTATTTGTGGAAGTACAAAAAATAACAAGTGGGAGAGAAAGCAAGATGGTAGTGTAGAATGCTTGTCTGGCAATGCATAGAGAGTCGGTGGGTCTCGGACAGGAAGGCCTTGGGGGGGGACCTTGTCTGAGTTTGGGCTGGCAGGATGTTTCCAGGATCCATTCGTGGTGGTGAGAGCAAACTGGCATGATTCGTAGGGCAGGCAGGTGGATGCTGGAGAGGCAGTGGTTGAGTATTCAAGGATTCTTTATTGTCATAACCGAATAATGAGAGAATGAAAACAAACATCATTTGCAATGCCTATTGTTTTTATTGTCTTTTATTTTTGTATTTTATACTTTATTTTTTAATCAGTTTTAACAAGCAAAAAGAGAAAATAAATGGCTAAATTCTGAAATGTCAATATAAGGTTTGGGGGCCAGAATTGGCCAGTAAAGTCTTAAACCTAGCTGACTGGGTGATCCTCGAGGCCAAAAGGAGGGAGCTACTCTAAAACTTTATAATTTTATCAGTTAAGTGAAAAAGTAAATAACAGATCCAAATCTGGCTCCTTTCCAAAAAACTCCCAGTTGAATTCCCATAGGCAATGTATTGTTGGATCTTGGTATCACAATCTCATATATGTTTGTTTTTCTTTATGTTTGCTTCTACCTTTAGTCTTTAGTGTTTTTGTTTTCATTTTATTCCATAGGTATAACACATGTACCCATGTGCAAATGTAAACTGTAGGATTCTAGGATGACTAATCAGACTGTGTGAGCTTTACTTTACTTTACTTACTTTACTTTATTCATTTTTAAAGCACTTTAAAAACAAACTGCAACAAAGTGCTGTACAATAAAATAAGAAAAACACCAAGAACAGAAACAAAAGCAATAAAAACAGACAATAAGAATCTCAATGTGTATTAAAAGCCAAAGAATAAAAATGTGTCTTAAGAAGGGTTTTAAAGGCTGACAGTGAAGGGGCACTCCTAATGTGTAATGGCAGGTCATTCCATAACTTAGGGGCAACAATACTAAAAGCTCTATCTCCTCTGTGCTTCAATTTTGACCTCGGTACCTCTAGGAACAGCTGATCAGCTGATCTGAGGCAGCGAGTTGGGCGATGTGGATTAAGTAGCTCAGAAAGATAGGATGGAGCCAGCTCATGCAAACATTTAAACACAAGTAAAAGAATCTTAAACTGAATTCTAAAATGTACAGGCAGCCAATGTAGGGAAGCCAGGATAGGAGTAACATGCTCCCTCCTCCTAACACCAGTCAGAAGCTGAGCAGCAGCATTCTGAACTACCTGGAGGCCCTTAAGGGAGGACTGACTGATTCCAAAGTAAAGAGCATTACAATAATCAAGCCTAGTTGTAATAAAGGCATGAATCACCATTTCAAAATGCTGCTTTAAAAGAATTGGCTTAACCTTTGCTAACTGCCGTAAGTGATAAAAACAAGACTGAACCACTGCTCCAACCTCTAATTTCAGCATATATTTAGCATATATTTTTATTTTTCCTGGTTTCTGATCTAAATCTGTGTTAAGTGTTGATTTCAGAGCATTAATTCCTTTTATTTTTTATCTGAATAGATTGAATCATTTCTAGAATAGAAAAATTTAGACTGAGTTAAACTAATCGAGATCTTTAACATGAAGACACTGAATGATAGATCTTTCAAACATACACTTCTGCTGTTAAATATGTCTCTTGGCAAATTGTAGTGTGCAGATTTTAATTGATAGTCTTTGAGTCAGGGTGTTATATTTAGTGGGTAGCATTAGTATTTGAGTTCTCATTAAGCATGTTATTGAATGTTATTGTAATGGAAAATTTGCCAAAATTACAGATATTATTCTTGTCCTAATTGTTAAAAGAAAAGGAAAACTAATTGGATGTCACAACCAGGAGCGCAGAGAAGGAGGACCCAATTGCAGACACGGACTGAGGCAGGACTATAGTGGGTTAAACAATTTATTATCACCAACAAAAACACCATAAACCAGGGGATGGCTCTCAGAGGTTCTCTTAAAACTGTACTCCAACTCCTAAGAAACTGCGGGAGGAGGTGTAGCCGCCGAGGGGTCGGTCTAGATGGAGGGAGAGGGAGAGATGCGTTAGGGACTGTAGTAAGCATTACATGAATGGACATAGGGAGGTAGCGGAAGAGGAGGCTTACGTGGGGAGCAGTATGACAAAAGTCCTGAGGGAGAGGCAGATGGCTGGAGCGATGTGATGTTTTCTTCAGGAGGGCAGGCAGGCAGGCAGGCGGGCTAAGGAACAAGATGATTTCTGCAGAGAAAATGAACAACGCTCCACGGTTACGCACAGAGCCTCCAGTACCCAAAACTCAAGCACAAAAACATGCGAGAGTATTCTTTCACATCCCTGTCCAAAGAAGGCCACCAGAAATACCGCTTGAGAAAAGCCTGGGTCCTACTCACAACTGGGTGACAAGAGAATTTAGTGGTGTGCCCCCAGTGAATCACCGCTGACCGAGCGGGTGAAGGGACAAATCGCCGATCAGGAGGTCCCGTCCCAGGATCCGGCTCAACATCAAGCCCCCGATGAATGGACTCCTCCACCTCCCAGGAAATAGCTCCCACCACACAGGAACTCAGAAGAATGTGTCCAGGCTCAACTGGAGCCTTTTCTGAGGAGAACTGACAGGACAGAGCATCAGCTTTAACATTCTTGGACCTGGGGCAGTAAGAGATGTGAAAATCAAAGCGACCAAAAAATAAGGACCACTGAGCCTGACGATCATTGAGCCTTCTGGCTTGCTGCAGGTAAGTAAAGTTTTTGTGATCGGTCCAAATGATGAATGGCTGTTGTGCCCCCTCCAACCAATGACGCCACTCTTCCAACGCTAGCTTAATTCCTAATAGTTCTCTGCCCCCAACGTTGTAATTTTGCTCATCAGGACTTAAGCGCCTAGAAAAGAATGCACATGGCTGCAGCTTCTCCCCTGGGCCCGCCCTTTGGGATAACACAGCCCCCACCCCTAAATCAGAGGCATCTATTTCAACAATAAATTGGCGGTCTGGGCTGGGGTGTGCTAGAATGGGGGCTGTGTTGAACAGCTCCTTGAGGTGCTTAAAAGCAGCCTAAGCCTCCTGAGTCCAGTGAAATTCAGTCTTAATAGAGGTGAGTTGTGTCAGAGGTGGGGCTAACTGGCTGTAGTTGTGAATGATCCTGCGATAGAAATTGGCAAATCTGAGAAACTGTTGCAAGCTCCTCCTGGAGGTAGGTGTCTCCCACTCCACTACCGCCTTAATCTTTGCTGGATCCATCTTCACCTGCCCTCCTTCAAAGATGTAGCCCAGAAATGAGATAGAAGACACATGAGACTTACATTTCTGAGCTTTCACAAACAATCGATTCTCCAAGAGCCTCTGGATTACACTCCGTACGTGAATCCGATGCTCAGCAAGAGACTTGGCGAAAATCAATATGTCGTCTAGGTACACAAATACAAACACATTCAAAAAGTCTCTGAGAACATCATTGACAAGTGACTGAAAAACGGCCGGGGCATTAGTCAACCCAAATGGCATCACTAAATACTCGAACTGGCTCAAAGGAGTCTTAAATGCAGTTTTCCATTCGTCGCCTTCTCGAATGCACACCAGATGGTAAGCTTTGCGCAAATCGAGCTGCAATGGCTCAAAAATGGAACTGATCAGAGGCAAGGGGTATTTGTTCTTTATCATGATTTGATCAAGACCTTTAAAGTTAATGCAGGGTCTGAGCGTACCATCTTTCTTGGACACAAAAAAGAACCCCACCCCCACCGGAGAAGAGGATGGTCTGATGATACCTGCTGCAACGGAGTCTTTAATGTAGCTTTCCATGGTCTCCCTCTCAGGACCAGAAACGTTGTATAACCGACTGGCAGGAAGTGGTTCTCCGGGGAGCAGATCAGTGGCACAGTCATATGGTCGATGTGGGGGGAGAGAAAGAGCCTGTTCCTTGCTAAAGACTAGGTATAAATCATGATACTCGGGAGGGACGCTAGATTAATCTGGGACATGATCTTTGGGAACTGGGAATTGGTGGTACCGCTGATCTCAAACAGTTGGCTAAGCAGAATCTACTCCAAGTCTCCACCCTCCCCTCTGACCAATTGATGTGCGGATTGTGTGTGCTTAACCATGAGTGTCCTAACACAATAGGTGTACTGGGGGCCGAAAAAACAAGAAAACACAAACATTCATGATGGTTACCTGAGACTACTATCTCAATAGGAACAGTTCGATGGGTGATCTTGGCCAACAAGTTGCCATTTAATGCAAAAACAGATATGGGGCTGGAGAGAGGTTCTACATGTACACCGACATGTAAATCCTGATCCAACAAACTCTGCTCAGCTCCGGAATCTACTAAAGCTTGAAAATTGAGAGTGTCTTGATTTATGACAAAGGTTACTGGTAATAACAAACGAGAAGGGGAATCTTGTCGAATACCACCCACCAGGATCCCAGAATTCACTGGTGGGCTCCTCCTTTTGGCTGCAGGGGACTGTTTGCCACAAAATGTCCACCTTGTCCACAATATAAACATGCCGGCGCCGCAAAACACCGGCGCCGCTCCTCTGGCATTAGCCTAGCTCTGCCGATCTGCATTGGCTCAGGTCCTGGCTTAGCCGAGCGCACAGGACCCGACGCCAGATCCCCGGCAGGTGGAAGCGGTGTGGAAGTGGGCGTGAACCACAGAACCCCAGAGGGTGGCTGGGAAATGAAGTCCCTATGCAAGGCTCGTTCACGGAGGCAGTTATCTACCTTCAGAGCTAAGGTAACTAACTGATCCTTCATTTTTTCGTTTAATGCTTGAAAAAACACATCTTTTAAGGCATTGTCTGGCCAACCTGTCTCCGCTGCGATAGTACGAAACTCGATGACAAATTCCGCTACACTTCTGGTTCCCTGCTTAAGCCTAAGCAATTTCCGAGCAGCATTCCCCACAGAATCGGGATGAACAAACGTCTTCTTGAATTCTCGAAGGAAGTCCCCATAACGGTATGTGTTAATGTCGTTATGTACAAAGAAAGCCTTGACCCAGGCCAGTGCCTTGCCTCTTAGAAGGCGAATAAAAAAAAGAGAGTTTAATGGCGTCACTGGGGAAAGCGCCAGGAGACCGCGCTATAGCGAGCTCACATTGAAACAAGAAACCCTAAACTGCACTAACATCACCAGCAAAAGGTTCGGGGGGAGGAGACGCTATTCTCATGAACCCAGTCGTCTCAGGGGGAAGCTCGACCGAGCTGGCATTCCCGGGCGACTCAACTGTAGGTGCAGCAGAACCGGCATCACAGGCGGGAGGAACAGAGGAAAGCTTCTCATTGATAGACTGACAAAGGCTGAGGTACTCTTTCTGATACTGCTTGGGCTCTTGGTGCTTCTTGCACAGAAACCTTATAGCCTCTTCAAGTTCACTAAGTCTATCTCTCTGTTTAGCTAAGGCCATCTTTACCGGGTCTGCTGGGTCCATGGTTGGCCAGAGTGTATTGTCACAACCAGGAGCGCAGCGAAGGAGGACCCAATTGCAGACACGGACTGAGGCAGGACTATAGTGGGTTAAGCAATTTATTATCACCAAACAAAAACACCATAAACCAGGGGATGGGTCTCAGAGGTTCTCTTAAAACTATACTCCAACTCCTAAGAAACTGTGGGAGTGGGTGTAACCGCCGAGGGGTCGGTCTAGACGGAGGGAGAGTGAGAGATGCATTAGGGACTGTAGTAAGCATTACATGAATGGACATAGGGAGGTAGCGGAGGAGGAGGCTTATGTGGGGAGCAGTATGACAAAAGTCCTGAGGGAGAGGCAGATGTCTGGAGCGATGTGATGTTTTCTTCGGGAGGGCAGGCAGGCGGGCTAAGGAACAAGATGATTTCTGCAGATAAAATGAACAACGCTCCACAGTTACGCACAGAGCCTCCAGTACCCAAAACTCAAGCACAAAAACATGCGAGAGTCCTCACGAAACTGCTGCTGTTTAGAGGATTGACTAGGACATTTTACCCCGGGCATTCACAGACACTCTGGCAAGGACAGGAGGCCAGAGCAGACCCTTAAATATCATCCTGATGAATGAACTCGCTACAGGTGTGCAGAGCCTCCGCAGGGCAGCCTCCAGCCCCACCCAAAAGAGGAGGAGAAAACAGCCTGCAAACCCCCTGAAACGAAAAAACAGAAAAACAAAGCCACAGCACATCGATCCATGACATTGGACTTAATTCTGTCTTACATGATATACAAACAGTCTGCTTTCTATTTAAGAGTGTGTTAGTGCGGGTTTATCTTTAATTTTTCCCCTTTTTTTCCTTTTCTCTCCTTTCATTTAATGAATAAAGTTGCAATCAGGTGATTAATTAGATGGTGAATCAACTCAAAGGGTGGACTCACACCTAAAAGGTGTGAACCGGGGACACTGCTGGGACTTGTCTTTACTCCCTGTTTTTACTCTTCTCACTTGATAAAGATTACAATGTTGCAAAGTGAACTCATTCAAATTATTATGTAGTAAATCAATCAGTTGATCACTTTAAAAAACTGAATCAAGCAAATCATTAAATTAAATGCAATTATTAGCAAATAATAATTCAGCAGCTGACTCAAAACTCTAATGGGCAGAGGGGAATTAAAAACCATTACCTGACCCAAACAACAATTGAACCAAATAACTAAGTAGTGTCTGAAGCAGTGGGGTAAAATAATTCAAATAAATTAGATAGAGACACAGAGAGCAGATAAAATGTGAAACCAGAGGTCAGAGTGAAATATGTCCTGTACAAGAACCTTGATAAATTCAGACTTCAATGATGTAATAATTTTGTTGTTCAGCTGTCATGACTTGGGAAACATCCTTGGTACGTAAGTCCCTGATAATTTTAGTGTTAGTGAGAGAAACCTTGATTATTTACTTGACAGGGGTGGCTGTAGCTCACGAGGTAGAGCAGGTCACCTACTGATCAGAAGGCCGGCGGTTCAATTCCTGGCTGCTCCAGACTGCATGCCAGTGTATCCTTCAGCAAGACACTTAACCCCAAGTTACTCTCCGACGCAGACATTGGAGTGTGAATGTTAAATAATAAAAGCACTTAGCTTAGTTAATCATGGAAGTGCTTGTATGAGTGGGGTAAATGTAAACGTGTTGTATAAGCACTTTGAGTGCTCAGACAGAGTAGAAAAGCGCTATATAAGAACTAGTCCATTTACCATTTTACTTTCATAACTTCATTCATTTATTTATTTTGTGTATCTTTATTGGTCTTGTTCTGAATATAACACCATGTAGTGCAGTCAGTCAAAATCAAAGTCAGGTGAGTCTGAAATGTGGTGGTAATTCTCAGGTCAGAGGTCATGCTCACACTTCCCTCCTTTGTCGACCTTTTACAAAGAGCTCACAGCAAAATTATTTTCTGTGATGATCTAACTGAAATCAGGACGTGTCCCTCCTTAGACCTCATGTCAAGAAAAAACAATAATTAGTGTAACAAGAAACAAAGCAGATTATATTTCAATGATAAATTATCAAAACAAATTATTATTCAGACTACTGAGAATATTCAGACTGGAATTGAAACATTGCAGTTAGTTGTTATTTTCCTGCAGTTCCTTGACCTTTGACCGCTAATGTGTTTTAGTTCTTCACTGAGACCTGTGACTGAGCGTGCTTGGGGGTGGCTGTAGCTCAGTAGGTAGAGCAGGTCACCTACTGATTGGAAGGTCAGCGGTTCGATTCCTGGCTGCTACATGCCAATGTATCCTTGGGCAAGATACTTAACCCCAAGTTGCTCTCCGACCGTCCTGTCGGAGTATGAATGTGTATGAATGTTAGTTAATTAAAAGCACTTAGCTTAGTAGAAACATGGAAGTGCTTGTATGAATGTGAGTGCATGGGTAAATGTAAAACGTGTTGTGTAAGCGCTTTGAGTGCTCTGATTGAGTAGAAAAGCGCTATATAAGAGCTAGTCCATTTACCATTTAAGGCCTAATGCTCCCCACTTCGAAGAGATCTCCTGTTGATGACCCTACTCCTGGGCTCAGACTTTACATAGAGGTCCGGGGTCAAGGAACTTACAGTTTACCTGTTCATCTGAAGTTGGGCCTTCTTATTGAGGGTCATGTGGAACCAGGAGCCTTTTTTCCTGAGTCTTAGAGCTGTCACTCTGTTCAGGAGAGCTTGGTATGATCTTGAACACCTCGATCTGCACCAGTTTCTTTATTGGTAGCTGATCAGTCCAGTCTTCTGCAGAACCCAGTGATGTTGTTCTTTATTAGTTGGCTATGTACCACAGACCTTCAAGGTGGCTGTAATTAAACCTCTACTTAAAAAGCCATCACTGACCCAGCTGTCTTAGCTAATTATAGGCCAATCTCCAACCTTCCTTTTCTCTCAAAGACCCTTGAAAGAGTAGTTGTAAAACAGCTCACTGATCATCTGCAGAGGAACGGTTTATTTGAAGAGTTTCAGTCAGGTTTCAGAATTCATCACAGTACAGAAACAGCATTAGTGAAGGTTACCAATGATCTTCTTACAGCCTCTGACAGTGGACTCATCTCTGTGCTTGTCCTGTTGGACCTCAGTGCAGCTTTGATACTGTTGACCATAACATTTTATTACAGAGATTAGAGCATACTATAGGTATTAAAGGTACTGCACTGCAGTGGTTTGAATCATATTTATCTCATAGACTCCAATTTGTTCATGTAAATGGGGAGTCTTCTTCATACACTAAGGTTAATTATGGAGTTCCACAGGGTTCTGTGCTAGGACCAATTTTATTTACATTATACATGCTTCCCTTAGGCAGTATTATTAGAAAGCATTGCATACATTTTCATTGTTATGCAGATGATACTCAGCTTTACCTATCAATGAAGCCAGATGACACACATCAATGAGTTAAGCTGCAGGAATGTCTTAAAGACATTAAGGCCTGGATGACCTCTAATTTCCTGCTTCTAAATTCAGATCAAACTGAAGTTCTTGTTCTCGGCCCCACAAATCTTAGAAACATGGTGTCAAACCAGATACTTACTCTGGATGGCATTTTTGGCCTCCAGTAACACTGTGAGAACTCTAGGAGTCATTTTTGACCAGGATATGTCCTTGCACATATTAAAGGCCCCATCTTATCTCAAAGACCTCATAGTCCCATATCACCCCAACAGAGCACTTCGCTCTCAGACTGCTGGCTTACTTGTGGTTCCTAGGATACTTAAGAGTAGAATGGGAGGCAGAGCCTTCAGCTTTCAGGCCCCTCTTCTGTGGAACCAGCTCCCAGCTTGGATTCAGGAGACAGACACCCTCTCTATTTTTAAGATTAGGCTTAAAACTTTCCTTTATGATCAAGCTTATAGTTAGGGCTGGATCAGGTGACCCTGAACCCTCCTGTAGCTATGGTGCAATAGGCCTAGGCTGCTGGGGGGTTTCCATCATGCACTGAGTGTTTGTTTTCATTCACATCTTTTTTCTCTGTTTGTTGTGACTTGGCACTATATAAATAAAATTGAACTGAACTGCCTGGGGATCATTCTCTATCTATCAGGCCTGTGAAGAACTCAGCATTCAGAGGTAGCTTTGCTTTATGTATTTCAAATTCATAAATCATCCCCAGAAGCTGGGAATAGTGAAAGTGGCCAATTATTCCCCAGACTGTTCGCGCTCTTTGAGAACTGATTCAGTATGAAGCTGACATCTGCACACTTCAGTCTGCTGAATTACAGCAAAAATTTCCACACAGTCTGACTGATGACTATTCATGACAGAAAGCCTCCACTGGATTTCTGGCCTGGCCTGGAGCTGCTAAATGAAGGGCTTTTTTAATGCTGTTGGCTCTATTCTTCAGACTGTCCGTTCTCACAGGTAGGAGAACACCTCCAACTGCAGCAACACAACAGTCAGAGCCTCCCTGAGAGCCCAAAGCCTGCCTGCACTCACTGATAACATTCTTGTTTTGATTTGTTTGTGATGTTTTTATTCTCGGTCCTTGTTAATGAATCATTCATAAGAGTTAAACTGCAGCCCCACTTTTGCATGTATATCAGTACTTGTCAGCCACAGCACTGCAGGGTGAAATTAATTTGGCTTCCAGTTTCTCCACAGAGACAGCAGCTTCTCTTCTTCTTCGGCTTTGAGAAAGATTAATGCCACTTCTGGGAATAAAGTGACGTTGTGGGTAATGCTCCCCGGGGATGAGATATTCTGCCTGTGTTTTTTTGAAATGTTTGTGGAGACTCCACAATATGCTATTGCAGCCCCCCCTCTGTTCCTCGTCCTTTTGTCCCTCTGGGTTCACAGGCTGGAACACAACTCTGAAGTAGAGTTTCTGTCCTGCATTTAGGCCCGTGTATCCCCCTTCTCCCAAACTTTACTGGACAAGTTTGACATGTTTGAAAGATTAAAAAGCAAAATGGTTGAGTTAGAGATTAAAAAAATGAATCTGTGCTTACAGGATAAAAAGGGGAAACTAAAGCAGAAGGAGAAATTATGCAGCTGCCACTAATGACAAGTAGCAGACTAAGACAGAGAGATGGAGACCTATTGATTCATGATTTCATGATCTTACTATCATAACATCTATATTAAATCGATTGCACACAAAGTTGAAGTGAAAACATGCATAAAGCCAGCAGCAAATACCCCCATCATCACAAAAACAGCAACCCACCCACTCCACCATGGCTGCACTCTCTTCTTCACCTCTTGTGTGTTCTGTCCATTTGACTTTGGATCGTTCACCCTAAGTATTTCAATTCATCCACCTTTCCACCTGCGCCCCTCGCATTCAAATGTGTTCTGTCTTGTTCTGCTGACTGTAATTCCTCTTCCCTCCAGAGCATACCTTCACCTTTCTCTTCCTTATCTCTTCCACCTCCTCCCTACTTGCACAATTGTCTGTGAACATCATGGTCTACGGCGACTCCTGTCTGACCTCATCTGCAAACGTTCCATTGCAAACAAGTGTTTGAGAGCTGATCCTTGATATAACCTACCCCCACACTGAACCCATACGTGTCTCCGACCACACACCTCACCACTGTCTTGCTGTCCTCATACATTTCCTTCTCTGCCACTCCTGACTTCCTCATGCACTGTGTGACAAACTGCAGACACTTCGTGTGCTGATATTTGCTGAGCATTTAGAATCGTTGCAATTAAAATTACCTGCCACACGTTACTCCCTTTATGCTCGCTCTTCTTCTGTAGTGCTAGCTAAATGAATGGATGATACTTTATTGATGCCACAATGGGATCAATAAATCCTGAAGTACTGCGAGCACAACTTACAGACATTGGCCCTCAGTCTGGCCCGTGTAACCCCTGATTATAACACTATAAATGATACAGAAATAATTTGGTTTTGCCTCTTTAATCTCTTTGTATATAATAAGCCCCGATGATGGAGGATACTCTAGTACGATTGTCTCTTATGTGTTACTGCTCCTCCGTCTAAGGCTGTTTGATGGCACACTGACCAGAAATGCAAACTTCTCTCAGACGTTAAACCTAAAGTAACGAGTCTGTTTGAAAATGTAAGAAGTAGAAAGTACAGATACTTGTGTAAAAATGTAGGGAGTAAAAGTAAAAAGTAGTCAGAAAAATAAAAACTCGGGTAAAGTACAGATACCTGAAAAATCTACTTAAGTACAGTAAGGAAGTATTTGTATGAAGTAAGGAAGTATTTGGCTCTCCATGTTCTTTGTCTGTCCCCTGTTGGTGTGAATGTGTTTGTGTGACTGAGTTCCCTAGTCTTGTGTTTCAGGAGCTGCCGTCTATCTCAGTCTGTGCTCACTGAGGTAATGAGCTCATCTGCTGATTTCCTGGTGACTACTGAAGGTGTTGGGGAAGCCTCAGTCTTTGCTGGATTGTTGCCTCATTTGGTGTCAGTGAAGCTGCTCTGTGGTTTAACGGTTTGCTGTGGACACTGTTGTGAGTACTTACCTCGCTTTCTCTTCTGTGTAGGAAAACCCAGGAGATGGATTAAGAGACTTTTGTTTGGGGAGAGGAGGTTTCAGGAGAGACGGACCTTTGGAAGCTCTTTGCTGGCTCTGTGAATGGGACCATCTCAACTCTTACCTCAGCACAGCACAATATTCCTTCTTCAACTTTGAATATTTATTCTTGACTCTGCTTCACTTGCTTCTTCTTGATTTCCAAAGTTATCCCTACTGATTACCATCCAGTGCTACCTAGCTACATTCTTCCCTGACACACCTTACAGTCTCTTTCAGATTGGACCTTTTGCATAAGGTGTAATCAATCTGCACGCACCTTCCTCCACTCTCCCTCCTTTTTTGCTAAATTCACTACCATTTGTCCTTCTGCATTTTTCTCCTTAACACCATTAAGGAGAAACATCACCAAACTCTTCCCCCTGGAAGCACTACCACTTCATTCAACTCTCTCCAGAATTCCCCGTTCTCTTCTGATATCCAACCTACTGATGACATTCAACATTCACCCCTTTGATTTCCAGCTTCAAACTCATGTCTGACACACACTTCACTTCCAGAACACCTCACATACTCTTCTTTCAAGATTACTCCTACTCAGTTTCACAGTTTCTTCTACATCATAGTAGAACAGCTTGAATCCACCTCTGATGTTCCTGGCCTTGCTTCTTTTCCACCTGCGCTCTTGTACAGACAACCTTCTCTCCATATGAGCCGGCTCTCTCTCTGTACCAGCTATGGTCCCTACATTTTTAGTCCCCACTCTTACCTCCACACTCCTGCCTTTCCTTCTCTCTTGCTGCCTGCACACATGCCTTCCCCCTCGCTTCTCCTCTTCCTTTGTCTTTGGCCAACAGTAGTGTTTCTACCATCACCCTGCTGATCAACAGCATTCGGGGGTGGCTGTAGCTCAGTAGGTAGAGCAGGTCGCCTACTGATCGGAAGGTCAGTGGTTCAATTCCTGGCTACTGCAGGCTGCGTGCCAATGTATCCTTGGGCAAGATACTTAACCCCAAGTTGCTCTCCGACCGTTCCGTCGGAGTATGAATGTGAGTGAATGTTAGATGATTAAAGCACTTAGCTTAATTAATTAATCATGGAAGTGCTTGTATGAATGCGTGTGCATGGGGTAAATGTGAATGTGTTGTGTAAGCGCTTTGAGTGCTCATATCTGAGTAGAAAAGCGCTATATAAGAACTAGTCCATTTACCATTGGTAGTGATTGTTATTAACCTGGGCCTCGACTGATCTGATATGGAAAGTCATTATTGATGATCTGCATGTTTCATTTGGTAATCAGGGAATGCCAGTCCTTATGCAACCCTCCCCATTTATCTAGTACTGGGACCAGTATTAGGAGTACACTGGCTTGTGCCCACCTAGGCCAAGATGTGGGCCTGCTTACTTACCAGCATCTCTCTCCCACTGAGTCAGTGCTGATGGGAATCTCTGTTGAGGGCAAAGACTAAACAGATGTGATGGTTGCACACACTGACATGGAGGTATTTTGTTGGCACACAGAAGAGAACATCAGACAATATTTACCTTTCCTGTTTATTTAGGTTCCAAAAAGTTTCATTAATAGTTAATCTTTTTTTAATTTTAAGATTTTGTTGACAAACAGATACAGCTGTTATGTTAAGTTGTGCAACTTCAAACAAAAAGGATTACAGTAATCAATAAATGTAACAATTAATTACCTGTGTTAAAAAAATCAGTAAGCCTTAAAGTGCAGTTCTAAAAAAAATAAGGCTTTCACAGTGTCTTTACATAATTCTTTATTTTATATGTACAGTGATCCCTCACCGATCCCAGGGTTACGTTCCACAGACCCCCCCAGCTGTGTGCAGGGCGGACAGGGACAGGGCTGACTGTTCAAACAAACCCTGAAAACCCCACAGCTGCTAAAATAACCTGCTGGATTTTAGCCTTTGTTAAAAAAAAAGTTCTCTGTTGAGATTCTGAGTGTCTGACTGAGACTGAGGAGATGTCACACAGAGATGGAAGGAAGAGACTTCACTGTGTTTCTCAGGGGTTAGAAAAGAAGCAAATGGGATAGTATTAATAGATGACATTTAGCCTTCATAACGTCAAAACTTTGAGTCTATCCAATGATCCAGTTTCTTCACTGCTGATCCAAACACAGCTGCAGTGGGACTGGGGCCTATCATAGCTGACACTGGACAGGAGCAGGAATATTACTATCACAATTTTGTCTCTTCAAGTCAAAAGATGTAAACATTTCAATTTGCTTATCGCAATGATTGTGTTTCGTCTTTAATCAATGTCCGAGAACACCGATAAAACACTCATGACGTCATTGTTATCCTTCTCTGTGATTTTCGCTCTTTAACTCCTTCCGCATGCTTTGTGCTGCAGAAATTGCTCTGATATCAAAATGTTTCTGGAGAATTATGCTTTTACTTTTCTTTTTTGTAACTTTTACACTTTTTAAAATATTTCACTTTTTATGAATTTAATTTTTGCTATTTGAAATGAGTAGAGAAAGTTTGAAATCTCTTCAAACTCACCCTGCTACTAGTTCAGCATACTTTGAGCTAGAGAAAAATTTCAAACTTTAAATGGGTCCCAAGACCTTCAACTGTTCAGGTGTTACTTGGTTTGTTGATATGTTTTACAGTTTTTAAACAGTGACAGTTTAAGTTTGATGAAATATTCAGAAATTTCAAGAATCTTTTTATGGAGGGCCTTTGGAGTCATGACATCATCACCTACTGAAGAACTTGCTCTGTTTTAATTTTCTTTTTTTTTTTTTTTCATATATCATGTCATAAAATCACTTAAAACACAAATCTTTAAAAAGTGATTTAAAGGAAGTCAATGATTCTGCAAGCCTGATCTGCTCAGGCAGGTCATTCCAAAGCCAAGATGCCCCTATGCCAATAACATGCTCACCGTTCACCTTAAGTCCTGACTTTGGAACTGCCAAAAGGATCTCACCTGAGGATCTAAGCTTGTAACCAGGTTTTATGGGGACAAGACCTCTGCTTTAGCCATACCTGGACGAGCTTTAAGAGTGATCAGTAAAATCGATTGTAAGACAGGAAATGGGTGAATGATGCTGAATTCTAAACCAGTTGAAGACAAGAGAGTAACTTTTAATTAATGCCAGGATAAGTAGTAGCAATAGTCAGAGAAAAAAAATTGTGTATGATTTTCTTGAGGTTGGAGAGTGAGAGCATGGTTTTATTTTAGAGACACGTTTCAGAGAATGTTGATAATGTGATGGTCTGAGAACTGAATCAATGTGAACATCTAGGTTTCAGTTACAGGTTTAAATTTATTATAAACGGCCAAAAGCCCTCTTGTTTATGTGTGTACACACACACACACACACACACACACACACACACACACACACACACACACACACAGAGAAGATACATCTGTATGTCATCTGCATAGGAATAAAAAGAGCCTTTGTGAGTTTTCAAAATATCAGCAAATGGAAGCAAATGAATATGAGAGCAGTTTTACTGCGATGTAAAGCCCTAAAACCAGACTGAAACATGCCAAAATTGTCATTCTCTCAGAAATGTCATTTTGACACATAAAGTACAAGGTTGAAACCGGCTTTCTAAAACCTTTGACAAGAAAGGAGATTTAAAAATGAGTCTAAAATTGTTGCTAAAGATTTGGTTTCTTTCAAAGAGGCTGGACCACAGCATGTTTAAACACAGATGGAAAAATGCCATTACATAAAGAACTGTTAAGAACTGATGACATACTGGGCCCAACTGTGTTGATGACATCACTAAGAAATTGGGTGGAACCAAAATGGAGGGTGCATGTGGTTGGTTTCATGTGCAATATAACTTCAGTTAAAAGAGAGAGTGAAATGAGTTTAAAAATTCCTACAAAGATAAAATTTTCTCTACTGCAATGTAAAAACTGTCTGGAGGAATAATTGTCAGGCCTTTATTATTGAGTCTTTTTAAAACGAAATTTCAAAAATTCTCGCAAAGCTATTGTGATACATCGGCGAAATGAGAGTAGGAATGGATTGTGACTGAGTCTGTAACTTTAAATGAGGTCCTGAGTTCTTTTGCAGTGTTCAATTTGACTTTTTGGACTTTTAGGGGCAATAGAGTCAAGAATGGTGTGGTACATTTGATTAAAACTGTAATTAGCATTAGAAGTGGTAAAAAGTTCAGAAAACTTGCAGGTAAAGGGTTAAAAATTCGGTGCATTCCCAGGAATGGGCAGTTTTAGTAAAACTCCCATTACACAAAACAGCTCTGTGATGACACACAGAGATGAGACTGTAGTATATAATCAGGTTTATGGTGTAATCTTTTGAACTGTAGCTACATTTACAGCTGGAGCTGCGTTACTATGTATGTGGTTTAAATTTCATGCTTTTTTTTAGTGACAGCTGTGTGAAATTTGTTGTATCATTAAAGTAAAAAAAAGGATGTAAATGACCAGTTGATCTCATGAAGTTATGCTGTATATCTAACATGTAAGTAAAGCAGCTGTGGACTGTTAAAGCTCTGTGAATGGGCATATAGGAAATCAGGGAGAGGATTTCCACATGATTAAATTGTTGTTGTGAGGCTAAAATATACAATTAAATCATGTGGAAATCCTTTCCATGACTTCATTCAAAGAGTCTTTTTTTTGAGTGAAGCATGCCTTTTGGCAGCAGCCTCCCCAGAGGGCAACGCCATACACCAGAAACTGCTCAGAAATGGCTCAAAACACAACAAAGATCCCACGGCATTGCCCCTACTTCCAGATCCTAGACTGATATAATATCCAAAGGATGAGCCGGAGGCCTCATCACACAACGCACAACAGAACAAAAGATCCGCCTCCAACATCTGTATACCAAATACCACATCACACCTTCAAGAGTCCATATGCACACCCTAATGGCTCAGACGGATGTTGATGAAGCAAGAAATGCCTATGAAATATTAGGTTCTGTGAATGACTCTACAAACCCATTATTTTATGTACAAATATTGTGGCCCTAATATCATTTTTTCCCCTGATTTACTGTCATTGCTGTAGACTTTAAGTTTTGCTGTACAGGTTGAATTTCACCCTGGGTCAGAGGGAAGGGAGGTTCCTCTTAAGGCAGCTGACAGTCACTGCAGCTACCTCAACAGTGATGCAGGCCAGGGTAACAGTCATTGCATATGCAGAGTTGAACAGAGCCACATTTACAACCACTGCATACCCACAAAACAAGCCCTGAAAAAGGGGTCTGCCATGTCCCATGCAAAACTTGAGATTTGTAAAAACAAACTCAAGTGGAGAAATCTGTAAGGAAACTCTGACCCATGCATGCCAACATTCCTGAGAAATGTGAAAGTGCTGATACACATGTTTCAGTGGTACACTGAAAAATCTCCGTACATGATGTATGTATAAGCACTGAGTGCTCAGTCAGAGTAGAAAAGTGCTATATCAGAACTAGTCCATTTACCATGATGGCTTGATTTTCATATTTCACTTCATATGAGAATTCAGAATTCCTACAAAAACCATCACTTCTGTTTTTCTAAGTAGAAGTGAAAGGCACATATATCTGGCTATCATCTGCATTGCAGTAGAAAGAAATCCCATGTTTTCTAAGTATGGGGCCCAACAGTAGTAAATAGAGGGAGAAAAGAAGTGGACCTAGAACCGAGCCTTGTGAAACTCCAGACACAAGTGGAGCAGTGAAGAATCACCAAGCTGGAAACAACAAGAACATCCTACTCGCCAAATATGTCTGAAACATTTCAGAGCTGTGCCCCTGATTCCCACCCACTGCTCCAGCTGAGAGATAAAGATTTCATGAACCACTGTGCCAAAAGCAGCAGTTAAATCTAAAAGAACAAGAACAACACAATCACCTGAGCCAGTAACTAAAAAAATGTCATTAATAACTCTTAAAAGTGCTGACTCAGTGCTGTGCAGGGGTTTAAACCCAGACTGGAAAACTTCAAGAATATTTTGTTAATTTAAAAAGGCCATTAGTTGACTGTCAACTACATTCTCAAGGATGTTTGATTACAAAAGGTAGTTTAGAAATAGGCCTGAACTTAATCAAAACTGTAGGATGCAGACCAGGCGTTTTTTTTGTTTGTTTTTGTTTTATCAGAGGCTGCACAACTGTATGTTAAAAAATTAAAGGGACCACACCTGCTAATTTTATAATATTAAGCACAGTTGTCCCAAAAGTTGGGATAACTTCTCTTAAAAGACAATGAAGGACAGCATCATTTGGGGAACCTAAGATCTTAAAATGACCAACAATCTCCTGTAGAAATGACAATATTACAGGCTTAAATATGCCAAAACCAGCAGAACAGGAGAAAGAGAAAGAGACACACACACACACACACACACACACACACACACTGAGACATGCCCCCCCCAAATTAGTTGGTAGCTAACTTGAATGCTACAAGATCAAAGATCCACAGGTTGGCTGAGTATGTCCAGTGTCGGCACCCTCAGCAACGCAGTTGGAGATTTCGGCCCTTCCATCTTACTCCTGTGGTGTCCGATCTACTGTGACTTAAACTGCTGTGTTAAACTGCATCTATGTATGGGTTTCTACTTTAGGATGAAGGCCTCGAGTTCAGGCCTGCTTTGACATTGTCCAAAAAGGATTGCTCAGAATGAGCATATAGTTTCCATCAGTAAATGGTATGAGAGAGTGTAACCCCTTGTTGCTCTCTCTCCAAAAAGGGAATGACCTTACAGACATGCAGGAAACAAGCTATACCTGGTTCTCCATAAAATACTATATGTGGTACAATGTCAAAAGGTCAAGAATGTGGGTGCTAGCTATATAACTCTTGCCAGTCCCTTTGTCTCATGAGTTAGGGCGATTGGGAATTCCCTCTCCCAGGCTGCAAAGGAAAAAGCGCCTGTTTTGACACTGTATGTTTTTGCAATAAACTCTGTATATGCATTAAGACTTTGTCAGCGAGGATTTTTTCTCCAAGAACACATCCACTCAAGACACAGCAAAATCTGGCATCACAAAGACAAGACAGAAGAGAGGACAAGTCAAGTCAAGACAAGTCAAGAGCCGTAGGTCTCCTGGAGACCTATGGCTCAAAGTTGACAGTGTGAGTGTGTTCTCATTTTGACAAATTGTATCCTGATGGTCTGCTGGAAACAGGCTGCATGTTCTCACTGAAAAGGCCCTGTGCGTGGGGTTTATAGGGCTTGTGTTTCTTGGGGAATCCCTCGTTCTAAATTTTTAAGAGAAGAGATGAATATAGTGAAAAGAGAAGTGCAAAGCTTATCAGTAATGGTAGAACAGCATTAATTAATACTATGCTTGACAATTAGTGGGCCCAATTTCTGATTGTCTCAGTTTTTTCTTGCTATACCATGACAATGAAGCTTGATTAAGTAGTGGATCTAGAAGTGTGTAAGCGTATAGCCTGGCCAGGAGAGAGTTTACAGAGAATAAAAGAAGTGATAAGTAAAGGACAAGAGCATATGTAACAGATATGCAAGTGTTGAGAGAAATAGCCACATAATTGGGTTAAGCCTTCCGTAAGAAGCTGCATTAGGCAGGCCTAAATCCTGATTAAACAATAGAAATGTTTTCTTAGGTCAGTTTTTCTGAGGGAAAAGCTGGAAGTGTAAAAAGTTCTATAGGAAAGGTTTTCATTGACACTGCTGACGAGTTGTGTATAATATAACCTTCTATTTGAATTTTGCACTTCATTAGAGGTAGCATAAATCAGGACGTTGATAGACAGATGAGAAAAAGCAGCATTAGTAATATAAAGAAGAAAGGTCGACTAGTCTGTGTGTTTATGTTTCATGTAGAGCGAGATGTGTGTGTGTGTGGAAATGGTTTCTTCCTTTTTGTGAGGGGGAGACCCCACCTGACTTTCCTTGTGTGTAAGTCTAAATTTGTTTATGTGAAAAGAGACGTTGTTTGTCCTTCATGTTCATGTGTGCCGGTCCGTGAGTGTGTTTAAGGGTGTGTCATCCCTGTGCCTTTTCCTTTGTGTGTGAGTTAAAGAGATTTTGTCTTTCTCTGTTTGGGTTCTTGAGTCTATGTGTAAGTGAGGAGTGTGTGCAGTGAAGTAACCCAATCTTGTGTGTATGTGGGGGCCCCTTCCTTTGTCCAGTTAGCAGGAACTGTGTGTGTGTGTCTCCTGTGTTTATGAAAGGAAGTGAAGTGGTGTATGTGCTTGAACATTTGTTGAATCCTTTTGATAATTGCTGCTGGACAGTGATTGGAAATAAAGGTTTATGAATGTTATGTTATGACTTATAATAAGAATACACAATACATGAGCTGCCCTTATTGTTGAAAGCTATGAGTTCCTTGTGAAGGACAAGATCCATGAGCCTTCACAAGAGAGACGTTTGATATTCATTTTTCCCTGGGGACCTTTGTTAGTTTTATTACCTGTCATTAATAAAAATAAATAAATTAAAAAAAAAAAAAAAAGAGAGAGAGAGAAAAGAAAGAGAAGTCTTTTAATCGATTGTTATAAAGCCCCATCTATGAGCCCCAAAATATATAGGACTGATATGTATTCAAGCATGAACACTTTCAGGGTGAGAGGTGTTTTAAGAGTGAAATAAACTCTTCTTATTAAAGAAATAAACCTTTTTGTCATATAGCGTGCCATATGGAAAAGAATTTTGATGTGAAGAAATTGTTTTAAATGTTAAACCTTTGCCCCTTCTCTCCTTCTTTTTGCTTGAGAAAGAGAGAGAGAGAGAGACCAAGGGGGGGAGAGCTGAGTTAATACAACCCAGAAGAGTCTGACAACTGGCCTCTGTTTCAAGGACTGAGGGCCTGTGAACTGACTTCAGCAAAGGCCAGTGTTTGTTTCTTCTTGTCATACAAACTCCTTTGATAAAACACCACTTTTTACAACTTTTTAAACACACTTATTTTGCCTTCATTTATAAACTATATAGGCATATACTTTGTTTTGGTATTTTATACAATACATTTGCTTTCATTCTCTAAGCAGACTTGGCAACAGATTGACCATACACTTACTGAGATACATTTTGAATTTCAGTTGAATTTTGTTGCAGTTATTAAATGTGCATAGGTCTTGAGCTTGATTTATCTTGTATTGTGTTGGAGTATTTTTGGTGTTCCATATAATATTTACTTACTGCTTTGACAAATTTCCACTGTATTTTGACGAATTTTCAACAAAAACACCCAGTGTTAAGTGAAATTTTTCGCAACAGCAGGCTTGCTGTTTCTTCTGGTGTTGGCAAACTTATCTTTACTAATTGTGCTACAACTATTAGCATTAAAAAAGGTATATAACATTAATCGCATAAGTAAATAAACAAATAGATTGAAAAAAAAAAAGGGGGGAGTAAGTCAGGCATTCAAGAAAACTTTTTGATTTTAAATTTAAATAAGGGAATAAACATAACCACTAAAATGTATAAGAAAGACACAAACTATGCAAACAATCACACCAATTGAAGTGGTTCAGCAAAGTAATCCTTTGATTAAACCACTTATCGTAAAACTGTCGAATAAATGGCATAAGCGATGGCCAGATTTGGAAAAACCTTGGCCAAAGGTAGGAACTCTTAACCCAGAAGTGATCAAAACCATGCAGGTGCTTGTGTCCACCTACAAAGTAAATCAAAAGAAGGGAAAAGCAGGACAATGACGAAAAGAGAAGAGACAAGTGGAACTTGGCATCTTACAGCTGTTTGACATCAAAGGACAGAAGTTGATACAAGCTACAAAAGAAGAAAGAGAAAAAAACTTGAAAGAAATTGAGAAAAATACAAAACGAACGGAGACATTGATGGAAAAAATTAATCTGCCATTTTCACACCTGACTCCAGTACAAAACCCACCTCCATACGAACAGAAAGTGGAGTTTGAAGACGTTTACCCACAATTACCAGTATTCAATCAAGATGGCAGATAGCGGAGCAGCTTTCACCTGTGTGCGACCTGAAGATGCTACACATCTCCCTATGTCTGGACAATATGTGAGGACAATCGGATTTGAGGGAGTAAAGCAGCTGGTTCCTCTTACTAAACCAATCGAGCTCTGCTATAAAAACCTGAAGACCACACTGCCCATACTGGTATCAGAACATACACCTGTGGCACCTTTGGGCAGAGATGCTTTGTGTAAATTGAATTGCACCATCAAATGTACACCAGACGGCTGTCTGGTGGATGTGCCAGAAGATATGACTCATCAATTATCGATGAAAACAGAGACTGAAGCCTTGTTAGTATTTTGGATTGGAAATCTTGACACAGATTTCTTGGAACCAGCCAAGCTATGGGAGAAATTCATTGAGACAAATATGCCAAAAGCAAAACTTCCTGAATACCCGTTGCATTGCACACTTAAGTACTTCAAAGATGCTACAAAAGCAGACCCAGAAGAACGGTTGCGTCGTCAACCAGAACAAGTTCAACTTTCTTCAAATTGTGAATTTTTGCAGAAAGAATTCAACATTGAGAAATGTCATAACCTAGGGAAAGGGTCTGTGTGTGTGTGTGTGTGTGTGTGTGTGTGTGTGTCTGTATACATGTGTTTGTCCTGCGGGCCACAGTGGAGATCACCACACCTGCTACGGATCAAGTCATCAGGCAGGGTCTTTTTAAGCTGCCAGCAGACCATCACTCTTCGCTGGATCATTGACTACCTCTCAGTTAGTACCAGCTCTCTCGTGTGACTCTCGCTCTCGTGTATTTATATTACTTACCTGCTCTTCGTATTCGCTCCTTTCCAGATCCCCGTGCCAGTTCCTGCTCGTCCTTTCGGAACCCCTGCCTTTCGTCATCCCACAGTTTCACGCCGTACCACAGCCGGCTTTTTCCCCTGACTCACTCACCTGCCTGACCTCCCCCCTCCACCTGGGAATTCCTCCAGCCTCTTGACCCGCTTCAGCCGCCTCCACCCTTGCCTCCCTGGACCCCCTTGTCTTTGCACAATTATTGATCACTGTAAATAAAACTTGCACCTCACCTTCATCAGCCACCGCTTGTGTTTTCTTCCTCCCCGGGTCTTGACAGAATGATCCAGCCAAAAACGGACACCGTGGACGCTGACTCGGTTCATCGGGCTCTGGCTATTCAAGAGGAAACCCTCCAGCGTCACGACCATATGCTCTGTCTGGTTTCCAGTCAGCTGGGCGCAGCCACCCAACAGCTCGCCGATCTCCGAGGTATGTTGGAATCTACCATGTCATCAGCTACGCCCCGTCACCAGGAATTATCCCCTCCGCCGACAGATCCGCCGGCTGGTTTGGCTTCCGCGACCGAGCCCGCCGTAGCGTCGGAGAAAGCCCTGCCCATCCCGGAGGTGTTCCGCGGTGAGTTAGAGAAATGTGGAGGTTTCCTCACCCAATGTTCCCTCGTTTTCCGGCAACAAAGAAATGCCTACGCTTCTGATTGTGCAAAGATCGGTTTTATGGTCAATCTGTTCCGCGGAAGAGCCTTAGAGTGGGGGCACGCTGTGTTACGGGGAAACCCCGATTTGTCTTTCCACGCTTTCTTGTCTCGATTTAAGGAGGTGTTTGATAAAGGAACCAGCCCCGAATCCGCATCCCAGAAGTTGCTCAGCCTGCGGCAGGGACAACGGAGCATGGCGGATTTCTCCGTGGATTTCCGGATCCTCGCGGAGGAGGCCGGCTGGGAGGAAAAAGCGCTCAGGGGAGTATTCCTGAACAATATTAATGATGATCTCAAGTACGAACTGGCTACTAGGGAATTGCCTCAGTCCTTGGAGGCCGTGATTTCATTGTGTATCCGTGTAGATGACCGCCTGAGAGCACGACGGACTCCGAGGAACTACAACTCCCAGCATGCCCCTCGCCGCGCGGTTTCCGCGGATCGGAGGACCCTCCTAGCGGATGACAGCGCAGAAATGGCGCCCCCTTGCGGCGCGGAGGAGCAACCCATGCAACTCGGCCGCGCACGACTGTCTCTCTCTGAGCGACGACGGAGATGGGAGGCGGGGGAGTGCATCTACTGTGGCAAGAAGGGCCATTACATCGCGTCCTGCCCCGTTCGCCCAAAAGACCGCGCCCGTCAGTAATGGTGGGGATACTGGCGGGTCAAGTTAACGCTCCTTCCTCCCTGCCCAGATTCACGCTTCAGGCAAGGATCAATCTTCCATCAGGCAGTCACACAGCCTTGGCACTCCTCGATTCCGGAGCTGAAAAAAATCTCATGGACCGTGCCCTCGCCCAGCAGTGGGGCGTTCCATCCACAGCGCTACCCACGCCTCTCCTGGTCTCCGCTCTGGACGGCGCCAAGCTTTCTGAAATCACTCACAAGACCCAGCCGCTTTCTGTGACCTTGTCGGGTAATCACTCTGAACAGCTCTCCTTTTACCTGTTTGATTCTGCACAGACGCCCCTCGTCCTCGGCTTTCCCTGGTTGCAACTGCACAATCCACAGATCAACTGGGCGACTCGCAGCATCTCGGGTTGGAGTGAGCAGTGCCACCAGCGCTGCCTCAGATCTGCAACACCCTCTGTCCCGCGGTCCACCGATTTGGGGAAGGAGACCCCACCTGACCTGTCCGGCGTCCCCTCGATCTATCACGACCTCGCTGAAGTATTCAATAAGGACCGGGCTGTCTCCCTGCCTCCCCACCGACCTTACGACTGCGCCATCGACCTCATCCCGGGGGCGCCCTACCCCTCCAGCCGCCTCTACAGCATCTCTCAGCAGGAACGGGATGCCATGGAAAAATATATCACCGAAGCTCGGGCGTCCGGTCTGATTCGACCCTCCACCTCTCCCATGGGCGCGGGATTTTTCTTCGTGGCTAAGAAGGACAAGACCCTCCGGCCCTGTATTGACTACCGCGGTCTGAAAGAAATCACTGTGCGCAACAAATATCCTTTGCCACTCCTCACCTCTGCGTTTGAGCTCCTGCAGGGGGCCTCCGTCTTCACCAAACTGGATCTCCGGAACGCTTACCATCTCGTCCGGATACGGCAGGGAGACGAGTGGAAGACTGCCTTCAATACCCACCTCGGCCACTTCGAGTATCTTGTCATGCCCTTCGGCCTAACCAACGCGCCAGCTGTGTTCCAGGCCCTCGTAAATGACGTACTCCGGGACTTCATAAATCATTTTGTGTTTGTCTATCTCTATGATATTTTGATCTTCTCGTCCTCATTACAGGAGCATCAGGGACATGTGCGGCAGGTGTTGCTGCGGTTACTGGAAAATCGTCTGTTCGTGAAGGGGGAGAAGTGCGAGTTTCATGTGGAGTCCACTGCGTTCTTGGGGTACATTATTGGAAAAGGGCAGATCAAGGCGGACCCAGTTAAGGTACAAGCGGTCCTGGATTGGCCCGAGCCAGCGGATCGGAAACAGCTGCAGCGTTTTTTGGGCTTTGCAAATTTCTACCGCCGCTTCATTAAAGATTTCAGCTCCATCACCCATGCTCTGACCTCTCTCACCTCTCCCAAGATTCCTTTCAGATGGACCCCCGCCGTTGCAGAGGCTTTCGCGCTCCTGAAGGGTCGGTTTGCCTCCGCGCCCATCCTCATCCAACCAGACCTATCCAAATCATTCGTCGTGGAGGTGGACGCGTCCGACGTGGGGGTAGGGGCAGTGTTGTCCCAACAGTCCATGGGTAGCCTCCGACCCTGCGCCTTCTTCTCCCGCCACCTCTCCCCGGCAGAACAGAATTACGACGTAGGGGACCGGGAGCTGCTGGCCATCAAACTAGCCTTGGAGGAATGGCGGCACTGGCTGGAGGGCGCGATGCATCCCTTCTTGGTCTGGACTGATCACAAGAACCTGACCTATCTGCAAACCGCCAGACGTTTGAACCCCCGGCAGGCCAGGTGGGCTTTGTTTTTTGCCCGTTTTAACTTTACTATCTCTTACAGACCTGGATCAAGGAATGTCAAGCCCGACGCTTTGTCCCGACAGTTCAGCTCCACGGACTCCTCCTCGCAGCCAGAATTCGTCTTGCCTCCCTCTTGCGTCATTGGAGCCATCACCTGGGAGATCGAATCCGCCATTCAGGCAGCTCTACAGACTGAACCAGATCCTGGGACGGGACCCCCCAACCGCCTTTATGTGCCCTGTCAAGTGCGAAGTCGCGTACTGCAATGGGGACACACCGCCAAATTCACGTGCCATCCCGGGGCCAATCGCACGGTGGCCTTCCTCCAGCGTTATTTCTGGTGGCCTACATTGATTAAGGATACCCGTGAGTACGTGGCAGCATGCAGCGTTTGTGCACAAAATAAACCTTCTCTGTCGCCTCCATCAGGTCTCCTCCGGCCATTACCCACCCCTAAGCGACCATGGTCTCACATAGCTCTGGACTTCGTCACAGGCCTTCCTCCCTCTGAAGGAAACACCGTGGTCCTGACCATCATCGACCGGTTTTCCAAGGCCACCCACTTCGTTGCGCTACCCAAGCTCCCCTCCACCTTGGAGACGGCCCGGCTTCTCACCACCCACGTTTTTCGACTCCATGGGATTCCTGAAGACATCGTGTCGGATCGGGGGCCCCAGTTCACATCTAAGGTCTGGAAGGAGTTCTGTACATCTCTAGGAGCCAAGGTGAGCCTCTCCTCTGGTTATCATCCTCAGACCAATGGGCAGACGGAACGAGCCAACCAGGAGTTGGAGGCAGCATTACGATGCGTGGCGTCCACCAATCAGGCCACCTGGAGTTCCCACTTGGCGTGGGTTGAGTATGCACATAACTCTCTCTCCTCCTCCGCCACAGGGGTGTCCCCCTTCGAGGCCTCCCTGGGTTTCCAACCGCCACTCCTCCCTGCCATCGAGGAGGATCTCACCATTCCCTCCGTCCAGCACCACCTTCGCCGCTGTCGCCGGCTATGGAGGTCCACCCGCGCAGCTCTGCTTCGGACAAAGGAGCAGAACAAACGCATCGCTGATCGCCATCGGACCCCTGCGCCGGACTACCAACTAGGCCAAAAGGTATGGCTCTCCACGAAAAATGTTCCAGTCCGTGCCGAGTCTAGGAAATTGGCCCCCACCTTCCTGGGGCCCTTCGAGATCGACTCCATCGTTAGCCCAGTGTCTGTCCGCCTCAAACTCCCTCGTACCATGCGCATCCATAACGTCTTCCATGTCTCCCAGCTTAAGCCTGTTGCCACCAGTCCTTTGTGCCCTCCAGCTGCCTCACCTCCTCCTGCCCGTTTTCTCGATGACCAGCGGATCTACACCATCCGTCGCATTATGGACGCCCGCCGTCGGGGGCGGGGTTATCAGTTCTTGGTGGACTGGGAGGGCTACGGTCCCGAAGAGCGATCCTGGGTGTCCCGGGCTAACATCCTGGATGCGGCCATGGTGCGGGATTTCCGGCGGCGCCATCCTGAGAAGTTTCGGTCGCCTGGAGGCTCCCGTTGAGGAGGGGGTACTGTCATAACCTAGGGAAAGGGTCTGTGTGTGTGTGTGTGTGTGTGTGTGTGTGTGTGTGTGTCTGTATACATGTGTTTGTCCTGCGGGCCACAGTGGAGATCACCACACCTGCTACGGATCAAGTCATCAGGCAGGGTCTTTTTAAGCTGCCAGCAGACCATCACTCTTCGCTGGATCATTGACTACCTCTCAGTTAGTACCAGCTCTCTCGTGTGACTCTCGCTCTCGTGTATTTATATTACTTACCTGCTCTTCGTATTCGCTCCTTTCCAGATCCCCGTGCCAGTTCCTGCTCGTCCTTTCGGAACCCCTGCCTTTCGTCATCCCACAGTTTCTCGCCGTACCACAGCCGGCTTTTTCCCCTGACTCACTCCCCTGCCTGACCTCCCCCCTCCACCTGGGAATTCCTCCAGCCTCTCGACCCGCTTCAGCCGCCTCCACCCTTGCCTCCCTGGACCCCCTTGTCTTTGCACAATTATTGATCACTGTAAATAAAACTTGCACCTCACCTTCATCAGCCACCGCTTGTGTTCTCTTCCTCCCCGGGTCTTGACAAGAAAAGTGTGCCACATGTAACTCTGCTGGTGTCTGAAGAATACGAGCAGAAGGACCTTGGAGAAATGATGGAAAAAGCAGAAGGAGCTATTTTTGCTCCACTCAAGGAGAATCATGCCATCTGGATGAGTAAGGATCACCGATTTATCAAAATCATGATTTCTACTCAAGGAAAAGGACAGCCACAGGCTGTACAAATGACTTATGAATCCATTTGCAGTGTTGAAGCTGATTCAAATTTCCTGAAAGAGGAGATGCTACGACAAATTCCAGAATGTTTATGGTCTCAACATAGTACCGACATCGGATGTGTGAAATCAGCACAGCCAGTAACAGTGGAACTTAGACTTGGAGTCAAACTCCCCTGGAAAAGCCAATATCCACTGAAAGAAGAGGCGATCCGAGGGATTGAACCACAAATTGAGGGACTTTTGAAAGCAGGTGTTTTGGAGATAACACAGAATCCACAAAGTAATACACCTTTGTTACCAGTTCAGAAACTGGATAACTCTTATCGTTTAGTACATGACTTGAGAGCAGTGAATGAAGTGGTTGCTGATTTTCCAGCTAACGTTCCAGATCCACATACTCTGTTGACTCAAGTCCCTCCAGAAGCGACGCATTTTACAGTCTTGGATTTGTGTGGAGCATTTTTTAGTGTCCCACTCAGTACTGAAAGTCAAGGTTTGTTTGGATTTACATTCAGAGGACAACATTTTGTTTACAGACGGTTACCACAAGGATTTAAGCACAAGCCCTCATATCTTCAATAAAGTGTTGAAAGATGACCTGGAAGAAATTGGTCAGGTGCTAAAGAGCACTGTCATTCAGTATGTGGACGACATTATGCTCTGTTCACCTGACGCAGAAACGTGTCACAAGGATTCAATGAAGTTGCTACAGATACTGGCAGAGAAAGGACATAAGGTTTCCCAGAAAAAGCTTCAGTACTGCCAGGAGAAAGTGGTATACCTGGGACAGGTAATAACAAAAGGACATAGAAGCATCTCTGACAGTCAGTTGGAAGCAATTCAAAAGGCTCCAAAGCCCAGAACCGTCCGAGAGATGATGACATTTCTTGGGATTGCTGGCTATTCTTCAGCGTGGATTGAGGATTATGCTAGTTCGACAGGACCATTAAGAGCTATGATTAAGGACACTGGAAGCTCTCAGCTTCACTCTATGCTCTCTTGGACACCAGATGGTCTTGTAGCCTTTGAAACGATTAAACAAAGACTGCAAGAAGCTCCAGCTTTGGCGCTTCCAGATTACTCCAAGAACTTCTTGCTCTATGTGTCCACCTCTCCAGGAGGCAAATATGCGTGTGCAGTCCTATGCCAACCAACTGGCACAGGAACAAATCCTCAACCGATTTCTTACTATTCCACCGCTTATTCAGAAGTGGAGCAAGGACTACCACCATGCTACCGAGCTTTAGTGGGAGTCTCTCTAATGTATGAGAAAGCATCAGCAATCACGATGGGTTAACCAGTGACAATACTTACTCACCATAGTCTTCGAAATTTGTTGAACTATGGTAAGTACACATTGACTATGCCCAGACTTCGAGAATATCGCAGGTTGCTGGAGCAAGAAGACGTCACTTTGATGAGGTGCGTCACAACGAATCCAGCCGAGAGCTTGCCAACATTAGAAGACGGTGAACCACATGATTGCGTGCGAGAAGCTGAGAAATACTCTAGGCTTAGGTCAGATCTACAAGCCCTCCCATTGCGTGAGGCAGATCTGGAGTTTTGGACCGATGGGTCCTGTTATCGTGTGGGTGATAAGTTGAGTGCTGGCTACGCAGTAGTAAAAGCACAAGGATTAGATTTTGTTGTGGAAAAGGTTGAAGTCATACCTCAGCCAGCATCAGCACAACTTGCTGAACTTGTAGCACTGATAGAAGCCTGTTTGCTTGCAGAAGGTAAGCGAGTAACAATTTATACTGACTCCGCTTATGCACATAATGTGTGCCACTTGTTTGGAGCAGTATGGAAAAGCCGAGGTTTTAGAAAGACAGATGGTTCGCCAATACGTCACCATGAACAAATAATGAAATTGTTGCAGGCCATGATGAAGCCTAAAGAAATAGCGATAGCTAAGTGTGCAGCACATAAAGCGGATATGTCAAGGGTCACACGAGGTAACAAAGCAGCTGATGAAGCTGAAAAAGCAGTGACTGGAGCTACTAAAGTGGGTGAAGTTTTTCTGGTCACTCATGAAGTAGATTTAGAAGACAAAATCACGCTTAGGGATGTGATTTTAATGCAAGAAGCTGTTCCTGACCTTGATAAACAGCTATGGCTTGATTGAGGTGCCACTCAAGACTCTATGGGACTTTGGAGAAACCATGAGGGACTCATAGTAGCTCCCCCAGACCTTTTAGGTCTGATGATTCAAGAAGCGCATGGGTTAGCTCATGTGGCGAGAGGAGAAGTCAAGAGAAAGATTACTAAAGAGTATGGTTTTTGGGCACCGTGTTTGCTTGAACAGATTGATGTGCGATCTGTCTGAAAAACAATGTTCGAAGGGGGGTGACGGTTCTTCCTGGTCACATTCGGACCCCGAGGGGTCCAATGCGTGAACTAGTTGTGGACTTTGTTGACATGATAAAACCAGTTGAAGGTAAGAGATACATGCTCGTAGTGGTTGACAGATTTTCAAGGTGGCCTGAGGCCTGCCCAACAAAGCGAAAAGACGCTCAATCTGTTGCTAATTTTCTGTGTAGAGAAGTGATTAGCAGATGGGGATTTCCAGATTGTATCGCTTCAGATAACGGGAAGGAGTTTGTTGATAAGACAGTGAAACTGATTTTGAAAAATTAGGCTGTTAAGATTTGTCAGCATACAGGTAACTGACTTGGATGTTGACAATGATGTGGTGATAGGAGGAGTGGTGGAGAGATATCCATTTTGATCTTTTTTAATTGTACTCTTAATATTTAGCCTTATTATACTCTTAAATATTTACTCTCATATTATTAATTTTCCTTATTTCTTTACTGATGCTTCTTATAATGACGTGATGTTTTCCAAGGGGGGAAATGAGAAAAGTAAGATAAATTGGAAATGCAAAAATGGGAAACAGGAAATTTCACATTTACCTAAAAAATATATACATAAATAAATTAGTATTTGATGTTTTCAATGTTATTTGTTGTTTTTACAAAAGATACTGTTCAGTGTTTTTTGTCTCTTTCAGAAAAGGTGTTTAGGAACCCGCTGAGATGAGGGGTTCATACAAATGGACAATAAAATGGACTGAAATGCCTTGAATCAACACAGTATGGACACCACATGAAGGAGCCAACGTTGTTGGAGAACTACAGTTGATATTCTTATGTTTGGCTGAATTCACATGATAATAAAATATTGCTTCATTGTATGTACACTACAGTAACACAATAGTTGGACTTGTGACAACTTTTCATGTATGCATAACGTTTTTGGGTTAAATCAATTCAAGAATGATGTCTTTGTCATTTGGTAAGTACACTGGGACCTCAGATGTTTTTTTCTTTTACTCAATTCTAGGTAAAGTGAGGATAGGCAGGGACATGTCCATAGAGAGGTCCGATGGGTCGACCAGCTGATCTAATGGACACTTTTTTGATTTTATTTACTGAGGCTTTCTTGTGTATTTGCTAAATGGTCACATGACAATCATTAATACTCCCTTTTTCGTTTTTTGAGTTCCTCTGGGGTGCCAAAGGTGATCGCTGTGGGCAGCAGGGTCGTGGGAGAATTTTTCCAGCCTTGATTGTGTTAAGATGGTCATTTAAGAAAGAAAGCTGCCAGGCAGGGGTTTTTTTTGCTCCCACACCTCTCAGGAAGTCAGAAAAAGCTTTTGTTAAAATTATGTTATGGGAGAAACTGCATTTTGATGTAAGAGAAAATATCCCTGTGTTCTTTGTTTTTCGAGACTTAGTTTGAAGTCTCGAAGGGGGGGAAATATGTCACGGCCGGTGCTGAGACGGGCGGAGATGGGCCAAAATGGAGGACTCCAGAGACAGACATAACTTAAAAAGGTTTATTAAGGTTGGGAGGAGAATGAATACAGAAATCCTACAGAGGGGTGACGAAGGGAAAACGAAGGGAAAACACAGGAAACACAGGGAACACGCTGGCACAATAACATCAACGACGCAACAAAGAACATATGGAAACTGAGGGCTTAAATACACAATGGGTAATCAGGGTAAGAGAAAACAGCAGGGCACAGCAGGTGAGGCAAATGAAACTAATAACACAGGGGAATCAAAACTAAACACAAAGCACAGGGAAAACCAGACTGTCAAAATAAAACAGGAAGTGACAAACCAAGGTACATGCTGACTCAACATGGGGAACTGGCACACAGACTCAGGACAGAGATGCAGACCTTAGATACAGGGGAAGACAGGGACAAAGGGAACAAGAATCAAAACATACTGGGGAGACAAACTCGGGAAATATGAAACTAAACACAAAACGCTGGGCAAACGGCCCAAGACATGACAAAATATGTGGTGTCTGATCTACTGTGACTTAAACTGCTGTGTTAAACTGCATCTATGTATGGGTTTCTACTTTAGGATGAAGGCCTCGAGTTCAGGCCTGCTTTGACCTTGTCCAAAAAGGATTGCTCAGAATGAGCATATAGTTTCCATCAGTAAATGGTATGAGAGAGTGTAACCCCTTGTTGCTCTCTCTCCAAAAAGGGAATGACCTTACAGACATGCAGGAAACAAGCTATACCTGGTTCTCCATAAAATACTATATGTGGTACAATGTCAAAGGTCAAGAATGTGGGTGCTAGCTATATAACTCTTGCCAGTCCCTTTGTCTCACGAGTTAGGGCGATTGGGAATTCCCTCTCCCAGGCTGCAAAGGAAAAAGCACCTGTTTTGACACTGTCTGTTTTTGCAATAAACTCTGTATATGCATTAAGATTTTGTCAGCGAGGATTTTTTCTCCAAGAACACATCCACTCAAGACACAGCACTCCCTCCCTGATATTTGAGCCTTACAGGAGGGTGATCCCCTCCTGAAGGACTTTTTGGTATGGAGGATGAGACAGGTGCAAGAGAGAGATGACGGTCCCCAAGCTTGTCACAGTAATGTTACGTTAGTGGGACTGTCTAGTGGAAAAGGATGGTGTGCTCTATTGTCGGGCCTTGTGTCCTAGTAGGGAGAGGAAAGTGTTCAACCCATCCTCCCCGAGATTCTCAAGTCACAAGTTCTGAGACAGTTGCATCAGGGTATTGAGCGTACCACTGAGCTGGTTCAGCAGCGTTGCTACTGGCCAGGGATGTCTTCTGACATTAAACAGTGGGTCCAAGGCTGTGAGTGTTGCCAAGTTACAAAAGACTCAGGGTTGGGGTTGTATAGCTATATGGGCCACTTGCTAGCATCGAGGCCCTATGAAATCTTGTTGGAACCCTCTCATAATAGATTTGTTTTGGTTATGATGTTTTCAGCAAATATATGATTGCTGTCCCAACCCAGGATCAGCAGACTTCTGCTTCGGCTGGAGCCTGTCCCAGCTGACACAGGGTGAGAGGCAGGGTACACCTGTACAGGTCGCCAGCCTGTCGCAGGGCCAACACAGAGAGACAGAAAACCATCCACATTCGCATTCACACTCTGCCTATGTGCAATTTAGAGTGGCCAATTATCCTAACCCCAGTAAGTGCATGTCTTTGGACTGTGGGAGGAAACCGGAGTACCCGGAGGAAACCCACGCAGACACAGGGAGAACATGCAAACTCCACACAGAGAGAGAGGCCTGGGCCAAGGTGGAAAACGATGTCTTAGTTTCAAAATCCATATTTCACCAGTCAAAGCAACGGCTGGGTCAGTGTGTTATGCTTTTACTGAGAACAAAGACCAGACGCAGTCTCTGTTCTCAGACAGATCCAGGAAGAAAGTTGGGAGCAGAACAAAGGGCTTCATGTAGCATTCACTGACCTAACCACCTAACAGAAAAGGGATCCGGCAGATCTTGGAATGACTCAGCGGTCCCCCTGAGTTCCTTTGCATGTTGATTCAGCTCCATGAAGATTAGTGTGGCCAAGACAGACTCAACAGTGACCTCTAAGGGCCTTTTTAAATTGTCAGTGGTGTCAAGCAGTATGATGCCTGTTGGAGCAGTATGATGCTCCAACAAGGTCAAAGAAGATCTTGATGATGATGATGGTGTCTACATCTGCTATTGCACTAATGAGAGTATGTTCAGTCTGGTGAGATTACAGGCCCACACGAATGCACTGGAATATCTAATCTGAGAGCTGTTATTTGCTGACGACGCCAACCTCCTCGCTCACACTGAGGCAGCCCTGTATCAGGCAACGTCCTACTTTGCAGAGACAGCAAAATTTGATTACAGACAGCAAATTCTTGTTCTCAACTTGGTTACATGTTGTGAAGTTGTTTTTCTTAACGATGGAAATAATTCTGTCATCATGCACTTTAGGTGGTAAATTGTAAATAGACTGGTTCTAGATAAATAACTCTTATATAGCGCTTTTCTACTTTGAGCACACAGTGTGTCTTTTGTCCTGTCTCTCTCTCCCCTCACAGCAGATGACCCCCCCTCCCTGAGCCTGGTTCTGCTGGAGGTTTCTTCCTGTTAAAGGAAGTTTTTCCTTCCCACTGTCACCAAGTGCTGCTCATAGGGGGTCGTTTTGACTGTTGGGTTTTCTCTGTAATTACTTTAGGGTCTTTAGCTTATAATATAAAGCGCCTTGAGGCGACTGTTGGGATTTGGTGCTATATAAATAAAGTTCAACTGAAAAGGCCTCATTCACCCACAGCACTTCTTTCGAGCTAACGTTCACAGAGATTCATACTCTAACCGTTGCATCAGAGAGCAACTTGGGGTTCAGTATCTCGCCCACGGATACTTTGGCATGCAGTCTGGAGTGTCGGTGACATTTTCTTAGGGTCTCCATGTTCCTTTTGGCCGAAGAGTCAAACCCAATTAAACCCCAAATCTCCAAAAACTCAGTGGAACGAGCAGATTCTGGTGCAGGCTGTTTATTAGACATATTAGTTACACAGAACACAGACAAGAACCAAGATACAGACAGTAACATAGTTGAGACTGAGATATACACACAGAGAGAAGAGAAGAAGAAGAGAAGAGGGAAACACAGAGACAGAGAAAGATTCAGAAACAGGAAGAAAAAGAGGACAGGAAAGAGAAAGGCCAGAAGTGAGAAGTAAGAAGAGAGAGAGCCCAGACAAAGAGCGGGCCACTGTTTATATCCTAAAGATGGTACCTGCCCACTTGCCTTTGACCCCTCCTAATTTACATAAAGTCTTAGCCCATGAAACTTGAATCCCAACCAATTGTCTTTTGGTTACACTATACCCGCTCTAAAGGCACATGTTTAATGCATACACGTCACAGGGGTACCTTTTGGTTTATGACAGTTCAGACAGATATCACCATGATGAATCTTTTCATTCAAACATCGGCTAAGATAACATCGTTAGTAACACTCCACTTAGCCAAGTCTTATCTCTACCCCTTCTTGGCCAGAAGAGGGGGCCTACAGAACTCCATTTTAGGAGCGCACCTGTCGGATAACACTGCTAAATACAACATCAGGTTACAAGTGTCAAGGAGAACTCTGGCAACTTTCCAAAAGCCTCAAACACACACCCAAGATCAACAGGTCTCACCCTCACCCCAGTGACCTACTGAACATAAAGCGCTCTATGTGTTGGTGTGTGTGTGTGTGTGTGTGTGTGTGTGTGTGTGTGTGTGTGTGTGTGGGGGGGGCTTTCTCTGACTTTGCACAGGCCATTATTCTCATAAAACATGAGACTAATGACTCCATGCACCAGTATGAAAGCCTTATAGGATATAAAAATAGTCTCAGCATAAGTAATAAAAGTAAAAATAGTGACTGTACAAATGACATAAGTGAACAATAAAAGCAAATATATTCCCATATATGTGATGATAAATGAAAGTAACAATGACTCATCAGAGGCCCCTAGGAGAAATACCAGTAATTAGCCATGGGGAAAGTAAAGTATTGAGATAATGGATGGGTCCCACCTAGCAGTGGAAGAGTGGCCCTCACAGTACATAGTATGGAATGATGGATGTCCCATTGCTGAGGGCGGGGGAAAGTCCCGCCCAGTACATGACACAATGAATGTGTGGCTACTGCCAGTGAGAGAGGCCCAGCCAGTATACAGTATGAAATATTGAATGGACCTCTGATTGCAGTAGGGAAAGTATAGATGATAAATGAAAGCATAAAAAAATATCCCCACAGGAGCAGCCAGGAATTGAACCACCAACCTTCAGATTAATAAGTGACCTGCTCTACCTCCTGAGCTACAGCCAGCTGAGCTAGCTGCCATCTGTGGTCTTCCAGGCTCTTTGGTGTTGCTGATTTGACCGCTACAAAAGTTTTTTAGATCTCTTTCATAGGTTTATTTTGGGTTTCAGCCCAACTTTGGCCTCCCTCACTGGCACTGACATCTCTACGGGCCTAAAAGCCATAAAATACAAATTCAACACTTTGAGTCAACTTCAGATAAAATCTCTGCTTCATTTATCATGAAATCTGAAAGCCTCACACCCTGACCATGAAACTGGTTGTCCAATTACTTATGAGCCTCTGAAAATTATGGACTGTATATAAATGTCCATAATTCCTACACAGTTAATAAAAATATCTGTGAAACTCCAGAATTAAAGCTAAAAGTGTGCACTTCAATTACATACTTTTTAAACAGTATGGCCCTTTCTAGTTGACATTCAGTTGACTAGGCATTTAATCTAATTAATTAAATTTGTAATAACGTACAACACTAGTAAACACCATCACCAGCTGAGGCTGTGATGCCCCTCACTCTCTCTGTGAAGAGATCTAAAAAGTAGAGGAGGCTCCTGCTGTTGGCACTAGTGATGGGAAGTTCGGCTCTTTGCAGAGAGCTGGCTCTTTCAGCTCCCAAACGGCTCTTTACTTGTTATCATTTATATCCTCATATTTTAGCCTAAATAAGCAAAAATTAATGTTTTGTGTGCTCAGAAGCCCTTTTGCCTTCAGTCTTTTTATGATAAACTTCATAATTGCTTTATTTTGTGCATTTGTCCTGTAAAAAAAAAAAAAAAAAAAGATTCCTTTGTTTAACATTTTAAATGAACTTTTAATGGAACACAGGTCAAACAAACACACTGACTTATTTTGCTTTGTGTTGCAGTAGGACAGGTTATAGTTGCAGTTTTGGGGAGGGCAATGGATGCTACAACAGTTGCTGGTTCGGGACCAGTCTCACCAGGGTCAGAAGATGGACACCTAGCTTGCCCTTTCTCCAACTGCACCAAGGGGATGGACAGTTCTTATGTTGGTGCAGGTTTGTGGTGGAACCTGCTCTCACTGTAATTTTCAGTTTGCAATGATGGCATTCTGCTCTGCTATTTACAATTTCCTTAAATTGCAGCTAAATGCTGCTTCTTTTACGGGTATCACTCATAGTCGTGTTTTTGCACCGCTGTCTCCCGCTGTCTTACTGTCTGTACCTGGACTGCACCCATGCACGGTGGAACATCTGTCTCCCCTCTGCTTTAACATAATGGTATAATCCCATGTCCCCCTGTGTGATTGGCTGCATGGTGTTCCCATCAGTTCTGCCCCTGTCCTCAGGTTTGTGAGCAAAGCTAATGAGAAATTGGTCTCATTCAATGGGAGTCGTCTCTTTTGATTCACTACCAAGCATCGGCTCTTCGAGCCGGCTCTTTTGTGAACAACACATCACTAATTAGCACTGATAACATTACTCATATTTTGTTAACACTACATATGCGTGCAGTTTTACTTGGTGTAGCGGTTAACACAATTGCCTGGCACACAAAAGAGCCCCAGTTTGAGACTGGGAGGAGGCACAAATCCCTGGCAGAGTGGCATCAGGAAAGGCATCCAGCATCAAAAATCAGTTAAATATGTGACTTAATGTCTCTCAAAAGTTAATGTACAGGCTGATGCATTTTGGTGTCATTAAAGAACACAAATACAGTGGCTAAATTCATTTCAGAAATTCTCTCACCTTTCTCCAGACTCCTTAATGATATAGTATTGATCTTTCTTAAATAACTTAAAGATGTCATCATGTTTTTTTTTAATCCCATCTCTGGAAGAATGCTTTAAAAAAAGTGTTTTTTTTTTACCTATAATTTGTGGGATGGTTGCAAAGCAAAGCTACCACCACTTCTACTACTAGTGAATTTCAAAAAGTTATTTTTTCATGATTTAATGAAAAACTAAGCTTCCATATATTCTTTATCTTTATAATACTTTAAAATGTTAAATGTTATACTTCTTGTTTTTTTACCATCTCAATTCCAAGAGAGATGGAACTTTATGTAAAATGGATTTTGCACATTACGGCCAGGCTTTGACAAGGATACTCTACAATCTTCATTTTGTTTTTTGAGCCATTCAGACGTGGACTTGCAGTATTCAGATCATAATCCTGCTGCATAACCCAAGTGTGTCTGCGCTCCAGGGCAGGGTTAGAGGCCCAAAAGGTTCAGCTTTTGTCTCATGAGTGCAAAGAACAATTTCCCCACAGTCTTTGGGATTGTCCAGATGTTTGTGAGCAGAGCCTTTGTGTTCTTGTTGGTCAGCAGTGGTTTTCTCCTTGGAGCTCTCCCATGGACACCATTTTTGCCCAGTCTCTTTCTGATTGTTGAATCATGAACTCTGACCTTAACTGAGCCAAATGAGGCCTAATAGATGTTGTTCTGGGTTCTTCTGTGACCTCCTGGATGAGTTGTTGATGCGCTCTTGGAATAATTTTGGTAGGCCGGCTGCTTCTGAGAAGGTTTCCCACTGTTCCAAGTTTTCTCCATGTGTGGATCATGGTTCTTATTGTGGATACCTGGAGTCCCAAAGCCTTAGAAATGGCTCTGTAACCCTTTCAGACTGATAGATGTCACTGACTTTGTTTGTCAGCTGTTTCTTTAGATCATGGCATGATGCAATGTTTCAGCCTGCTTCGCTTGGTCAGACAGCTTTGATTTAAGGAATTTCTGGTTTCAGCAGGTCTGGCATGCCTGGTGTGGCAGTGAAATTGAACTCAGCTTTTCTAAAAAAAAAAAAAAAAAAAAAAAGAAGAAGAAAAGTTAATTCATGATTTAAGAAATGAGGGCATTTACCTTTTCACACAGGGCTAGGTAGGTTTAAACAGCTTTTTTTCCTTAATAAATGAAATCATCATTTAAAAATTGCAGTTTGTGTTCACTCAGATTATCTTTGTCCAATATTAAAATTTGTTTGATGATCTGAAATGTGTAAATGTGACAAATATGCAAAATACATAAGAACTCAGGAAGCGTTCACAGCACTATAAGCAGCTTTGAGCTCACTGAGACTGAAAAGCGGTTGTATCATTTCATTAAAACTTATTTAGGCAGGGCCACACACTCACAGACTTTCTGTACTCAGATATTTCTCATACATTTCCCTCTTTCAGCTGTTTGACAAAGAGAAATGTTTCTAATTTAGCTGTGGGTTTTCATTCTGCCCCTGTTTTGTTAATCAGCTATGTAATTGCTTTTAATTGAATAACTGATTCAGTCAAACGCAGTTGGTAACTCTCACTGCGCGCTCTCCTATAGCTGTGGGTGAAGGGAATGATAAGGTTTTCTTTCCTTTCTAGCTGTTGGGGAGGATTTGAAAAATCAAGTTCTCCATTCTTAACTATTCCAATGACACCATTTTGTTTGGTTTGTTTTCAGTCACTGTTCGGTGAAGTTTATGAAAAGATCAGGGCTGGGGTTAAAATAGATCCTTTCACAATATTAACCACATGGCTCACTTCTTCTGTTTGCAACAAGCTTCTCCATGAAAATGGCATCCATGGGAGCGCTCCAAGCAGACCACTGCTGACCAACAAGAACTCAAAGGCTGGACTCACATCTGCCAACAAACATCTGGATGATCCCCGAGACTTTGGAGAAATAGCCTTTGCACTGATGAGACAAAAGCTGAACTTTTGGAAGGTTTGAGCCCCGTTACATCTGCATAAACTAACACAGCATTTCATAAAGAGAACATCAGACCAGGAGTCAGGCATGGTGGTGGTGCTGTGATGTTCTGGGGCTGCTTCAGGACAACTTGCTGGAACCATGAATTCTGCTCTCTGCCAGAAAGCCCTGAAGGCCATCAGTCTGTTGGGTTTTATTTTTTTACTCAATGAATAAAATGACAATGCTTAAGAGTAAATTGCAGGAAATTAATTAATAAGTAGTGGCTGAAGCAAATAATAGATAATTAAATAAATACATTAGATAGAGAGCAGACAGATAGAGGACCAGTATAGGGGTGTGCGATATATATCATCTACGATAATATCGTAATTGCCGTGTTAACGATGTGCGAGCTGACGTTATTGAGTATGCTAATAAGGAAAAAAACAACAATCAAACCCTCGGCTCCACGCGTTCACTACTTTATGCTTTAGTATAGGCTGCTGCACGTGGGGATTGAGAGTGCCCATACGGTGCACTAGCATAGCCGCCTAAACAACACATCTAAAGCTGGAAATGAGTGAACACACTGCACCAGGGGAAGAAAATCAGACATCGCCAGCCTCGCAGTCTACCGCCTTAATTCCTAGGTGAGGAGGTGGTTTTCTGTTGGCAGACTTTGTAAGAAAGCGGACAGCTCGATAACCAACCTGTTCCTTGTAAGACGTTGCCATGGCGACGCCCTAAATGTGCCATCTTTTTCCTTGGGTTACCCAATACAACATTGCTATTTTTCACATGCGGCAGGTAGAAAAAGGGCTAAAATAGGTAAGGCTGGCAAAGATCGGTTAATTATGGATACAAGTTAATAGGTGCAATAGCGCCCCCTACAGAAGCAACTGAAATTTTGTATGGAGGTCCACAAAATTAGTTTCTCTGAACTGCATGAAAATTGGTTTCCACATTCGTGACATCATCAAAAAAGTCAATGACACCCATATTGAATTTTCTAAGCTGTTGCCATGACGATTGCACAAATGTCCCATGTTATTCCAATGCGAAATCCTGACTTGGTTTTATATGGAGAGCAAACAATTTACTTTCCTGGAAATGTGTGCAATTTGGTACAGACATTCTGTACACGATTCCGATCAAAAAAGTCAATGAGACCCATGCCCTATTTTTCACGCTGCATCCCTTACCACCACCTAAATGTCAAGATCACGTCGCTTGGAGAAACCACAACATTGTCACACGTATTGCACAATCATTCATGCAATCTTTCTGCACTTTGCCTGACATTTTTTTTCTCTTATGTACTGCAAAAGACTTAATTTACATTCACGGATTCAGAGCAAGAAGTGCACTAGTGCCCCCTACAGATGGAACAAAAGCATTACATGGCAAGAATCACATTTAGGTTCTCTGAAATGCATGAAAACAGGTAGAAAACTTCGAGACAGACAGACAACTAGATAGATAGATAGATTCAACAGTGTTATCATGTCCATCCTTGCCAAGATGTTCTTTTTTTGCCAGTGGGGATTACATTTGGCAGAAGCAGTGGCTCTCACACTGCTTGTTGGGGGATCTCAGGTGGCTCGCTGGTTGGTTGCAGGCTGTTCGCAGGGCAGGTGGTTTGCAGGGAAGGCGGTTCGCAGGTGGAAGGAGCAGCGGCTCTCAGGCAGCTCGCGGGGGGTTTACGGGGGCTCACACGTGGCGAGGGCCATTTATCGCCGCTTGTGGCTTTAATTATTTTTTATTCTTTATTAGGCCCGAGCCGACGAAGTCTCAGCGAGGAGCCTATTGGATTCACTATGCAACATACCTCAAAATGCGCAAAAATCCCTATGGTCGCATGGGACGCAGTTGCCAGTGACCCCTGACCTCATAGGGACATGGGTCAGGTCGAGACGTTTCCGAAAAGGTATGGCTTGAGGTGACTGGAAAAGCGCCTAATTGTATTCGCTCAAATTCTTCATTATTATTCTTCTTTATTCTTTATTATTATGCTTTCTCTCTCTTTGAACCCAAATTTGGCCTCCTGAACATGCATGAAAACTCACCAATTTTTGCATAGAGCTCAGGTCTGGTGAAAAATTACGTATTTTAATGTTGTCAAAAACAAACTCCAAAATGCGGCCCCACACCGGGCGTGGGAAAATTCATTTTTTCGGCCCCTATGGGAGAAGCCAAAATCAGGTTTGCCCTAGACCCATGAAATTCTCGTCACACATAGAACACATTAGGACAAACAAAAAATCCACTTGAAGGACCCCCGCACAACCGACAGGAAACCCACCAGCTTGCCTTGAAATGTTGTTTTTGCCGAGTCAGCAATTTCGCTTACCTCGTTTTGGAATGTAAAGCTCCCAGGGCATTTGACCCAGCGACATCAAAATGGCTCAGCATCATCTAGAGACATAGGGCATCAAAAGATATCAAAGGCTTTGTAGAATATTCGACGGCCTTGTCACACCAGGACTGTGAATTTGGCTTTCGTTCGAGCAATATTTCCCATCCTCTTTCCTGCCATTATTCGCACATGCTTTGCCCCATCTGTCCCAAAATGGAATCACTTATGTAGAGACCCACACTGAATCCATAAATGGAGAAACAATGGCGATTGCTGCAATAGCGCCCCCTACAGAACAAAATGAAAATTTGTATGGAGGTCCACCAAATTAGTTACTCTGACATGCATGAAAATTGGTTTACACACTCTTCAGACACTCCCGATCAAAAAAGTAAGTCAGTCCTATGCCCAATTTTACATGCCACACGCACCACCACACCCCCAATGTGCGTTGGGATTATATGGAGAGCCAACAATTTACTTTCTCTGACATGTATGAAATTCAGTACACACATTCAGTAACCCACCATGATCAAAAAAGTCAATTAGAACCATGCCCACATTCCCACAGGAAACCCGCTAGCTTGGCTTGAAATTTGGTTTTTGCCAATTTTGCACTCCTGGACACCTCGTATTTGCGACATCTTCTCCTAGGGCGTTCGACCTAGTGACACCGTAATGGCTCAGCGTCATCT
Organism: Amphilophus citrinellus; assembly: GCA_013435755.1. Taxonomy (NCBI): domain Eukaryota; kingdom Metazoa; phylum Chordata; class Actinopteri; order Cichliformes; family Cichlidae; genus Amphilophus; species Amphilophus citrinellus. The sequence continues at coordinate 36,704,968 of CM024206.1, forward strand.
AGAGAAGTAGGGCATCAAAAATTATCGAAGGTTTCACTGCACGAAAAGAAGCATATTCGTCCCCGTATACTGACGCGGGCGCCGCTAGTAAATAGCAGCTTTCGTCAGCATACAGGGATGCGCATTTTCGTTCGCCTGAGACGAATATGGTCGTTTACGTACCACCAGAAGCAGCGGGGGGTAAAGGTACGGGGGAGCCGGCCAGCGGGAGGTGTTAACGCCTCTACTTTACATATGAATAGCAGCGCTGCAAGCCGAAGCAGCGGCAACAGACCCACGTGGCTTCTCTGTCATTGGATGAAAAAAATGCCATCACAATTCAGCACTCACATGTGGTTGGCTGGTAGATCTGTCCCCCATTGGCCTTTATAAAGACAGGCCTGGGTAAGCCCCTCCCTAATAAATAATAACCCAGTAATAAACATTTTTAATTATTATTTCTGTGATATACCTTGTATGTTATGTTGTATTCATGCCATGCTAATAACCTCAACTAAAAGGAATTCAATTAAGAGAAACAAATTGTGAGGCACAAGTTTGAATTTCTTTTTTTTTTTTTATTTACAAAGCAATATGCACATACACACACACACACACACACACACACATCATATATAAGAAAACAAAAACATTATGACATATAATGCTTTGCTACTTCTGGGCCATGTGGTGGTGGCTTTCTCTCAGAGCATGGTCCAGCATACAAACACTTATGGTGCACGGTGTTGTATTTAGGGTGAGCTTCTAGTCTGTCTTGCAGTTTGGCTCAGAGATCACTGAGCTCCTGGCTGGGGAAGCTTGGGGGTCTTAATCCAGCCCGATACGCCCTCTGAGACGCCATCCTCCTCATCCAACATGAGGTCAGAGGTGACACCGTCCCAGAAGGCAACCTCCTTCACTGCCAGGACACTCGCCCTCGCCCCCAGCAGCTGTTGACACAGAGCACACATTAAGTCATTATGAAACTATATGAAATATTGTGAAAAATCAGGAAACTACACTGAAAGTTTGAGTCTCTTGACTTTGAATGCACACATAGCAGATAAGACCCTGAATGCAAGAAAAAAAAAATTAATCAGCCCATCTTTGTCATCAAAAACAATGGTTATGTGACAAAGTACCAACTCCTGCATCCTGTGAATAAAAGACAAATGAACAAGTACTTTGAAAAAATGTAACATTGATAAAAGTACTTCAGTGATTTTGGTCATTAACCCTTGAGGCACCTTTAAACTGATTATACATTTTTTATCTTTTAGTTTCCAAAATGTTACAGCTGCTGAAACTATAAACATTCAGTGTTAATTATTTTCACCTTCACTGAATCACCTTTTTATAGACATTTTGGGTTGTTCAAAAGAAACCAGATTTTATATAAAGTTAAAAAAAACAATAAGTAATATTTCCCAAAAATAAAACTGCATTTACAAGCTAACTACACAAATACAGCAGACCAACAATCCAATACAACACGTCTTACCAGCTTCCTTCTTGCACGTCACCGGGCAGGATTTTTAATGGCTGCTTTTCCTGAACGTGAGGCTGACTGTAGCGAAGCTGCGGCGGACCGTCTGTAGGTTTAACAAGAAGCTGTAAAACATTTTTGTACATTGTAAATAAAGAGCATAAACACAGTGTATACATAAACATATCCAGGCAAAAAACACACAAACAACACCAATAGATACTTACACACAATTATATCACGGTCCACGCATTAGGAACACTCACACTCGCGTTGTGAGGCGAACACAGTCTGTGGAAAATAAAGGCGAAAATAAATAACAGTAGAAACATTTTAAGTTCTTCTCTCCTCCACACATTGAATACTGCTGCTTTGTTTCTGATTCTTACCTCTGCAGAGGATCATACCGGCTTTTATTGGATTCAGAGTTGTGCAGGAACTGCTTCCTATAAGATGAAATAAAAATAAGAAACCAAATCACAATACGTCTGTCAGCTTACTGTGACCATTCCTCCACTCTTAGTATTTTTGTTTTAGAAACGACCAAGTCTTACCGCAGTTTTCGGATTGTGCTGCCGTCTTTTCCTCTTGAGTCCTTCTGTAGGTGAGTCTTTGTTAGAGTCCAGAGCATCGAGTCGCTACACAATAGACACCATCTTGTCTTTCAGTTGCGCTAGAAGAAACTTGAGTAACTGTGGAGATAACCCACTCATTGCAGCCAGCAGTGTCTTCTCGTCTGCAGCGGGGCTGGTTGAAGCTGGCCGGTAGAGAGGCCCGCTTTCACGAGGAGCTTCTGGGGTGTTGAAAATATAGACGACGTCCTCCATTGTCGTACCAGGAAAGCAGCGTAGACAAAGAACGCCATTCAGTTTGAACGGAAGAGAACGACCGCACTGGTTTCCTTTGGTCTTGCAAGACCTTCAGCGTGATCCCGCACGTGATCTGTATTGTCCAATCACAGGCGAGGACGCTGCCACACGGAATTCAATTCATTTCATTTCAACTCAATTCAATTTTATTTATATAGCGCCAAATCACAACAAACAGTCGCCTCAAGGTGCTTTGTATTGTGGGTAAAGACCCTACAATAATATAGAGAAAACCCAACAGTCAAAACGACCCCCTATGAGCTGGAAGACACACATCCACTGTCTGTTTTTTTTTTTTTTTTTTTACATTTTTCTCATGAAGGTTTTGCTGATATCTCTTATGTACATCCATGTATAGCAAAATAAAAGTTTATATGTTTTATATGTTTATATGTTTTCTTATTACATCCGCCTTGGTAGTCTTTAATGTCATTAATGCATGTGAACATTCACTGAACGTTTATGGCAGCGTTCATGGGCTGTTGTCTGAATGTTCAATGCTAGCTGGGAAGCCACTGCACAGAAGAGGATGATGGTGTGACAGACTTTTTGTTACAGTGAATTAGACTGAAAACTGAGTTTGCTTTTCAATGAAAATAATGCTTGTAGTGTCACCAACATCAAGTTATAGCCTTTGTTTATCTCCCTCAGTCCACTAAAGTTCAGGGTTCACAAAAAACTCCATGACAAAGGCTCACAGACAGAAGCTCACAGACAGAAGCTCACAGACAGAAGCTCACAGCCTTATTGGGAAAAGCTACAAAAGCTGAAAACGTCCAAAAGTATATTTCCAACTAGATAATACTAATTTATAAATTAGAATGATTTCTTCTGAGTTTAGTCTTGTTTGAATGTTTCGCTGTATAATTTATGTGTAGTCACATTGTAATGGAAAAAGGCTTAAAAGATGATAATGTAAATTTGATTATATATATCTCAAAATAAAAATATGCTGCTTACAACTGTTGGGAGGGGTAGACCACTGGTGAGTACTGGTGACCACTGGTGAGTACTTGCTTTGCATTTGTATGACTCACAGAAACCTCCTTTACATATGAGAGCCTGCCCTAGACCTGAGGAGAGGGGGGGGGGCTGAGGGAGCACTGACACAGAGAGTCCACGGCAGTTTCCCTACAGTTTACTGTTCTGGCCAAAGCCTCCTGCTGAGAGCCCTAAAGCTCAAGGCGCACGGCAATATTACATACAAGAAACTGTCCAAAAACCCACTTTTCATGCAGTGTTTTGTAGAATATTCAACGGTCTTCTCACACCAGGACACTGAATTTGGCCTTCTTTTTCCTGTCTCGCTACAACATTGTTTGTGCAATTGTTGGCACGTGCTTTGCCCGATTAGCCTAAAAATGTTATCACTTCTGTACAGACCCCGGCTGAACCCATTATTACGGATACAAGGCAATAGGTGCAAGAGCGCCCCTTACAGAAGCAACTGAAATTTTGGAGTGGTGTCATGTGGTACGGCCAAACTCGCATGTAATTGGTCAGTGGGTTTCCTTGGACGCTTCACCACTACTGTAAGGACCTTAAATACACACTCTTGATGATACTAGACAGCAGGTATCAACAATCAGCCTGGAAAAATCCACTCTGCCCATGGGCAGTTACACAGGACCATCACCCACACCTCCACCTGAAAGAAAAAAGAAAACCCCAGCCTACCCTAATCCTAACACTAAGTGCCTATTTAAGTGAACTTTGTTTTTATATGATATTTTGTTTAAGCAAAAACACAAAAATGTACCCCAAATGTCATTGAGAATGCAGTAAAGTGGGAGAAGGAAAAAGCACTGGCTGTGTGTTACACATGCATAAACGGCACACTGCAACCTACTGATGTCAGCAGTTCAGACATGGTAGAAAATCAGCTCTGCGTTGTGTCTGTGGTTGACACTGATAATTTGCAAATATCATTTTTCTTTTGGGTTTGCTCAGCCCGGTTATTTATTAAATGTAGTCACACAACTGTACTGTGGGTGTGTAATAGAATTGGTTTGAAGAGGGAATCACAGCATGAAGGCTGTCAGTGATGTGTTAAGCACTTTAGTTGGCTGACTGAACATGATACACCTCATTTCATTTCATGGCCAGTTATGTGACTCTGCTTTCATTGTGGTGCTGACTGAAATTAATGGGATAAGAGAGCGTGTGAGTGATGAAGAGAACATTAAAACTGTGAATCTGCCTGGATAATAGAGCAGGAGAATGACCTGACTCATCAAGCCCTTTAAATGTTAAAGTAATTCATTTCTACCAGCTGCTGGAGGGAGGCAGAAATGGAATATTACTACTTTCTTTTAATCAGTCTCAGTTTTACTTTTTACAGCCCACATAGCATGATCACTTTCACTCAATCAGAACCTGAATGAAACTAAACCAGCCCTCATTTGTTAACCACAGTAGCTCAGGGAGTGAGCTGAGTTATGCTAATGGAAAGTATCATTTGCATTTCAAAGCAAAGATTCTGCAGTTTTGCCCACAGGTGTCTCTCTGTTGAATAAAACTAAATTTGTGGTTAAATGCAGCTAATTTATCATTTTATAGTCTAGTGAGTAAAATAATATTCAGTGAAAACATACTGAAATTACTACATCCAAGTCATTACAAATAGCCTTACATTTATTTAGCATGTCTGTATCTTGATTTTTTTGGTTGATTTTTGATGCAAATGTAAACACACATTCAGCTCTGAATTCTGTGTAAACTCTCAGGAAGAGAGAAGGAATGAGTCTTGGGATCAAGTACAAGAAGTTCCCACAGTTTTTAAATGAATGCAAGTCAGTAAATAAGATGTTAACAGATTTTGAGTAGTTACATTTTGGCTTAATTTTTGTTAAATACACAATAACATGATGTAATGTGTCATGTTTTGTAGTTCATCTGAGGTTATATTTACCTAATTTTAAGACCTGCTAAGGACCAGATTATTTTCATTAAGTCTGAATAAGGGACACCTAAGAACTGAAAGAGGTTGTACTTTTTATTTTTACCATGGCAGTACATTAAGAAAGCTGGAAGTGATTCCTTCTGACTACACAGAGAGATCCACCTGAAAAATTATTTTGGAACCATCCAACAGCTGCATTTTAAAAACACTGCACTGACAAGTTTTGATCTAAGATTTTTAGGATCCACTGTGTCAGATGTCTTGGCTTGATCATTAAAAATGGCTGCACAGTGTTGCTTGTTGCGTATTGAATAGATAAATTCATTAATGACTTTTAAAGCTACTGTAATTGTACTGCAAAATCTTAAAATCTTATTTATAGAGAAGAACTCTTTTTCATTAACAAAGGTTTCAAAGACCTTCAGAAGAGGAAACGATCGGAGATGGTCCTGTAGAGACCATCTTTAAAACTGAACGATTCCCACCTTTAAACAAAGGGAGAATAAAAGCAGACTTCCATATAGATGGAATTTCATTGATATCCAGAGAATGATTCAAAAGATAAATAATTGGTGAAGCGATTAAAATCAGCTGCTAGCTTTAGGAAGAAAAGTTTCAAATGATCAGGATCTGCTGATTTTCTAGTATGTAAGAGTTTCAGGGATTTATGTACAGCTGATACTATCATTCCATTAAAACTAAAGGAATGTCTGAGCACAGGGTTATCACTAAAAAGAGCAGTTCTCCAGCATGTGACAGTGCGGAACAGCGTAGCATAGCTATTAGCTTAGTTCTGGTGGCAGCAGAGGCGTAAACAGAAGTGGGGATGCAGAGCGTGCCTCATAGCAATGCTAGCACATCAGCCCCACAAGCTGCCGAATCCAAGCATCTTCCTGACCAACCCCAGATCCATCATCCACAAAACAGATGAACTGGAACTACTGCTGGTGAATAACAACAAGCTTCTGGACTTCATGGACTCCTGGCTACACCCGCTCAACCCTGACCCTGTTGTTCAGCTAACAGCCAACAGGCTGCATCGCTATGACTGCAACAGTAAGAGCAGAGGAGGGGGACTTTGCATCTACACACACACAATGGTGCACAAGCAGCAGAATCATCTACATCCACTGCAGTCCAGATCTAGAGGCCAAATGAGTCGTGTGTAGATCCAGAGAGCTCACTGTAGTGGTTATAACTGCAGTTTGCATCCCACCTGATGCTAACGTTACCATAGCCCTGTCGCTCCTGCATGAGAATATCAACAAGCTGATGCAGGTCCACCCAGAAGGAGCCTTTGTTGTTGCAGGGGACTTTAACAAAGCATGTCTAAAGACCATGCTCCCTAGATTTGTACAGTATGAACATTGTCTAACTAGAAACTTAGACCGGGTCTACTCCAACCTGAAGCAAGCATACATTGCTGTCCTCCTGAACAACTTTTTTAACCCGATGATGCCGGGCGATCGCGGCTGAAGCACCCGTTACCTGTGAACAGTTGGTTAAGACCAAGCCGGCTGATCAAAGGAGCTTTGAATTACCGTAATTCTGTTTGTCCTATTGGAAAAATTCAAATGGTGTTGAAAGCTGAGAAATTGAGCTTAACACGCAACATAGGGTTATTACGGTAATTGTTGCCAGAAGTCCTCGAATGGTGGCATTTTTGAAGTACGCTGTGTCGGCGATGACATGTTCTGCATTACAGGGTTATTTGGTTCTATCAATCCCCCCCCCCCCCCCCCCCCCACACACACAGACACACACACTGCAGCCATCTCTCCTTCTTCCCTCAAAACACCTACCACTGAGCACCCCCTCCCCTCCTCCTCCTCCTCCTCCTCCTCCTTCACCATGACAACACAGACTCCTCTAAGCATCATGGCAGAGCAGCAGCTGGAGCCTGACCACAACACAACATAACACAAAGAAATACTAGAAAATGTGCAATGACAAGGTTATCTGCATTTTATATGCAGTCAACTCAGGTGACAGAGCTCTGAACAACATGGCTAGATTTGACCTCAGGAGAGGCTTTAAGTCTGCAAAGGAGGAGTACAGAAGAAAAGTGGAGTCACACCTAGAGAATAATGAGTCTCAGGGGTGCCCAGACTTTTTCATACCACTGGAGCTATGGTATGCTCCATCCATCCATCCATCCATTCCATCCATCCATTCTCTCCCGCTTATCCAGGGCCGGGTCGCGGGGGCAGGAGCCTAAGCAAAGAAGCCCAGGCTTCCCTCTCCCCAGCCACCTCCTCCAGCTCATCCGGAGGGACCCCAAGGCGTTCCCAGGCCAGCCGAGAGATATAATCCCTCCAGCATGTCCTGGGTCTACCACGGGGCCTCCTCCCGGTGGGACATGCCCGGAACACCTCACCCAAGAGGCGGCCAGGAGGCATCCTAATCAGATGCCCGAGCCACCTCAACTGGCTCCTTTCGATGTGGAGGAGCAGTGGCTCTACTCTGAGCCCCTCCCGGATGGCCGCACTCCTCACCTTATCTCTAAGGGAGAGGCCAGCCACCCTTCGAAGGAAACTCATTTCTGCCGCTTGTATTCGCGATCTTATTCTTTCGGTCACTACCCAAAGCTCGTGACCATAGGTGAGGGTAGGAACGTAGATCGACCGGTAAATCGAGAGCTTCACTTTTACACTAAGCTCTCTCTTCACCACGACAGACCGGTGCAGCGTCCGCATCACTGCAGAAGCAGCCCCGATCCGTCTGTCAATCTCCCGCTCCCTTCTCCCATCACTCGTGAACAAGATCCCGAGATACTTGAACTCCTCCACTTGGGGCAGGAACTCGTTCCTGAGCCGGAGAGGGCACTCCACCTTTTTCCGGCTGAGGACCATGGCCTCAGACTTAGAGGTGCTGATTCTCATGCCGACCGCTTCACACTCGGCTGCGAACCGTTCCACTGCGAGCTGGAGGCCACCCCCTGTTGAAGCCAACAGAACCGCATCATCCGCAAAAAGCAGAGATGAGACTCTGAGGCCACCAAGGAAGAAGCCTTCCGCCACCTGGCTACGCCTAGAAATTCTGTCCATAAAAATTATGAACAGAATCGGTGACAAAGGGCAGCCCTGACGGAGTCCAACACCCACAGGAAACGAATCCGACTTATTACCGGCTATACGGACCAAGCTCTCACTGCGGTTGTATAAAGACTGAATGGCCCGCAACAACGGGCCAGACACCCCATACTCCCGCAGGACCTCCCAAAGGACACCCCGAGGGACACGGTCGAATGCCTTCTCCAAGTCCACAAAGCACATGTAGACTGGTTGGGCAAACTCCCACGCACACTCGAATATCCTTGAGAGGATAAAGAGCTGGTCCAGCGTTCCGCGACCAGGACGAAAACCGCATTGTTCCTCCTGGATCCGAGGTTCAACTAACGGACGGACCCTCCTTTCCAGCACCCTGGCATAGACCTTACCGGGGAGGCTGAGGAGTGTGATCCCCCGAAAGTTGGAGCACACCCTCCGGTCTCCCTTCTTAAAGATGGGGACCACCACCCCGCTCTGCCAATTCACTGGCACTGCCCGAGATCTCCACGCGATGTTGCAGAGGCGTGTCAACCAAGACAGCCCTACAACATCCAGAGCCTTCAGGAACTCAGGGCGAATCTCGTCCACCCCAGGGGCCTTGCCACCAAGGAGTTGTTTAACTGCCTCAGTGACCTCACCCCTAGTGATGGTCAAGTCATCTCCCTCGTCCCCAGACTCTGCTTCCACTACAGAAGGCGTGTCAGTGGGATTCAGGAGGTCCTCGAAGTATTCCTTCCACCGTCCGACTATAGCCTCAGTTGAAGTCAGCAGCACCCCACCCGCACTATAAACCGTGTGAGTGGAGCACTGCTTTCCCCTCCTGAGTCGCCTGACGGTTTGCCAGAATCGCTTCGATCCCGTCCGAAAGTCTTTTTCCAAGGCCTCACCGAACTCCTCCCACACCCGAGTTTTTGCTTCGGCCACTGCCCGAGCTGCATTCCGCTTGGCCTGCCGATACCTGTCAGCTGCCTCTGGAGTCCCACAGGCTAACCAAGCCCGATAGGACTCTTTCTTCAGCTTGATGGCTCCCTTCACCTCCGGTGACCACCATCTGGTTCGGGGGTTACCACCACGACAGGCACCAACCACCTTGCAGCCACAGCTCTGAGCAGCAGCCTCAACAATGGAGGTGCGGAACATGGTCCATTCGGACTCAATGTCCTCAGCCTCCCTCGGAATGCTGTCGAAGTTCTGCTGGAGGTGGGAGTTGAAGATCTCCCGGACTGGGGCTTCTGCCAGGCGTTCCCAGCGCACCCTCACAATACGTTTAGGTGTGCCAGGTCTGTCCAGCATCTTCCCCCGCCACCTGATCCAACTCACCACCAGGTGGTGATCAGTTGACAGCTCAGCTCCTCTCTTCACCCGAGTGTCCAGAACATACGGCCGCAGATCTGATGATACGATTACAAAATCGATCATCGACCTGCGACTTAGGGTGTCCTGGTGCCATGTGCACTTATGGACATCCTTATGTTCGAACATGGTGTTTGTTATGGACAAACTGTGGTTTGCACAGAAGTCCAATAACAAAACACCATTCGGGTTCAGATCGGGCAGGCCGTTCCTCCCAATCACGCCCCTCCAGGTCTCACTGTCATTGCCCACGTGAGCGTTGAAGTCTCCCAGCAAGACTATGGAGTCCCCAGATGGAGCACTCTCCAGCACCCCGCCCAGCGACTCCAAAAAGGGTGGGTACTCTGAACTGTCATTTGGCGCATAAGCGCAAACAACAGTCAGGACCCGTTCCCCAGCCCGAAGGCGCAGGGAAACTACCCTCTCGTCCACCGGTGTAAACTCCAACGTACAGGCAGCAAGCCGGGGGGATACAAAAATACCCACCCCAGCTCGCCGCCTCTCACCGAGGGCAACTCCAGACTGGAACAGAGTCCAGCCCTTCTCCAGGAGACTGGTTCCAGAGCCCAGGCCATGCGTTGAGGTGAGCCCAACTATATCTAGCTGGTATCTCTCAACCTCACGCACTAGCTCAGGCTCCTTTCCCACCAGAGAGGTGACATTCCATGTCCCAATAGCCAGTTTCGATAGCCGGGGATCAGTCCGCCAGGGCCTCCGCCCTCGGCCACCACCCACCACGATAAGGTGGCGATTCACGGAGGAGTGGTATGCTCTAATCTCTCAAATGTGTTGAACCAGATACTTACTCTGGATGGCATTACTTTGGCTTCCAGTAACACTGTGAGAAATCTTGGAGTCATTTTTGACCAGGATATGTCCCTCAGTGCACATATTAAACAAATACAGTTGTTACAAATACATTGCTGTTTGTCATGGCTGTTTACATTTCACCGAGTGCTAAGGCTAATGAGGCACTGATGGAGCTATACAACACCATTAGCTTGCTTCAGAACAAGCACCCAGAGGCATTTTATGTGGTAGTGGGGGACTTTAACCACATAAACCTGACAGACATTCTGCCAAAGTTTTACCAGCATGTCACCATACCAACATGGGGAAATAATGCATTTGACCGTGTTTACACCAACAAACGAGACGCATACAGAGCCATCCCCTGCCCCCATCTTGGCCTCTCTGACCACATCTCCATCATGCTGGTCTTGGCCTATCACTCCCTGCTGAGATGCTCCAGACCAACACAGAAGACCATCACTGTGTGGCCCAGTGATGCTGCCTCTGTACTGCAGGACTGTTTTCAATCTACATGCTGGCAGGTCTTCAGAGAGGCTGCTGTCTGCGAGGGAAAGGTGGATCTGGACGACTATACATCTGCTGTCCTCAGATACATACAGAAATGTGTTGGGAATGTTACCACCACCAGATTTGGGGACTCACAGACACTCAGGAGGGCCAGAAGAGAGCTGAGTGCTGGCATAAAGAGGGCCAAAGCCACATATGCTCAGAAGATCCAGGGACTCTTCTCCTCTCAGGATCTACGGAGCATGTGGAAGGGCATCAAGTGCATCACAGAGTATAACTCCAGAGATGCACAATGCCCTGGGGACCCTTCTCTGCCTGACACATTTAACAGGTTCTACACCAGCTTTGAGGACCTCACCACCCCCTCCACCACCTCCACCACCAGACTCACCCCTCCACCCAGAGTAGAGCCCCTCAGTGTGACCCCAGGAGGGGTGAGGTCTGCTGACCCAGACAACATCACTGGGTGGGTGCTAAAGGACTGTGCAGACCAACTCTCGGGGGTGCTGATGGACATTTTCAACTCCTCCATCATACAGGCAGCTGTCCCCACCTGCTTTAAGTCTGCCACCATCATCCCGGTCCCCAAGATCTCCACAGCAACAGGCTCGAATGACTATCGGCCAGTAGCTCTCACCCTAATAGTCATGAAGTGCTTTGAGAGACTGGTTATGGGCCACCTCAAGGACACCATCGATGTCACTGTGAACCCACACCAATATGCATACTGGAAGAACCGGTCCATGGAGGCCATTTCCTCTGTGGTTTACACTGCCCTCATCCATCTGGAGTGTAAGGACTCCTATGTTGGTATGCTCTTTGCAGATTTCACATCAGCCTTCAACACCATTGTTCCACAGAACCTGGTGCACAAAATATTCACCCTTGGACTGAGCTCCTCCCTCTGCAACTGGGTCCTGGACTTTCTGACAAACAGGCCACAATCTGTGAGGATCCACAATGTCTCCTCCTCCCCCATCATCCCCAGCACAGGCTCTCCTCAGGGCTGTGTGCTGAGCCCTCTTCTGTTCACCCTGCTCACATATGACTGTTCAGCAAAACACCCTGACTGTCAAATTGTGAAGTTTGCAGATGACACACAGCAGTGGTTGGATGCATTGCTAACAATGATGAGTCTGGCTACAGGCAGAAGGTGGAACACCTGGAGGGTTCGTGCAGAAAGAACAATCTCTGCATCGATGTGACAAAAACAAAGGAGATGATCGTGGACTTCAGAAGGGTCAGACACCCCCTCCTTCCACCGCAGGTCCTCTGAGGAGGAGTTGCTTGGGTGTACACCTGAGTAACAACCTCACTTGGGGCAACAACACTTCCAGTCTGGTCAGGAAGGCACACCAGCGCCTCTACTTCCTCGGGAGCCTGAGATGTGCTGGACTCTGAAGCTCAGTCCTCTCCTCATTCTACAGATGTGTGGTGGAGAGCGTCCTGGGCTCCTGCATCACTGTGTGGCACAGAAGCTGCTCTGAAGCAGAGAAGAAAGCTCTGCAGAGGGCGGTGAAGGATGCACAGAGGACTGTTGGAGTCATCTTCTCAACCACCACCAACATTTACACCTCCAGATGCAGGAAAAGGGCCACCTGCATCCTGAAGGACCCCACACACCCAGCACACACACTTTTTGTTCCCCTCTGCTCAGGCAGGAGGCTGAGGAGCATCAAGAGCAGGACCCCCAGACTGAGGAACAGCTTCTTCCCTGAAGCTGTGAGACTGTTGAACTCTGCTGGGGCTGTGTAGCTGCACTGCTCTTGCACAACTGTATACATTCATGCTTCTGTCATCTGCACAAGTGATTGCTGTGGCACCAGGGGCCTCTGTTATAACTCCACATCCTAAACTGTTAATTCCTTTTTTTTTTTGGCTTTTTCATGGCTTTATTCAACACTTCGTAGTGAAGAGAGACAGGAAACTGGGAGGAGAGATCAGGAAGACATGCGGTAAATAGCGACAGGTCAGGACTTGAGTCAGCGCCGTCCGCACCGCCATGTGGTATGAACCAGAGGCGATTGCTCTAAGACTGCAAGGGAAGCGCAGCTTCCCCTAAAATGTCAAAAAATAAGTGATCAAATATATACTGTTGTGTGTACATGTCATTGACTAAATATTCGCTACAACGCGCTCAACTTTTGTTCAGAATCAGCTTCTTATCACTGGTAGCGACGCGGCTTTCCTCTCTCTCATTCCTGCAGCTTCACGGTGCTTTAAACAGTGTGGTTGCTGAGCTTCAACAGAGTTCAATAGCGAAGCAAACAGTGCAGTGAAACGAGACGAGTCATTGGATAAATGCTGGGCTTTGTCCCACCCATCGGACACTCAGCATCTCTGGGGATCTATGGGGCAGTGGGCTGGCCTCGGCTGGCCCGGACGCTCAGCTTCTGCATGATGATTGGATGATCTGTCTGAGGCTGAATCCCTTTTTGATTGACAGCGAAATGAGTGAATCAGCGATCTTTTGGTGTAAACATCCGTGGGAGCATTTTTAAATTTTCATTCTGTTCTGAGTTGAACCGGAGACCTTCCTAATCCTCTTAGCGGCATTTTCTTTGTTAAAAACGACTAGAGACAAATCGAGCTTCTATTTCTGGGGGGTTTTCTTGTAGCTGCTTGTGTTTGGAGACTGACTTCTATCACTCTTTCTGACTTCTATCGCAGTTTCTGTCCAGCGGGTGCTGCTGTATAAATAAACCGACACATTTTATGATGTAGGCCGAAATTGAGCTTCCCCTCCTTGAAAGACCAGCATCCACCATTGGTATGAACCTGCTCACGACTTGAGCCCCCTAAACTGTTAATTTGTTACTTCTGCTAAACGTGTTACTTTAGGTTTAATGCATCTGAGAGAAGTTTGCATTTCCGGACACTGCACCGTCAAGCATGAAACAATTTGAACCTAAATGTGGAACAATGACATAAGAGAGACAATCCTACTGGTGTATCCTCCATCGCCTTATCCTTATCGCATACAAAGAGATTAAAGAGGTTACTTATATTTATTTTTCTTTAAAATACTTGAAACTGTCATAACTATTACATGGGCAACACTTGGACCTGAAGGCAGAATTTCATTCCACTGCATGCAAATGTGATGCGAATGACAATAAAGAACTCTTGACTCCTAGAATAGAACAGAAAATAGATGGCATGTTCAACAAATTGACTCCTAGGTCTGTTAATATTTTTTAAAATGTTAGATGTTAAAGCTCAATGTTGTCAATTTACTAGGGAACTGTGGACAGAAGAAATAGAAATATTTCTGGTACTGCGAATGGCTGCCTTGGTACTGTGCTCTCTAGTACTTTTTCTATCTTCGTTCATCTGTTCAGTTTCCAACACTCTGTTCTCATTCAGACATTCTCTGCTGGAGAATCAAGTTTATTCTACTCAGTAGAATAAACATGGCTATTTCTAGATCTGACGCTCTGTGGTTCACCATCTTGCTCCAGCCTCTGACGGGGACGGTCGCATTCTATCTCTCTCCCTGCCCTCCCTATCTTTCCTGCTTGCTGCTTGCTGTGAGAGCGTCTCTTGCACACTGTTCGAATAAGAATAAGATTGAGAGCAATATGGATTTGGCAAACTGGGCCTTCACGACCATTGATCAAATTTTTTCCACTATGAGATCTGGGAAAGGGGAGCCTGCGTGTCCGAGTGGAACAGACCCGGTTGGATACGTCATCGACTCTTGGAGCTCGTGGAGACCTGTGTGCTTCTCGGCCCTTGTGGTGGAAGACGTGGAAGACGCTTATATATTTGGCTATCTGGTAGCGGTATCTTTTCTGTTTGGGCTCGGAGGATACCTGATTTACCGAGAAATTAAGAAAACCTGGACGGCAGTTCGACATCTGCAGAGGCTGCTGACCCAGGTGGATGGGCTGACCAGAACCGTACAGACTCAGACTCAAAGCCTGATGAACCTGAGCCGTAGACTTGGGGAGTAGCAGGTGAGAGGGGTTCGATCTGGAGATAAGGTACGGTTCTGCACAGTGAGGATGGTAACTAATGAATTTGGATTATTGGATTTATTGAATGGTTTCCCAGTGAGACTGAAGGCTGTTGAAAAAACAAGCAGCCTGTTCCAAAACAACATCTGCATTATCAGAATTCGGCTCCCTAACCGGCCTTGGCTGGTAATCATATCTCTCCAGAGCTATGCGTGACGGCTGCTCTCCCCCTCAGCCCTCTCTGTGATTTGTGAAGCTGGATCTGGTACCAAGGCCGCTGATGAACTTCCATCACTATCAGCGAACTGTTTGGCTAGGAGCTGGCATCTGGGCTCCACAATGCCCCCACCCTCTCGTCTCCGTCTGCATCCCCTCCTGACCCTGACCTTACCCACCATACTGCTATCCCGGCTTTATATGTGCAATATGCTTTTGCTGAGGTGTTTTTTGGAACCTCGTAAGGTGTTCTATATGAACACAGTATGAGATGATTTTTTTGAACCTAACTATCCCAGTGTATCTCTTTCTGTCTTTCTGCTAAAGGTAGCGCTGTTGAGAAACGGCTGCATGACCTCAGACATCTGTCCCCCCCCCTGTCTGTGTTATGTTTATGCTTGTTTTGGATGGATGTTCTGTTAACTGCAATTTCCCCATTTGTGGGACTAATAAAGGCATTCTTGATAACCTAGTATGGTTTAACACATCCCAGATAGCTCTTTATTTCTGTAGGCTTCCAACTTCTCCAAGCAGACTGCAATACAGAGCTTTTTGGGAACATGAGGGGAGGTGGACTCTGCTTCTATACTGCTCAAAATGAAGGAACAATTTGAAAACATACCAGATAGCATAAATTATCAATAGGAAAAAAGACTCATGCTGCTATATATACTATTACGGAGTGGGGAATATGTCAACAGCAAAAGGATGCCACATAGTTTAATGGAAATAAAAAGGGCACCCTACAGACATATTCATATTCAACTTTATTATCATTGTACACAAGTATACAGAGAAAAGTACGTTCCGGAACACCCATCCAAGAAGAATACAAACAACAGAACAAACAGGGGAGACAGGTGTCTGCGGTCATGCAGCCCTTAAACAGGCGCTACCGTAGCAGGGAGGGACAGAAAGAAAAAAACAAACAATAGGATAGGTAGGTTCAAAAAAACACCTCAGCAAAGCATGTAGTACATTTAAAGCTGGGATAGCAACATGCCAACAGACACAAGGGGGTCAGGGCATTATGGAGCCAGGACCTAGCTCCCCCCCCTAAACAGTTTGCTAATAGTGATGGACATGCATCAGCGGTCGTGGTACACCAGATCCCAGTTAACACAAATCACAGAGGGAGGGGAGGGGAGGGGGGAAGAGCATCTGCTGACACATCGTCCCGGAGAGCTATGATTACCGGCCTCAAGGCCGGCTGAGGGAGCCGATTTCCTGATAATGCAGATGTTTTGGAACAGACTGCCTTGTTGTTTTCTCGACAGCCTTCAGTTCACTGGGACGCTCTCAGTAAATCCAATGGTCCAAACTGCTCGCTTGCTGTCCTTGCTGTGCAGACATGTACCTTATCTCCAGACCTAATCCCTTTCACCTGCGAGCATGTTCTCAGCTGGACTGTAAGCATCCAGCTTGCAGCTCAGGTCCAACAGGTACTGAGTCTGAGTCTATACGGTTCTGCACAGCCCATCCATCTGGTTATGCAGTCTCACCAGGTGCCAAACTGCTGCCCAGCTTGGTTAAAGACCCCAAGGCAGGACTCAGGAACTTGACTTAATAAACAGCTTTTATTCCCTGGAAATGCGAGACAGAGCTGGACGGGGCCAGCAGAAAAAAATACACAGTAACACAGACAGGAGAACACACAGGAGCAGGAACCGACAACAAGGACACAATGAGGAACAAGGGAAAGCACAATAAATATATACACTCGGAATAACAAGAAGGGAGTGGAAACACCAGGGAACACAGGTGAACAAAATCAATGAGACCTGGGGAAGTGAAACTGAACACAATGCAAATGATACTAGACACTATCAAAATAAGACAGGAAAAGATGAGACATGACAGAAACGCAGACTTGACATGGAAAGACAAACACACAGAGGAAACCCACAAAACATTAGCAGAACTAAATACTCAAAATTCAAGCCTAAGGGGAAAATACCCAAACACTGGGCAAAAGGCCCAGGACCATGACAACATCAGCAGAGAATGTGCAGACAGCCAGCATGCTACTTTAGGTCACTATGTAAACTGAATTTAATGTGCCATAATATTGATACTGATTAAATTTTCCCTGTAGGCCTTGGTGTTGTCTCTGAGACACAATCAAGATCAAATTCAGCAAAGAATGAAGTTGATTTGGCAGAGCTCCTCTGCCTCTGCGCTGCGCCACTAATCTTTGCTCTGTCTCTCTGGGATGCATTAAGCTTTTAAATTAATGTGTGTGGGGCCCTGCTTAAAACTAATTTACAACAACAACAAAGGCCCTGCATAAATATGGTGACAGTTTGTCTTTATGCTTTTGTTTCTGGGCTTTTCTTTGGGGGGGGGGGGGGGGGGGGGGTACTGTGTTTACAGATTTGAAATGAGATCGAGCACTCTTGACTTTGGAGTGTAGCACAGTCCTGAATTTAAAAACCATAGTGTGAGCGTTAGGGGTCAGATTTTAACCTCATTCTAGCTGAGTTTACAGATGTTAATCTCTTTACTGACCAATAAATTTAATCTGATATCTGGCTCATATGTGATTCTATATCAGTAGGTCTAACATATTTAGAACATTTACTATGCTTAGCTGTACTGCTGCCTGTTAGTCCTTCAATACTTATAAATATTGTAATGATCATGAACACCACCTAAACCTGAAAGAGCATTTATGCCTCTGTGCAGTTGAAAACCATCACATTGCATTACATTTGTCCATCTGTTCACTGGATTTCCAATGAAAATATGAAAGATCATGTTTATTCATTGGTCATTTGGACATGCTAATTCACTGTTTTTTGTGATTTTAATCATATTTATCACATGTATAATAGGAAAATTCTGTAAAATTCATAGAATAAATTCTGTTAATCCACAGAGCTTTTTTTTACAGTGTGTGTCTCCCCTGTTCTGGCCTCCTTTCATGGCTTCCTGTATGTTTAATGATTGATTTTAAGATTTTATTGTATGTTTTTAAATCCCTTAATGGATTGTTCCATCATATCTTGCTGATCTCTTCACACCTTATGTTCCCTCCAGGTCACTGAGATCTGCTGACCAGACTTAAGAATGGGGGGCTCGAACTTTCTCAGCCTAAACTGAATGAGCTGCCCCCTCACGTTAGGCTGGCCCCGCCTCGCAGGTTTTTAAAGTACGCCTTAAACTCATTTTTATTCTTTGGCTTTCAAGCCGGAGAGAGAGAGAAATTAGACCGCTGCATCGTCTTTTGCATTTTTGTGATTTCTTGGATATATTAATTGATGTGTGTGTGGTGTATTTATTTTATTGTGTTATCCTGTGTCCAGCACTTTGATCACCTTTGTTGTTTTAAATGTGCTTAGAAAGACATTTGGATTGGGTTCAAATGGCCACACCGTGCAGCAGCAGCAGAAACCGTGGAGCACAGGTACAATTATCCCTGACTGAGCAGTTTTATAATGCTTCACTCTTCTGCTCATATGAATGTTAGTAAAATCAGCAGACTGTATTTTCACCTGCAAATAAAAAGTGACTTTGTGAACTAAACAAAGACCACAGCAGGAGGAAGTCCTCAGAGCACCACACTGACACAGGTCTGTCAAAAAAACTGATAAAGAAGCTCATCTGCAGAAGCCCACCATATTTCTAATGGGGTCATTATGGTTCTTGCTGTGAAAATCGTATAAATTATTCATAAATGTGCACTCAAGCCAAGCACAGTTAATCAAATATTCAGAGGTTATATATAATTAGCACAGTAGTTGTCTCTACAGCTCATTTGTTAAATATCTGACATGGATCAGATGAGAAGATGAAATCATCTGTTCAACATTCACAATTTACAATTTATAAGTAATTAAAAATGATGATAAAAATAGTACTAACAGTACCAGTAAATAAATAATGTTGTGATGTTTTTATGGTTAAAAAAGTTTCAGGTTATAATTTTAAAAAGTCTTTATTCATCTCTGAAACATAAGAATCTTTAGCATGATGCCTCAGAGCTGGATCTGACTCTGAAAACCAATAAAAACTGGTAAGAACCAAAGGTGAACCCTGAGAGCAGGTAAGTGTCATTGGATATCACTGACCACTGAAAGCTTTACCCAGGAAAACATTCAACTGCAGCCGAGTCAGTCTATCTCTGTCATATCTGCCAAAAAATCAGGCAAACTCTCAAAAACTGTATCATGAGGGCTTTGTCAGTGTTTATGATCATTTTATAGTGTCCACATCACTAAAGAGGCCTGAGCTGATCTGTAACAGGTTCTTTACTAAGATCTGAAAACAAATAGCTGAAGACGCTCTATCAGGTTTGTTCAGGTTTCTGATGCTGAGACAGTGGGACTGCCGTTATTCTTGCTTTGGAAAAGAGGTCAGGCCTCAGTAATGATGCAGCACATCCATAGATCCATATAGCATAGGTTATTATTACCTCCTACTATTTGCCTCAGGCTGATTTGCATTATTGAAGGCAATCAATTCCAAGAGTTGCCAAGGTCTTGTGCTGCTTTTATATATACTGACTGTCAAAGCCTGTGTCTCAGTGGGTTTACACTAAAAATCCCTGAGTGCAGCACTCATTGCAGCTAACATACCTCTTTAACTTTCAAATTAAGGCAATCATGTGCTTCACAGCAGAGCTGAGGCCCGAGGACATTTATCAAAAGCATTAACAGTTTAGGAATTACAGCCATTTTACACATTTTGAGAGGCTCCAAAGTAAATGGACAATTGACTGATCAACAGTTTGATGGCCAGGTGAGGCCCTCAGTGTTCCATCAAAAATTAAGCAAATAAAAGATCTGAAGTTGATTCCAGGATTTGAACTTGCATTTGGTAACTTTTCACTGGAACGCTCATTGTTGATGCAAATATGGTTGCCAGGATACCAGTTCATACAGGTCACAACACGGGGCGGGGGTGAAGAGCATCTGTTTACAAACATCTCCAGGAGGCGATTTAGACAGACAGCATCCAAGGCCGTCTGGGAGCCAAACTCCAAATACTGCAACTGTTTAGGTTCAGGCCGTCATAACTATTTGCTGACAGACCTTACAGTTTTCTGTTACCTCTCAGAAGTCCAATAATCTGAATTTGGTTCTACTCCGCCATGCAGAACAGAGACTCCAACACTCCTCCAGATGTAATCCACTTCGATTCAGCTCTACTGAGTCTGATTGAGTTTGTACTGTTTCTGCATCCCTCATAGGCAGCGGTACTAGGGCCAGAAACCAGGTATCCCCAGGTCCAATTCGGGAAAAATTCTGGTATCAATATATATGCCACGCCCACACAGTGCAGCCAGGATAATTATCTTCCATCCCCACAGGAATCCATAACGTTTCCAGCCGAGTATGTAGTCGGGCCAGAGGAAAAAGGGTTCCCCTTCTCCCAATCTCCTCATGATGAGAATTTGATCATCAGTAGTGTTGAGAGACCAGCTGACCAGATCCATAATTTAATTTCCAGTTCGGGGATGTGTGAAGAGATGCTCTAAGCAGCGAAGCAGCAAAAGCAGGGGTAGATAGGGAAGGCTGGGGAGAAGAGAAAAAAGCGTCCGTCTCCACCGAGAGCAGGAAGAAAAAAAACCCCAAAAAACTTGAAACACAAAACTCAAAAACACAAAACACACAGCAGGGATCTCAACCTATACGTTACAATGACGAGGACCTGAACAAAGAACTAAACAACAGTGAGACCTTAAATACACAGAGGGAACGAGGGGTGACTAGAAACAGTGGGGCACAACTGCACTACCATTAGGAAGGTACTGCAGTATTACTCAAGTGTCTCTTTTTCTAACATGAAAAGCAGTTCTCCATAGAAACATGTCTATTCAGAGTGCAACACATTCACTCCCTTCATTCCAGATGAGGTTTGAAGTAGAGGAACTGGCTGTCACTGGATTTCTGGCCATTACCTCCTGCTCTCTGAGTGCATTATGAGTTCAGTTTTGTTTTTGTTACCGTGGAATTGTTTGAAATCAAACAGCTGCTATTTGAAAAAATCTTGAGCTCCAGCTGATCTAAACAAGACCTGCCTGGTATCAACAAACTTACAGACAGGAATCAGCTGTTGCATACACAGAATAAAAACATTCTGACAAATTATATAAAAAAATATGTAACACAGTTTGACAGGCATAAAATATTATTATATTTATTATATATATAATAATATTTTATGCCTGTGACCCTACAAGGTGATTCACAAAGAGCTATTAGCTGAAAACTTTGGATACATTAGCATGGTGTGTACTGCGTTCCTAATCTTTATAGGGCAAGTGACTGTCTTTGGCTATTTCCATATATATTATATGACACCAAACTCCCATCTCAGCGAGGTTAAGAAGAATGTGGTCATGAATAAATGGTCTAATGGTGCTGAAAGTTTTAATGAATCTGTTGGAATGCTCTAAAACACACGTTCCTTTTGCCGTATAATTTTTTGTTTTTTACCACTTACGGGCAAGCATGCATTTGGTCTGTCAGTTGGTCCATCTACTATTTGCCAAAGCCTTGACCGAAATGGTCTCGGTGGAAGTGTAGCCATCAAGAAGCCATTCTTAAGGAAGGGAAACAGAGAAAATGCTGACATATGCCAAATTACCGAAGAACTGCACCGACAGCGGGTGTTATGCAGTGATTAATTCAAATTTCAGATTTATGGTTAAAATTATTGTCAAAATGTACTGATGAGGTCAAGGGAGGTGTACAAATGTGAATGTCTAAAGCCATGTCTAAAACACGCTCAAGGCTCTGTCAGAGTTTGGGGCTACATTTCAGCCAGTGGTGTCAGGGGTCTTATTAATATGCTTGATAATAACGAACTACAATAGTCCAGTCTAGAAGTAATAAATGCATGACATCTCTTTTCATCATCACTCTGAGACAGAATGTTTCCAATTTTAGTTAAATTGCACAAATGAATGAAAGCAGTTCATCAAACCTGTTTATTGTGAACAGTGATGAGTTTAGCTATAGCACTATTTGTCCTCTAGTCTGGGGAGCTGGGTGCCAGTGATCCTCTCAGCAGTCTTGATGATGCGCTGGAGAGCTTTCCTGTTGTCTGCAGTGCAGCCACAGTACCACACTGAGATACAGCATGTGAGGATGGACTCGTTGACTGACCTGTGAAAGCTCACAGCAGCTGTTGTGGGAGACGCGCTCTCTTCAAGCACCTCAGGAAGTGAAGCCTCTGGAGACCTTTCCTGACTGTCGCTGTGGTGTTGACGGTCCAGGTCATGTCATGGCTGATGCTGACTCCAAGGTACTTGATGCTCTGCACGACCTCCACTCTCTCACTGTTGATGGTGATCAGGCCTCAGTCTCCCGAAGTCCAGGATCAGCTCCTTTGTCTTTGCTATGTTAAGGATCAAGTTGTTTTCTTGGCTCCGGCTCTGCAGGCTCTCGACCTCTGATCTGTAGGCAGCCTCATCGCTGGATGCAATCCTGCCTCCCATGATGGTGACATCCTCAATCTTTATGTCTGTGTTGGTTTCGTGGGTGGGTTTGCAGTCTTGTGTGTAGAGGGAGAAGAGGAAGGGGCTCAACACACAACCCTGTGGTGCGCTGGTGTTCAGAGTGATAATGGAGGAGACCCGCTCCCCCATGTGCACTGTCTGTGGTCTGCTGGTGAGAAAGTCCAGGACCCAGCTGCTTAGGTGTGTGTTGAGGCCCAGGAGGTCTTTATTGTCATTATACAGGATGTACAATGAGATTGGAGCATCTGCACATAGCTATCTCGCTGGTGTAGGTGGGTCAGGCAGAGTGGAGGGCCAGTGACACAGCGTACTCAGTTGACCCGTTTGCCCGGTTAGCTGCCTCTGGAGTCCCACAAGCTAATCAAACCTCCTTCTTTAGCTTGATGGCTCCCTTCAATGCCATGGTGTCCACCATCTGTGACGATTACACCACGACAGGCACTAACCACCTTTCAGCTACAGCTCTGTGTAGCAGCCTCAGCAGTGGAGGTGTGGAACATGGTTGATTCAGACTCAATGTCCCCAGCCTCCCTTGGAACACTGTTTAAGTCCTGCTGGAGGTGAGAATTAAAGATCTTGTGGGCCAGGGCCTCTGACAGGCGCTCACAGTGCACCCTCAGTATATGTTTAGGTGCAAACAGGTCTGCCCAGCATCCTCCCCTGCCACCTGATCCAACTCACCACCAGGAGGGGATCAGTTGACAGTGTAACACCTGTCTTTACCCAAGTGTTCAGAACATACAGCTGCAGATTGGATGATACGATTACAAAGTTGATCACCGGCCTGCAACCTGGGGTGTCCTGGTGCCACATGTACTTATGGATATCCTTATATTTGAACGTGGTGTTTGTTACGGAAAAACACAACTTCTGTGATTTGCACAGAAGTCCAATAACAGAATTCAATTCAATTCAATTTTATTTATATAACATCAAATTACAACAAACAGTCGCCTCAAGGTGCTTTGTATTGTGGGTAAAGACCCTACAATAATACAGAGAAAACCCAACAGTCAAAACGACCCCCTATGAGCAGCACTTGGTGACAGTGGGAAGGAAAAACTCCCTTTTAACAGGAAGAAACCTCCAGCAGAACCAGAACCAGGGAGGGACAGTCATCTGCTGAGGGGAGAGAGAGACAGGACAAAAGACACACTGTGGAACAGAGACAGCGATTAATAATAACTAATGATTAAATGCAGAGTGGGGTATAAACAGAGTAAAAGAGTTGAATAAAAAGAAACAGTGCATTATGGGAACCCTCCACTACCCTAGGCCTATAGCAGCATAACTAAGGTCCAGGGTGGGGACCTGATAATCATATACCGGGCAAGGAAGACTGTTCCCTTGCTCTTTCTTTCATAGGGGTTGTCTGAATCGCTCTTCGCCTGGCCCCACACCCAGGACCAGTTTGCCTTGAGAGACCCTACCAAGGGGCAAAAGCCCCTCCAGTATAATCCTTGGGATCCCTGGGACACACAAACTGCTCCAACACAGTAAGGTGGTAATTTGTGGAGAGGCCCCCATTTTTAGAGACCCAGAATTAAGTGCACAATCTAACATAGTTTTAAATATAAGGACTATTTTAATACTTGGATGAAAATCCTTTGCAATGACTGCCTGAAGTCTAGAACCCACGGACATCACCAAATGCTGTGTTTCCTCCCTTGAGGAGCTCTGCCCTGCTTCACTGCTGCCACCTTCATTTGTTTTTTATTTATGGGTCTTTCTGCATTCAGTTTTGTATTTAATAACTGAAAAGCGTGCTCTGTTGCATTTTGAGCTGATTGAATAATTACTTGTGGTTCCTAGGATACTTAAGAGTAGAATGGGAGGCAGAGCCTTCAGCTTTCAGGCCCCTCTTCTGTGGAACCAGCTCCCAGCTTGGATTCAGGAGACAAACACCCTCTCTATTTTTAAGATTAGGCTTAAAACTTTCCTTTTTGATCAAGCTTATAGTTAGGGCTGGATCAGGTGACCCTGAACCCTCCCTTAGTTATGCTGCTATAGGCCTAGGCTGCTGGGGGGGTTCCCATGATGCACTGAGTGTTTCTTTTCATTCACCTCTTTTACTTTGTTTATTCCCCACTCTGTATTTAATCGTTAGTTATTATTAATCTCTGTCTCTCCCCCCTCAGCAGATGACCCCCCCCTCCCTGAGCCTGGTTCTGCTGGAGGTTTCTTCCTGTTAAAAGGAGTTTTTTCTTCCCACTGTCACCAAGTGCTGCTCATAGGGGGTCGTTTGGACTGTTGGGTTTTCTCTGTATTATTGTAGGGTCTTTACCTTATAATATAAAGCACGTTGAGGTGACTGTTGTGATTTGGCGCTATATAAATAAAACTTAATGAAATTAAATTCATCCATTTGAACTGTGAAGTGCTGTCTGATTAATTTTGTTGCATTTGGCTAAATTTGACCAGAGAGTATAATCCTGCACATTTCATCGCGCTACTTCAATCAGCAGTTACATCATCAGGAAACACCCATAGCCTGGTTCCACTGGTACCCATACAGTACATGCCCATGCCATAACAATGCCTCAATCATGTTTTGCAGATCATATAGTATGTTTCACATCATGAGCTGTTTCTCTCCTTCTCCATACTTTGGTTGAAGTTAACTGGTTTTATCTGTACAAAGATATTTTTTCCAGAGCTGTGCATGCTCTTTTAGATGTTTTCTGCCAATTGTTTAATCAGGCCTTCTTGTTCTGGAGTGTAACCAGTGGTCTGCAACTTGTTAATTGTAAATGGGCTAGTTACAGCACTTGTCTTCTCAAGGGCTCAAAGTACTTGTCTAAGTGCTTCCTATCTAACACATTTACACTCTGATGAATACATTGGGAGCAACTCGAGGTTCAGTATCTTGTACAAAGATACTTTGACATGCAGAATGGAGCAGCCAGGGATCAAACCCCCAACCTTTTAATTAATAGATGACCTGCTCTACCTCCTGAGCCATAGCCACCCCCAAACCTCTCTATTTTTATTCACAGGCACCTCTTGATTTTAGGCGTTCACAGTGGTTTACCTTCCTCCTCCAGATTTCTGTTGTGAAGGGGTTTTTCTTAACCAAGGAAAAAATACTGTGATCATCCACTTTAGTCATCTTCCATGGTGTCTCAGGCCTTTTGACATTGCTGAGCTGGCCAGTGCATTCCATCCTCTTAAGAATGTTTCATATTGGTATTTTGGCCACTCCTAAAGTTTGGATGATGTCTGTGATTGACCAATGATGGGCTCCTTCATTTACAAAAGCATCTCATCATGACCCTCATGTTCTGAGTTACAATGAATGCAAGTGTAAAACCCGGAATCAACCCCAGCTCTTTTATTTGCTTACTTTGTAATGGAACAATTAGGGACCAGGCCTCACCTGGCCATAAAGTTGTCTATCAGTAAATCGGGCAATTGCTTTTGAGCCTCTGAAAATAGCGGCAACAGGTAAAAATATAAGTAATTTCTAAACAGTTAATCCAACACTTTTGTAAAATCCCTTGTGCATTTCAATGACATTTTAGTTGTTCACACATAGCTGTAACTGTAACTGTACAGCGCCCTGTAATACAATGCAAAAACATCTCATTGCTGCAAAACCTTTGTTCAGCAGAACACCTGGTAAATTCCACGAGATGATGAACACAGAAAACTTCAGTGTTATTCTGTCTTTTTGTGACAAACATGGAGGTTTTATCTAGTCAGAGAGAACAATAAAGTGAGCAGAGGTTTACTCATATAACTCCAGTGGATGTTCCAGTATTATCTGGTATGGAGTCCACCAGGCATTACCATCAGTGCTTTCTCTAAATCTACTGCTGTGTTTGTTATTTTCACTTCTTAAGCTTATAAAACATTCAGTCAAAAATAGAAAACTCCTCATCTTTGCAGTTTCTGTCTCCACAGTGTCGCCTTCATGATTCATTCCCTTGGAGCTGCATAAATCCTCAGGGGAGCCACATAAATAACTTAAAGCGCGTTGTAACTGTGTTGCATTTAATTACATCAGCATTTTAAATTCACAGTTTCATTAAAGCATTCTGAAGGATTACGCTCAAGCTAACCTGGCCTTTGCAAAGTCATTTTTAAATTATCTGTGGTGTGGTACAGCTTTTTTTTTTTTTTTTAATGACATACAGAAGCATCTCAATCATCCTTATTGTTACCATCTTGGAGGACCATTCATTTTGTTGCTGAAGAATAATGTAAAGTGGGCCATACTAACTCAAAGTTTTCACAGTGAAACTTTGAGGCAGCCGAGGAAGAGTCTTGACATGCTTTCATCTACAATAGTTCTGCTGAACAACATGTAGAAAATAGCAGCAGAACATGAGGATGGGCCACTGACAAAGCTGCAAATGAAAGCCTCCAGTAAAGCCTGCGAGAACACAAGAAGAGCTGATTGATGTCTATTCTCTGTTCAGGCAGTTCCTCCCCGAGTCCCCACAGAGAGACGAGCGTTGTGCTCTCTTCAACACTCGCCAATGTCTCTCAGAGCTACTGGGTGTTTTTTTAATTCTTTAGAAGTCAAGTTGAAGTTGTGGTATAGTGTATATTTATAGAGTACAAATACACTATATGCATAATTATGAAACTAACCCCAAAACTGAGTCTTAAACAAACTAGCCCAGCAAATCAAAGAAACCTCTTCACTGTCCTGGCTTTTAAAAAATGGTCTCAGTTGTGACAAGAATGTTCATCTTCAATAAATGTCCTTTCTATAACCTCCTTATGCACCATGGAAAAATGTTATACAGCTGTGTGCAGTACAGACATGGTTTCCTGCAACAATCAAAAACTTCATTTGTCTTTCTTTAGTCACATATGTGACTAAAGATAAATTGCAAGACAAATAAAGTTTTGTTGATCAGAAAAGACTCCACAGTGTGCACTTTTCACTCCCTGAGGATATTTTTCAGTAAAATAAAAGGAAAAAAAGCACCTGTTTAAAGGTCTGACAGTTTACATCACTGCAATCTGTTTAAAGCTGTTGAATGAGCGCAAATGTGGGGCTTTATGATCACTGCTTTATTATTCAGTTTACATGTGTAAATAATCTCAATGATTAAAAAAAAAGAAAAAACAACAACAACAACAAAAAAAGGAAAACTGACACATCTGATTCTTGCTCCTGTTCTTCCTTTTTGTAAATGACAAACTGGGGAATTAATAAAACACGTCTCAACTATCTTTACCTACCAAAAATCCTTTGGTTTAAAAGTCAGTTGCAGGACTTTTCTCTTGTCTAGCTGCCATGTCTTCTAACTTTCCTGTCATTTCAGTCTGATCTCACTTCAGCCTTCACCCGATCATTCCCAATAGTTTGTAGCAGAGGTGGATGCCTCTAATAGTGGAGTGGAAAGATTTACGTTACTGTGACAGGGAGTGGTCATAGTTTTAACTGAGCATAAGAATTTTTAGTACATTTTGAGACTTTAAGTCCAAAAAGTGGAATGTTTTTCACTTTCTTGCATAGCTGACTCTAAAAACATGGGACATGTAACCTGGGACATAAAGTATAAGGTCATATAGACACTTGCAGTCCCAGTCCAGTCATTTTCCATATTACCTCTTATTTATCCCAGCACATCTCATTTGCCAAGTCCTGCAATGGGGGCACTCTTCTCAGCCAGTTACCTTGCAGTGCAACACATCTTTGCTCCGAGGCTCTGGTGGACATGCATGGAGGACACGTGGGATTTTTGTGGCTGCATGTCCAGTCTGCTCTTAACACCAGGCCTTACATAAATGCCAAGCACAACTCATTTAATCTCTGCTTATTCTGCACTGTCCCTTTGGATTTTTCACTGTCCTTCTGCTTTTTCTTATAGGGTTACATTTGTAATTCACCTTACTAAATCCCAATACCCAAGTTACCCTTATCCAAAAAACTCTACTGGACTTATGTAAAGCCAGATGTATCGATCACATGGCCTCCCCAGGACACGTCTTGTTATTACAGACGATTTTGAAAGTTTCAGTGGGTGTCAGTCAGTCTGTCTTCTTGCTATCACCCGTCGTCCAACAGGATGCAAAAACGAGGCAGTGGAATTATATCACATATCACTGTCCTACTGCCATCATACACACATTTGATTTGCGTGTTTTGGTCATTGTGTTTTTGAGCTCTTGTCTGAAACTCAACACATGGATGTATAGTACTCTGGAAGGCTTGAGGCACTCAAAGTTAAACTGAAGAAGCTTTAAAAGCAATGCCATGGATAGTATCAATTCAACCGTTAACATCAATAAAATGCAGTGAAGAAAAAATTCATATCATTACTTGGTATAAGCACTGCTGTCCTTTAAAACACCACGAGGTCTCCTTGGCACACTGTACACAGTTTTTTAAATGCTTGGAAGGCAGGTTTTAAAGATTTAAAACATGTACACAGACACACAACCTATGCTGCTGCTAAATATATCTTTGTGAAGAAAAATATACATTTACATAAAACTTTCCCAGCTCCAGAAAGTACAAAAATCATAAAAGTGCGATAAGACTTTCTCTAATGCAGTAGTCTTCTTATACATGTGTTCCCTTTTTCTATCCCAAATACTGTTAACTGTGAGCTGTTGTTCTTCCTGTGTGCCTTTTTGGGTTTTAATGGGGATGCATCCATAGAACGCACCCCCTTTTTGGGGCTTACGTTTCCTTTGAAACATAATTCAATTATGCACATAATAAAACCAAAAATTCAATTCTCCACCAACTTCTCTGACTCAGCTTTACTGTCACTCAAACTATGAGACATAATGTGAACGAAATATAGTTTTTCAGGTCTTGATGTAGGCCAAACTAGAATAAGAATACACTAAACTAGCCTAACACTAAAAACAGGTATAGCATCATTCTACTGTAGCAGCAACAACTTGAAATGGTTTTAAGGTGCAGTGGTGATAACGAATAGCAGCTGAATGGCAGCATGGAGTTTTTTAAACAACAGGTTCTTAAAGTGACAAGTGTGCAGTGTAGACATATGGTGTTGTGCGAGTGTGGAGCATTCGGGTACACTGTTTTGATATGTGTAGTAAGTGGGGTTGCATAGTCAGTATATGGGAGTGAAATGGTTCAGCAGTTTGACCACAGTCTTCAGCTTATAAAATCTTTGCACACCAAGTACAGAAATTTGCGTTTGCTGGATTATTTCTTTGTTGTAACGATGCTTCTTGGCAATAAATCTTACACTATTAGAAATCCTGTTTATTTCCCCTTAAATGGAGCCACATTTGTAAGAAAAATGCATTTGAGGGTTGACGCAACAGAGCCATAAAGAACTTGCCAAATGTTATCTATTCTGCTATTGAGCTTCTGGTATCCCAGGTGCTGATAATCAGGTTTGGTGAATTGGATCAGGTGGTGGGGGAGGATGCTGGCCTGTGAGATCTTCAACTCCCACCTCCAGCAGAACTTCAACAGTATTCCAAGGGAGGCTAAGGATATTGAGTCTGAATAGATCATGTTCTGCATCATTGTTGAGGCAATTGTTCAGCCTCCCTGGGAAGGCCTATGCCAGGGTACTGAAGAGGGGAGTCTGTCCATTAGTGAAATCTCAGATTCAGGAGTAACAATGCAGTTTTTAACCTGGTCAGAATGCTTGGCCAGTTCTTTAAACTCTTAAGCCTATTCAAGTGTGCGTGGGACTTTACCCATCCAGTCTACATGTATTTTGTGTGCTTGGATATGACATTCAACCATGTCCCTCTGTGGGAGGTGATTCAGGACTATGGGGTATCAGGCATGTTGTTATGAGCCATTTGGGCCCTGTACAACTGCTGCAAGAGCGTGTTCCACATTGCTGTCATGGGCTCGTTCCAAGTGGGTGTTGGACTCTGGCAGGGCTGCTCTTTGTCACGACTGTGTTCATAGTTTTTAAGGACAGAATTTGTAGATGGAGCCAAGTAGTGGGAGGTGTCCATATTGATAGCCTCAGGATCTCATCTCTGCTTTTTGTGGATGATTCTCTTGGCTTCATCAGGTGGTGGTCTCCAGCTTACACTACAGTGTTTCGCAGCCAGCGGTAGGAATGAGAATTAGCACTTCCAAATCTGTGGCCATGGCTCTCAGCTGGAAATGGGTGGAATGCCCACTCCAGGAATAGAGCTCCTCCACATCGGAAGGAGCTAGTTGAGGTGGTTCCGGCTTCTCACTAGGATGCCTACTGGACGACTTCTGAATAAGGTGTTCCAGGCTTGTCCTACTGGGAAGAGGCCCGAGGGCAGACCCAGGACATGCTAGAGAGATTACATCTCACACTGGCCTGGAAATACCTCAGTGTTCCCACAGAGGAGCTGGAAGAGGTGCTTTGGGAGAGGGAGGTCTGGGCTTCTCTGCTTTGGCTGCTGCCCCAGATAAATGGCAGAAAATGGATGGATGGATGAATTTAAACACACTGTATACCAAAATGCCCTAATATTTCTTATAGTTCATTTTCAGTGATGGTGCCCTAGAAAGTCATAGCTTTGCACCTCTTTTGCAATGGCCCATTATGTATGCTAACTTATTCATGACAACAGATCTGTCTGAGTTTGGACTTTCCTTGGGGAACAGCTAAAACTGGCAGAGAGAGCCATAGAGAAAGCATGACATTTTACTTTCTTTGCAGCTGGCTTAGGTTGGACTTATCAAAGAATACCATGCATCCTTTTGAAATCTGAGAAAAAACAAAGATGAAGAGAAACGTGTGTGAGCAAGATTTTTAAAAAGAGACCTTAAATAGATTTTGAATCACATACATTTTTCTACAGTCATCTCTTTTATGCAACCACTATGCCAATTAGCACAACTTACAGTAAACAATTTCAGTTTAAGTTTTGAAATGCTAATGAATGTGTCTGTGGAACTGTGCTGTGAACATATACAAGCAGGAACGATAAAAGAGCATGGATAATTATATACAATGTGTTACAATAATACACACCTCAGAAGCAAAAACATCAATTCAATTCAATTTTATTTATATAGTGCCCAATCACTATGCACAATGCAGAGTGGGGTATAAATAGAGTGAAAAGAAGTGAATCAAAAGAAACACTCAATGCATCATGGGAACCCCCCAGCAGCCTAGGCCTATAGCAGCATAACTAAGGGAGGGTTCAGGGTCACCTGATCCAGCCCTAACTATAAGTTTGGTCATAAAGGAAAGTTTTAAGCCTAATCTTAAAAATAGAGAGAGTGTCTGTCTTCTGAATCCAAGCTGGAAGCTGGTTCCACAGAAGAGGGGCCTGAAAGCTGAAGGCTCTGCCTCCCATTCTACTCTTAAGTATCCTAGGACAGTGTTTTTCAACCAGTGTGCCGTGGGAGATCGTCAGATGTGCCCTGGGAAATTATCCAGTTTCACCTAATATGCCATCAGTGTCTGTGCTTTAGTAGTGACTGGGAGCATAATCATGTAATACTCTTCCATATCACTAGACTAGATAGCAGCAGGTAGCTAATTGCATTGTACATAGAGACAAGAGAATTGAGCCGCGTTTCCATACGGAACGACTCGCCGCGATTTGTCGGCATCTCCATTAGAATCAGGTACACTTTGCCGGTCTTTTTTCCGTACTCACCCACCCGAGGTTCTAAGCGATCCGAGGCGATACAAAAATGTGACGCGGAGTACAGCCTGACACTGATTGGCCAGGGAGTGTCGTCACTAGCAAAGGCATGAGAGCGACTCCTTCACCAGAATCATTTTTAAAACCCAACAGCAAGAAACTGGAGGCCCGCAAAGCACCGGTTGAATGCCCAGACCGACAGTTTGCAGCGGTAGTTCTGCAACATGAGAGCCATCTGAAACGCTCACACAGCATACATATTATAAAGTTAACAATGATAACCTTCATCCATTAAAACATTGTACAAGGACTTATGCATGATGATGATATTAAACTGGCTGAGAGCTTGCCTCTATCTCATGTATTGTTGTGTTGTGATATTCCTGGTAATAGAATGCTTTTGGACAGAGTTTGCAAAACACTGAAGTTTTCTACTATAAGACCACATTGTTGTGGCATTTGTTATGTTCAAGCTGTGTTTTTGAAGTGGACATGTTACGTGCACTTTTTATTTTAAAGAAGATATATATTATATGATAAAGTTCTTTTTTTTGTGTTTATTTGATTCCTATTCAAGACACTTTGATAAGAATGAGTATATTGTTAATATAGGCTACAGAGTATCATTTTTTAACATTTTTGGCTGGTGGTGTGCCTCGTGATTTTTTTCAATGAAAAAAATGTACCTTGGCTCAAAAAAGGTTGAAAAACACTGTCCTAGGAACTGTAACCCAGGTGACAATGTGCATCAGGTAGAAACCTGATAAACATGTATTTTTATTTATTATTTCATCTGAGTTAAAAAACTGGTTTAAAAATATTAAAAACAAACATGCAATCCATGAATTATTGGTTGATTTAAAAAATTGTGTTTGAAATTGTATATGGGCGAGCTTTTATTTTGAAAGTGTTACTGTGTGGCCCATGTGACTGGCAGCAGCCAACCGGATCTTTTCCGATCTAACCTGAGCAGAAGCAGGCATGCCAAAGCAGAGCTGCCTCCAGTGAAAACGTTACACGTTACTGAATGGGACTTGGTGAGTTTGCGAAAATGTATTTTATTTTTTTTATGGATGCTGTAAAGTTTAATATATTACTTGGTAAAATGCACAAGTTAAGATTTATTTTGGTGAATGTTTAAAAGCTGGATGTCATTATCATTCTTATTATTATGCTTATGCTGTAATTCGAAGCGAAATCGCAGTGTTTGGACTCGTCTCCGCTCCGCCATTTTGGCGGGTGTGCGGCTTAATCAGCATCAATTTAGCACTCTTGGCTAATGGCTAAACCAGCCGATGTTTTATTTAGCTTATGTGGTGATATTTTATGTTGTTATACTAGGCTGTTTGAGTTGGACGGAGAAAGAGTGCCAGAAAGGTTAAGCAAGTGCAGAAGTTGGACTGTACGCCCTGTGAAATGACATGGCGAGCCTCATGTGGATCTGCTGATCGGAGTTGACGTCACAACCCGCAGTCTGCTGAACTTTGACTTTGCTCCTCCAACCTGGTAGGATCTGTCTTTTGCTGCCTAAAGCGGTGGATTAAAGGCTAGCATAAGATTAATGATTCGGGACATACGAAGAGACAACCGGATGAGGAGAGAAAAGAGACTCTCTTTACATTGAGAACTGATCAGTCTTTTGCTGAATTATTTTGAGTTGTACATTTTTCATTTTAATGTTTTATTTTAAGATAGAACACTGTGTGGTATTTTGGAATATGATTGCCACTGTGAATCCTTGTGTGGGTTAACCATAATATTGCAGCTACTAAACTCTAGTATAAGGTCGTTAGAAGTAGCTACGATTCCAATTGATCAAAATAGGCCTTGAACTAGAGAACTAAAATAGTTACCAGTTAGGCGTTAACTGGAAAAGAGAAACAAAGCAACGGAACTTAAAACTAAACCATGAGTCAAGGTAAATTCTTTTGGTTAAGACAACTGAAAAGGGGATTATACACCTGAAAGGTGTATGTTATTGTGTTTTCTATCTGGTTACTGTTTATTGTTTTTTTTGTGTGTAAATAAATCTTTGCCAGCTATTTTAAATTTGTTTTCTTGGTCTGTGGTCCTTAATCGTGGTAACCCTAACACTACTCTCCGTAGCCGAACCTATCATCTGGTCCAAAACCCTGTAACAACTAAAGTGTTGCAGAACCACAAGTAAGCCAGCAGTCTGAGAGTGAAGTGCTCTTTTGGGGTGATATGGGACTATGAGGTCTTTAAGATAAGATGGGGCCTGATTATTCAAGGCCTTATTTCTTATAAATCCCAGGTTGCCCCTATGGTAGAGCGGAGTCCTGGGAACAGTTCAGAACCCTCAAGCTCCCAAGCCTCTGGTAGAGGACCTAAACGTGGTGGACAAAAAGACCTCCCAAAGGGCGAGCTGGGATTTATTTATTTTTTTTAATGTATTGGTTTCTAACAATTATATAGTGCTCGCATGCACGCGCACACACACACACACACACACACACACACACACACACACACACACTCCAAAACAACAAAAGATTTTGGCCTATATTTACGAGTCAGTCAAATTATACAGCAATACTATAGCACGGATGCTCTTGTGCCGTCCCCCCTCCCTGATGGACATCTACACCTCCCGCTGCATCAGCAGATCCAGGAACATCATCAAGGACAGCTCACACCCTGGCTTTGACCTGTTTGACCTGCTGCCCTCTGGCAGGAGCTACAGGAGCATCAAAGCCAGAACAAAGAGACTCAGGAACAGTTTCTTCACCAGAGCAATCACCACCCTGAACTCACACACTCACCCACTGTAACTGTGCAACACCCACATCTCTGTGCAATATTATATTATTCATACTGAACAATATCTATCACTCCTAGATTGTGTAATATCCAGTATTCATTCACCAATACTCACCATCTTCATTATTATATGTATATACTTATTTAATTTTTTACAATGTATATATTTTATACATTTTATTTTCTTTATATTTTATACATACTGTTTTATTTTCTATATATTTTTAGAAGTTCTAATTCATATGTTATAGTTTAGAAAGTTTGACTTTCTATTGCATGGCACTTGTTAACTGTCATGGTCCTGGGTCGGTGGCCCAGTGTTTTATGTTCTTGTTGTATAGTTCTGTTTTATTATGGTTTTGCTGTTTCTGTCTCCCCGTGTTCTGTTGTGCTGGTGCCTGTTATCCCTCTGTGTCAATATCATCAGGTGTCAAGTCGGTGTATACTATGTTTGGTTACTTCCTGTGTTTCCCTCCCAGCTGTTTCCCATTTGCCCATTTCCTGCTGTGTATATATTGTCTGTGTTTTCATTTTGTTCTCGTCGCGTCATTGGCTGTTCTCCGCTGTCCTGCAAGTATGTCTGTTTGTGTAAGTCAAGTCTGGTTAGCGTCACGTCTCTCCCCCGTTAAGTGTATGCCAGAGAGAGCTCATGTGGATGTCTGTAAGATAGATGTAAATAAACATGTGAGTGAATTACACCCGTCCTGGAGTCTGCATTTTGGGATCCTCCTTCCTGCCTGCACAGCGGCAAGCCGTGACATTAACATGTTTGTTTATTTGTGAAGGAAGACACCTGAAACACTGTAATTAAAAAAGTAAGACATTTAAATATTAAAGAATCAGAAGATAAACACATGCGCATGTGGGACTCAGATTTCAGGAAGAGACACGCCTGTGTGTGTGTGCTCTGTCTGTGCTCTGAGCCCGTGTCCCTCACTAACCATGACATCTTTATACTGCCACTGTCTACATGTAAACAGGGTTTGAGTGAGCTGGCCTTCGTCACTGGTCTTGTCCAGGCTGGTTTTCATGACTCACATTCCTCTCATCACTGAAAAAGCGAAAAAGCACATCTTCTCCCCTGATGTTCCGATTTAATCAATACAGAGCACTCTTATCCAGATTAATAACAGAACATGGTGACGTTGGTGATGTTTTTTTTTTTTTTTTTTAGCCTGTCATGTCTGGCAGATCTTGCGAACAGAACTGTGATCTGAATGCATTGTTGTGCCAAACATATTTGCTATTTCAAGTTGAGCTCTATAGGTTCTCTATAGGCTTCTCTTGTTAGTGTGTGACCCTTTATTTTATTTGAGTTATTTTTAGCATACTGTGTGACAAATTTTGCCAGAGCTGACAGGCTTAGGAAAAAGAAAAGAAGAAAAGAAAAAGGGAGAGAGAAAAAGAGAGAGAGAGAGAGGGGAAAAAAGAGAATAGAGAGAGAAAAAAAAACAGGAAAGAGCACAAGTAAATAAACCAAATAATTAGTCACTTGTTAAACATAAAAGATACTAACAATACTTGCAAAATTAAAAATTGTGTGGGGAAAACAAAAATTGCTTGGTTACACAAACCAACCATTTAGTATTATGATTACGTGAGTGTTTGTGTTTGTGTCATGAAATGTACTTACCAATGAGGGCAGAACGCCGCAGCTCTGCCCATCAGAAGCTAGAGGCAGGCAAAGAGAGCCCCAGGACCCCAGGCCACCAGCAGCCCATCAAGACCTACGAAGACCCGCAGTCACTCATTCCAAAGACAACTGTACACCCACCCCAGCAGACGGGGGAGGGAGGTCTCAGACGGAGTCCCTCCACTCATGGAGCAAGGGCACCAGAGAATCCGAGGCAATGAGAAGCCAGCCCCCCCCAGTGGCCAGCTCCCTGCACGGGCCGGTAGCACTGCCCCAGGGCCCCGGTACCAGAGGACCGCCCGAGCCCCCACAGAGCCCCCCCCCCCCCCCCCCCACGCCGAAGAAGCCAATGCAGCCCCGCGCCGCAGCCCCCAGGGGAGCAGGCCAACACCCACGTCAGAACATCCAGCCCCACCCAGGAACCCGGAGGTCCCCACACCCCAGGGGGGCAGGGGGGAGGAGGCAACCAGCAAGGAGCGGCCAGGAGGCAAGGCACAGGCCCAGACCCAGGTCCAGCCAAACATACCTCCACATGCACACCTGCAAGCACACCCATGTACACATTTATGCACAAATACACATACATGAACATACATACGCACCCACACATATATAAACATAGATACACCGTATGTACACATTCACTCACCCACCCATACTCACGAAGACTGTGACAAATACAAAGACACACATTCATCCATAGCTTCGCACCCTCTGTAGATGGGGGCGAGTGGAAACCACCCCAGGGCCAACAGTGACCCCAAGATGCCGCCAGCCTGGTCCCCAAGGAACCACCTGACCCCCACCCCGGGCGAGGTGTAAGAAATCGGGGTGTGAGATGACCCACCCCCCCTCCCCCCACCCAACTTGTAAGTGTATGTGTTTATGTTTGTGAATGAATGAGGTGTATAGGGTGCAGTTAAAATTGAGGGGGCAGTTGTGCCACATGCACCAACTGCTGGTCGTCAGAGCTTGCCCACACTGCCCTCCCAAAACCCTCCATGTCTAAAGTGCAAATAAAATTTGGGGACAGGCAGTAATGAGGATCTGAATGGGGCCACCTCAGTGGCCCCATCTCATCAACCTCTGAGTAACATGCCTGCCCCAAAGGTCCTATGTGTATCGAGTAGTATGTGTGTATGTGTTGTGAATTATAATGATTATAGTGCAATTAAAAAGGAGAGGCAAGTGGCCGCGCGGCTCTGCACGTGGCCTCTCCACCCTATACTCTACGTGTGTGTGTGTGTGTGTGTGTCTGTGTCTGTGTGTGTGTGTGTGTGTGTGGGGGGGGGGGGGGGGGGGGGGGGGGATATGACCAGGAAGGGAAAAAAAAAAAAAACCCAACCCGGAAGAAGACAGCCAGCTGTCCACTGGCTCAATAGGCACCCTGACCTCCCACACCCCAGCACAGGGCAGGGGGGGATGTGAGCCCGGGGCCGCGGTGACAGCATCCCAGAGCACTGCAGCACCTAAGACTGGTGCCACCGCCCCCATCGCAGAGGGTAGCCCGCTCACACTAGACGCCCATTCACTCGACAATAGACACAAACAAGCGACAGGACATACTGGCCTGAGTTGGAAATACGGTGCCCTGTCCCCACTAACCCCCCCCCCCCATTAAATTGTCTGTTGTTTGCTTCAGCCACTGTTTATTAATTAATTTCCTGGAGTTTACTTTTAAACATTTGTCCATTTGTCATTTTATTCTTTGGGTAAAAAATAAAACCCCAACACACTGAACTGGAGTGGCCCTCCAATCTCATTGTACATTCTGTATAATGACAATAAAGACATTCTACTCATGTGAGTATTGTGGAAATATTCAGTCCAACATATATCAAAAATTGTTTCACTTTAGTACAGGACCAAAAAGCAGTGAGTAAGAGTACAGTCTCAGTCTTATATTTCAAGCACTGTGGAGATGAAGTAGTTTTGAATTTTTGCCTTGGATAAGGTGAAATATGAGGCCTTTGGAGAATCATAAGTTGAGTTGCTGTGACTCTGTTACAGACATTTGGGTTTTTACATTTCTCCAAGTCTTATTCCATACATCATCAGTAATACTACAGTTAAGTATATATATTAATATTCAATTCAATTTTATTTATATAGCACCAAATCACAACAAACAGTCGCCTCAAGGCGCTTTGTATTCTGGGTAAAGACCCTACAATAATACAGAGAAAACCCAACAGTCAAAACGACCCCCTATGAGCAGCACTTGGCGACAGCGGGAAGGAAAAAACTCCCTTTAACAGGAAGAAACCTCCAGCAGAACCAGGCTCAGGGAGGGGCAGTCATCTGTTGTGACCGGTTGGGCATATGTACTGACAGACCAAAAGTGTTGTGTTTCTCCTAATAAAATCCCTAACCTGTAAGTACAGAAAAAAGTCCTTATTTGAAACACTGTATTTTTCAGGGTAGATCCTTCAATTTACTCCTGTAATTTAGATATTCCATTATCAGTCCAATTTGTAAAGTAATTAGCTATTACTCCAGGTAGAAAAAAAAACTGAATTTCCACATACTGTAGTAAAAAAAGAAGTTATTTTCAACGTGCTCTCTAGTTTTCTGATTGTTCGCCATGCCAAAGCTGTGGCTATTGCAACTGAGTTGGTACATACAGATTTAAGTGATGTTTGTTTTTTTTTTCTTTTTAAAAAGTAAAGATTTTAAAGGACAATCAGACATAGAGCTTTCTATGTCCATCCAGAATAAAGTAAATTTATTGCATACCCAATCAGCAATGACACCAAGTTGGTAGTTTCGAATGTCAGGGAGGTCAAGACACCCCGAGACAAGCGACATAATGTGGCCATTTTGAGACATGCCTTTCTTTTGGACCATATAAAACTAAAACAGCATTTTAAATGTCTTAAGGCCTTATGGGAAAAAACATAACTGGGACCATTTGTATTGGGTAGAGCAACCTAGAAAGCATGTTCATTTTTAAAAGAGCAATTTGCCCTTTCCAGGATATAGGAAGGGGGTTCCATCTAAATCTAGCTGAATGCTAGAGCAGAGAGAAAAAGTTGGCCTTATACATTTGATCAAATTTAGGTGTGATATGTATTCCTAGGTAGACATTTAAATGGGAATGGTGACACAGGTATATGTTTGAGAGTACCTAAGGGCATAACCCAAAATCTGGTTGAACAAGTCAATTGTCTCAATCAGACAAGGAATAGACTAGAATAGGTTTGGTAAGTACAACGGAGCGACGGAGGGAATTTTCTCCGGAGCCCGTTCCCAGAATAACACTGGAGGAATCATTTTCCCGTTTCCTGGAATATAGGGGTCCCTGGCCACTCAGCTCACTCTCTTCACCGCCACATTAGCCTGTCTCGGAGGGTGGGCAGCTAGGATCCCAGCAGCGGTGGAGAGACTTATCTCTGGCGCTGTGCGATGTAAAGCCACGGATTTTGTCACTGCCGCGGATCACCACCCGGCCATCACCGTTTTTCTCACAGCCCACTGACACAGTGAGTAATCTTGCCTTCACCTCTATCAATGATGAAGAGACTGCTCACGAGGGAC
Organism: Amphilophus citrinellus; assembly: GCA_013435755.1. Lineage (NCBI taxonomy): Eukaryota > Metazoa > Chordata > Actinopteri > Cichliformes > Cichlidae > Amphilophus > Amphilophus citrinellus. The sequence goes on from CM024206.1 coordinate 36,745,061, forward strand.
GTGTCTGCCTCTGAAGTTAAAGACATTAGCGATTTAGTGACAAAGCTATGTGATCAATGGCTGAAGAGGCCCCTAATTTCATATAGAAGAGCAGTTGAACGTCAACTAAATACACTGGTGTCTGAAAATTCCTGGCTTCTGGACTCTTTGCCTACCATCATTAAGGACTTTGTTATGGAAATAACACATTTTGAGACACTTGACTCCTCCAAACCTCATGAAGAGGCTGTTCCAAACAAACGGGCCATGGTAGAAGTTGTGTGTTTAGAGAGTTTAACCCCTGCAAAGACTGAGAGCTTGACCCCTGAGAGACCCTCAGCTCCTCTACCCGTTCTGTTCCCTCGGGTGGGGACGGCTAGGGATCAGTCCGTCCCTGCACCCGAATCTGTCTGTCGGGTCTGGGCAGTCCAGCCTCTCAGGATAACAGAGGGCCTTCGTAAGCAGCCCGGGTCGTCTAAGGAGACGACTGTGTGCCCTGCAGAATGGCCCCAGTTCTCTCCCTGGTCTCAACCACAGTCTTCAGCATCACCTGCAGCAGCGCCTCTTCAGCCACTGTCTCCGTCACTTGCAGCAGCGCCGCCGTCCCAGCTTCAGTCCCCGTCGCCTGCAGCAGCACCTCTTCAGCCACTGTCTCCGTCACTTGCAGCAGCGCCTCCGTCCCAGCTTCAGTCCCCGTCACCTGCAGCAGCGCCTCCGTCCCAGCTTCAGTCCCCGTCACCTGCAGCAGCGCCTCCGTCCCAGCTTCAGTCCCCGTCAGCTACAGCACAAGCCACAGCTACGCTACACACAGCCTGCAGCAGCAGGTCCCAAGCCACAGCTACACTCCACATAGCCTGCAGCAGCAGGTCTCAAGCCACAGCTACGCTCCACAGCGTCCCCGTTACAGTTAGCTGTAGCTGCAGCAGCTCTACAGTCAGGGTCACAGTCAGCTCCTCAGCCACCTGTAGCTCCAGCCTCTGTCTGGTCCCAGTCAGCCCCTGTAGCTATTCCTTGGTCCCAGTCAGCCCCTGTAACTCTCCCTCGGTCCCAGTCAGCCCCCGTAGCTCTCCCTCGGTCCCAGTCAGCCCCCGTAGCTCTCCCTCGGTCCCAGTCAGCCCCCGTAGCTCTCCCTCAGTCCACAGTGTCAGCTGTTTCTGTACCCTCTCAGTGAGCTCCCTCTGCTTTAGCTTCAGTTCCATCAGTGCCTGCTTCAGTTAGCTCCGTAATCCCCTTGGTCCCTCCGGTCAGTTCAGTTTTGGTCTCCTCATCTTCAGTCTCAGCTCCCTCAGTTCCTGTCTCAGTCCCCTCAGTTCCGATTCCTGTCTCAGTCCCTTCAGTTTTGGTCCCAGTACCCTCAGCTCCTGCTCCCTCTGTAATTTTGGATCCCTTAGTTCCCCCAGGGTCAGCTTTCCCTCAGTTTCAGTCAATGTTGTCAGCTTCCCCGCAGTCTGAGTCAGTTCCAGCAGCCCCCAAGCAACCTCAGTCAGAGCCCCCAGTGTCAGCACTACTAACCGTCGGAGGAGACGGCTGCGCGCCCTGCAAAGCAGCCCCAGTCGTCGGAGGAGACAGCTGCGTGCCCTGCAAGGCAGCCCCAGTCATCAGAGGAGAAGGCTGCGCACCCTGCAAAGCAGCCCTAGCCTGCGCATCCAGTGCCCGAGTGCCCGGAGGGTCCCGTCCGCAACTGGTTCAAAATGCTGCTGCACGCCTATTGATGGGATCGCGAAAGAGAGAGCATATTACCCCTGTTTTATCCTCACTGCACTGGCTGCCCGTGTATTTTAGAGTTCATTTTAAAATCCTTTTATTTGTTTTTAAGTCACTTCATGGCCTTGCCCCACCTTATCTTTCCGAGTTGCTGCATGTACATACCCCTTCCCGGTCACTCAGATCAGCTGATCGGCTTTTTCTGGATGTGCCGAGGACACAGCGGAGGCTCAGAGGAGACAGAGCCTTTGCTGTGGCAGCTCCAAAACTCTGGAACGCTTTGCCAATAGAGATTAAACAGGCCTCTTCATTGGCCACGTTTAAGTCTGCTCTTAAGACCCACTTGTTTCGTTTGGCCTTTGATTAAAAGTAGCGGCTGTCTATTGAAATTTGTAATTTATTTATTTCTAGGATAAATTATGCTTTTTATTATTGGTTTTATTTGTGTGTATTATGTTATTGATTTATTGTTAGGATAAATCATGCATTTTATAGTTGTTTATTTGTGTGTAAATTTTTAAATCTTTTATCTTTTGTAAATTTTAATTTTCTCTTGTCCAAATGTGTTTTATGTACAGCACTTTGGTCAGTGGTTGCTGTTTTTAAAGTGCTTTATAAATAAACTTGGCTTGGCTTGGCTAATATCCCCTCACCTAGTGTCAGCTGCAGCATCTTCCCCCAAGTCGCTCACGTCAGAGCTTCAGTTAGCCATAGCAGTGGCTTCCCAGTTTACGTCACAGCCTTCAGCGTTAGCTACAGCAGCTTCTCAGTCATTGCCCCAGTCAGCTCCCCTGTCACCATCATCCTCACCACCACCAGATACACCCAAACCATTCCCAAGGTAGCCCCAGCTGTCCAGGGAGACAGCTGTTCAGCCTGCACCACAGCCCTCAGCACCACCTCAGCCTGCACTTCATCGGTCTTCACCACCTTCAGACTCACCTGAACAATCCCCAAAGCAGCCCCAGTCGTCGGAAGAGTTGGCTGCGCGCTCTGCAAAGCAGCCCCAGTCATCGGAGGAGATGGCTGCGCACCCTGCAAAGCAGCCCCAGTCATTGGAGAAGACGGCTGCGCGCCCTGCAAAGCAGCCCCAGTCGTCGGAGGAGACGGCTGCGCGCCCTGCAAAGCAGCCCCAGTCGTCGGAGGAGACAGCTGCGTGCCCTGCAAGGCAGCCCCAGTCATCAGAGAAGGCTGCGCACCCTGCAAAGCAGCCCTAGCCTGCGCATCCAGTGCCTGAGTGCCCGGAGGGTCCCGTTGAGCCAGAGCCCATGCTGAAGGGTCCTGCTCAGCCAGAGTCCGCGCTGGAGGGTCCCGCTCAGTCTGAGCCCCGTCCTGCGCCTCGTCCGGAGCCCGAGGGTCCCGAGGCATCCGCTCAGTCTGAGCGTCCCAAGGATATATTTCAGGTCACGCCTCGTCACTGCTGCGCGGCAGGCCCCCTGTCCTGTCTCGTCACCGCCGCCGCTGGGAGCGCGGTCGGCCTTCTGTCTCGTCTCACCGCCGCTGCTGCTGGGAGCGCGGTCGGTCTGCAGCCTCATCTCACCACCGCCGCTGCTGGGAATGCGGTCGGCCTCCAGCCTCGTCTCGCCACCACCACTGGGAGCATGGTCGGTTTCCCAACTTGTCTGGAGTCAGCTGTCAGGTCCCATTGCCTGGGCTGCCCCCTGAATTTTTGAACTGTTTCCCCTTGCCAATTGCTGTTTTTGTTTTGTTTTTGCTCTTGGCTGGGACGTCTCCTTGGACTGTTTCGCCTCTGCTCTGCCTCATTTATATGCCCCGCTTTGGACTGTTTTCCGGCTTTGTGCTGTCGCCTTTTGTTTTGGACCTGAGTTTTTTTTTTTGTTTTGTTTTGTTTTGTTCCTGGGCTTGCTTCCTCTGTTGCTCCCTGCCTGGGTTTTGTTTTGGTTTTTGATTTTGGTTCCTATCCTGTGGTTTTGTTGCGTTTTTGGACTGTTTCCCTGGCGTACTTCCTGATCTATTTTGAGTTGTTTGGTCTCCTGGGTTTTGTTTGGTTCAGTCCCTCTGTCCGGTTCCCCCTCCTCTCGCCCTGGTCTGGTTTTTCTTTTGTTTTGGTTTTGGCCATCGGGAGCCGGCCCTTGTGTGTGTGTGTGTGTGTGTGTGTGTGTGTGTGGAAGGGGGGGGGGGGGGGGGTACTGTCATGATCCTGGGCCATGTGCCCAGTATTTTGTGTTTAGTTCTTTTGGTTTCTGTTTTCGTTGAGCCCTTGTTATGTTTTCCAGTTTGTATTGGGTTTTGTTCCTTCATGTAGTTCCTGTCTTATTTTGGTACTGTCTGATTTCTAGTGTAGTGTGTTTAGCTTTCCTTCCTGTGTCTCCCTCCCAGGTGTTCCTTATCCCCTCGTTACCTAGTGTGTTTATATTGTCTGTGTTCCAGTCAGTCCTTGTCACATCATTGTCATCAGTGCTCGTCCTGCGGTCTTCAGTCAGTCAGTCAGTTAGTTAAAGTTTGCTCCCTTTGTGTGTCTGCAACCCTATCTCCAGCATTAAAGCTGTGTTTTTGAGTTTACCCCACGTCTCTGGTGTCTGCTTAGAGGTCCTCACTCCTGACAGCCACAGCAGTTCATGACAGAAAGAGTCATTAAACATACTTAGAAGAGGGTCAGTTAAGAGGCTATGAAACTCTTTATAAAAATTCCATCTAGCCCAGGGCTTGTAGCCTTTTAATTGCCTTTTAATTGCGTCTATCAGTTCTTTTTTAGATACAGGACCATGAAGACTCATTTTCTAATCTTCGGACAGACAAGGGAGCTTAAGAGCAGAGAAAAACTTGTCCATTTTCTCAATTGCATTAGACTGTAGTTCAGATTTATATAGATTTTCATAAAAGTTCTTATTAATTTTTGCATTATCGAAAGTTTGTTTTCCTGGGTCATCTATGACCGAAGGGCAGAGATGGAAAGTAACGAAGTACAAATACTTTGTTACTGTATTTAAGTATGTTTTTCAAGTATCTGTACTTTACTTGAGTATTTATTTTTCTACATTTTACTTTTACTCCCTACATTTTTACACAAATATCTGTACTTTCCTTACATTTTCAAAACAGACTTGTTACTTTTGGTTTAATGCATTGGAGAACAGTTAATTATTTTGTGTCACTATGTGTGTTCAAACATCAAAATGATTTAATTCAAAACAGAGGGAACAATAACACACACAAGACAGTCTGACTGGTTATTGATATACATGTGACTGATGCAGAAAACGATAAATGCAAAGTGCAAGAAGCATGAACATGAGGCTAAGACATGTCGTCACAGAGAATAGTAAGGTTAGGGATGGTGCAACAGGAAATGAAAACGCTAATGAAGAAGACTCAACAGACAGAAAGCGTTAATCCTTTAACAGCAGTGACCGGTGCCAATGCACCTGTAACCTGTCCTTATTTGCTGCGATCAGCTGAACAGCGCCAAGCGTATCATTGCTGAAACGTCTGGTCAAAAGCACTTTGAATTACATGACCATTTGTCGTATTTGAAAAATTTAAACGGTTTCTGAAAGCTCCGAAATTGGAGAGGGAACTGGCTGCAGGCAAGAGGGTGCCGCCATACCTCAATTCCATTCTGGAACTCCACAGGAAGTTGGTCTTCATCATGAGTTTATCACTGGTAAATTGCCGGAGTCACTTCCTGATCCGACCTCTAGTCCAGTTGGTGGCGGTAATGCCCCTCTAAGCTGGTTTGCCAACTGCCATTGTTTTTGGAAATTTTTGGTTTTCTGACACTTTTGGATAAAAAACTGGCCCAAGGTCAACATAAAAGACCTGAAAATGTAAAGTAACTAACTGTAAAAATGAAGCCAGCATATTTAATTATTTTAAATCTGCTGGCTACATTACATGGAAAAAGCACAGGAAGCAGACCCACTTCCGCCGTAAACGTCACGTGACTTCTGGTATGGAACAACTTCCAGTATGGAAGTGACTCCGGCAATTTACCCGTGATAAACTCATGATGAAGACCAACTTCCTGTGGAGTTCCGGAATGGAGTTGAGGTATGGTGGCACCCTCTTGCCTGCAGCCGGGTACTCTTGGGGGAGAAATTGTGCTTCACACCCAATATAGTGTTATTATGGTAATAGTCTGCAACTGGCGGCACCTTTTATTTACCATGGGCCAGTGGTAAATAAAAGGTTAATAAAGGTTTAAATAAAAGGTTAAATCATCTGTGGCCTTACCTGTGGGAGATGTTCCAAATCGTTGGCTGCAAAAATGACTCATGGAGAATGCGGTGTGAGTTATGTCTCCTGAAAAAAACAGGAACTGCTGGCATTCAAGATCTCCCCAGCGAATTTGAAAAAACATATCGAGGTAAGAAGATTCTTTTTATTGTTATTAGAGAACTTACTGAACATCAACTTGTCTGTAATGTTAGGAATGCTTTCAAAGCATGTTATTTGTTTGCAAGCATTAAAAAAGTAAGGCTAAGCTAGTGCTAACTCGGTATTGAAATTGAAGACTACATCTACATTTAACCTTCCTGAATATATGGGCCATTGATGTATACAGTTTTGTGTGCCAGTACATCATTGTTTAAAATAGTTTATTCAGTTCATGAACAAAATGACTTTATATTATGAAACCTTCATAGTTTGAATGCATTTGTAGTGCATTTAAATTTTATAGATAGTCTTTTATATTTTGGCATCTAAAACAGACTAATAAGACTATAAAAAATGGTCTTCAAATGATCATAAATTCAAAATAAAATATGCTAAATTGCCTTCTTTGTTGTGTGTCTGCGGCTTGCATAGAAATCTTGTTACTGCTAGAGAAAGCATGTGAATCACCTGGAGAGATACAAAAGCCTCACTTCAACTGCTGTGACAAGGAGATCAATGTTAGATGAAGGCCCTTCATCCAAGCAGCTTAAACTGTGGGAAACCAAGAGCCTGTCACAGAGAAGTGTAGGTGAAGCCATTATTAACTTCATTATCCAAGGTCTGCACCCTTTGAGTATTGCTGATCAACAGGGCTTCAAGTCTCTTGTGCATCACTTAGAACCAGATGTGGCTGTAATGTCTCGTGGTACAGTGAAAAATAGAGTTGAAAAAGCAACCTTGGAAATGAAGAATAATCTAAAGGCTGCCGTGAGTAGGGATGGGAATCGAGAACTGGTTCTTGTAAAGAACCGGTTCCCCGTAATTCAATTCCTTTGAATCGTTAGTCTGCTTGCTTAACGATTCCGCTTATCGATTCGACTGACGTGAGGACGAATTTACGTGATTACATCACACACGCCTTATTTGGTTCGGAATATATCCAACAGTGTCATGACAGAAGCATCAAGATAAAAAGCATTACAAAATTATGTTCACAGTGTTTCAGCAACAGCAGCAGCTGTTTTACGTGCAGCCTGTGCACACAGGAAGCGCCAAAAGGCAGAGCCGTTACTGAGACGGTGAGCTCGGATGGAGTGAAAGGAAATGTTTTTCTCGCGTCCAAAGCAGCAGCGCTTTTCCCGCAACCACCGTTAAAACCTTTACTTTGAAACAGCTGGAGGTCCTTCATCAACCACCTGATCAGTAAGTGAAGAACAGGGAACTTTGTAGCTGCTCCATAGTGTTGTAGTACTCAAGATCGGTCTTGGTCTAGAGACCGCTTTATGATGGTCTCGGTCTTGTCATGGACTCGGACATTGCTGACTCGGGATTTTATTTCAAGACCAGTCAAGACCACAGCTCTGGAAATATAACTAAATTGCCAGAATATTGTCCAATTTATTTGTTAACATCTTTGCTTTTATTGGATGCAAAGTGTACTGATTCAAATCCAACAAAGATTGCGCTCCTCCGCCCTTTCCCGGGAGCGCAGCCCCGCAGACGCCGCCCGGCTAGGTCACTGCTATTATAGCTGCTTACGCCTGTATCATTTCACTGCAGTTTGCAATCTACCACAGAGCACGGACAGTTTCATTCACAATGTGTACGTTTGATCTCACTATGGTCATGTGTGTACTACATAAATCGAAATAACAACCCGCATGAACACGAACTGAAAATTTAATGGAAGTTTTAGGGCTGCAATAATTCTTGGAGTAACTCAATTCAATTATCAAAAATCCTCGACACAAATTTGCTGCTTTGATGTTTTGTTTCAACTGTGCAGGTGTCTCCGTGTAAGCGGAGCATTTCCTCCACATTAGTTCTCTGTTGGTGCAACTGATTTCTGTCATTTGGAAAAAAAACAAAGCAAAAACGACCTGATAGGTTCAGATGATTTTAATAACTCAGAGAACAAACAACTCTTTTTGAACTTGCGCAAGGAGGAGAGATCCGTTCCTTGAACTCAGCTCGCGGCTGAGCGGAAGTGATCTGTCCCAAAGGACGGCTTCCTGCGCAGCGCTTTTATTCGGACTTTCACAATAAGATCATGTGGGTTACACCAAATGCAGTTTACAGCATGTAATAAACAACATTCTTGGCTTTTTCCTTACCATATATGGTAGTAGGTATCCTGTGGAATGTGCATGTAACATGGCGTATATGAGACACGTATCCTATGTGTGTATTCTCTGCAGGCTTAAGACAGCCTGCAGGTAACTACAACTTCCTTTGTTAAAAATGTCACCACGTGTTTCCATTTCAAACATAAAAACAACAGTATCATATGTACATAAAACAACTTATAAAAAATATATAAACAGAAGGTATGATAATTCATAATAAACAGAATGGAATTTTTACCATAACTCCAACACGACCCTTTAACACGAGTGGATCGCTGAGATGTTTTTCCACGCCCCCACTTCTCTGTGCTGTGAGTGCGCGTGTTTGAATATGTGCTCGTGTGTTGTGCAGAGCTGTTATTTTTTCTTTACGTCAGCTGTAGCCACCAGAACAGACCTATAACCACAGTGTACTGGGGAAAGGGGGGCTGCCATTAGCACTAGCAATCGTTCGGTGCCCCCCCACCCCGTTCAGTACAGAGGGGCTCCGTCAAAATGTTTTTTATCTTTAATCCCTGTTTAGTGACTAAAAATAGAGCTGCAGTAGAAACGGAATTTGGAGGATGCTTGTGAATAAAAAGCATTACAGCATTAAGCCCATTCAGCCCCCAGTTTTTCAACAAAACCACAACAGCAACTGTTTTACCTGCAGTCTGTCAGCATACCCAGCAAGCGCAAAGAGGCGAAGCCGTTACTGAGAGGGTGAGCTCAGGTGGAGCGAAAGGAGCACTTGTTCCTGTAACCACCTTAAAACCTTTACTGGGAAACAGCTGGAGGTCCTTCATCAACCACCTGATCAGCAACATGAAGAACAGAGAACTTTGTAGCTGCTCCATCCACCCTGTTTGTTTCACACAGAGAAACATCTGCAGTACAGAAGTTAAAATATGCAGATGAATTTTTAAAATGAAAAATTATCTTTTATCCAATTACTTGATTAATTGACAGAGTAATCAATTGAATACTTGATTACTAAAATAATTGATAGTTGCAGCCCTACTTGTATTCAGAAAGCCATAGTCAAACATTAGTTTTCAGCACCAGTAGAGCTATGAAAGGCCTTCAAGAATAAAAAACTATAGTTCCCAGCAAGATGATGTCACTTCCTGTTGTTGCATTAAAAATGTGATAGTTTATGCTCACAACATGGTGGCTGATATTCAAATGTAGGAAATGCTTTTAGCAGCTGAGGAATCTGGATTGTGTTTTTGTTGTGTATGTTTTTTTATGCGATTTCTGCAAACACATTAGTGGAAGGACACGGCACTCTGGGACACATTAAATGCATGATATATAAATATAACTTTTCTGGATTATATGCAAAAATTATCACTATCAATCTAATAAGGCCTGATTTAGAGTTCTAATTGGTTCTATGTACATAACCAAAAATCCTCTCTGAACCAAACCTGACATGCGCCTCGAGAAATGTAACTACACGTCCAAAAAAACTGATTACTGCCTAGGCTTCAGAGGTGCTTTCCAGTTACATCTTAGGCCCCATCACTCAATTAACAAGCGGAAGCGGCATTTAGCGGTTAGCATTAGCTTACTAATTAGCATTAGCGTTAGCGCTGGGGTGAGAAATATTTCTTGCTAGAACCCTGAAGTTACCATGGCAACCACCAATGGAAACGGCAGAGAAGTAAGTAAGTTGTTTCTCCACCATTAGTACATTGAGCTAGTGGTGGGCAGATCGATTCTAATATCGATAATATTGATACCAACGTTGGTATTGGTATTGATCAATATCAGTGTAATGAGATCGATACTTTGGCTTCAGTTTCTCTCCTGTATGCAGTGCTGCAGTTTCATCAAAGATGCGAGCTGACTGTCTAAGTGTCGCTCCTGTCACAGCGCAGAGCACTTTGCTCCTCACCTCCCCACAGTGGTTTGTTATACTGTCATGTGACACATAACATATTTTATTTTGGGAAAAAAAAGGATTTTGCTATGAAACATTTAAAGCAAATTTAAATTTAAGAAAAAAGGTTATTTAAGAAAAAATCTAGAAAATTAGTGAATGAAGGAACATTTTTTATTATTTTTTCTTATTATAATTTCTGAACAATTTACCTGGGAAAAAAGTTTGCACTTCATTTATGAAAAAAAAACCCAGACATCAACGTATGGGGAAAATTGTTTTGTTAATGTTCTATTGTTTCAGAACAATAACTTTTATTTTGATAAAGTATTTTCTACTTACATATAAACTTTGCCCAATTCTATCCTGGGTTTTAACTAATTAATGATCCAAAGGAGAAAAAAATCTCAAACCAGTTAAACTTCATGAAAATTCTTAATAATTATTAAAGTATTGGTATCAGTATCTGTGATAATGGCCCTGTGTTTACTTGACATAGGATCGATACCAAATCTTTAAGTATCGCACACAACTACATTGAGCAGTACATACAAGAGGAGTGATTGACAGTGCTAAGACCCTCCTCCTGGCTCTGATTGGTTGTTTTTGACTGGGAGCGGTTCAGGGAGGAGGTGGAGGAGCTCGATTTTTTTTTCGCAGATTATCGGTCTCATACTGTCGTGACATGGGGACAGTTTTAACAAATATGTAAAAGCCAGGTTTTTTTTATAAAAGTTACATACTGCAGCTTTAATCTGTATAAGATTAAAGGCTTTAGTTCTTACTGTCAATGAGTGTTTGCCATTTTTTCAGTTGTACACATTTAGCTATGTGGTTTTGAAATAGCACCCATTTTTACAAAGATTGTTGGTTTAAAAACAACATAACTTTATGCATTGTTTATGAAAGGCAGAGAAAAGTTAAGACTATCGTGATGAACTATGAATAATTGTTTTACATTCTGTGATAAATGATGGAATATTAAATAAAGATGGTTATATTTATTTGAGCTGTGAGTGTTTAATATCAGGATGATTCTATGGTGTTGGAATTATGGTATAAATTCCATTCTGTTTATTATGAATTATCATATCTTCTGTTTGTCTATTTTCTATAAGTTGTTTTATGTACATATGATACTGTTGTTTTTATGTTTGAAATGGAAACACGTGGTGACATTTTTTACAAAGGAAGTTGTAGTTACTTGCAGGCTGTTTTCAGCCTGCAGAGAACACACACATAGGATACGTGTCTCATATACGCCATGTTACATGCACATTCCACAGGATACCTACTACCATATATGGTAAGGAAAAAGCCAAGAATGTTGTTTATTACATGCTGTAAACTGCGTTTGGTGTAACCCACGTGATCTTATTGTGAAAGTCCAAATAAAAGCGCTGCGCAGGAAGCCGTCCTTTGGGACAGATAACTTCCGCTCAGCCGCGAGCTGAGTTCAGGGAACGGATCTCTCCTCCTTGCGCAAGTTTGAAAAGAGTTGTTTGTTCTCTGAGTTATTAAAATGATCTGAACCTATAATTTTTTGGTCCTTCCAGAGCCGGAGCGGGATAGTTTGCTGACTGACGCTGGAGGAGAAGAACACCGCAGACTGTCAACAGCCAGGATCATCAGCTGACCTGAAGAAAGCCCTGGGACGTGAATTCGTGACCAGGCCGGTGATTAGATTCGCTCCTCCAGCGCCGTTCATCACTCTCCCGGAGTCCGAGGGGACGTAACACCAACAGTAACAAAGGTATGTGAAAGCTGCACCTTATAAGTTAGGTTAACTCGCCGAAAAGAGTTCATTATTACCAGCAGTTACCGCTGTGTTCTCGGAGCTCGGGGAAGCACTGGTCTGCTCGGGCTGGAAAACGTAAAAACTCCAGCAGTTACCGCTATACTCTCGGAGCTCGGCCCAGAAATTAATTTCTGGACCAGGGAGGTATAGGTCTGCTCGGGCTGGAGGAAATAGGATACCCCAGTGGTTACCGCTGCACTCAGGGAGGTGCAGGTCTGCTCGGGCTGGGAAGATGGTACCGTAGGTTGACTTCCGCCGAAAGGGAAGGGTAATTTGGTGTTCTCAAAAAGAGAAAGTAAATTGGTAACTCTCGCTGGAAGGAGAGATTTATAATTTGGCCCAAAATTTGGACTTTAGATACTCTCGCCGTAACAGAGATTTAAAATAGGCGCCGAAAATACGCATACGTGTGTGAATGTGAGTGAATGAGAGAGTGAAAGCCGCCCCTTTTGAAGTGGAAGTAGTGGCACAAAGGGAGTACACAGTGAGGGCGGATTTATTATTAGGTCCCAGAAGGACACGTGGTCCGATCGGGACAAAGCACGGGGAGTAAAATGGGGATTATGGACAGCAAACCGAGTAAGCCTGCCCTAGAAGGGGATTTAAAATATGTGGAGAGATACTCTCTGGGCAGCACAACGTTTTGCGATAAATGAAAGAAAAAGTATGGTTTTAGTGGAAAGTTGGAGTTAAGGGTATGTGAACATTTGGTGGGAAATTTAAAAATAAGTGTGGCAACAAAGGAAAGGAAGAGAAAAGTTGAAAAAGAAAGACAGTTAATGGTGGCAAAACGTGGTTGGAACAGGCACAAAAAAGGGCTGCGGGTAGACAACAAAAGAAGGGAAAACAAACTTCCTGCAATGTGCATGCTGCATTGTTAAGGCCAGAGGATGAGATGGTTAGGCCTTGTAGGGTGCAACCCCCACCTCAACCACCTTTTCCAGATCGACCACCTCCCCCGCAGTTACAGGGGGCAGTTGGTGGTTCACAGGTTGAGGAGGAGGGGGAGTTAGTGCAGCAATTAAATTTAACAGCAGGAAGGATGGTCCTTAGAAGTCATGATAAGAACAAACAAACAGGGAATGTGGTTGCCCTGGTACAAGGAGGATATCCAGATTTAGAGCCCCTACTGTGTAAATATGGTGTGAAGCATTGCTCGGGGGCTGCGAGTTCTGATTGTTCTGTGAGACACTCAGACTCTTTAGGGCCGCCAGTAAACACATTTCCTATGGTGGAGGTAGCTAATCCACATAGGGGTGTTGGTAATGATAATGCACAAACAATCTTTGTTTTTAGACCGTGGACAAATGTAGAAATGTTGGAAGCAGTTAAAGGTCTGACATCTCACAAAACTAATGTAAACTTGTGGGCAACAGAGGTTGCAGGGTTACAAGCCTCGTTCAATTTGAATGGGGATGAAATGGTTTCTGTATTCAGAAACCATTTTAAACATGATTGGGGAAGAGTGAGAGGAGATTTCACTGGGAAAGATGCAGGGGGAGTAACACTGCCTCATGATTCAGTTGCTCTACGGCAGGGAATTCAGGGAGTAGTGTTGCAAACTAGAAACACACTGATTCCACCCCCAAATTATGACAAAATCCATCACTGCAAACAGAAAGACGGAGAGGGTGTTTTTGAATTTAGGGAAAGATTAGAGGAAGTGTTTAAAGCACACAGTGGCATACCAGAGGACCAAGACCCAAATGGTCCTTATCAAAGGCAACTTAAACAAGCATTAATGTCTGGTTTCCACCCAAAGTATTCTGATTTCATACGCAAACATAATGTAAATCATGCCACAGACACCCTCATGGAAACTATGAATTGGGCTCATCATGCAGAAGACGTGATAAAATAAAAAAAGGATAAAAAACCAGTGCAAGTTTTTTATAATCATGACAGCCAAACAGATAATTTTGTAACTCAAGTGTTTCTGGTGGGAGATCAAAGGTCTCAAAGAGCAGAATTTAAATCAGGAGGTAGAGGCAGAGGCCGGGGAAGAGGCCGTGGTCAGTTTAACAGACCTGTCCCCAGGGGAGACGGCTGTTGGCTGTGTGGAAAAGAGGGACACATAGCTAGAGACTGCAGGAACAGGAGGTTTAGGGATCCTCCATACAATCCAGGCTACAACAGCTCTACATGACTAGGTGGAGTTTCAGATGACATTGAGGTTACCAGTGTTGATCTGAAGCTAATATTAGCTGCAATCTCCACACCAGGTCAAAAACCTTTAATAACCCTCTTGGTAAATGGCAAAACAACTGAATTTCTGTGTGACTCAGGTGCAGATAGAACAGTGGTGAAGGAACACATCCCAAAATGAAAAGAATCTAAGAAGAGAGTTTTTGTAAAATCAGCTAATGGGCAATTAAGTGCCCTACCCCTTTCAGCTCCAGTGATAATTAGTGACCCAGAGACAGGAGTTTACAGTCAGGGCCCTGTGGTGTTGAGTTTAGAGTGTCCAGTGAATTTGTTAGGGCGAGACATGCTTCAAGCTCTGGGAATTGCTATAGTTCCCACTCCAATGGGAATGCAGACTACAGTGGTAAATCAGGTTCATGAGGTAGAAGAGCTACCTCAGACTTATTACTACTGGAGCCTGGATTTTCCAAAATCAGATCTTGCTCAAACAGGCAGAGAGTTATTAAATTTAATAGCTTCTTACCTAAAATCAGGGAGTGATTTACAGCCTCCTGAAACTATGCACTGCACTCTCAGGTACAAGCAGACTCCAGGCCCAGACCAAAGCTATGCAGAAAAGGTTAGGAAGCTGCAGACTCAGAAACTGAACTTGCATACTCTCTATGTGTTAAAACGAGAGTATAGTGGAGTCGTTGTAACTTTGACTCCTGAAGCCCAAAGTCTGTATTCCTTCAATCCATTTTTATCAGTACCTCATGTGTCACTGTCAAAACCTCCTACAGCTAAATGGGAAGATGTGGGCCAGCTTCTGTGCGACGCTGAAAAACTTACAGACTGGAGGGACATGGGTCAAGGTCAGTGGGAATCCTCTGATGGCCAGGTACAGAAAATCGAACTACAGTGGACAGTCATGACTAAAGTCCATGAACACACAAATAGCTCCACACCAGCCTGATCGATGGTAAACATAGAAAGTTTTCCAGAATTACAAATACTTCCTGATAGTTTGTGGTCAAAGGGAGCAGCAGATGTAGGATTATTAAGTACCGCCGACCCAGTAATTATTAAACCAAAATCTGATTACAGACCTTATGTACGTCAATATCCACTTAAACCGGACGCACAGGCAGGGATAGAACCAGTCATCATGGAGATGCTGAAGGCAGACATATTAATTGAAAAACCTGATGCTCGTTGTAATACCCCTATATTCCCAGTAAGGAAACAAGGAACAGATAAATGGCATCTAGTGCAGGATTTAAGAGCTGTGAATCAAGCTGTACAAACTAGAGCACCCTGTGTTCCAGACCCACATACACTGCTAAATCAGTTGACCCCTGACAAAAAATGGTTTACGGTTGTGGATCTCAGTAATGCTTTTTTCTCGATTCCTTTACATGAGGATTCACAGGACTGGTTTGCCTTTACATACAAGGGGAAAAAATTCTGTTATACACGTATGGCTCAAGGATTCACGGATAGCCCCACAATCTTTTCACAAGCTATTGCAAATTGCATGTCGCAGCTGTTAATAGCAAAACATTCCCAAGTATTGACTTATGTGGATGACATTCTCATAGCATCAGACACAGAGGAGCATTGTAGAACACAGTCATTAGAAGTGCTACAACACCTGGCAAAAACAGGAAATAAAGTCAGTTTGGAGAAGCTGCAGTGGGTGCAAAGGGAAGTAAAGTATTTGGGACACATTCTTTCACAGCAAGGGCGAAAGCTTCTGGAGTCTCGGAAAACAGCCATCATGCAGGCACCCAAACCACAGACAAAGAAACAGATGTTGGCATTTTTAGGCTTATGTAATTATTGTAGAGCCTGGGTTCCAAACTACGCACAAATGACACAACCATTGTTTTCAGTTATACATGATGTGCCCATGGCAATGTCTGAAAATGTAAAATGGACTCTAGAAGCTGAACAGGCATTTACTGAAGTTAAGCAAGCTTTAACTACAGAAATAATTCTGCCCTTACCAGATTATTCAAAACCATTTGTTCAAACTGTAGATTGTAAAAATGGTTTCATGACTTCAGCCTTGTTGCAACCCTTTGGTGACAAACTGCGACCTATTGCTTACTATTCTAAACGTTTAGATGCAGTGTCAAGAGCACTCCCACCTTGTGTGCAAGCGGTATGTGCAGCAGCAATGTCAGTGGAATCTTCGAGTGAGTTAGTTTTGTTTCATCCACTGACATTGAAAGTACCACACGCGGTCTCAGTTCTGTTATTACAAAGTAAGATTACTTTCCTTTCACCAGCAAGACATTTAAGCTGTATTGCTCTGCTACTATCTCAGCCGCATATTATAATTGAGCGTTGTACTTCTTTGAACCCTGCTACATTGCTTCCTACTCCAGAAGATGGAGAACCACATGATTGTAAAGCTATAACAGAGCAAAATAGTAAACCAAGGGAGGACTTGTTAGATATGCCATTAACAAAAGGCGACGTGGTGTATATAGATGGGTCAAGCAGGAAAAATGACAGAGGTATTACAGAAACGGGGTATGCAGTAGTAACTGACAAACAAATCATTAAGGCAGAACAACTACCATCTCATTTTTCCGCCCAAGCAGCGGAACTTATAGCTCTCATAGAAGCCTGCTTACTTTATAAGGATAAGACTGTGACAATTTATACAGATAGCCAATATGCATTTTCAACAGTACATCTTTTTGCAGCCCAGTGGGCAAGAAGGGGAATGCAGACGTCTACAGGTCAGCCAGTGAAACATGCTACATTGTTAAAACAGTTACTCTTAGCCATTATGAAACCCAAAAACATAGCTATTTGTAAATGTGCAGCCCACACTGCGGGCAAAGATCCTGTCACCTTAGGAAATGCCTTTGCAGATAAGATAGCTAAGGAAGCGGCTCAGGGCCTTTATGGCCACAGCGACACATACTTACATATACAAGAGCCAATAAGTTAGGAGGTTTTACAGGACATGCAAACACAAGCCCCGAAAGCAGAAATAGAGCAGTGGCTTAGGGATGGTGCGACACTGAAGGATAACATTTATCATATTAATGATAAACCGGTACTCCCTAAAGCCCTTTTTAAAACTGCAGCATTATTGAGTCATGGGCCTTGCCATGTCTCAACAGGGGGGATGATAGATATAATAAGTAAATATTTCTATCAAAAGGCTTTAATAACTATTCAAAAAATTTTTGTACAGCATGTTTAACTTGCTGTAAAAATAATCCACAGGGTAATCTGAGACCAAGAAGGGGTAGATTTCCAACACCTTGTTATCCTTTTCAGTTCCTCCACATGGATTTCATAGAACTGAATCAATGTAGGACATATAAGTACTGTTTAGTACTTGTAGACCCCTTTACAAAATGGGTTGAAATTATTCCATCAGCAAAAGCGGATGCACTGACGGTTGCAAAAGCCTTATGTAAGACCATAATTCCTAATTATGGCATTCCAGAGAAGCTGTGGAGTGATAATGGACCACACTTTGTAAATGAGATGGTGTATAAGGTCTCTCAGAATTTAGGCATTGAACTGAAGAACCATTGTGCATACCACCCACAGAGTGCAGGGCTAGTGGAAAGAACAAATGGAACGATAAAAATTAGATTGAGGAAAAGCATGGCAGAAACGGGGAGACCTTGGGTGGACTGTATAGACTTAGTGAAAATGTACATGCGCATAACACCATCAGAATTAGGACTTACTCCGTATGAAATATTATACGGCAGACCATTCAGGCTGCCTGTATATACGGAGGAAGAGAAGGCAGAAGAGAGCTGTGATTTGAGTGACTGGATGAGGAAATTTCTACAAAGCAAACAAGTAACTGATGCTAATAAACTGCCAGAAGCATCTTCTTTCTCTCCACAGGTGCCACTGATACAGCCAGGAGACTGGGTGCTGGTCAAGGTCATCAAACGGAAGTGCTGGTCAAACCCGAGGTGGGACGGCCCATATCAAGTTCTACTGACCACACCAACAGCAGTGAAAATCGCTGAAAGATCTACGTGGATTCATCTGAGTCACTGCAAGAAGGTGGAGCCACTTACTTCGGAGTAAAGGTGGAAGTCTGGTTACAAAGGGGGAAATTCCTTATAGTGGTTTTTTCGTCTCAACCCAGTGAAGAAAACAACTGATCCCTACTCCTTTAGAATGGCGCCCTTCTGCAGCTTCATAATTATTTTCAGCGTGAGCACACTGCTAGTTTTAGGAGGAACATCTTCATTAAATTACACCCAGTACCCACATGAATATGCAACCAATGAATGGTGGCAGTTAATGAATGTCACAGCTCATGTTAATAATCGGACAAATTGTTATGTGTGTGCACATATGCCAGTGGCAGGACACAATACTGGACTGAGGCCTTACAATGTTAGCTGGGAGCACTCATGGTGTCTCTATGGGTTGGCTACACATCCAGGGAGAAGAGCTAAATGGAGTGAAGCAAATTATACCACAATTCTTAATGTAAAGGGGATAAGTTCTCCCATTAATAGAAACTGTTCTATGTTAACAGATTTGCTCACTTGGCCTCAGTTAGCCAACCCCCTTCCTGAGGTGCTGATGTTGACTCATTTGCCAGAGAAAGCTTTTCCAGCATGTATTATAGCAAATGGAACCACCAAGGTGGGTAGATTACCAGCCACTCTCTGTAATGCTACCTATTCCTACTGTCCACCAACAGATGAGACAATGCCTGACCTGCCTCAAAAATATTGCTTGTCATAACAATCTAACTGTACGGAGGGAGGACTGTCAGTCTGACCTGGCCTACAGAATACAGATGGACACTGGAGAGCTGAGTCAGTGCTCACGAGTAGCACCAGGACCCAAGGGAACAAGAGTGTTAGCGGATTGGTATTTCATCTGTGGACACAAAGCGTACGTGTCCCTTCCCCCAGATTGGGGAGGCCTGTGTAGTGTTGCATATGTGTCAGATCATGTCTTTTTCATGCAGTACCAGGCCAGTCATCCACATCACAGAACTAAGCGACAGGCTGGAGAGTGGCTCACGAGCCATTCAGAAGTCCCAGAGGAGCTCCGGATCTGGGGAGTCGGAGCGAAAATTGCCCAGTCTATCTTTCCAGGAATTGGACTGGGATTTGTGTGTGACCAAGTGGAAATAAATCGCTATGCACTATTACGTGTGGTAGATGCAACCATAGCTCTAGGACAAGGAACTTTAAAAGAGTTAAGTTCACTCAGAGCAATGGTGATGCAAAACAGGATAGTATTAGATCTTTTGACAGCTTCCCAGGGTGGAGTGTGTAAGATCATTGGTAAGACATGTTGTACTTACATCCCAGATGAACATAATGCTGGTGGAGCCATAAGGGAGGCACTCGATAGACTGACTGAATTACAGAAATATGTACAACAGCACACTCAGGAAAGCCAGAGTGATTGGTTTTCCTGGCTAAATGCAGGAACTTGGTGGCAGGTATTGTTGAAATGCCTGACTCCTGTTTTGTGTGTGTTAGTGTTGATTTGTGTGTTTACAATGTGCATTCTGCCCTGCATCAGATCCATGATAACAAAGATTTTCACAGGTTATGTCGTGTCATATTTGCAGCTTCAGATGGTCGACCAAGGCGCTGAAATGCCTGAAGATATCTTGTAAATATGTATATATTTGGCAATGCATGAAACCCACACTGCAAATGTGCAAGCAAGTGGTGTGGCGTGGAAAAAGATGCCAGTGAAGTTATGATAAACAGGGGGGAAATGTTGGAGTTATGGTAAAAATTCCATTCTGTTTATTATCATTCCTTCTGTTTGTATATTTTCTATAAGTTGTTTTATGTACATATGATACTGTTGTTTTTATATTTGAAATGGAAACACGTGGTGAAATTTTTACAAAGGAAGTTGTAGTTACCTGCAGGCTGTTTTCAGCCTGCAGAGAAACATATAGGATACGTGTCTCATATACGCCATGTTACATGCACATTCTACAGGATACTTACTACCATATATGGTAAGGAAAAAGCCAAGAATGTTGTTTATAACATGCTGTAAACTGCGTTTGGTGTAACCCATGTGATCTTATTGTGAAAGTCCAAATAAAAGCGCTGCGCAGGAAGCCGTCCTTTGGCACAGATAACTTCTGCTCAGCCGCGAGCTGAGTTCAAGGAACGGATCTCTCCTCCTTGCGCAAGTTTAAAAAGAGTTGTGTGTTTGTTCTCTGAGTTATTAAAATGATCTGAACCTATCAGTCACACTGATCGGAGAGGAGGACTTCAGACAAGTCAGATGAGGGTGAGTTGCTTGATCACCAGAGAAGGGAAGTGAGATATCACGCATACACACACACACACACACACACACACACACACACGCATACACAACTCACACTCATTACTGGCGTCTAACACACAGCCTAGCACACGTGCAGGTTTCCTATAACATATTATTTCAATGCATCCATGTACAGTTGCATTAGAATTGTATAGGAAAATGCTTATGCTGAATTTAATTGTAAATGGGAAATTTTTTCTTTTTTGGTTGATTTGGGAGCAACAGATTCTACTATCCATGAATATGCATTATTTGTTTCATTTAAGTTAAGTGGGCGCCACATCTATTCAATATCTGCATTTGGGAATACAGTTAAAGAAGTTTTGCAGTGCCAAGCTCAGGCAAAACAGAGTCAGGACAACTGTACACTCATTCTCTTAGTGTCTAAAATGTTTTAGCTTTCAGGAGTAAAATTTAGTCCAACTTTGTCTGATTATATCTACCAGTGGAAACTGAGTCAGAGCTCATTTTTCTGCCCAAGCAGCAGAACTTATAGCTCTCATAGAAGCCTGCTTACTTTATAAGGATAAGGCTGTGACAATTTATACAGATAGCCAATATGCATTTTCAACAGTACATCTTTTTGCAGCCCAGTGGGCAAGAAGGGGAATGCAGACGTCTACAGGTCAGGCAGTGAAACATGCTACATTGTTAAAACAGTTACTCTTAGCCATTATGAAACCCAAAAACATAGCTATTTGTAAATGTGCAGCCCACACTGCGGGCAAAGATCCTGTCACCTTAGGAAATGCCTTTGCAGATAAGATAGCTAAGGAAGCGGCTCAGGGCCTTTATGGCCACAGCGACACATACTTCCATATGCAAGAGCCAATAAGTTAGGAGGTTTTACAGGACATGCAAACACAAGCCCCGAAAGCAGAAATAGAGCAGTGGCTTAGGGATGGTGCGACATTGATGGATAACATTTATCATATTAATGATAAACCGGTACTCCCTAAAGCCCTTTTTAAAACTGCAGCATTATTGAGTCATGGGCCTTGCCATTTCTCAACAGGGGGGATGACATAGATAATAAGTAAATATTTCTATGCAAAAGGCTTTAATAACTATTCAAAAAATTTTTGTACAGCATGTTTAACTTGCTGTAAAAATAATCCACAGGGTAATCTGAGACCAAGAAGGGGTAGCTTTCCAACACCTTGTTATCCTTTTCAGTTCCTCCACATGGATTTTATAGAACTGAATCAATGTAGGACTTATAAGTACTGTTTAGTACTTGTAGACCCCTTTACAAAATGGGTTGAAATTATTCCATCAGCAAAAGCGGATGCACTGACGGTTGCAAAAGCCTTATGTAAGACCATAATTCCTAATTATGGCATTCCAGAGAAGCTGTGGAGTGATAATGGACCACACTTTGTAAATGAGATGGTGTATAAGGTCTCTCAGAATTTAAGCATTGAACTGAAGAACCATTGTGCATACCACCCGCAGAGTGCAGGGCTAGTGGAAAGAACAAATGGGACGATAAAAAACAGGTTGAGGAAAAGCATGGCAGAAACGGGGAGACCTTGGGTGGACTGTATACTTTACTTTACTTACTTTACTCATTTTTAAAGCACTTTAAAAACAGCAACTGCAACAAAGTGCTGTACAATAAAAAGAGCAAAGACAACAAGAACAACAATAATAAAACAGGAAATACAAAATTAATAAGATCTCAATTTATACTAAAAGCCAGTGAATAAAAATGTGTCTTTAAAAAAGTTTTAAAAGTTGACAATGACGGGGCACTCCTGATGTGTAAAGGGAGATTGTTCCATAAAATAGGGGCAGAAATGCTAAAAGCTCTATCACCTCTGAGCTTTAACTTAGATCTTGGGACCTCAAGTAGCAGCTGATCAGCTGATCTGAGGCAGCGAGTTGGGAGATAAGGAGTTATTAGCTCAGACAGGTACGATGGAGCTAGACCATGGAGACATTTGAATACAAATAAAAGAATTTTAAAACAGACTCTGTAGTGAACTGGTAGCCAGTGTAGAGAAGCCAAAACAGGATAAATACGCTCCTTCCTTCCAACACCAGACAGGAGCCGAGCAACAGCATTTTGAATCAGCGGAAGTCGTCTGAGGGAGGACTGACTGATACCAAAATAAAGGGCATTACAGTAGTCAAGCCTAGTAGTGATCATAGCATGGATCACCAACTCCAAGTGCTGCTTAGAAAGGAGGGGCTTAACCTTAGTTAATGGTCTTAAATGATGAAAGCAAGAGCGGACTACTGCCCCAACCTGGCGATCAAATTTCAGTTCACAGTCAAGTTTGAAGCCCAGGTTAGACACAGTCTGCTTTAAGTAAGGGGCTAAGGGTCCCAGTTCAATTTTAGATGAATCCTGCAGGCTACTGGGACAGAACACTATCACTTCTGTTTTATTTTCATTAAAGCTTAAAAAATTAAGGGCCATCCATGCTTTAATGTCCTCCAAACAATAATGATTTAATCGAGGAGGCACCTCTCTTTAAGGACATATACATTTGAATGTCGTCTGCATAGCAATGGAAGGAAATTCCATGCTTCTGCAGAATTGAGCCCAAAGGCAGCAAGTAGAGAGAAAAAAAGCAGTGAGCCAAGAATTGAGCCCTGGGGAACCCCACAAGATAATGGGGCAGGTAAGGACTCTGCATCAGCTAGTTTAACAGATATAGACCTGCCAGACAAATAGGAACCGAACCATTTTAAAACAGTACCATGAAAGCCAACATGGTTATTTAAATGGGACAATAAGATACTGTGGTCTATTGTGTCAAAAGCGGCAGATAAGTCTAAAAGCACAAGGACGACATAGTTCCCAGAGTCATTAGCCCTAAGAACATAATTTAGAACCCTCACCAAGGCCGATTTGGTACTATGCTGAGCTTTAAAACCAGATTGAAATGTCTCTAAAATGTTGTGTTGGTCTAAAAAAGGCTTGATTTGAGAAAGGACGACTTTTTCTAGTATTTTGGATATAAAAGGCAGTTTGGAGATAGGCCTGAAATTAGCCAAAACAGTCTGGTCAAGGCTAGGCTTCTTAAGAAGAGGCTGTATCACCGCGTGTTTAAAACTCGCAGGGACATCACCTGACAACAGGCTACTATTTACAATGGTAAGGATAGAGTGCTCAATACTAGGGAAGACGTCCTTATAAAAGTAAGGGGGAATAATATCATGAGGAGAGCCCAATGGTTTCATGTGTTCGACTATGTTATTTAAAAAGGTCAAGTCTACTGGCTGAAACCTATCCACAATGGCCGAACATGGGGCCAAACAGGCAGGGTCATTTTCAGGTAACACAATAAGAGATCTTAAATTGGACACCTTACCAGTAAAGAAATTCATAAAATCATCGCAGGTTAAACCGCCCATCTCCCTAAGCAAGCACGGTGAAACATTAAGAACAGAGTCAATAGTTTTGAATAAGACACGCAGATTATGTTGATGAGCGAGAATAATCTTGGACAAATAATCCTTTTTGGCCTCCTTAATGGAACTTTGATAAAGATGCCAATATTTCCTGAGAAGCAGGAAGGAGGCTTGCAAATTGTCTTTTTTCCATTTACGTTCGGCTCGATGACATTTACGTCTGACCTCACGAACTTGATCATTGAACCAAGGTTCAGGTTTGGTCTTAGACTGCCTAAGTTTCATAGGAGCCAAGGTATTTAAGATTTCCAGGCAGGAGGCATCTAGCCAAAGACTTAATTGTTCTGTGTCCATATCACATGGAATGATAAGCTGCTCAAAGGCAGCAGAAAACAGATTGACAGAGAGAGAATTAAAAATCTGACGATAGCAAGCGGGGGCAAGTGGTTTAAGTGCAGCATCAGACAAGACAACATTAAATAAAACGGGCATGTGGTCAGAAAAGAAATTGTCTCCAATCAACAGATCAGAGACAGGCAGACCATAGGAAAAAACAAGGTCCAATGTATGACCATGGACATGTGTGGGATGAGACACCCATTGTGTCAAATTAAAAGAGTCAGCGAGATTAAGAAATTCATTCACCAACGGCTTAGTAGGACAGCAAATATGGATGTTAAAATCCCCAAGTATAAGCACACGGTCAAACTCAGTCATAAATCCTGTTAAGAAGTCAGAAAAGTCACTTACAAAGTCCTTATCGTATCTCGGTGGGCGATAGATAACGGCACATAGAACCGGATTAGAGCAATTTACCACACATACAGTGGCCTCAAAGCTCGACGTTGAAAAGGTACATGGTTTACACTTGAAGTGATTTCTGTGGATGATTGCTGTACCTCCACCACGTCCGGAGGACCGGGAGTAATTAAAATAAGAAAACCCAGGTGGGAGAAGTTCCACAAAGACGCTGGCGTCTCCGTCATCAGTCCATGTCTCCGTTAGGCAGAAAAAAATCCAAGTTGCTAGAGGCGATAAAATCCCTTAGGATATAAGTTTTGTTTGCCAGCGATCTGACATACGCCAAGGCAAATCTAACAGGGGCCGTGGTCAGCGGATTAGCCGATCGAGCCGCCCGGGAAAGAGACCTCAGGTTCTGCAAATTAATTCCACGTTGTCAGAGACCAGAGAAACAGGGGGAGCGCAGCTGAAAGCTCACCTCAGAACAGGAAACAGGCGTCAGAGTGGAAGCAATTGGGTCCAGAAAGCGGTGAGGTAAAGATAAGAATAATCCAGTTTTAGCCAAAGGAGGAGGAAAAGAACGTGCCAAAGTAATGGCTGCGGTCTGCAGAGAAAGCGGCAGAGTCCCGTATGGAGGTTCTTTGAGTACAAGAGCACAGATAGAATCGAAAGTCTTGTTGTGGATGATGAAAAATATGTGGAACACTTCTCAGTCAGGAAAAACCAGCAACATCAAAGTCCAGCTGAGAAGCGCACAACGGCTACAGAAACCGCTCTGATCCTACGAGGTAACCTGGCCTGCGCCTCTGGAGAAACGGGACTACTTGTCGGGTCCATGCAGCCCAGAACGTTGTGACTAAACTGTTTCGTCCTTGTGCGTTTCCGGCTACTTTATCAGTCAGAAAATAACAATCAGGAATAATAATCAAAGCATCAATATAAGGACTCACAACTGTCAGCAAATTCCTGGTAGGAGACTGCTGAAACTATCAAAATGGATGTGAAGGAATGAAGAAAGTGAAAAAAAAAACAAAAAAAAAAAAAACAGGGACAAATATGTTTGCAGCCAAAAAAACTGAGCACAAAGAGCGAGGACCAAAAAAGAAGTCCCAGCCTGCACCGCATATAAAACACCTGCACACGATCACAAGGTAATTAGCACACACAATCCAGCTACACAAGCATAAATGTGGACATGAGGTCGGCAACTTCCGTAGGTTATGTACAGAGGCCGCAAAGACCCTGCAAGTTTAATTAGCGAGCATCTAACCAAGCTAGCTCCAAAACAGAAGCAGCTTCAGGTGGTGAGAACATCAGGATGCAGCTGGATTTGAGCTTTGACTCCTTCAAAGAGTTTGTTTTTGTCAAACACCACATGTAGGTGTTGTTAATCTACTGCACTGATGCTGAAGTTTATTGTGGAGTTTATTGTAGAATTTATTGAGTTTGGGAGTTCATGTTTTTCTTTGTTTCTCCCTGTTGATGTTCATGTGTGTCCTTAATATTACACAAATTTAGCATGTCTTGTGAACAGTTGGTTGTTGAATATATTTCTTTAAACGGTATCTTTTGTCAAGTTTTCATTACACAATAGTCACTTTTGGGCCTTGAATCTTGCACCTGATTAGGTATGAAAATACTAAAACTAATACTGAAACTAACTAAAACTAAGCATGAAACCAAAAATAAAAACTAATAAAAGTGAGAAAAAAACACTCTGAAAACTAATTAAAACTAACTGAATTAGAGAAAAAAAAGAAAAAACTAACTAAAACTAAACTATAATGTAAAATCCAAAACTATTATAACCGTGGTAAGTACATTTCATGACACAAACACATACACCCACATAACACAAAATGGTTGGTTTGTGTAACCATGCTTCTTCTTTTATTTTGTTTTCCCCACACAATTTTTCATTTTGCAAATATTGTCAGTATCATATGTTTAACAAGTGAGGAACTATTTGGTTTCCTGTTTCATTTTTCTATTTTTCTCTCTATTTTTTTCTTCTTTTTTCTTCTTCCTCTTTCCCTTTCTCTTTTCTTTCTTTTCTCTTTTCTTTTTCCTAAGCCTGTCATTTCTGGCACAATTTGTCACATAGCATGTTAAAAATAATTCAAATAAAATAAAGGGTCACACAGTAACAAGAGGAGCCTATAGAGAACCTATAGAGCTCATCTTGAAATAGCAAATATGTTTGGCACAGCAATGCATTCAGATCACAGTTCTGTTTGCAAGATCTGCCAGACATGACAGGCATTAAAAAAAAAAAAAAAAAAAAGAAGACAGGACAGTGGGGGGGTAGAGCATCTGTATACAAACATCCCAGAAACAATTTGATAAGCAGCAGTCCAAGGCTGCCAGGGAGCCATATTCCTGATTCTATGACTTGTTTTGGTACAGACTGTACTGATTAATTTGTTGACAGCCTTTAGTCTTTCTGGCACCTCTCTGTGGTGAAAAAAATCCAATTAATCTGAATCTTCTTGGTTCGTTCCTTCGCCGTGCAGAAACAGATACATACATCTCCAAGATCTTACCCCTCCGAATCAGCTCCAGATATACAGAGTCTGAGTTTGAGTCTGTACCTTACCGCGTTCCCATCATAAGCAGCCTTACTAAGGCCAGACAGCTGCCTAGACTTCCTGAATTGCAATGACAAGCCAGGTATCTCCAGGTCCAATTCAGAGAAATCCCAGTGTCAATAAGACCGATGTGTGTGTATTCCATTGACAATACAGCCAGGCACGTCATCTTCCACCCACACAAGAATCCATAACGTAGCCAGCTGGAATGTCAATTAATAAGAGGGAATAGGGTTCTCCTTCCCCCAATCTCCTCATGGTGAAAATTTGATCAAAACAATAGCGTTCAGAGACCAGATCCATATTTATAAATTCCAGTTCGGAAGTTGTGTGAAGAGAGGCTCTAAAGGAGCAAAGCAGCAAAGCAGGGGAAAAAGGAAGGGCTGGGGAGAGAAAAGTGTGTCCATCTCCGCTGAGAGCTGAAGAGAAAAAAAAAAAAAAAAATCAGTTTTATCTCAAAGACCTTATAGTCCCATATCACTCCAATAGAGCACAACAGAGCAAAATAGCATCTAAGTGCAGTCCTCACACAGTGCTTATAGGTCTGTTTAGTTTTATAAAGTTATGTTGTCTTCTACAGGCGCTGGACACAAAATTAGAATATCATGAAAAAGTTGATTTATTTCAGTAATTCCATTCAAAAAGTGAAACTTGTATATTATATTCATTCATTACACACAGACTGATTATATTTCAAATGTTTATTTCTTTTAATTTTGATGATTATAACTGACAACTAATGAAAACCCTAAATTCAGTATCTCAGAAAATTAGAATATTGTGAAAAGGTTGAATATTGAAGACACCTGGTGCCACACTCTAATCAGCTAATTAACTTGCACAAGGAGGGCGAGACACAAAAGGTCATTGCTGAAGAGGCTGGCTGTTCACAGAGCTCTGTGTCCAAGCACATTAATAGAGAGGCGAAGGGAAGGAAAAGATGTGGTAGAAAAAAGTGTACAACAATAGTGATAACTGCACCCTGGAGAGCAGTGGCGGTCCTAGCCTGTTTGGCGCCCTGGGCGAGCATCCCCGCCGCCCCCCCCCCATAGCGATCGCTGTAGCAGCGCCTACCGCACTACTCCACTTGGGGGGTAATGAGCATCTGCTGTGTGGTGCATGTAGCTTTCTGCCATGGTCTGACAGACAGGTTTTAACTGAAGGTCTCCCCACCATCACAGGCACACTCAGAATTTCTTTTAAATTTTATTTGAAAAAACATGGAAGAAACTGAAATATTACACAGCTTCTGCTTACCTTCATCTTTGCTTGTTTCTCCTGTTCTTCTTTTCTCTTTTTCCTAAACTGTGCACCTGATGACTTTGACCTTTTCCTTTCCATCTGCCGTAATTCGCACTGAAGCGGAATAGGTTACCACCACCGCCCATCCCCAGGGTTGTCAGATCTGACTGACAGTTGCCAGCCCAACACAACAAAACCTCCATTGAAACTCATGTTAATAGCACCAGGTGTGATATATATTTAACTAGAAGCACTCAGAGAGCGCAAACCTCCGCCAAGGCCATAGGGTCACTGATGCTGTAATACGTGTATCTAAATACTGTGAAATAATCTTTCATCTTTCCCAGACAACAATAACCCCCTATCCCGCAACAGTGTGTGACCTCGACCAGATTGCGGCTCCTAACCGTAGTAGGGAGACCTCTGGTTTCTACTTCGCTTGGCTCGTGGCTGGTAACTAACTTGCTCATCCATGTGGGTCAGCTTCAGCAAGGCGAAGAAATGCAGCAAGTCGAAGGATTTTAGCAACAGAACTTTTATTCCTTTTTCCACCGCCACCGAACACACTTTTTCGCTCGCGCTCGTCTCCCGCGCTAGCCAGCATACACGGACATGGGGCAGAGAAAAGTGGGTGGTGTCTCTCAGCCTAATAAGGCTACATTCTTAAAGGGGAAGGCTCTGCCTGTATCCCGCAATACTGAAGAATCCTTAAAAAAATTCCTGGATCCAGATCGTGATTCGGATCACTGCCAAAATTTAATCACTTCTTCCTCTTGTCATTTCCAACCACTCCACAAAATTTCAGTGAAATCCGTTCATAACTTTTGGAGTAATCCTGCTGACAAACAGACAAACAAACAAACCAACCAACGCCACCGAAAACATAACCTCCTTGGCAGAGGTAAATATACAGAGCTTTGGGTGAGTTGCTAAAATTTTTGGCTGCTTTTCACCATATTTGGTAGGTTTTTAGGAAGTTTTTATTGTAAAATTATATATCTATATAATATTACAATTATATAGATATATCTATATAATTTTCCAGCCCAATGTGTTCACAAGCTGCCCAATCTGGCAACACTGCGCCATCCACCAACATTTGTCCAAACTGTCTAGATTCGTATTTGTGTTATTTTTTTTCATCAGGATTTGGGTTCACACAAATACTGTGAATTAATGACCATATTTACAGTATTATAAATGAAATGGGCTTTGTGCTCTATCAATTGTGTGCATCTAATTTTATTACATGCACAGATTCATTCTGTGGAACATGGGGGAAAAAAAACATGGGAGGACAAAAAAAAAAAGTCAGTTTTGCATATCTTGCAAAAGTTTTGCGAGATCTCGCAAAACTTTTCAATATTAGGACATACACTTCGCGTTAATCTTGATATGGCAGTGTCAGTGAGGATGAAAGGTTTGGCGAGAGACTGCCATCAAAAGTCGCCTTTATTTATAATTCAGCGGTTACTGTTGGCTGTAACCAGGCCAAAACTGTACAGGCATGAATGAATGAACCCGGCTGACTGTCTCACTCTCACACCATCACTGCTTCACTCGACTCGCACCCCAGGCTGAGAGGAGAAGGGGGCGGGGCAGCGCTGTGTGTGTGTGACGATCGAGTGAAGCAGTGACAGCAAGACAGAGAGAATCCCCCGCCTGCCCCTTTCCTTCTGTTACAACCTGTCTGACCATGGCAGAAAGCTACATGCAATACACAGCAGGCAGAGGGCGCCCATTACCCCACAAGTGGAGTAGTGCGGTAGGCGCTGCTGCGGCGATCGTAATGCGTTGGGGGGAGGGGGGCGGTCATGCCGCCCTAGATGAAATGCCGCTCTGGGCGGCTGCCCATGTCGCCCATATCAGAAACCACCACTGCTGGAGAGGATTGTGGAACAAAAGCCATTCAAAAATGTGGGGGAGATTCACAAAGAGTGGACTGCAGCTGGAGTCAGAGCTTCAAGAACCACCACGCACAGACGTCTGCAGACATGGTTTCAGCTGTCGCAGTCCTCGTGTCGAGCCGCTCTTGAACCAGAGACGGCGTCAGAAGCGTCTCGCCTGGGCTAAAGACAAAAAGGACTGGACTGCTGCTGAGTGCTCCAAAGTTATGTTCTCTGATAAAAGTCAATGTTGCATTTCCTTTGGAAATCAAGGTCCCAGAGTCTGGAGGAAGAGAGGAGAGGCACAGAATCCACACTGGCTGAGGTCCAGTGTAAAGTTTCCACAGTCAGTGATGGTTTGGGGTGCCATGTCATCTGCTGCTGTTGGTCCACTGTGTTTTTTGAGGTCCAAGGTCAACGTGGCCGTCTACCAGGAAGTTTTAGAGCACTTCATGCTTCCTGCTGCTGACCAACTTTATGGAGATGCAGATTTCATTTTCCAACAGGACTTGGCACCTGCACACAGTGCCAAAGCTACCAGCACCTGCTTTAAGGACCACGGTATCCCTGCTCTTAATTGGCCAGCAAACTCGCCTGACCTTTAACCCCATAGAAAATCTATGGGGTATTGTGAAGAAGAAGATGTGATACACCAGACCCAACAATTCAGAGGAGCTGAAGGCCACTATCAGAGCAACCTGGGCTCTCATAACACCTGAGCAGTGCCACAGACTGATCGACTCCATGCCACGCTGCATTGCTGCAGTAATCCAGGCAAAAGGAGCCCAACTAAGTACTGAGTGCTGAACATGCTCATACTTTTCATGTTCATACTTTTCAATTGGCCAACATTTCTAAAAATCCATTTTTTGTGTTGGTCTTAAGTAATATTCTAATTTTCTGAGATCCTGAATTTGGGGTTTTCATTAGTTGTCAGTTATAATCATCAAAATTAAAAGAAAAACATTTGAAATATATCAGTCTGTGTGTAATGAATGAATATAATATACAAGTTTCACTTTTTGAATGGAATTACTGAAATAAATCAACTTTTTCATGATATTCTAATTTTGTGAACAGCACCTGTAAATACAGGCACACTCTGATCATTTCAGTGTCAAGCACAACAAATAAGACATGCTTCTTTTCAGTGTTAAATATTAGCAGTGCAATTAGTAGTAAATTGCTTGTTGCAAGCATCAGTAAATCAGTTTGCACTTTAAGTAGTAAATATTTTATTCCTTGAGAAAGGAATTCCCAGAAATACATATGCAGCAGGTTTACTCATAAAAATCTGAGTTCCCACATCTTAGATGCAGTCTCGTCACTGCACTCTCTTTGTAAATACTGACAGTGTTTTTTTTATGCCAAAACCCAGCTTGCACAGGTGAAACATGTTAGTAAATCTAGCCCCAGATTTCCAAAAGGGTTTCAGAGCTCCATGTACTGCCCACTTAGAAATCTTTCGCCATAACTTGAAGTTGAAAATGCTCCTCTTTCTTAGAACAAAAACATGATGATTTACTTGAACAAGCCACCGATGAGACCTGAACACTGCTTTATTCAACTTAAGCAGATATGAACTTCAGTACAGGAGTCAGCTTGGTCATTTTCAGTTGGATTGTTGACATAGTGTAAAATCTGGGACGTTTCTACTTTACATGTTATTAATTCTTGCTTTTTTTTTTTTTTTTTTTAGTTTTTTGATTGTCAAACTTTGAACAATTAGAGTTTTACATGGGCCCAAAGGTGTGCGCAATCCACTCACTCACTTGTACCAGTTAATTGTACAATACACAAATTTGAACAATAGTGTGAAGACCCCAGTAACACTAGTAACAGCACAACACTAATAAAATGATCACAATCATTTCACTACTCCAACACATGCTGTGAAGCATCACACTGTCCTACTCCCAGTCCACTATATGTTGAAGCCCTCTGACACAGAATCTAAGTCATTGTTATTTTTTAACTGATAAAGTTTAGGTTAAATTTCATCAAACTGAACTGACTCACTAAACAAATGTAAAATTCAACACGTTTCAATAACACTACATAGATAACCAGTCCTTCTGTGATACCACAGTGAGTTTGTTCACAACCTCAGATATAGAGCCCTGATTAGAACCAGGAGTTGAAGGTCACATTCTTACTGTAAAACGTCCCAAATGAGGCTCTGGAGGCCATGGAGAAAAAAAAAAAAGAGAGAGTGAGTGCTAGAATGAGGCCAGGCAGCAGTGAGACTGTGGGCCACTTGCTCTGTTATTGTATTTTAAAAGGGCACACTCTCTAGAAATGAAGGGCAGGCTCTCAGCCTCTCCCTGCAGCCATCACCACAGACGTGCAGGTCCCTGCTGATGAACGCTGCCTTACACCAGTGTGACCTTTGAAGAGTAACTGAGAAGTGCAGGCATCCTTGAAAATAAACTTTCAGGCACATTGGTTACTACAAGACTTTGGATATTTGGAACAAACTGTATCTAAAAATGATCATGAAAAATTTTTTTTTTTTTTTTGATCAAAAAATTCAAAAAGGTACTCTTTCAAATCAAAATTATATTCTGTATTTTTTTTTCTATATTTATTACATTAAAGTGAGTCAAACCTTGTGTCACGACTCACTGGTGAAGATGATTGGACACAGAGATAAAGGCTTAACAGAGTTTATTCCAAAGTTGCGTACCCCCCCCCCCCCCCCCCCAGTAAATACCCAAAGCTACAGGGAGTCAATGGCCACCTGAGGCTGCAGGGTCTCCCTGGGCATCTCACACACACATAAAAACACCAACTCCAGTGGGAATTTGTCAGTGCAAAAGTCCTCATAGAAAGTAGAATTAACCCAAGAACATTCAAATAGTAATCCAAACAAGAGCCAACCTGTATACCTGGTTGATGCAACGATCTGGAGATGGAGAGTTGCCACCGACTTTAAACTCCACTCCATCAGAGTATATGAAAAGCAGGTGAGCTCAGCAACAGGGAAGCCTTGGACCTGTGGGTGGAGTCCCCAAGACCTGCCTACCTCTGCATCAGGCAAGACTCCACACGATACACTCACAAACAAATATACAGACAGAAAAAGGTTATAGTTTATGAAAATCAGAAATCCAGCATCTAAAATTATTAGAATATTTCCTAAAATCAGTCAGAAGTGTAACACAGAAATGTCCAGCTTCTGAAAAATATGCTCATTAATACACTCAAAACTTGGTTGGAGCTCTTTTACCACAAATAACTGCATCAGTGCAGCATGGCATGGGGGCAGTCAGCTTGTGGAACTGCTGAGGTGTTATTAAAAGTCCACTTTGCTTTGATAATGGCCTTTAATGCATCTGTAATTTGGGGTGTTTCTGATCTTCCCCTTGACAATACTCTATAGCAGGGCTATTCAAATCCAGGCCTTGAGGGCCGGTGTCCTGCAGCTTTTAGATGTGTCCCTGATCCAACACACCTGAATCAAATGGCTGAATTACCTCCTCAGTATGCCGTAAAGTTCTCCAGAGTCCTGCTAATGACTTCTATATTTGACTCAGGTGTGTTGAAGCAGAGACATCTAAAACCTGCAGGACACCAGACCTCGAGGCCTGAATTTGAATAGCCCTGCTCTATAGAGTAGTGTTCAGGTCATGTGAGCTGGCTTGCCAGTCAATCACAATAATAACATGGTCAGCAAACAATTCAGTAGGACAATTGGCACTTTGGGCAGTGTGTAAGTCCTGCTGAAAAAAGGCAATCAGGATCTTCAAAGTGCTTGTCAGCAGATGGAAACATGAAGAACTCTAAAATCTCCTGATTGACTTGAACTTGATAAAACTTAGTTGAACAGATGACATGGCACCCTGTATCATCACAGACTGCAGAAAGTTCACACTGGAAACAGAAGTGCTAGTTTATGTCATTATGCAAAGGTATTGTTTATAAGGTTGGGGAAACCTGCAGTCAGCCGAGACTGAATACGTCACTTGGATGGCTGATGAAATATTTCTTCCTCTGATGTTCCACCTCCATTTTACCTCAATGCACATTTTGATTACTCTTTGATTGATCATTTCATTCATGAGTAGTCATCAAAGCATTTCACTGCTAGTTGTACCCTGTATGACCATGCATGTGACAAATCCACTTTGATTTGATTTGTTGTCAGTCCCATTTAATCCATTTGTCTGTTAAATTCAGACAAATCCAAGTTATTCCATGTTCTATTCTCAAATGGCAAAGAGTTGTTGTCTAAGCTTCCCAAGATTAAAACAATTCAAGGGACTAAAATTAAATTGGTCACATCTTATAAGTACCTAGGTATAGATAAGAATTTATCATTTAAACCTCACATCGGAAAGCTGGTGTCCAAACTGAAACTTAAAATAAGGCTCTTTTTTAGGAATAAATCTTGTTAGTTTAAATTAGTTTAGTTTTAATCTATAAATGTCTACTTTGGATGGTCCGTCTTAACCAGCACAGACTTCACTCTCATGTTATACAGATCCTTGTCCTCAGAGTCAGAGTGAAAATAGAGAAAAGGCTTTTAAAAATGCTGCTCCTGTTTCCTGGAATAATTTACAAAAGGGCCTAAAATTGTCAGAACTGGTTACGATGGGCGAGTTTAAGTCCATTTTCAGGTAACATGAAAATGCGTATATGTGTTAGATAGTCGATTGATAGTCATGTGTTAAGATTGGGAAACCAGGGTGGAGCTGGTGAGGTCAGCAGCTGTTGTACCTGCTCCTACGCTTTGTCTGTATATATTAGTTTTAGCTTTAATTTTTGATTTTATAATTTCGCCTGCTCTGTGTCATATCACATATGACTTTTTAATATCAGAATACAGCATTCTGACTGTATTCTGAGACCTTTTTCCCATGACCTGGCTTGGTCCTGGGACATCCTGTGCCAGTGGGCCGGCTCAGACAAAGGAGGGTGCGGGGCCCCCAGGACACAGACAAGGCCCCGATGGAAAAGAGCCGGCGTAAGAGAGAGGCTGACGCATAGAGCGCACTGAACGCCACTGCTGAGCATCCTGCTGGCTAATGTCCAGTGACTGGATAACAAGCTGGACGAACTCAGGGCCAGGATACAGTTTCAGAGGGACATAAGGGACTGCAACATCATCTGTCTCACGGAGACATGGCTGACCCCCCTCATACCGGACCACGCCGTACAGCCGGCGGAGTTCTTCAGCATTCATCGCACAGACAGAACGAGTGAGTCTGGGAAATCAAGAAGAGGAGGTGTGTGCCTAATGATTAATAACAACTGGTGTGACAGTACAAATGTCGTCCCTCTGAAATAATCCTTTTCGCCTAACCTGGAGCTCCTAATTCTGAAATGCTGCCCCCACTACCTGCCCCGCAAGTTCTCTTTGGTCATTTTCAGCGCTGTCTGTATTCTACCCCAGGTGGACATGGACACTGCACTATCCGAGCTACATGAGGCTATTTCCATCTATCAGGCTAAGCAGCATGATGTGGCTCTCATCGTAGCCGGGGACTTTAACAGTGCAAACTTGAAAAAGGTGATACCGGAGTTTACTCAACACATAGACTGCCCCACCTGAGGAGAGAGGAGTTTGGCCCCATTTACACGACACCATTTCAAAAGGAAAACCTCAACTTTTGTATATGTCACTAACCTTGAAGGTGGGTCGGTCAGCGCCACATCACTGAAGTGTTTTCTGTAGAGACGTTCAGGAATAATAGACACTGCAGAGCCTGTGTCCACCACTAGTTTCACCTGGCAGGAAGCTGACTTTGCGTTTATTGTAACTGCGCATGTGATCTTGTCATTTGTTTGTCCATTTTGTAACATCATCACTGTATTCATTTCAAGAACAACCACTTCTGCTACCTTGACTGTAGGTTTCTTGGACTTGCATACGCGGGCAAAGTGTCCTATTTTGTTGCAGTTTCGGCAACTCACTTTACGTGCTGGGCAATCGGGAGCATCTGCAAGATGAGCTGATGTGCCACATCTAAAACAGCTTCGGTCCTGTTTCGGTGCTGCTGCCGGGTTTGTAGGGTCATAATTCCTTGTTTTGGGTCTGAATGGCTGCTTTGGCTTTGCCTTCACAATTTGTACTGCTGCTTGCGGCTCCGACGTGAGGCTCTGCGCGTGCCCGATCGCCGCTTCCACTTGGCACGCCATTTTTATTGCAGCGTCCAGTGTGAGATTTCCATCCGTCTGCAGTAACAACTTCTCACGTATTCTTTGTGAGCTAGCATGCTCTATGAGTTGGTCCTGTATCATTTCGTCTGTATTTCTAGCGAACCCACAAGTTGCAGCCAGCTCGCGCAGCGCGCCTACATACTCAGCAACAGTCTCGTGCGGTCTCTGCCGCCTTTGCCTGAACTTATGTCGCTCCACTACGACATTTATTGCTGGGCTGAAATGTGTCCGCAATGCACCCACTGCTGAAGCATATGTCGTACCTACATTTGTGAGTGTATAAAATACACGTTGTCCTTCTGTGCCCAAGCAGTGCAGGAGCAGTGCACGTTTCCTCGTATCGGGCCAGTCGTCCCCCTCTGCATGTATGGCTAGCAGGTAGTTATCAAACATCTTCATCCACATGTTGAATGGAACTGCAGGTTGTCCGGTGGATGGTAGGAACAACGCAGGTAGGGGCACAACATTCGCCATCCTCGTCGCCAGTTTGTTGTGGACGCGTAATAATCAGGCACGTATGAGAGAAAAGACAACGAACTCCGATGTAAGCACTATACCACCATTTTACTGTACTTCTTCTCAGAGAGTAAAACAGTTACAATACACCTAGTTCTGGGTTACAGCGACGCCTAGTGCTGAAGTATAGCAACTGAATACACAACAGTATCTGGTTTGACACCATGTTTCTAAGATTTGTGGAGCTGAGTCCTGCTTCTAAATTCAGATAAAACTGAAGTTCTTGTAGTCGGCCCCACAAATCTTAGAAACATGGTGTCAAACCAGATACCTACTCTGGATGGTATTACTTTGGCCTCCAACTCTTCAAATAAACCATTCCTCTGCAGATGATCAGTTAGCTGTTTTACAACTACTCTTTCAAGAATCTTTGAGAGAAAAGGAAGGTTGGAGATTGGCCTATAATTAGCTAAGACAGCTGGGTCAGTGATGGCTTTTTAAGTAGAGGTTTAATTACAGCCACCTTGAAGGCCTGTGGTACATAGCCAACTAATAAAGACAGATTGATCATTTTTAAGATTGAAGCATCAATAATTGGAAAGACTTCTTTGAACAGTCTAGTAGGAATGGGATCTAATAAACATGTTGCTGGTTTGGAGGAAGTAACTATTGAAGTTAACTCTGAAAGATCAACTGGAGACAAAGAGTCTAAACAAATACCAGCAGTGC
Source organism: Amphilophus citrinellus (assembly GCA_013435755.1). Classification (NCBI taxonomy): domain Eukaryota; kingdom Metazoa; phylum Chordata; class Actinopteri; order Cichliformes; family Cichlidae; genus Amphilophus; species Amphilophus citrinellus. The sequence goes on from CM024206.1 coordinate 36,782,482, forward strand.
TGAAAGCAGCCGAACATGAAGAATAATCTTTGAGATGGTTATGAATAATTTTTTCTCTAATGTCTAAAATTTTATTTGTAAAGAAATCCATGAAGTCACTACTAGTTAAAGTGAAAGGAATACTCGGCTCTACTGAGCTCTGACTCTTTTTTTTTGGACTATAAGGCGCACTTAAATTCCTTAAATTTTCTCAAAAATCGGCAATGCACCTTATAATCCGGTGCACCTTATGTATGAATTCTTGTTGTGCTTACTGACCTTGAACCAATTTTATGTGGTACACTGCACTCAAAAATCTGTCAAAATGTTTTATTGCGACTTTGGTAAGGGACGATTAACAAATATCTACATTTTCCAGAGCGTACAAAGTGTACAACAGGGGGAGGGGGGGGTAACACCCAGCGTACGCTTTTTAAATAGTTAGAAAATGTCGGTCCGTGTAATTTGAGCGCTGCTGTCTGACCGCCGATGGCCAAGGCATCCACACCACTGCACCATTCTGTGGTCTGCAGCGATATTTCCTCAGGTCTGGCAGATCAGTTCAAAGGCCTCATTAAATTCTCTAAAAATAGTCCATCATTGATTCACAAAATGACTCTACTGACGATATTAGACAGGAACAAGCTGCGAGTGCGACGCAGCAGGTGTGGAAAGCAGCCGGAGATAAATTCAACAAGTGGAAGCATTGTTCCAAAAATAGAAACCGGACGCAGTAAAACCGCAGAAAACTATGATGGATTTGACCTGTTTTCATCTATGCTGGCCCGGATATTTGTGCGTAATCTGGCGATCGGCGGCCGGCACTGTTGTCAACTTTTGTGCAACAAAACTCACTGTTGGCTGTCTCAAAAATCGCTAAAAGTCGCTAAAGGATGAATCGAGGTCCGGGGGTGTGTGTGCTGTCCCCTTCATTGCCAAAGAGAGGTCCGGGCGACGCCACAGTGTATGAAGGGACGCAGTACGAGCGCTGTATGTACACAAAACACGGTGACAGCGGAGTTTTCAGGTTTCCGGTGTTGTGTCAAAAAGAGATTTCCTTTTTTTTTTTTTTTTTTTAATTTTTTTTCTTTGCTTATATCGGTAAATATACTGGTGCACAGGATTTATGAAGGGCTTATATAGAAAATGAAGAAATGACTTGTTCTTACCCTCATTAATAAAGAATATATTGTAGCATCTGCTAAGACGTTAAAGGAGATGGCGACAGATTGCCAGCAAAAGTTGCCCTTTTATTAACAATTAAATGGTTGCTGTGTGCCGCAACCAAAACAAAACAGTAACATCAATGAGACTGACTCGGATAATGACGAGAGGGAACCCGGCATGCTTGATGCCAAATCACCCAACTGTTCAACTCAGACACTGAAGATGAGGAATTTGATGGATTTGTGGAAGATGAATGATTTAAAATTTATTTTTCTGTATTTGTTACAACTGAACAATATTCTGAGTTATTGTGGATGAGTTGAATAAAGTTCGACTTACCTGAAGCTTTTGTTTCGCTCTACATGTTTTATCATGTGCGTTATGACCCGGTGCACATTATATATGAAAATAGACCTGTTCATTGATATTGCGCCTTATAATGCGGTGCACCTTATGGTCCGCAAAATATAGTAATGATGAATAGTAACATGTCCTAGCTTTACGGAGGGCTTTTTTATAGAGCAACAGATTAAGTTACACAAGCACACCCAGTTAATGCGATGTTTTCCCAGCATTCTGCTCAATAACACAACACACACATTCATCCAGCTTTATTTGTAAATAGAACCTGATATCATGATATTTGGTCAAAATGTGTGTACTTCAAACAATGTAAAGATGCTTCAGATCATTGAGGTGTGTGAGTGTGTGACCCGCCTCCGCTGGCTTCCTTCCATCCCTGCCCCTCCCCACCCTAGTGCTCCCATACTATATGCTATATGTGTTACTGCAGGGGTTTTTCAACCTCATATGGTGCCCCCTACTGGGCAAAATATAAGATGATTTTTTTTTCCTCACCTGTCCTATTGTTTTTCTGTTTTGTTTCCCTCTTATCAGTGGTACAACGGCTGCAAGACTGCAGGCACCTGTCTCCCCTGTTTGTTCTGTTGTTTGTCTTCTCTTGGATGAAGGGTGTTCTGAAATTGCAATTTTCATTGTATACTCGTGTAGAATGACAATAAACTTCAATCTAATCTAATAGGCAGCAAAACTAAACACAAAGTACAAGGAACATGAGCCTGTCAAAATAAAACAGGAAGTGACCAACCATGACACACATGCAGACCTGACACACAAAAACCTGACAGAGGGAATCTAAACAGCACACAAGGAAACCAAGGGGAGGGAACTAAACACAGAAGGGCCAAGACCCAGGGACAAAACACACAGGAACACAGGGAAGACCACAACAAAGTGAAACCAGAAAAACATACAAATAACTAATAATAGTACAGCAAACAATAACATAGGGCCTAAACTGTAAGGAAATAGAAGAAAACACAACTACAAAATACAACAAACTACAGTCGAGGACCATGACACTGAGGCCCTGCACCACTGCCTACAACTCCAGCCTCACCTCTGGGAACATTGAGGACTACAAGGCTGCCACCTACAATGTCCGCAGAGTGGTGAAAGAGACTAAACATCGCTACGGTCACAGACTGGAACAACAACTACAACAGTCTGACTCCAGGGGACTGTGGCAGGGACTACGCACCATCACAGACTACAAAGTGCCAAACACACCCCCGGTGAGTGTCGATGCTTCTCTGGCTGATGAACTCAACAACTTCTTTGCCCGCTTCGAGTCGGGAAGCCGACAGCCCGCTGCACTCCCAGCTGGAGGGGCGGAGACACTCACTGTGACAGACCGTGACGTGAGGAGGGTGTTTAGAAGTATAAACACCAGGAAAGTGACTGGACCAGACGGTATTGTCCTTAAGACCTGCGCTGACCAGCTGGCGCCTGTGTTACAGTGATATTCAACCTCTCACTGAAACTGTGTGTGATTCAGTGTTAATTTCGTTGACAAAATATTTTCGTCAACGACCCTTTTTTTCATGATGATAACAAGACGATAACTAAATAAAAACTACCTAAAAGGATAAAACCGATAAAATTAATTGACACTTTTGTCAACAAATGAAAATGAAATGAAAATGCTTGGCGGGAACGAAATCCAATCAGAACTTATTTAATTTTGTGAAAGGCAGGGACAAGTTAGGAAAACATCCAATCAAACGCACAGATGCGCAAATTTTCTCTAAACCCGGGAAGACCAAACTAGCCTGTGATTGGTCGTTCCTTCCGACAGAACTAAGTTATGTAAACAATGTCAGCAGGGAGAAAGAGAAGAGCCGATGTATGGACACATTTGTCCTTTGACGTTGGGACAAACAAAACGATGTATAAACCATGTGGGGCGACTATCTCGGGTAAAAACACGACAAATCTTAAACAACATCTGCAAACCAGTCACCCAGATCTCCATGCAAAGGTCAGCATTTTAATGTCATGTAGGGTAAAGTGTTTTTCCCAGTTTGTGTTTAGAGAAAATCTCCACACCGCGGTGGATTAGCTTTTCCTAATCTTAGTCCTGAACACTGCCCTGTACCTTTCAGAGCGTGTCTGGCTGTAAAAGGCTCGGATTATCTCAGTAAGGTGGTGTTAATGATCAGGTGTGTGGGAAGCAGGTGAAACGCTAATGTTAATATTATTAATAATATTCCATAACTTTGAATAAATGTTTAATTTTGTGTAAGTGTGTATAATGACTAATTCAAGGGAACTGAAGAAAAAGCATTTACATTTTACACTCTTTATATTTTAGTCGACTAAATCGACTGTAGATTTAGTCGACTATATTCTTACCATAATTTGTCGACTAAAACTAAAACTATTCAGATGACTAAATTCTGACTAAAAGTGATTACATTTTCATCAAAAGACTATGACTAAAACTAAATCAAAATTTGCTGTCAAAAATAACACTGGTGTGATTCCCACCTGCTTTAAAAAGTTCATTATACTCCCTGTCCCAAGGAAACCCCAGCAGCCCCAATGGCTTTAGGCCCATAACGCTCACCTCTGTGGTGATGAAATGTTTTGAGAGAATCCTCAAACCCTTGCCCCTCTACAGTTTGCATACCAGCCAGACAGAGCCACAGATGATGCCATAACCGTCCTGATTTTGTTCTCTCAGTGTTTCCCATCTTTACCCCTTTCCTGCCACTTGAAAGATTTTTGCCATTTCAACATCCTCACGGCAGCCCAGTTGGTCTACATCACTGCAGCTGCCCAGCTCCCAAGTCTTGTTACTGCAGCAGCTCAGCCTGCAAGTCTAATACACTGCTCAAAAAACTAAAGGGAACACTCAAATAACACATCCTAGATCTGAATGAATGAAATATTCTCATTGAATACTTTGTTCTGTACAAAGTTGAATGTGCTGACAACAAAATCACACAAAAATCATCAATGGAAATCAAATTTATTAACCAATGGAGGCCTGGATTTGGAGTCACACACAAAATTAAAGTGGAAAAACACACTACAGGCTGATCTAACTTTGATGTAATGTCCTTAAAACAAGTCAAAATGAGGCTCAGTATTGTGTGTGGCCTCCACGTGCCTGTATGATCTCCCTACAACGCCTGGGCATGCTCCTGATGAGGTGGCAGATGGTCTCCTGAGGGATCTCCTCCCAGACCTGGACTAAAGCATCCACCAACTCCTGGACAGGCTGTGGTGCAACGTGACGTTGGTGGATGGAGCGAGACATGATGTCCCAGATGTGTTCAATTGGATTTAGGTCTGGGAAACGGGCGGGCCGGTCCATAACTTCAATGCCTTCATCTTGCAGAAACTGCTGACACACTCCAGCCACATGAGGTCTAGCATTGTCCTGCATTAGGAGGAACCCAGGGCCAACCGCACCAGCATATGGTCTCACAAGGAGTCTGAGGATCTCATCTCGATATCTAATGGCAGTCATGCTACCTCTGGCGAGCACATGGAGGGCTGTGCAGCGTGGCTGGCGGTAGCATACGACAAGGGTGGGCTCAGCCCACCCAAATCTGATTCTTGCCCACCCAATCAAAACCTCCCATACTGCCTGCGGGCAGCGAAAGGACCTCCCATCAAGCTACGCCTACAATAGTTTTTATTTTCCACACTTTGACTTTCTCACACTCTGATTCAGGGCTGCACCGTCTCGTTTCGTGATTTTCCTTAATCTGGGTCACACTCTAGTTTCTATGTTAATATTTTTACTTCTTTTTACCATGAGCATGTATCGTGTCTATCAGTAAGTCTAGCTCTGGAGTATCCCCAACAGCTCCCGCTGCTGCCTGTGCTGAAATATCTCCCCCTGAGCTGGTTACCTGCTCCGTCTCCTCCTCTGTCCGATCAGCAGACAATCTGCTGACTAGTTTCTCTGCATGTAATAGCACAAGCACCCCTGATGCTAGTCCCACTCTAGCCACATCCCCAGACCCAAAGCAGGTCTTTCCTCTGGCCGTTTCAGCGCCAGGTCCTACCGTTGTGGACCTGAATAGCACTGTGCCCACACAGCCAGTGCTAGCTAACTATCCACAAACGTGCTTTCGCCAATATGTTCCGCTCATTCAGCCTGGCGTGGTACCACACTAGACCTTGGCTGGAATACTCTGTGGCTCGGGACGCATGTTTCTGCTTCCCGAATTAATTTGTCACAAAGTTTGCCCAAAAGAACAGAAGACTGATTCTGTAGTTTTTCACATGTTGCATTTTTTGCAGTTGCTGTTCTCTTTCTGTTGCACTGTTGTAAAATAAAAAAACCCCAAAAAGAATTAAAAAAAAAAAAAAAAAAAAATGTATATTCCAGCCACAGAAGGTCACAAATCTTTCTGTGATGTCCCAAACCCAGATAAATGGAGAGGGTATATGTATATCTTTGTGCCTACTAGGGCTGTATTCAACCCCCAAAAACAAACAAATATGGCCTAATATTTTGTGTCTATGTTTATACTTGCCCACCTACATTTTCAGTCTGCCCACCCAACTACAGTGGGCTAGAACCGGGCCTGCTGTACAGCCCTCCAAAGAAACGCCACCCCACATCATTACTGACCCAGTGCCAAACCGGTCATGCTGAAGGATGTTGCAGGCAGCAGATCGCTCTCCACGGCGTCTCCAGACTCTGTCACGTCTGTCACACGTGCTAAGTGTGAACCTGCTTTCATCTGTGAAGAGCACAGGGCGCCAATGGCGAATTTGCCAATCCTGGTGTTCTCTGGCAAATGCCAAGCGTCCTGCACGGTGTTGGGCTGTGAGCACGACCCCCATCTGTGGACGTCGGGCCCTCATACCATCCTCATGGAGTCGGTTTCTAACCGTTTGTGCAGACACATGCACATTTGTGGCCTGCTGGAGGTCATTTTGCAGGGCTCTGGCAGTGCTCCTCCTGTTCCTCCTTGCACAAAGGCGGAGGTAGCGGTCCTGCTGCTGGGTTGTTGCCCTCCTACGGCCTCCTCCACGTCTCCTGGTGTACTGGTTAGTGATGTGTCGTTCTGTGTCGAGGCTTTGAAGCGTGTCGAGTAATTGAGGGAGACTTTTGTGAAGCGTGTATCGAGGCTTGTGTCGTGACGTGCGAAGCCTCGCAAACCGGCCGTACCATGTGACTGATTCAGGAAACGATTCATGGCTTTGGTGTGCGATTCGAAATATAAGGGGCAGCAAAACGCAACAGATCCCCTCTCACAGTTTGTGGTATTGGCGACTGTTGCGTGTTGGTTTGCTGTCTATTTGAGCTGCTTCTTTTTTGGTGATGGAACCAGCCAGAAAGAGGAGATTTTCCCTGTTTGGGAACATTTTCAGCTGATCTCTCCTAATAATGTGTGCGCATAGTAATAAATTATTACCCCAGCATCATCTGTGCCCTGTGAAAGGGTATTTTCTGAAGCAGGTGAAATCATTTCAAACAAAAGAAAACGCCTGAAGCTCAGCTCTGTGGCTTATTTCTAAATAAAAATGAATGAGTAAAATGTCCCTTACCAACCAAGTAACACAGTCACATCACAGCTCTCTCCCCAATTTATTTCCACTTTCCCTCTTGACCCCAACATTGTATCATAAAGATAGGTACTATATTAGTTAGCTCAGGATTTATTTATTGTCGTCACAAAAATCGTTTATTCTGCTCAAAGCTTCACGCACCAAAGCCACTTTGCAACTATTATCAGTCTATGTTTTACACTGACTGTCCTCTTAATGGCGCAGTTTTGACCCATGGATTCACCGATTGACTGGAAAGCTTAAATGCTTCATGAAGCTTCATCTCACCGTCACTAGATTATAATCACTCTGCCTGTTTTACATTTACTGTCCACTTGATGGAGCAATAGAGCAAATGAAGCACTATGAAGCTTCGACCCATGGGTTCGCTGATTGGATGGAAAGCTTCAAAGCTTCATCTCATCATCACTAGTACTGGCCTGTCTCCTGGTAGCACCTCCAGCCTCTGGACACTACGCTGACAGACAGCAAACCTTCTTGCTACAGCTCACATTGATGTGCCATCCTGGATAAGCTGCACTACTTGAGCCACTCGTGTGGGTTGTAGAGTCCGTCTCATGCTACTACGAGTGTGAAAGCACCACCAACATTCAAAAGTGACCAAAACATCAGCCAGAAAGCATAGGTACTGAGAAGTGGTCTGTGGTCCCCACCTGCAGAACCACTCCTTTATTGAGTGTGTCTTGCTAACTGCCAATAATTTCCATTTGCACAACAGCATGTGAAATTGATTGTCAGTCAGTGTTGCTTCCTAAGTGGACAGTTTGATTTCACAGAAGTTTCATTTACTTGGAGTTATATTGTGTTGTTTAAGTGTTCCCTTTATTTTTTTGAGCAGTGTATATACTAATGGTGATAACATTCTCTATGTTCTTTTAAACTTGCAACCATTCTTTGGACCCTGTCACAGATCAGCACCTGGACCTGCTGTGCTTTTCCTGTCACGAAGTCTAGTGAAGAGATGTGCTTTGGACATTCACCATGTTTGTTTCTGAAATACTGGCACCACAGTCTCTGTTGCTATTGAATGATTTCATGTAGGGATGCATCAACATAGCTGCTGCATATTTGTTGTGAGATTTTGGTATACTAGTATCACATTGCGTGACCAGGTTGTGTGGCTGTGTATGGGGTGAGGACCCAATTGCAGGACGCAGGAGGCAGCAGGTAAGAATAAGTGGATGTTTATTGAGGTGGAATGACCAGTGGCAAAATGAACCAAAATACAAAGCAAACTGACAAAATAAACTTAAACTGGGAATAAAACTAGAAACATAAGGGAACCAAGGAACCACAGATCAAAACACAGGTACCAATCCGACAAGAGACAAGGAGATGACTGAGACCATAAATGCACAGAGGGGTAATCAGGGAACAGGCAACAGGTGAGGGCACAGCTGGAACTAATAATTACACAGACGAGACAAGGGGAAGCAAAACTAAACACAAAGCACCTGGGACAAGGGACTGTCAAAATAAAACAGGAAACAACTAGAAAAAGACAGAAACCCAGACTTGACACACTGCACAGGAAATAAACAACACAACAAAACACATCAGCCTACAGACATGACAGAGGAACAGGACAGACACAGAGGTAACACACAGGGAACAGAGAACCAAACTAAATAACTACAACAAATATAGAACAATAAACAAATAAACTAAGAAACACCAGAAAACAGAACCATAAGAGTGAAAACACAAAATGCTGGGCATGAGGCCAAGAACCACGACAACTAGACAATAATTTATTGTGTTTTTTCATGGTTGGGGTTCACACCTTTGTGTACAGTTCTTTGAGGTGGCGAGTTGGGCTGGTCTGTGTTCTGCCCTTGGGTGGAGCTACCCTTCCCAAGCTTGCACTTCCACACCTGCTGTGAATCCATTTAGTGTGTGTGTGTTTTTAGGGCTGGCTGTGGCTGCTATTCTCTGACAGTTCGTTATGTTCACAGTGTTCCCTGCCTGTAGCCCGTTACCTGTTTTTGGGGAAAATCAGCCAGTGTTCCATCAGATGGTATCAAGCCTTGGTCACCCACAGCCAAACACTTCAGTGGATTGTCAGACTTACCTCCCACTCACCTGCCTGCCTACTCTCCACTGATACCTAGCCACTCACCTCAGATCACCACTTGCCCACTGGCACCCCCTTCAGAGCTCTGCTCGGCTGCACTCTCAACATCTCAGCTTGCAAATCCCTTTAGTTGCTGCAATTTGCTTAAACAGCCTGGTTATATCTAACAGTCTTTCTCCCTCTCTACAGAAGCTACTCATTGGCACCGAGGTGGCTCAGAGGTTGAACCGGTGACCACTTACATATGCTGTGTAGTGGCGCGGGCAGCGCAGGTTCAAGTCCTGGCCCATCACCATCTCCCCCGTATCTCTCCCCCCCAATTTCCTGTCACCATCCACTGCTAATAAAAACTGCTGTGGCTAAGCCACTCATGTTCTTCAGTAGAGCTTAGGGCTCACCTCCTTCCACTGCTCAACACTCACTTGTAAATGAACCTTTAAAGTTTCAGTTGTGCTCACTGTCTGCATTTTGGGCCTGAAAATTAAAAATTATTTATTTTCACATGAAATTTGCACAAAAAAAATACAAAAAGCTGTGAAACATTAATTTTTATATTAATTTCTTAATAAATAACAGCAAAAAAGCAAAATGAAATAAAAAATACTTTTTAAATTTTAACAGTGATATCAGCTTAGAATTTCACAGTCAGTGCATCCCTAGTTACTGAAGGAGCCAAGTTGTTTAAAAAGCCACACTGTTCTGTTGATCAGTATGTGACATTTTTAAATGCTGTAAATTAGCAGGTCTCATATAAACTGCAGCAGCAGCTCGTTTGGGTCAGGAACAGAACCGAGCAGTGACTTCCTGCACGGTAGCCCCTTTAGTCACAGCATACACAAACCTCACTTTCTATTGTTATATATTGTACTGTAATAGTCATTTCTCCTGGCATATCCTACCTAAAAAGATTATGTAGACAGAAGATGATTTTTTTTCCACCAAAATTCCTGTATCATGACTGAAGAGGGTAAAGTCAATGCTGAAGTGCAGAAACTGCTCCTGCAGTGACCTTTACAGAAAGGCAAGCAGAGAAAAAAAAATTTAAATTTGTCTTTCCCCTGATTTCACCTGTATACCTGATTTATTCTGTATTACTGTCTAGCAAGAAGTTATTTTCTTGTATGAAAGGCTTGTGTGTGCAAAGATGGAAGATAGCTAATTAGAAGATGTGTTCAAGGCCATGAAGTTATTTGTGTGTCTTTGTTAGCAGGTGGATGCCTACGCGGGCATCAGAAGAAAACTCCCCAGTATAAATGAGGGGTTATTTTCCTTTTCTGTATCAGTGCTGGTACAAAGACTGTTTGTGTTGTATTGATCTCTTTGCAAAGGCTTCTTTCAGTAAATCTCAGAACATCAGCTTGGTTTCAGAGCTCAACTTATTTTTCCACAACAGTCTTGGAAACAAGAATGGGATTTCTCAAGTGATTTCTTTTCTGCTTTCATGTTGATCCAGAAAACCTGCAGGTGGACTCAATGAGTCTGAAAGAGCTCTCACCGCCAGGTAAATTAGTGAGAAGACGAGTGCCTGACAGCTGATAGCAGACAGAGTCAACACTGTTATCTCAATGACAAAGAACCCAGAGAATTTAAGAAACCTGAAACAGTTCTGTGTTTCAGAGAAAAGGGTCTGTAAGGACAGTTGATTTGGGCAGATGCAGGTTGACGGCATTGTGGGGCGACTAACTGGGGCTGAACAAACAGGTAGATTAGATTAGATTAGATAAAACTTTATTAATCCCCGTAGGAAGATTTTGTTAGAAATTAAAGTTCCAGTAATAGCATTTACAGATAGCATAGGCACACAGCACATCAGAAATCACAATAGACAAACGTGGATAAAAAAAAAAAATAGAAAACAAAACTAACTTAAATTACAGATAAAATGACCTTTGTTTTCGTGTTTTCATTTTAGTTAAAACTCTTGTGGATTGATATGAAATCATTTTTCTGCTCTCCAAGTTTAAGCTGGGAGTGCCATCGGGCAACTGTGTGCGTGCGTGTGCATGTACGTGCTCACCGCCCTGCTCCGCAAAGTAATGGCAGCGGTCCCATATGGAGTTTCTTTGACTACAGTAGCACAGATAGGAGCGAGTGTCTTGTTGTGGATGATGAAAACATTCACTGAACACTTTTAAAGTGCAAAACAACCAACATCAAAGTCCACCTGAGAAGCGCACTACGGCTACACAAACCGCTCTGATCCTACGACGTAACCGACGTTCACCTCTGGAGAAACGTAACTACTCATCAGGTCCGTGCAGCCGCGTTGTTGTGATCAACCTGTTCCGTCCTTGTTTGTTTCCGGCTACTTTATCAGTCAGAGAATAACAATCAGGAATAATAATCAAAGCATCAATGTAAGGACTCACAAATATCAGCAAATTCCTGGAGGGAGCTGCTGAAACTATCAGGATGGACGTGAAGGAATGAAGAAAGTGAAAAAACAGGGACAAATATGTTTGCACCCTAAAAACTGAGCACAAAGAGCACGGACCAAAAAAACCCCAGCACACAACCACAAGGTAATTAACACACGCAATCCAGCTATACATGCATAAATGCGGACATGAGGTCGGACACTTCCGTAGGCTACATAGGCCGCAAAGACCCTGCAAGTCTAATCAGCGAGCATCTAACCAAGCTAGCTCTAAAACAGAAGCAGCTTCAGGTGGTGAGAACATCAGGATGCAGCTGGATTTGAGCTTTGACTCCTTCAAGGAGTTTGTTTTTGTCAAACACCACATGTAGCTGTTATTAATCTGCTGCACTGAGGCTGAACTTTATTGGGAGTTTATTGTAGAATTTATCGAGTTTTGGAGTTCATATTGTTCTTTGTTTCTCCCTGTTGATGTTCATGTGTGTCCTTAATATTACACACATTTAGCATGTAGTGCTGCTGTCTGTGAACAGTTGCTGAATATATTTCTTTAAAGGGTATCTTTAAAGGGTACCTGATTAAGTATGAAAATACTAAAACTAATACTGAAACTAACTGAAACTAAGCATAAAACCAAAAATAAAAACTAATAAAAACGAGCAAAACCACTCTGAAAACTAATTAAAACTAACTGAATTAGAGAAAAAAAAGTAAAAACTAACTAAAACTAAACTATAATGTAAAATCCAAAACCATTATAACCCTGATACATACAAATAAAAGCCAGTAGGTACAGAGGAGTCAAATATATGATAACACTCGAACACAACCATAAAAAGAGGGAAAAAAAAAAAAATTAATTCAATAAAATAATCCCTACAAAGTAACCCCATTCAGTCCTACCCAGGTCACTGTCCTGGGTCCTGGGTCCTGACAGGAGCGAAGCACGTATTAATAAAAATGAATTTACCTTAAATATTATTGTATATTTTGAAATGTGTCAAGAAAGGGGCCCCATATTTTTTTCAATTTCCCAGTGGAGTGCTGATGAGGACATCTTATTTTTTCCAGTCTCAAGCACAACATGAGGTCATATAGCCACTGCTTGTGTGTTGGAGGAGCAGCACCCTTCCATCCGGTTAGGATTGCACACCTCGCTAAGAGAGAACAAAACAACAACACCTGTCTTTTAGAGGCTGGTACGGACAACTCCTCATCACTGATGCCATAAAGAGCCAGGAGAGGGCCAGGTATGACTGGAACTCTGAGGAACCTGGACAGGGTGTGAAAAATATCTGTCCAAAACTGACAAAGACTGGGACAGGACCAGTACATATTAACCAGTGTAGCCTCAGCAGTTTTACATTTGTCACAGTATGGGGTGATTTCCCGATAGATACGAGACAGTTTGCTTTTAGAAAAGTGGGCTCTATGTACCACTTTAAACTGAATCAGACAGTGGCGCGCACACAGAGATGCTGTATTAACAAGTTTAAGTATGGAGGCCCATGTCTCATCTGGAATGGTCATGTTCAAGTCTTCTTCCCATAAAGGTTTAAGTTTTGGTATGGAGGTCTGTCATTTTTGGAGTTTACTGTAAAGCCATGAAATCAGGCCTTTACAGGTCGGGTTCAGTAATAGGATGGTTTCTAACAACGTAGACTCTGGTAGAGAAATTGAGCCTGAAAGATAAGACTGAATAAAACTTCTGGCTTGTAAATATTTTAAAAAGTGGGATTGTGGTAGACCATATTTATTACTGGGTTGTTCAAATGATGCAAATTTCTTCCCTATGAAAAGTGTACCTTTTGACAGACTGGTGGCACATGTTGTTGCCTCTGGACACAGGTCCATGCCATTCTCTGGGTCAATGAGACCAGATGATTGTTTCAGTGTGAGACATTGGTTGGAGTCAGTGAGAAACTTGGGCCCACTGAGCCATGTGGAGTTGTTGCTGAGCAGGTAATACGTGTGTGACATGGTCAGCTGGGTTTAAAAACATACTTTCATGAGTCATTACAGCGATAAACTAATGAAGGAACAAACATTCACATGTCCTTAAGCCAAGACTAGCATAGAAATAGAACTAAAGGCTTGTAGCATTAAAAAAAAGTAAGTAAAATTTATTTATATAGCACCTTTCTAGATAAAATCAAAAAGTGCTTCACAGCAATTAAAAGAAAACAGTGATACACAGTAAAACACACACAGACCAATAGTTAAAATCAAGCCTGTACAAATGAGTCCTGAGCTGTTCTTTAAATGATTCAATAGAGTCCACAGATCTCAGGTGTGATGGTAGTGCATTCCACAATTTAGGAGCTTGAACCTCGAAAGCACAGTCTCCCTTAGTTTTTCGCCTAGAGCGTGGAACCACCAACATATTCTGGTGAGAAGACCTCAGCAGTCTGTGAATTATATACGGATGTAAGAGCTCACTAATATATGCAGGCATTTGACCATGCAGAGCTCTGAAAGTGATCACCAAGATCTTAAACTGGAATCTGAACTTTATGGGAAGCCAGTGCAGAGATGACAAGATAGGTGTCACATGAGACCACTTAGGGGATCCATTAACTAGCCTGGCAGCAGGATTTTGGACCAACTGGAGGTGATCCAAAGACGATTTGCTGAGACCAATGTTTAACGAAATACAGTAGTCCAACCGAGAGGAGACAAAAGCATGACTAATAATTTCCAATTCTGGTTTGGACACCATTCGACTGAGGCGGGCAACATTTCGCAAATGAAAAAAGCAGGATTGCAAAAGGCTATTAACATGTTTTTCAAAGCTAAGAGCTTGGTCAAATGTAACTCCTAGGTTTCAGACATTTGACTGAACCATTGATGATAAAAAAAACAAGATTGTTTATCACAATGGGAACAAAGCTGTCAGGGGCACAAACAAGAACTTCAGTTTTCCCTGTACGAACTGAAAGGAAGTTAGCAGTCATCCAGTTCTTTACAGCCACAACACAGTTCTGAAGAATAGATGTTTTTAATGTTCTGTGGAGAAAAGGAAATATACAGCTGAATATCATCAGCGTAACAATGATATGAGACCTCTTTAAATGTGCCCAAAATGTCTCTGAGAGGTAATAAAAACAGAGTAAACAAGATAGGTCCCTAAATAGAGCCTTGGGGCACACCACAGGACAGAGCAGCAGATAAGGATACAGAACTAGAGGTAAGAGTACAAGAACAGAGTATTCACCTACATCTCTTCATTAAAATATCATTGGAGACTCTTAGGAGAGCAGTTTCAGTAGAGTGCAGGTTATGAAATCCAGACTGAAACTTATCGAGTATGTTATATTCAGCTAACATAACATTTAGCTGTTTGGCCACAACGTTTTCTAAGACTTTTGATATAAAAGAAAGCTTTGAAATTGGTCTAAAATTCTGAGGAAGTGAAGGATCAGCATCAGGCTTTTTTAAAAGGAGATGAAAAACAGCCTGTTTAAAATACCAGAGGACAGTAACCAGTTAGCCAGTTAATTATTGTTAACACACATGGCCCAACAATGCAAAAAACTTTCTTAAATAGAAATGTGGGTAAAACATCAAGAGGAGGAGGGTTTCATGTTTTCAGCCACATTTAGGAGATCTTAATAATATTGGTGAAAAGTTCTCCAGGATTGTAGGCCGAGTGGGAAGTAAGGCAGAAGAAGATACCGAGGGATTTATGTTAGCTCTGATATTGTTAACTTTCCCAATAAAAAAGGATAAAAAGTTTTCAGTCTTCATTAGACTGAATGGCTGAAGTAGGAGAAGCAGGTGGAACAATGTGTTTAGCATTTTTGGATTTTGTCTACTGTTAGAAATCAGCCGGGAGAAATAAGCAGCTCTTGCATCCTTCACCATGTTATTAAAAGAAAATATAAGTTCTTTTAAGTGAATTAGGTGGACTTGGAGTTTTGTTGTTTTCCATAGACGCTCCACTTTCCGACAGCTACGTTTCAAAAAGCAAATACTGTCATTCATCCAAGGGGAGGATTTGCTAAAAGTAGCCTTCCTCATTTTAAAAGGAGCTATTCTATCCAAAATAGAGAGACACTGATGGTTAAAAGAGTCTACTAAAATATTTACATCATTTGAAGTAGAAACCTCCTCATGATTAAAAGCAGCAGTAAATTTATCTGCAGAAAGGTGATTAAAAATGTGTGAACAAAACACGAGGCACAGATAGACAATCAAAATTCAGAGACAAATTAAAAAGAACACAAATATGATCAGAGATAAAAATATCCTCAGAATAAAGAGAATCAATATTTAAACCAAGGGTGAAAACAAGATCTAAAACATGTCTTTTGTTATGTGTAGGCCCAGACACATGTTGGGTGAAACTGATAAATTTTTCAGCATGTTTATCTGAAATATCATCAACGTGAAAGTTAAAATCTACAATAATAAGGAGTCTTGCTAGTCTCAATGTGGAGGACAAAAAGTCACTAAATTCCTTCAAGAAGGATGTCCCTGGGCCAGGTGGACACAATAAAATGAATTATCTCTTCCAACCTTTAAGATCTGCGACTCAAAAGATGAAAACATTTCCGAGCTCACCCAATGGCACATAAAGCTGCTCTTGAAAATTGTAGCCAGTCCTCCACCGCGTCCTGAAGAGCGAGGGGAGCTGAAGAATCTGTATTTAGTAGGACACAGTTCTATAAATGGGGCGTGATCCATCTCCCTCTGCCAGGTTTCAGTCAGAAACAGGAAGTCCAAATCCTTGGACTGAATATAGTCATTCAGAATGAAAGACTTATTTGAATAAGTGTCACTGTATGAGGAAGTGCGATATGGTTAAAACTATCATGACGGTGAGGTTAATGCCATTGACTTTGATGTTATGAATGCTGTGTTAAAACTGAAATGGTATAGCAGTTAGACTCTCAGCTTTCCATCAGCAAGTTCTTCTTGACTGGAAATTAATATATAAACAGAACTTTACTCCTCACAATACACTGGTATGGAACAACAGATATATTCAACTTTGTAAAATATCTGTGTACATGGAGATTCAAAGGGATTTGTATTTTATGGATGAGAAGGGTGATCTATTAGTGCATAAGGTTTTTTGTGAGAAGTTCAATTTTAGATGTACAGCTAAGAGGTATAAAGCACTAACCAAAATCATACAGTCCCTTAGTGGGTGGCTGTGGCTCAGGAGGTTGAGCAGGTCGTCTACTAATTGGAGGGTTGGTGGTTTGATTCCTGGCTGCTCCAGTCTGCATGCCAAAGTATTGTTGGGCAAGATACTGAACCCCAAGTTGCTCTCTGATGAATGATGAATGCTAGATAGAAAGCACTTAGCTGAAGAAGGAAGTGCTTTAATGAATGTGTGTGAATGGGTAAATACAAACATGATGTATAAAATGCTTTGAGTGCTCAGCTAGAGTAGAAAAGCACTGTATAAAGTAGTCCATGTACCTTCTAGATCAATGATTGAAGAAGACATTGTGCACTCTGAGATTTCTCTGGGACTGAGGCCGCTCTTCACAGCAGGAACTCATTTCTGTGATAGCAGAGGCACAACCAAGATGATCAGAACGATTTTGCTGAATGAAATCTGAAAGAATCTGAGATTGAGGAGGTTACACAGAGAAAGTATATTTCACTTCTCCTTCCGCTTAAAGTAAAAGAAGTTTACTTCAAAATCCTCAGTAAGTTCTACCCAACTGATGAATTCCTAAGAATTTAATCTGGATGTAAACACCTGTGTATTCTGTGAAAATGATATTGAAGGCCTAGATCACCTGTTCTTCTGTTGTGGGGTGGTGCAGACCTTCAGAGAGTTTTGGGCTAGAAGCAGTAAACTACACATGGATTTAATGTTTTGAAGGATCACTGATTGTTCAAGCAAGTAAATTTAAAAAATTTAGATATATGTAGCTGTTTATTTGCCTTTCATATAAGATGAAAATAAAATCACATATTTATAATATTGTAAATACATTAAAGCATGAGGTTTCTGCTATGTGATTAGGGCTGATTTATTAGCTCAAAAATTCCCCATGCATTCATAAATCATATTCCTGCAGAGAAAAAAAGCAGTCATTCAGTCATTTTAAGGAAAGCACTGTTCAAGAGCTCTCAACCATCTGCTGATGAGTGCACCACATCATTTATGTCAGGTAGTTTGGAGGTCACAGTCACCTCCATCCTCTGAGCTGGGGTCAGAAGATAACGGCATCATTAATGTTCATGTGCAGCAGCAGAGTGAAACAATGGCAGCTGCTCATGAATAATTCATGCTTCTCCTGCTTTGAAGTTGAGGCTGCTGCTACTGCTGGCCTATAGGACACCCTCTGTAAGCCAGCAGCATATGGAGCTATTGTAGCAAAACTATTTGTGCATGCGTATCTCAATCCACATGTGTGCATTGCTATCTATGTGGAGATTTGTGTGTGTACTGAGATCTGCCTGTGTGCCCTAAAGCTTTGCTTGAATTACAGAATATTCAACAAGTCATCAGGTACAAGCAGTGATGTCGTTACTTAGTAACGCATTACTCTAATCTGACTACTTTTTTCTCTGTAACGAATAATCAACGCGTTACTATTTGCAGTCCAGTAATTAGATTAAAGTTACTTATCCAAGTAACTGCATTACTATTTTTGTCATTTTCCTCAGTACAAAGATGTATTTTTGTTTTCTTCTTGCGTCTCGGGGAGTGACGTCTGGCCGATGCGACAATTACATCCCGTTTTCAGCATGAGGACAATAACAGCACAGCAACACAAATGTAAACAATGGATGTTAGATTCAACTCATTGTCACACAAGGCACACAATGAAATGTTCGTTCCAGATCACTCATCCAGAGACGAGTATCTGCAGTCATGCAGCCAGAGATAACCGTTAGGCAATGTGGTTTAAGTGTCTTGCCCAAGGACACAAAGCAGCGCAGTGACAGGGGCTAGAACTTTCAATCTTCCGGCTGCAAGGCAAGCGCCTACCCACTGCACCACTGCCACTTATGCCGATGTGCTATCTAGCTTCAAGAACACTACATCAGAAGAAACATCTGGAGTTGCAGCACGGCACAGTCAAACTTACAGAGGAGTCCCACCAGGTGGTGAAGCAGAGCTGCGGCTACAAAAGCTGAACTTTGGTACAAAACCAGTAAGTGTGTGTGTGTGTGTGTGTGTGTGTGTGTGTGTGTGTGTGTGTCTGTCAGAGGTGGGAAGTAACAAAGTACAAATACTTCGTTACTGTACTTAAGTACATTTTTCAGGTATCTGTACTTTACTTAAGTATTTATTTTTCTGAGTACTTTTTACTTTTACTCCCTACATTTTTACGCAAGTATCTGTACTTTCTACTTCTTACATTTTCAAAACAGACTCGTCTCTTTTTAAACACGTCAGAGAGAAGTTTGCATTTCCGGTCAGTGCGCCGTCAAACATCAAACGATCTGAGCCTAAACGGAGGAATAATAACACATAAGAGACAATCGTACTGGCATATCCTCCATCACCGAGCTTATCGGGTACAAAGGGATTAAATACGCAAACCCATATAATTAATGTATCATTTATAGCGCTATAACAGCGGGCTGGACGGAGTCCGTAAATTGTGCTCGCGGGACATAAACAGCTTAGCTAGCACCACTGAAGAGGAGCGAGCATGAAGCGAGTAACGTGTGGCAGGTAAATGCAACGTTTCTAAATGCTCAACAAATATCAGCAAACACACAAAGTGTGTGCAGTTTGT
The DNA here is from genome assembly GCA_013435755.1 of Amphilophus citrinellus. Taxonomy (NCBI): domain Eukaryota; kingdom Metazoa; phylum Chordata; class Actinopteri; order Cichliformes; family Cichlidae; genus Amphilophus; species Amphilophus citrinellus. The sequence continues at coordinate 36,801,692 of CM024206.1, forward strand.
CACACAGTGTGTCTGCTAGCTAAAAGAAGAGCTGCTGTATTTCAGGGAGAGCAAAGAGAGAGAAGTTCACTCAGAGATGGAGAAAGAGGACAGGAGAGGAAGAATAGAGGTTAGATTTAAAGGTAAGGACTGGAAAATAAACTGAAGTATGCTGACTTTGTGTTATTCAAAGATTGGATGAAAATACTGCAGTTTAGTGTGTAATAAACAGGTTAGCTTGTTGTACTGTATTTACAGTAAAGCTCTGTGTTGGTGCACAGAGGCTGTGTTCATGGTCACAGTTACAGGTTACATCAGTGCAGCAGAGATGACTTTGAATCAAAGCTGCTGATGCTGAGATTCATTCACTGAATCCACCATTTCTACAGCCTGTATGCTGTCAGTGTAGGGGATGGAGATCAGCTCAGAGAGCTGTGAAATACTGGGTTACATCTTTGTGAGTTCAGTTCATCCACACAGAGCAGTAAACCTCAGAGCAGCAGCAGCAGGTCAGCTGATCACAGCCTGCACACCAACATCATTTACTGCAGCTCACAATAGAAAGCTGTGATTCTTCTCCCCATGCAGAGCCACTACAGCTGATCTTAGGGTTCCTCCACCTTCTGAATCCCACTGTAACCCCTGAGTATCCTCATGTTGGTGTTTAGGTGGAGGCACAGTCACCCTCTACTATGGAGGACACAGAGAACAGAGCTGTGTTTAAATTCACAGTTTGTGTCCTACAGAACAGATTCAAGCTAAATTCATTAATTAAGATTAAAATTTAGATTGGAATAACGTTTCTATTCTCATGTATTATTTTACATTATTACAATAATATATAATGAGGTTCAGTTAGCTTTACACAAAAATAGCAGGTAGAAACGTCCTCCAAAGAACTACTTTTACTTTCTTACTTTGAGTACATTTCAGAGCCTGTACTTTTTTACTTTTACTTAAGTAGAGAAGTTGAACCAGTACTTCGACTTTTACCAAAGTATTTTTTAACACAAGTACTTGTACTTCTACTTAAGTACAGAATGTCAGTACTTTTGCCACCTCTGGTGTCTGTGTCTGTGTGTAGGGGTGGGGTGGGGTGCTGAAGAAGTTGGTCGGACAGTATGTAGTAGAGGAAATGCGGCCCTTAAACATGGCTGACTTGCCCTCATTTCCCGGCTGTCATTTGCTTTTATGTGTAATGTCTTTGCTTATATTGGTAAACAGAGTGCAGTCAGCATGATTTATGAAGGGCTTATATATAAAATGAAGAAATAACCTGTTTAGCAAGAGTCTTTAGGAGTCTGTGTTATTATAATCAATCCAGTGCTTTTTAAAATATCTTTATAGAACTGTGATGTTTGTTGTGATTTCTGCAGCCTTCTGAGCCAGATTTCTGTTTAAAATGACATTTTTAATGTCAATGACAGTTTTTACCTTGATAAAAAACAAATAAATAAAAGTCACCTTGAGACAGAAATGCTGTTTTTCTCTCAAAATGACCTGATATCATTCGTGACAGATATGTTTGACATGTTTCACAGATTATAGGTCAACAAATCATTTATTTTCATCATTGTTTGGCACACCAGCAGCTGCTGAATGTAACTAATAAAGTAACTTGTAATCTAACTTAGTTACTTCTAAAATTAAATAATCAGTAAAGTAACTAAGTTACTTTTTAAAGCAGTAATCAGTAATCAGATTACTTTTTCATGGTAACTATGCCATCACTGGTTACAAGTCACCCAGCATTTCATTTGGCTGTTTCTGTGACTTTTGCTGCACTTCATCCTCGGCAGATGTGCGCAGCGATTCGTCCTCATGTGCAGAGATTGGTATGTAATCCAGGCTTCATTATCCCTCAGCTCAGGCTTTCTTACATGCTCACCACCAGGTGGCGTATTACTCAGTCAAGCGTTACATTAGTCTTCTGGTAGTGGTGGCTGTGCTGATGCAAGGCTGGCTCAGATGGACACTTCATTGGATTCACCACATGCTAAAGGTAAGTAGCTGTTTCTGTTAGTTCAGCAGCTTCATCAGCAGCTCGTGTTGGACTAGTGATGGGTCGGTCGCGATCGATCCGGCAGTGAGCAGTTTCTTTTTTCTTTTCGTTCGTTTCCTTTTTTTTTTTTTTTTTTTTTGTGGAAGCCGCACGTGATTGGTAACATATGATCGTCTACACTGAGCGGGAAGGGGAGGGTCCATGGACACACTGCGCAGTGAGTAAACAAACACCAGAGAGGGAGGGGCTCCTGCAAAATGCACTTGGAGACAGGAAAGAGCCAGAGGAAGTTGCACACGGGAACGGTGAGGAAAATTAGTGACGGAAAGCGTAGCAAAGACTGGAAACATTTTAACCTTATACCTCCAAACATGTCGAACGAGATACAGTACTTCAAAAGTGCCGGCGTTTGCGGACTTCCGGTCACAAATACCATACCACTATATGACTGTGAATTGTAATTTCTGAGCTTTTAGGAACCGTTTGAATTTTTTTCGATAGCACGAATGGTCGCAGAGTTAAGGTGAAAAGCCAGCTGATCAAGTTCCTTGGACCAGCTGACTCTGCGGTGAGACACTATGTCTTAATCAGCTGTTTGCGCCTTGTAAGGGCAGGAAACCCGCGATTCATCAGCGATCGCCTGGCATTAAAGGATTATTCTGATAGACAGAGTGTAGACTGCAAATTTAAATTTTAATGTCGAGCAGGCTGCAGAAACAACCTACATAGGTATACTATGTATGAATTGTTCATCCCTCAGTGTAATTAGAAGAACAAAACAGGGCAGGTCATCAGGCAGGAGAAACAGGATCAACTCCTCAAAGGCCCTTGTTTTTTCTGATTTCCAATCTTATGGTTTATAATTTGTATTTGGAGCACTCTATTATATGTTGAATATATAAAGAAATGTTTGATATAGGCCCAATGTATGCTTTTACATTAGTAATTCATTTTACACTTTTTTAAAAAAAATTAAAATCTAAGGAGCCATTTGGGAGCCAAAAGAGCCGGCTCTTCTCTGAGAGCCGAGACTACAGAGCCGGCTCTCTGAAAAGAGCCGGATTTCCCATCACTATATTGGACCTGTGTGGAAAATAAACTGTAACTGTGATTACTCAGCCTATTGTTCACCAGCAAACTCCTCCATCAGCTGGCAGAGAGCAGTTAGCTAAAACTGACTGTATCAGAGTCAGTGGAGGATTTGATCTCTAACTAGAAGCCAGAGTGAAACTGGCCCTCACTGCAGGATATTCAAGATCACTGGAAGCCGTTTTGAGCCTGAACACCTCTGGCTCATCACACAGCTGCAACAGCATGAATGGCAATAATAATAATAATAAAAAATAATAAAAATATTAGCTTCTAGTAATTCTCTCTATCTACCTGGTTACCAGACATTAATGGATATTCAGAGTGTAGAGGCAGACTAGGATATGACTGATGTAAGAATGGTCAAAGTACTCAAAGCTTTATCACACTGAAAGAATTATGAAACGTGAATACGCAGAATAACTGTGTATGAATGCCTCTGCATCCAAAGCCCAGTCACAGTAAATACAGAGGGATGCTTCTCTGCAGCAGTCTGTGACCTCTGTCAGTACTGACTGCACACTTTATTTATGGAAAATTATTAATAATACACTAAATAATAAACTGAGATAATACTCCATCCAAGAGCCTGGAAGTTAAAGATCTTCAGTCCATCAATCTAAGCAGCTACCACTATGCAAACACCAGTGTCATCAGAAATAAAGTACTTTAGTTTAAATTCCATGAAAACATGGAAGACTTGGACTGGCGCATCCTTTAGACTTGCAGCAATGAGCAGACCTGAATATGAAGAAAAAAATATGAGCTTTATTTTTGCATTTCTTTTTTTTTTTTTTTTTTGGCTTTCTGATGAACTTCCAGGAGACAAACTAAAGCATCCATCCTATCACGCTAACGGCAATATATTTGTATCGATCTGCCCAAATCTAGTTCTAACACAAAATATATTTCCTCTTGAAATGCATAATGATGTTTTTTCATATCAGTGAACACAAAAAAAATTGAATAATTTTTCATGGCTGTTTCACGAACTGCTGTGAGACCGGCTAGGTGGAAAGAGTTGTGGCTGCAGCATCTTTGTGTCAAGCATAAACAGCAGAAGTGTGATCAGAGAGCTTCTATTTTCTGTCCACACTGGTATGTGAGAGACAGATGAAAGAGTGCAGGACACAGCGAAGCGTGTCGGATTAAACACACAACGCCACCGCTGCAAATTCCTTTTCTGACACCTTTCCTACAACCTCCATCACTCAGGATGACTCAAGTGCAACTGTTTAAAGCTCTAACTTTGGATAGTTCAGTGAGTTAACTACAAACACTAATAATCATATTTTTATTATTGTTAATATTAGTAATAGATGAGGAGGCACAGCATGACTGCAGATGATAAAAGCAGACTCAACATAAGATTAAAAAGGCACCTCATACACTGACCTTACCCCACACTCATTTAAGGTCACTGTGGGAGAGGAAACAGGAGCTTAATTAAGATGCTTTTACATTTCAACGCTATACTTGACACTGTTCTATCTACAGACTTAGATCCTCATTAACTGATGAGCTCTCCTCAGGGCTGTGTGCTGAGCCCTCTTCTGTTCACCCTGCTCACATATGACTGTTCAGCAAAACACCCTGGCTGTCAAATTGTGAAGTTAGCAGATGACACACAGCAGTGGTTGGATGCATTGCTAACAATTAGTCCGGTTACAGGCAGGAGGTGGAACACCTGGAGGGTTGGTGCAGAGAGAACAATCTCTGCATCGATGTGACAAAAACAAAGGAGATGATCGTGGACTTCAGAAGGGTCAGCCACCCCCTCCTCCCCCTGCATATCAGAGGATCTGCGGTGGAAGTGGTCCCCAGGTACAGGTACTTGACTGTACACCTGAATAATGACCTCACCTGGGGCAACAATATTTCCAGTCTGGTCAGGAAGCCAGACCACTGCCTCTACTTCCTCAGGAGGCTGAGGCCTGCTGGACTCTGAAGCTCAGTCCTCTCCTCATTCTACAGATGTGTGGTGGAGAGCATCCTGTGCTCCTGCATCACTGTGTGGCACAGAGGCAAATGACAAATAAGAATCCTTGAATATTTTACAGGATCTGCAAAACTGCAATATATCAGCTTTCAGCCCAGGCCAAAAAAAAGGGCTGAGGATTTTGTGTAGGTCTTTCTAACTCCCAGATGTCCAGACAACGGGTGATCATATGCAAGAGATAAGACATGTTGGCGGTCTCATCCATAAAAAGCAGAGATGAAATTCTGAGGCCACCAAGGCAGAAGCCTTCCACCAATATGTCTACACCTAGAAATTCTGTCCATAAAAATTCTGCACAGAATCGGTGACAAAGGGCAGCCCTGACAAAGTCCAACACCCACAGGAAACGAGTCCGACTTATTGGCGGCAATGCAGACCAAGCTCTCACTGCAGTTGTACAGGGACTGAATGGCCAGCAACAATGGGTCAGACAACCCATACTCCTGCAGCACCCCCCACAGGATACCCCAAAGGACACGGTCGGGCTTCACCAAGTCCACAAAACACATGTAGACTCGAAGGGCAAACTCCCACCCACACTCGAATAACCTCAAGAGGATGAAGAGCCGGTCCAGTGTTCCACGAGCAGGACAAAAATTCAACCCTCCTTTCCAGCACCCTGGCATAAACCTTACTGGGGAGGCTGAGGAGTGTGATCCCCCGATAGTTGGAGCACACCCTTCTTAAAGATGCAGACCACCAACCCAGTCTGCCAATCCAGTGGGGCCACCCCAGATCTCCACGTGATGTTGCAGAGGTGTGTCAACCAAGACAGTCCTACAACTTCCAGAGCCTTCAGGAACTCAGAGCAAATCTCATCCACCCCAGGGGCCCTGCCACCAAGGAGTTGTTTAATTACCTCAGTGACCTCACCTCCAGTGGTGGGCGAGTCGTTCCCCTTGTCCCCAGAGGCTGCTTCCACTACAGAAGGTGTGTCAGTGGGATTAAGAAGGTCCTCGAAGTATTCCTCCCACCACCTGACTATAGCCTCAGTTGAAGTCAGCAGCGCCCCACCATGTGAGTAGAGCACCGCTTTCCCCACCAGCTGCCTCCATAGTTCCACAGGCCAACCAAGCCCGATAGGACTAATTCTTCAGATTGATGGCTCCCTTGACCTCCAGTGACCACTATCAGGTTCAGAGATTACCACCACAACAGGCACCAACCACCTTGCAGCCACAGCTCTGAGCAGCAGACTCAACAATGGAGTTGTGGAACATGGCCCATTCAGACTCAGTGTCCTCAGCCTCCCTCGGAATGCTGTTGAAGTTCTGCTGGAGGTGGGAGTTGAAGATCTCATGGACTGGGGCTCTGCCAGGCATTCCTAGCACACCCTCCCGATACGTTTACGTGCGCCAGGTTTGTCCAGCATCCTCCTCGCCACCTCATCCAACTCACCACCAGGTGGTGATCAGTTGACAGCTCAGCTCCTCTCTTCACACAAGTGTCCAGAACATACGGCCACAGATCTGATGATATGATTACAAAATCAAACATCGAACTGTGACCTAGGGTGTCCTGGTGCAATGTGCACTTATGGACGTCCTTATGTTTGAACATGGTGTTCATTATGGACAAACTGTGGTTTGCACAGAACTCCAATAACAAAACACCATTCGGGTTCAGATCAGCCAGGGCGTTCCTCCCAGTCACTCCCCTCCAGGTCTCACTGTCATTGCCCACGTGAGCATTGAAGTCTCCCAGTAGGACGATGGAGTCACCAGATGGAGCACCCTCGAGCACCCTGCCCAGCAGCTTCAAGAAGGGTGGGTACTCTGAACTGTCATTTGGCATCTAAGTGCAAACAACAGTCAGGACCTGTTCCCTGGCCCGAAGGCGCAGGGTAGCAACACTGTCATCTACCGATGAAAACTCCAATGTACAGACAGCAAGCCAAGGGGATACAAAAATACCCACCCCAGCTCGCTGCCTCTCCCCAAGGGCAATTCCAGACTGGAGTCCAGCCCCTCTCCAGGAGACTGGTTCCAGAGCCCCTGCCAGAGGGTGAGCCTGACTATATCTAGCCAGTATCTCTCAACATCACACACTAGCTCAGGCTCCTTCAACACCAGAGAGGTGACATTCCATGTCCTGATAGTCAGTCTTGATAGCCGGGGATCGGTCTGCCAGGGCCTCCACCCTTGGCCACCACCCGATAATAGAAATGAATCTGCTAAATCTTCTTCCTCTGTTATGCGCCTAGTCTGAGCCCCGGTAAGAGCACTAGCAGAGAAGATAGAGGGGTAACATATTTACAAATCATCACCTGATTTCTGGGTTGTGTGAAAAATCATGTACAGGATACACTTTTCCACCAGCAGTATCATTGCCAATGATAAACCTGTGATGGGAAAAGAGAGCAACAACAAAAAACCCACTAACCAACTTGGATGTTACATGCATACAATGCAGGGCAGCTGGCACATAATGCATTTCAACTCCTCGCCCCAGAGTGCAAGCATGAGACCCACCAGTATCCCTCAGATTTTTATAGGTCACTCATCCTCTGGTTTACCTGTTATAGAAACCGATCCCTCACATATGAATGGTTTGAAACATGGATCAGGCTCTTCATTCTGTCTCCCCTCGGTGTTCTGGGTTTGAATGGTTTTAATTAACCCCACCCCTTTTGTTTGCTTACCCTCAGCTAATTGATGTTTATGCTTTGAAGCTAAACAATCAGCATCAGCACGGCTTATGACAATAATAACATTCTGTTTCAACCTAAGGAACAGAGGAAAAGTGCTTACACTTTGGTGATGGGGAATCTTTCTTCAGAGAGTCATCTCGAGTTATCACATTTATTAGCAAACGCTCTCTTATGGGTCAAAACAAATTAGTCAGCTGTTACGGTCAGTCCGTCTGGTCCAGGGGCCTTCCTGGGGTTCATTGCCCTCAGTGTGCACCTTACCTCCTCCACTGAGGCCTGAGCTACTGCATTCTGGTGGTGTAACTCTGGCCACCTCAGGTCCATTCACATTGAAGCGTGCAGAGAAGTAGCTCAGCTCTTCCATGACCGCAGTGCACCATCAGCCATCATGGTGATGCTAGGCTTGAGGTGCTGCATTACCTGCCACATCTGCTGAGTGTTGTTATCTCTGAAGTTGTCCTCAGTCTTCCTCTTGTAAGCCGCCTTAGCCTCCCTTATGCCTCTTTTCAGGTCAGATCTGGCTGTGCTGTACTGCATTGCATCATTGGACCTGAAAGCAGTGTCACGTTGCCTCAACAGGACCTGGACCTCTTTAGTCATCCAGGGTTTTCAGTTGGGATACGCCTGTAAACGCTTGTCTGCAGTAACATTGTTGACACAGAAGTTGATGTAGGAGAGCACCAGTGATGTCAGTAACACGTTACTTAGTAACGAGTAATCTAACGTGTTACTATTTGCAGTCCAGTAATCAGATTAAAGTTACTTATCCAAGTCACTGCGTTACTATTTTTGTCATTTTCCTCAGTACAAAGATATATTTTTGCTTTCTTCTTGCATCTCGGGGAGTGACAATTAAGTCCCCTTTTCAGCATTCGGACAATAACAGCACACAGTGACATGAAAATAAACAATGGAGGGAGGAGAGAGATGCGCGTTTTCTAGCTGAAGTACAGGCACTGTTGTGAGTTTGTGTCAGCTAAAGATGACAATATCAAGGTTAGTTGTGCACTCTGTGCTGGCGACAAAGTGCTATCTAGCTTTAAAAACACTACGTTAAATATGAGGAAACATCTGGAGTCACAGCACGGCACACTCAAACTTACAGAGGAGTCCCACCAGGTGGTGAAGCAGAGCTGCAGCTAATGCAGGAGGCCTCCCAGCACCCGGACAACAAAAGCTGGACTTCAGTGCAAACCAGTAAGTGGGGGGGAGCTGAAGAAGTTGGTTGAACAGTATGTAGTAGAGGAAATGCTGCCCTTAAACACAATTGTGTTGGGGATTATTTTTTACTTAAAGAATAAAATGAGAAATGTTTAAAAGTAAACTCCAGTAAATTAATTAATAAACAGTGGCTGAACCAAATAATAGACAATTAAACAATACATTAGACAGAGAGCGACAGATAGCTAGTGCCAGACTAACTTCACGGCCTTTGGGCTATATCTTTATCTTGTTTATGACCTTCTTGGTCTCGGAGAGGAATATGTTTATCTTATCCTCAAAGGTTTTACCAAAACATGAACATCTGTGTCTGAGGAGGGAAGGGTGTGTGCAGGTCACTGCACTCTGTTGCTAAGGAGAATAAAACTGCCATGTCATGATTAGGAACATGTGAGAGGGGAAGGTGTGTGTTTCTTTTATGGAGCTTTTATTGCTGATTGGAGAAGCTTGTGCCATGATGCTGGAACCAACCAGTGGATGAACCAATCTGAGAAGGTCAAGTCTAAACCACAGCTCTGTCCATCTGTTTTTGAATTGATGGCGGTATAAAATTGTTATGTTTAGCTTAGAGCAGGGCTCTTCTGGGGAGGGTGCACGGAAGGAAGGCCTGTGTCTCCCTCAACAAGATCTGCCCACATGTACATGTGTTTTTTTTTTTTATTCTTTAATAGATTGAATGTTATTTTTTAATTAAAGGTGTCTTCCTTCACAAACAAATCACACGCCCTGTCAGTTGACACAGCATTTCTATCACAGGGTAGAAGCTGCACTCAGTTTTTGGCAAAGTGACTTTTATATATTTGTTTTTAATCAAGGTAAAAACTGTCATTGACATTAAAAATGTATTTGTAAACAGAAATCTGGCTCCAAAGGCTGCAGAAATCACAACAAATATAACATCACAGATCTATAAAGATATTTGAAGTGGCCAAAAAGCTCTGGATTGGTTATAATGTAGGTACAATAACACAGATTCCTAAAGATTGTTGAAAAACAGGTTATTTCTTCATTTTATAAATAAGCCCTTCATAAATCATGCTGACTGCACTCTGTTTACGACATAAGCAAAAACATCACATATAAAGGCACAGAGAAACATCTAAATCACTTTATGGCAGACGATCTCCAGCAGCTTTTGAAAGTAACTAATAAAGTAACTTGTAATCTAACTTAGTTACTTCTAAAATTAAGTAACTGCTTTAAAAAGTAACTAAGTTACTTTTGAAAGGAGTATTCAGTAATCGGATTACTTTTTCAAGGTAACTATACCATCACTGGAGAGCACAGAGCAAGTGTGCTCCTCCATCACCTGATGTTCAAACAGGCTCCAGTCTGTGTTCCCAAAACAGTCCTTCAGTTGATGTGATGCTCCCTCTGGCCATGTCTTTGTGGCTGCAGGTATCAGCAGCTTGGACATGTGATCTGAGAACCCCAGCTGTGGTAGGGGGATTGCTCTATAGCCCTGTTGAATGTTGTTATAGACTTTGTCCAGTGTATTTGCACCCCTTCTTACACATTTGATATGCTGATCACGTTTGGGGAATACTGTCTTTAGATCAGCATGACTGAAGTCCTCAGCTATGATGTGCACAGTATCACGATAGGAGTTCTGCTGACTGCTCACAGCTTTGTGCAGCTCCTCCAGGGCTACAGTAGCATCAGGTGGTATGTATATGGCTGGTACCACGACAACGGTAAATTCACTGGGTAAGTATAAGGGTCTGCATTTGACAGTTAAATATTCAAAATCCGGGGAACAGTCTTAATGTTGTTGCGCTAACTGTAATTTGTATAGATGCATAAACCCCCTCCTCTACTCTTTCCAGAGTCAGCATTCCAGTCATGCAATGGGCTGTACAGCCAACTAACTAAATAGCTGAGTCTGGTAGAAATGGCTGCAGCCAAGTCTCTGTGACTAATATAATACAGCTGTAGCACCCCACCGCTTTATATTGAGTTCAGACCGGGAACCCCAGGATTGACCAAACTAGGTGGGGTGTGGGTTCGATGCAAAGTGGATACCTCGAAGGTTCACTTGTGGCCAATGATGTGATGACTATTACGAAACTTAAATCACACACTATTTAAAATAACACTGACTCAGACGACTCTTTAACTCCAAAACTGAACATTTACTGAACGTGAACGCAAGATAGAAAACCACACTTTTAAATGCAAAATGTAAGACACAAATGAAACGATAAAACACTTGTATTCTTATAATACCAGTAAAAATATTATTGAACTCAACCTTAGCTGTTCCCAATCAGTCCGAATGGATTAGGCTTATATGGGTTAATTCTGACTACTCAGTCATTCAAATATACACAGTCACTTAACAGTACTCATACATGGGCCCCACACACACGCTCGCATTCACACAAACGTTGCAGGCCTGATTGTTGCGTGCTGCAGCACAGCGGCGAAACTCCTCTTCACTCACCGATAGCTGCACCAGAAACGTCTGACTTACAGTTCCGCGTTGCGAACCAGCTCACCCTCTCGTCCCCTCCGGACGACAGTCAACCAGTTCTTGTCTGCAGTCTGTTTCCGCTCACCACTCGCCACCGACAGGGCAAAGAAGATGGCGCTCGTCACCGCGACGAGCTCCTGCTAGCCGTTAGCTGCTAGCCACCGATGCTGATGCCTCGCTCTGAATCCCCGTCGTCTGCGGCTGCACAGCTGTCGGGCAGGTGGTTTCCAAACGCCTCCTACTAACAGTCACTGGGTAGTATTTACTAGTCAGTTCTCTTCTGTTAGTTTATCGTGTGCTAGCGCGCTCCGAGCCAACACTGCTGCGTCTGTTCTTAGTTTCTCTCTCGTTCTCCTCTCCTTCCTCTCTCATCACACCCAGCCAATTACAACAGGTAGACATGCACAGACCACCTTCACTGACCACTCAGAAAATACGAACTAAGAGTGTTAGCTCTGTTACATTCAGCCACTTTTTAGGAAAACATTATATTTACATAACATTATTCCTCTTCCATTACACAATACACATTATATGCAAAGTACATTACACTCCTGTTAACTCTGCTTTTATGTCCAAAGGAATTAAGCTTATTTAATCCCCATTTTTCCATCCGGGCTACACCCTCCCCCTTCTAGAATGTTTTGATGTCCCCATCAAACCAACAGCTTAGCTAATTTGAATCTCCATGCACTGTCTAGTGAGATTCAATTTAACGCAGGAAGGGCATAAGGCCATAGGGTGACACCAGAGGGTCTGGCAGGGGTGGCATCGTGAATCTCTGTACATGCCGCTTCCAACCAGCACTCCCTGGCTCAATACAGTTAAGGGCTGATCAGATGGTCTTCCCAGTTCATCATAACTCAGTCTGACAACTGGCTTCTTGACTCTCTTTATGCGTTCCGCTGGAGGGTCCCTGTCTTTCAGTAGCACCTCCCTCAACTGCTACTGCCTGTAAGTCAGTAACTGTACCTTCCTCAGAGTTGTGAAGCAGATTTGGGGAGTCGAGAGCTTCTGGAGTTGAGTCACCCTCCTCCAGTTCAGGGGATGAAACTTCTAGGGGAACCACGCTTGGGGCTTGACCTTGGCCTCGGTCTCTCAACAACAGACCTGGTCGTGTCAGAAGTTTCTCACAGTCCATATGTAATGATCGTGATGGGCCTGCATATTCACATTCAGACTCTGATGAGAACATGGCATCTTCCTGATCTACAGTTTGTTTGGTCGTTGCGAGTCTCCTTTGGGATCTTGTGACCGGTGTCTGAAATGACTCGGGCTCAGTATCGTTTGGCAGTCTCACTAGATAGCCAATCGGTAGTAAGTGGTTGCGGTGTACTGTCTTTTCTACCCCCAGTCCCTTCTCAGGTTTTACTCTGTAGACTGGTAGGTTGGGGAATTTCTCCACCACGACATATGGTGTAGGTCGCCACTTACTTTTCAACTTGTGTTTGCCGGTAACACCCAAGTTTTTCAGTAGTACTCGGTCTCCTTTTCCCAGAGTCTGCTCTTTCACATGTTTATCATGAGCTTTCTTGTTTCTCTGATGACTCTTGTCAGATGCTTGTGTTGCAAGGTGGTATGCTTGATGCAGATCAGCTTTCAGCTTAGCCACGTACTTGTGATGTGACAAACTCTTTTGATCCTCATCCAGTGCACCAAAACAGATGTCCACAGGTAGACGCGCCTCCCTGCCAAAACATGAGCAGGTAGGGCGAGTACCCTGTTGCTTCGTTTTGAGTGCAATTGTAAGCATGCACCAAATGACTGAGACTCTGACTCCATTTCTGCTTTTGCTTCGGATCTAGGGTTCCGAGCATAGACAGCAGCGTACGGTTAAATCTCTCTGGTTGTGGATCTCCTTGAGGATGGTAAGGCGTTGTCCTAGACTTCCGAATCCCCAACATTTTGAGAAGATCTTGAATGAGTTTGCTCTCAAAATCCCGACCTTGATCAGAATGTATCCGTGCCGGAAGTCCATAGTGCACAAAGTATTTCTCACAGAGAATCTTGGCAACTGTGGATGCCCGTTGATCTTTGGCCGGAAAAGCTTGGGCATATCTGGTAAAATGATCGGTTACTACAAGGATGTTGGCATACCCCTGAGAATCTGGTTCCAAGGACAGAAAGTCTATGCATACCAGATCAAGTGGTCCGCTACTGGTAATCTGGTTTAATGGTGCAGCTCTTTGGGGCTGAGCTTTACGCGTGATACATCTACCACAGTTTCTTATGCACTGCTCTACTTCTGCACACATTTTGGGCCAGTAGAATCGATCCCGTATGAATTTAACAGTCTTGTCCACTCCTAGATGACCGGACTCATCGTGCAGCGACTTCAGAACCATGGCAACCAGCTCCCTTGGTAACACTAGCTGATATACCTCATTACCAGATTGCCTCTGCACCTTTCTGTAAAGCAGATCATCCCGGATCACCAACTTATTGGCTTCTCTCTGAAGCAGTACGGCTTCTGAGTTGGCCTCCTTGTCTGGTGAAAACAGGAATTCTCCATTCACAGATTTCTTGACTGGAGCAATCACTGGATCATTATCTTGCGCTTTAATAAGTTCTGCCTTACTTATCTGGGTCAAAGCACTGTGGTCCAATCGAGTGGGGAAAACAAAACACTCTGGGAGTGCCTCAGGGGAAACCCCTAATGACTCAGCATATCCCATGTTCCCTCCTGCCGACTTTCTGCAGGAGATTTGCTTGCAGAGGGCTTTGACACTGTCGAGGGGCATTGTTTTCCACTCGGAGCTCTCCGATGGCAGAGGATTGCGTGACAGTGAGTCAGCATCAATATTAGTGCTTCCACGTCAGTACTGTAAAGTGAAATCGTAAGTTGAGAGGGCAGCCAGCCAACGATGACCAGTGGCATTGAGCTTGGCTGTGGTCAGAATATACGTGAGGGGATTATTATCGGTCCTCACCGTGAACTGAGCACCATACAAGTAATCGTGAAACTTGTCCACTACTGCCCATTTCAACGCCAGGAATTCAAGTTGGTGCACCGCGTAGTTCTTTTCCGAGGAACTGAGCTTTCGGCTAGCAAACGCCACAGGTCGCAAACCTTCAGGATGTTCTTGATTGAGTACTGTGCCCAAACCATGAAGGCTGGCATCTATGTGTAACACATAGGGCTTGGATGGATCGGCGAATGCCAGAACGGGTGCATTTGTGAGACAGTGTTTAATCTTTTGAAAAGCCTCTGTGCAAGCAGGACCCCACCTATCTCCAAAGGGTTCATTTACACTGTAATAGGTCTTTTCTGGGACTTTGGCAGTTTTCTTCTTTCTCTGAGTGGGTGGGTAACCTTTGCAGAGCTCGGTGAGTGGTCTGACTTTTTTAGAGTAGTTTTTTATAAAGCGACGGTAGTACCCACAGAACCCCAAGAATGACTGCAGTGATGGAAGGTCAGTGGGTTGCTTCCAGCGAGTTACTGCTTCCACTTTGCTTGGGTCGGTGGCAATACCATTTTCAGACACTATGTGTCCCACATATGTCACTTGAGGTCTGCAGAACTGACATTTGTCTATTGCCAACTTCAGTCCAGTCTCTTCCAGTCTGTCAAGGACCTTGAACAGTCTTTGTTCATGTTCTTCCAAGGTTTTTCCAAACACTATTAAAACCCTTAGATGCATAAGTGGGGTCAAAAATGACCCCGCGGGTTGTTATTCTTCAAAATCTCTGAAATTAAAAGTTTTTACACTTCCATATTCCAGGTATTCCTCATAAAACATGTTTGTGACTTGAGGCCGTTTGAATTTTTTAAAATGTTTTTATACTTTTAAAGAAATTACAGTTTTTGTGTCACTACCCCAGTTTTTCATAAGTGGGGTCAAAAATGACCCCAAGCATTTCCAACAGAATCTCAAGGGTTTGCTTTGGGAATCTTTGATTCTTACCAATTGTGACTGTCAGGATACATTTTCTGTCACACTTACACATCTGATGCCTACAGTCTCACCACCAGGAGGTCAATTTGACACAGCAGCATACATGTATTATCTTCATTTATCAACTCCATGACTTTGACACAACCCAGTGTACAAGGCCACAATATCAATTGGACATTTCGAAGATTTTCACCGTTTGTTGCGCTTTGATGACAAGAGGACCGGAGCCTCCCGACTGGACACAGACAACATGACAGCTTTCGGTTACATATGGGACCTGTTCCTGGTCAAGTGCGGGCAGAAATTCATCCCCCGTGATTGTGTCACAGTGGACGAACAACTTGTACCTTTTTGAGGGAGGACCAAGTTTTTGAAGTATATGCCAAGCAAGCCTGCCAAGTACGGCATAAAGATATTCTGGTTTTGTGATTCACGCACCCCTCATGTAATTGATGGAATTGTGTACACAGGGAGACAACTAAGGGAAGAAGTCCAGAAGAATCTAGGGGAAAACACTGTCCACCAGGTGTGCAGTGGATTCAGACACACAGGTTGCAACATCACCACAGACAACTTCACCAGTGTGCCTCTTGCAGAGCATCTCCTGGAGAAGGGTCTGATTATTGTGAGAATGTTACGACAAAACAAGCCAGACATCCCTCCAGTGACAAAGGCTTCCAAGTCCTGGGAGGTCCACAGCACTGAATTTGGATTCAATGGCAGCATGACCATAATCAGCTATGTCATCAAAAAGGGAAAGGCTGTTCTGCTTCTCAGCACAATGCACCACAGCAAGATGGTGGATGAAAACAGCCAAAAGAAAAAAACAGAAGTGATCCTCTTCTAGAACCAGACTGAAGGAGGTGTAGATACCATTGACCAGATGGTTGGCAACTACACCTGCAACCACCAGACAGGTGGCCCATGGTGCTGTGGTACAACATGACTGCTATAGCCACTCTAAACACCCACTCATTTTTCAGGGTTCAGCATGCTGAATTTTCCACAGGTATCTCCAGCACACGGCGACATTTCCTCACAGAGCTCTCAAAGGAGCTTGTGACTCCTCACATGAAAAGCACACTGGAAGGAACCACCCCAAACCTACCAACCTCCATCACTGAAGCAATGGGATGGTGTGGAGTGACAAAAGCTACAAACCAGCAACAGGAGCGAGGCACAGAGGGCCAACAAAAGAGAAAGAGGTGCCAGATGTGTCCAAGAAACAAAGATCGCAAAGCCACCAATTGGTGTTGGAAATGCAGTACCCCAGTGTGCAATGGTCACAGCCAAAAGCAAATAGTTTGTGACAACTGCACACAGTGAATAGAGAAAGAACGTTTGTGTAGGCACATGTGAGTGGGCAGTGTTCTGGTCTTATGTATGTTCATTCTCTTTTTTGTCCTCCAGGCAGATGGACATATTAACAATAATTTTTGAAGATTTTTGATGTTATTTCTTTTAAAAAAATGTTATAAAAAGTTATAAATGAGTATGTTATATGTAAAATCAGTCTTTTGTTGACTCAAATATAATAAATATAATCACCTTTAATCAAAATTAAAGAAATTTTTAAAATTCGTTGCAAAAACTCATTGATTCTAATTGGGGTCGTTTTTGACCCCACTTATGGAAGAGTGAAGGTACTGGTTGTTCATGCATCCAAGGGTTAAATCATCCAAATACACTATGACCTCAAGCATGTGCATGTCCCCAATCGCTTTTTCCATTACTCTCTGGAAGGTTGCTGGGGCTCCTGTTATCCCTTGGGGCATCCTTTCGAATTGGTAAAATCCCAAAGGGCATATGAAAGCCGTTTTTTCCTTGTCGTCTTCTGCCATTGGGATTTGATAATACCTGCTGCGCAGATCCAGGACTGAAAACCATCTGCTTCCAGACAAACAGTCCAAGGCCTCGTCAATTCGAGGAACGGTGTACTGATCAGGAATAGTTCTGCGGTTCAGTGTTCGATAGTCCACGCACATCCGCAACTTCCCCGTTTTCTTTCGTGCCAATACGATGGGTGAAGCATAGGAACTCCTTGATTCCTTTATTACTGGGGTGTGGGTTCGATGCAAAGTGGATACCTCGAAGGTTCACTTGTGGCCAATGATGTGATGACTATTAAGAAACTTAAATCACACACTATTTAAAATAACACTGACTCAGACGACTCTTTAACTCCAAAACTGAACATTTACTGAACGTGAACGCAAGATAGAAAACCACACTTTTAAATGCAAAATGTAAGACACAAATGAAACGATAAAACACTTGTATTCTTATAATACCAGTAAAAATATTATTGAACTCAACCTTAGCTTTTCCCAAATCAGTCCGAATGGATTAGGCTTATATTAGGCTTATTCCTTGTGAATACAAAGCATTACAACATTACTCACACATGCGCCATGGCTCCCGCAGCCACTAGTTTTTCAAAACACTCATAGCAGGCAGCGGTTTTAACTGCGCAAGCGCAAAGAGGCAAAGCTGTTATAGAGACGGTGAGCTCAAGTAGTGCAAAAGGAAACGTTTTTCCAGCGTCCAAAACAGCAGCTTTTTCTTTTAGTAACCACCATTAAAATCTTTACTGGGAAACAGCTGGAGGTCCTTCATCAACACCTGATCAGCAAGTGTTAAGGTGAAGGAAAGAGAACTTTGTAGCTGCTCCATCCACTGCTGTTTGTTAACAGGCGAAAAACTGCAGTACGGACGTTAAAATAGGCAGATAAACTGTTAATAAAAAAAGTATTTCTTATCTGATTACTCGATTAATTGATGGAATAATTGATAGAATACTTGATTACTAAAATAATCGATTTATGCAGCCCTACAGATAACTGTCGGTGCACTTATAACATATCACAGTGCTTCCATGGAGGAACACAAAGTAAAAAAGCAGTAAAAATATCTGTGAGCTGCTGCATCTGTGTGCTGCCGCATTGCTAAGCACGTTACTAAGTACATTGCTAAGCATATTGCTAAGCACGTTGCTGAGCATTTTTTATAAGTTAATCTTGCTATGAATTTTTAAGTGGTGCTGACTTAATTATTTATGTTGATGGAACATTTTTAAGGAAGTCATGTACATTACTCATTTTATGTTGACATAAAAAATTTAGATCAAGTAAAAGGTAAATTAGACATTCAATACACTTTTATTTTTATAGCACCAAATCACAACAAACAGTCACCTCAAGGCACTTTGTATTGTGGGTAAAGACCCTACAATAATACAGAGAAAACCAAACAGTCAAAACGACCCCCTATGAGCAGCACTTGGCGACAGTGGGAAGGAAACACTCCCTTTTAACAGGAAGAATGTCATGGTCCTGGGCTGTGCCCAGTGTTTTTGTGTTTGTTGTTTAATGTTTGTCAAGTTCTTGTGTCTTAGTCTTGGTCTTTGTTTCCACTTCCCTTGTTACCTAGTGTATATTGTCTGCATCCTGGTCAGTTCTTTGTCGTGTCATTGTCGTGTCGTGTTCCTGTCTAGCCTTGCTTTGTTTTTGGTTTACACTCTACATTTGCCTCCCAAGAGGATTTTGTATTTTGTTATTTTGTTCTACTCAATAAACACTTTTTAGTTATGTCTGTTTCTGGAGTCCTGCAGCTGGGTCCATCCCTCCATGTCACACTGCCCACCATGACAGAATGACGCGACCATCTCATGGACCCCGCAGACTCAAAGATTTCCACCAAGGAGCAAGAAGAAAAAATCTCAGAACTAAAGGACTTTGCCCAGCAGATTGTTCAGGCCACAGATAAGCATAAAAGGCTAATGCAACTGGCATTCTGTTGTGGACTGATTTCTTCCTCCTCATGGCTCCTCACCTATCCAGACACTGCCTTACTAGGACACTCAGTCATTATACTCCGTAAGAACCTGCAATATGAACTGTACAACACTGGTCACCCAGTCCAGGGGAGGGATTCAGCTTCTTTTCTTCGAGTCATCTCCACGTCACCTCACCTTCAGTCTGTCCTCCCACCACCATTATCTCCTCAACTCGCATGCTCAGCCACGTCCACATCCTCGTCGCCGCGGAGCGGCCCAGCCACATCCACGTCATTGCCGCCGCAGAGTGGCCGAGCCATGTTTTTGGCCCTAACATGGGCTGAAGAAGAGGAACCTGCTGCTGCCATTCCCAGGGCTTCCACTTCTCGGAGGAAGCGGCGCACCTGGGAAGCAGCCTCCAAGCCACTGCTGCCTCAGTCAATGCCCACTGCAGCAGCCTCCAAACCACAGCTGCCACAGCCCGCTGCAGCAGCCCCACAGCTAGCTCCCAAGCCACAGTCCACACCGCCTGCAGCAGTACCTCCACCCCAGCCAGCCGAAGAAGCTGCCCAGCAGCCACTCATGTCAGAGCCCCCAGTCTCAGCTGCCCCAGCTTCACCGCAGCCACTCATGTCAGAGCCTCCAGTGTCAGCTGCCCCAGCTTCCCCACCATCTTAGTCAGAACCCCAATCAGAGCCCCAGTCACCTTCATCCTCACCAGCAAATACACCAAAACATCCCCAGAGCTGCCCCAGCCATCTGAGGAGACTGCTGTGCACCCTGCATCACAGCCTGAGTCTCCATCCACGCTGGCTGCAGCAGCCCAGCAGCAGTCCTGGCCTGCACTGCCTGAGCCCGAGCCGGAGGGTCCCACTCAGACGTCTGAGTCCACATTTGAACTGTGGAATCCTGCTCAGACCGAGCCGCCAGGGGTCCCGCTCAGACTGAGCTGCCAGGGACCAAAAATGGGACTTCTGCCAAGTCACCCGTGGGTCCTCATGGCCGCAGCCACCTGAGGGTCCCTGCCAAGTCGCCCGAGGCGTCTCGTCCCCAAACTGCCTCTTCAGCTCCCTGAACTGTGCTCCCGTTCGCTGAAGATTTGTCTTTTGGACTGTTTGGCTGGGTGTTGCCGTCTTTTGTTTTTGCTCTTGTTTTGGGCCTCTGTTTTGACTCGTGGGTTTTGTTTTTTTTTTTCGGTCCCTCCTTCCTGGTCCCCCACGTACCGCCCTGGTCTGGTTGTGTTTTTCTTGTTGTGGCCATTGAAAAAGTGGCCTTCCTTGGGGAAGGGGTACTGTCATGGTCCTGGGCTGTGCACAGTGTTTTTGTGTTTGTTGTTTAATGTTTGTCAAGTTCTTGTGTCTTAGTCTTGGTCTTTGTTTCCACTTCCTGTCTTATTTTGGTAGTGTTTTGTTTCTTGTGCAGTCTGTTTAGTTTTGCTTCCCCTTGTCTCATCAGCGTCGTGTTCAGCTGTGCTCCTCACATGTTTCCACTTCCCTCGTTACCTAGTGTGTATATTGTCTGCATCCTGGTCAGTTCTTTGTTGCGTTGTTGTTGATGTCCTGTTGGAGTGCTTGTGTGTTTCTGTCTAGATTTGCTTTGTTTTTGGTTGACACTCTACATTTGGCTCCCAAGAGGATTTTGTAGTTTGTTTTTTGTTCTACTCAATAAACACTTTTTAGTTATGTCTGTTTCCGGAGTCCTGCAACTGGATCCATCCCTCCATGTCACACTGCCCACCATGACAAAGAAACCTCCAGCAGAACCAAGCTCAGGGAGGGGCAGTCACCTGCTGTGAGGGGAGAGAGAGACAGGACAAAAGACATGCTGTGGAAGAGACACAGAGATTAATAATAACTAATGATTAAATGCAGAGTGGGGTATAAACAGAGTGAAAAAAGGTGAATGAAAAGAAACACTCAGTGCATCATGGGAACCCCCCAGCAGCCTAGGCCTATAGCAGCATAACTAAGGGAGGGTTCAGGGTCACCTGATCCAGCCCTAACTATAAGCTCTGTCATAACGGAAAGTTTTAACCTTAACTGTAATTAAGACATTCACATTAACTAATTTAAAAGTATTTAATTTCTTTAGATTAAACTGTTTACAATAAATTTAAAGAAGGTACATAAACTTACCTTTAAATGAATCTTTTTAAAATTTTAATTCAAAACTGCATAAGAATGTACTCAAATACTTTTTTGAAACTGATTTCATTAAAAAATCATGCAACTCTAACTCAATATTACTTACTACATATATTTAGAAACAAAAAGATGAACACAGAATTTAAATGTATGTCATCATTTTATTAACCATTAAATATGAAAATTGTTTGGGAAACTCCCTAAAAAACTATATATAAAATCCTGGGACCCATCAGGGCTGAATGATTGGCCAAATATATTTTCAAATTTCAAATTTGTAAAGTACATTATCTTTATAGTTTTCTGCATCTTTGAGACTTCCTTTTTGTTACTGAGCTGCAGTTCTGAGATGCACACTGAGACGGATACACTGCTGATTAACATCCTCCTCGATTTGATTAGTCAGTGCAGTGTAACTTCAAAATATGGTGAATATATATATGCAATCACCAGGTGCTGGGTTGATAGGGTGGTGTTAAAGAACACTTTAACATCCCCTCAATTTTAACTGCATCTTAGACACTTCATGCATTCACAAACATGAAGCCATACACTTCAACATTTATAATTTGGGTGGGGGGTGGGGTGGGCCATCCCACACCCGGATTTCCTGCACCTCGCCCGGGGTGGGAGTCGGGTGGTGCTTCGGGTGCCGGGCTGGCAGCATCGTAGGGTCGCTGTTGGCCCGGGTGGGGTGTCTACTTGCCCTGGCCTCAGAGGGTGGATAGATGTGGATGAATGTGTATCTTTGTGCATTTGTCACAGTCCTTGTGGGTGTATTTGGGTGGGTGAATGCGTGTGGGTAGGGTTGTGTGTGTGTGTGTGTGTGTGTGTGTGTGTGTGTGTGTGTGTGTGTGTGTGTGTGTGTGTGTGTGTGTATGTGTATGTGTGCGCATGAGCATATGTGGGTGGGTGTGTGTGAGCATGAGCATATGTGGGTGGGTGTGTGTGCATACGTGTGTGCATGGCTGGACCTGAATCTGGGCCTTCTTGTGCCTTGCCTCCCGGCTGCTTCTCGGTGGTCGCTCCTGCGTCCCCCGCTTCCCCGGGGTGTGGGTGCCTTGGGGTTCCTGGGCCGGGCTGGATGTTCTGGCGTGGGTGTCGACCTGCTCTCCTGGGGGCTGTGGGCCGGGGCGGCTTGGGCTTCTCCGGCATGGGGGGGGGGGGCTCTGCGGTATGTCGGGCGGTTCTTGGGCACCTGGGCCCTGGGGCCCTGCCGCCAGCCTGCACGGGGGGCTGGCCTCTGGGGGGGCCGGTTTCCTGATGCTTCGAATTCCCTGGGGCCCTTGCCCCTCAACTGGGGGGGCTCCATCTGGGACCTCCCTCTCCCCTCTGCTGGGGTGGGTATGCAGTTGTCGCTGGAATGTGCGGCCGCGGGTTTTCGTGGTTCTTGATGGGCTGCGGATGGCTCGGATTTCCTGGGTCCTTCTCTGCCTGCCTCTGGCTCCTTGTGGGCGGAGCGGCGGCTTTCTGCCCTCGTTGGTAAGTGCATTCCATGACACAGACACTAACGCAATCACAGCATAACAAAATTGTTGTTCTTATACAATCATGCTTCATTTTGTTGTGCCTGTTCCACATAGTTATTTTTCCAGGTATTGCTTGTTCTGTTTTGGTATGTTGTCATTTTTCTTTTTTTTTTTTGCAGTTGTGCAGTTGCAGCATTTGAATTGTTTTGGTTAGTTTAGTGGTGCTCTGTCCTGTTTTTCTGTTTTCTCCCCTTTCTCCTTTTTTTTTTTTTTTTCCTCAGGCTGTCAACTGGAATTAAATGTATATGTACACAAATAAATAAAATAAAACAAACAAACAAACAAACAAACAAACAAAACAAAAACACAAACATTAACAAGGAAAGCTTATAGAGACTCTATAGAGCTTATCTTGGAAGAATAAATATGTTTGGCACAACAATGCATTCAGATCACAATTCTGCTTGCAAACAGTGCCAGACATGACAGGCTTTAAAAAAAAAAAAAAAGAACACTTTAACATCAACCAACCCTATGACAGAGTTTATTTTTGATATGTCATGTTCCAATATTCTCCCCTTTGATTCTATGTTGATGGCAGGCCAGCATTCCAGGATGTCACATATGGGCAGGTCACTGATGATCCCTTTGCATCTCATCGCAAAGGTGGTCTGCATCAACTTTGATAATGATGATGATGATGATGATGATGATGATGAATAAAAACAACAACAAATAAAACAACAACTCAATATATACATAGACTGGCGTATATGTATACTAACAGCCATGCATATGTATACACATTCACACGTACACAGAGACGTGCACAGACAAAATCAAACAAAATCACCATGCCTGAAATGGAGTAGGAAGAAGTATGTACTTTGTTATGATGATGGGATTTTGGTCACACATTATTACTTCATCTTTGCAGTCTTTGTTTTTCAAGGACCTTCTCCCCTTGGGAAAATGAGGAGGAAGTTCATGTCTTCCTTCTTGGATTTTTGATGTGTGTATATGCGGCTTGTTTATTTAGGTTGTTTTTACTCCTCTTCCCAGAATTTACAGCTACAGCTGATTTAACTTGGTACAGTAGTTCCCCATCTTAAACTTCAAACTATTTTTCCAGCCGTACCACCCTGACTGAGATCCTGGCCACTTTAAATAAGTGTTGGAATTATGGTATAAATTCCATTCTGTTTATTATGAATTATCATATCTTCTGTTTGTATGTTTTTATAAAATGTTTTATGTACATATGATACTGTTGTTTTTATGTTTGAAATGGAAACACGTGGTGACATTTTTTACAAAGGAAGTTGTAGTTACCTGCAGGCTGTTTCAAGCCTGCAGAACACACACAGGATACGTGTCTCATATACGCCATGTTACGTATGCACATTCCACAGGATACTTACTACCATATATGGTAAGGAAAAAGCCAAGAATGTTGTTTATAACATGCTGTAAACTGCGTTTGGTGTAACCCATGTGATCTTATTGTGAAAGTCTGAATAAAAGCGCTGCACAGGAAGCCGTCCTTTGGGACAGATAACTTCCGCTCAGTCGAGGGCTGAGTTCAAGGAACGGATCTCTCCTCTTTGTGCAAGTTTGAAAAGAGTTGTGTGTTTGTTCTCTGAGTTATTAAAATGATATGAACGTATCATAAGGATGCTTGGTGACAAGTACTTCTGCTACTGCCTAAACTTCTTTATTCTTGGGATATGTTTTGAAGGTTTGCATTTTAGATGTGTGTCTGAAGGATGCCATGCTTTTGTCCCCTGGATGACTTGACAGTATTTCCTGTTCTCTATGTTGCATTTCCTTGGTCCAATATGGAAAGACTTCTTTGAACAGTCTAGTAGGAATGGGATCCAATAAACATTTTGCTGGTTTGGAGGAAGTAACTATTGACGTTAACTTCGAAAGATCAATCAGAGAGTCTAAACAAATACCAGCAGTGCTGAAAGCAGCCGAACATGAAGAATAATCTTTGAGATGGTTATGAATAATTTTTCTCTAATGTCTAAAATTTTATTTGTAAAGAAATCCATGAAGTCACTACTAGTTAAAGTGAAGGAATACTCGGCTCTACAGAGCTCTGACTCTTTGTCAGCCTGGCTACAGTGCTGAAAACAAACCTGGGGTTGTTCTTATTTTCTTCAATTAATGATGAGTAGTAAGATGTCCTAGCTTTACGGAGGGCTTTTTTATAGAGCAACAAACTCTTTTTCCAGGCTAAATGAGCATCTTCTAATTTAGTGAGACACCATTCCCTCTCCAGCTTTCGGGTTATCTGCTTTAAGCTGTGCGTTTGTGAATTATACCACGGAGTCAGGCACTTCTGATTTGAAGCTTTCCTTTTCAGAGGAGCCACAGTATCCAAAGTCATACGCAGTGAGGATGTAAAACTATTGACGAGATAATCGACCTCACTGGGAGCAGAGTTTAGGTAGCTGCTCTGCACTGTGTTGGCACTGAAGAGCATAATAATGAAGGAATTAGATCCTTAAACTTAGTTACAGCACTTTCACAAAGACTTCTACTGTAATAAAACTCATTCCCTACTGCTGTGTAATCCATTAAAGTAAATGTAAATGTTACTAAGAAATGATCAGACAGGAGGGGGCTTTCAGGGAATACTAAGTCTTCAGTTTCTATGCCATATGTCAGGACAAGATCCAGAGTATGATTAAAGTGGTGGGTGGGCTCCTTTACATTTTGAGAGAAGCCAATTGAATCTAACAATAGATTAAATGCAGTGTTGAGGCTGTCATTCTCAGCATCTACATGGATGTTAAAATCACCCACTATAATGATTTTATCTGAACTGAGCACTAAATCAGATAAAAAGTCTGAGAAATCAGACAGAAACTCTGAGTAAGGACCAGGTGGACGATAGATAATAACAAATAAAACAGGTTTTTGATTTTCCCAATTAGGATGGACAAGACTAAGAGTCAGGCTTTCAAAAGAATTAAAACTTTGTCTGGGTCTTTGATTAATTATTAAGCTGAATTGAAGATTGCTGCTACTCCTCCTCCTCGACCTGTGCTTCGAGCATTCTGACAGTTACTGTGACTCGGGGGTGTTGATTCATTTAAACTAACATATTCATCCTGCTGTAACCAGGTTTCTGTAAGGCAGAATAAATCAATATGTTGATCAATTATTATATCATTTACTAACAGGGACTTGGAAGAGAGAGCCCTAATGTTTAATAATCCACATTTGTTTTATTCTTTGGTGCAGTTGATGAAGCTGTATTATTTATTGTTTTTGAATTTTTATGCTTAAATTGTTTTTTTTAGCTTTGTTTTTTGGTGGTCTGGGAGCAGGCACTGACTCTGTGGGGATGGGGTTTTGGGGGAATGGCAGGAGGAGAGAAGCTGCAGAGAGGCGTGTAAGACTGCAACTCTGCTTCTTTCTAGAAATGAGAGCTTCTCAATCCAAAGTGGGATGGATGCTGTCTCCTATTGAGACCAGGTTTTCCCCCAAATGTTTCACAGACCTTTTGACCTATAGAACTCTGCTGTCAAATGTTTTACTGGTACAATATGTGACATATTGTAATGGCAAATAATTTGGCTGTAGTTCAGCAGTCTTTGAGCTGACTTTTAATTTTTGAGTGTTTAAAAATGTAATACGTCTGTAAAAATTCTAAATAACCAAGGAGCAGCAAACTTAGCAAAAAATTGACGGATGATGTATGGATGGCTCGGACGATCGTAACAAACTGGAACTGAAATTGAATTGAATGATACATTACTCACAGTGACCCGACCCCTTAATAATATACTTTATGTTGGTTGTTTCTTTATTTTCTACCCTTCTGCACATTCCCAGGAACAAAGTACTTTGTCTAAAACTGCACAATCAAAATGAGTAAGGAATGGAATGGGCTTTGGATAATAGATAACACAGATTTACAGTCCTGCCTGTTTGCCAGTGTGACTTTTATGAACAGACTCTGGTGAGACTAACTATTCAGAAAATATCAGCTCTACCATAACAGCTTTTGGAGTCAAGTCCATTCATCGGTGGACATATGTTATTACATCTGGATAATTCCCTGGATATCAAATGTATTCCAGATGTTGTGTTCTACACACCTGCCTGATGTCATCCTTTGAGAGGTAAAGTGGCCCTTAGGGTAAAATCTGCTCCACATCTACAACAACAACAGCTGACTCCATGAAAGTCTTATTTTGTGTGACTGTTTCAGCAGTATTCAGGTTAGTAGTGACTCTCAAACTGGCTCTGCTGAGGGCTGGCAGAACTGATATTTCAGTTTACACAAATAAAGAGGTGATTTAGTTGCAGTGACCACCCTGTAAGCTGTTGGGAAGATGGAGGCTGAACATGTGCTCTGTCTGCTGCTTCCATTAGCTTAATGGTCCATTTGCTCCTGTGTTGCAGTGAGCCCAGAGCAGGTTAGTCTCAAAGTTCAGGGGGAAACCGCCATCCGTCCACTGACATTAAACACTCTGAACTGAACAAACTTCTTTTTTCTGCAAATAATAAGCAACTGAAACCAAAAGCATTAAAACAGTGCATACATGACACTGGAGTAGAGATGGCAATGGAACTATGTTTCCACATACAAAGCTCACCAGATCTCAAGAGAGGTCACCTTAATCGAATATTTAATGTCATTTATGGACTGAAAAATCCGAACGCTGTCTGTCATTTTGACAGATTAGAACACTGTAACATTAAATTGTTCACATGCAGCACTGTTAAGAACAGTGAAGGGTGAATGTTAGAACCTTAGATATTCCAAAGTATTTGAGTTTTTCACAACAACTTTTTACATATGTTTCAAAATGAAATACAGTATCTGTTAAGAAATGCAACACTAATTTGAAATGCATATTGTCGTTGTTCTGGGCCTCTGGCCTGGCGCTTTGTTTGTTCTTTTGATATTTTGATGTGTGTCATGTTGTTTCCCTTGTGTTAGGCTCCTGTTTCTGATTCCCATGTGTTCTTTGACTCTGGATGTTTGTGTGCTTATTGTTTATCCTGTTCAGGTGCCCTAGCCCTAGTCCTTGTGTTTTGTTATAGGTCCTTGTGCTTTAGGGTTAGTTTTGCTTCCTGTGTTTCCCTCCCAGCTGTTTCCCATCAGCCCAGCTCCTGGTGTGTATATATTGTCTATGTTCTCGTCACTTCTCTGTCAGGTTGTTACATGTTTGACATCGTGTGGTCCTTCTGTGTTTCTCCACGCTTCCTGTGATTTTTGTAACTTGTTTTTCTGGCCCTGTCCAGTTTTGTTTTCCATTATTTCCAACAATAAAGCTGAGATTTTCTTTGAGTTTACATCCTGTCTCCGGAGGCTGTATTTTGGGGTCCTAACCTGCCACACACAGCAAGTTTCATGACACATATTGGAAATTAGTTTGTATATTGCATTTGTATAAACAGTGTAATGTAGTAACTTTAAAAGTCTGGATCAAAAGAAGTACAATACAGTGATGATTTATTATTACTGATGGGTTTTGGACAGAAGGAATAAGAGAAAGCCTGCTACTTTAGCAGTTGGCATAAACAAAGATCAGTGGCTATAAGATGGAAATGGACTGGAATTTATACAGTGCTTCAGACAACAAGCCACATTTAACTATACAGTGCTTTGTTCTATACACTTTAAGCATTCTATCTACCTCTCATCCAAGGACAATGAAAATTACAATTAATCTAACATGCATGTCTAACTGTGGGAGGAAGCCAGTGTACCCAGAGGAAACCCATGCGGGCACAAGCAGAACAACTCCACATAGAAAGGCCCCAGCTCGGATTCAAACCAGGAGCCTTCTTGCTGTGAGGAAACAATATAACCAATAGCACCATGGTGCAGGTCCAGCTGAGATACATTGTTGTGATTACATGTGATTACATGTTAATGTGTAAACCAGCAGCTGCCAGCAGCTTTTAAGGTGGAATGTTTTACACGCTACTTAATGCTACAGTTTATGTTGTAAATCAATTCAGTTTGTAATAGATATGAAAATGTATCTGTTTTCATATCTATTTATATTTACAAATATAAATAGATATGAAAATGTATCTGTTTTCAATTCAATTTTATTTACATAGCACCAAATCACAACAAACAGTCACCTCAAGGCACTTTGTATTGTGGGTAAAGACCCTACAATAATACAGAGAAAACCCAACAGTCAGAACGACCCCCTATGAGCAGCACTTGGTGACAGTGGGAAGGAAAAACTCCCTTTAACAGGAAGAAACCTCCATCAGAACCAGGCTCAGGGAGGGGGGGGGGTCATCTGCTGAGGGGGGAGAGAGACAGAGATTAATAATAATTAATGATTAAATACAGAGTGGGGTATAAACAAAGTAAATAAGATTCATTTAAACTAACATATTCATCCTGCTGTAACCAGGTTTCTGTAAGGCAGAATAAATCAATATGTTGATCAATTATTAAATCATTTACTAACAGGGACTTGGAAGAGAGAGACCTAATGTTTAATAATCCACATTTAATTGTTTTATTCTTTGGTGCAGTTGATGAAGCTGTATTATTTATTGTTTTTGAATTTTTATGCTTAAATAGTTTTTTGCTGATTTTAGCTGTTTTTTGGTGGTCTGGGAGCAGGCACCGACTCTGTAGGGATGGGGTTTTGGGGGGATGGCAGGAGGAGAGAAGCTGCAGAGAGGCGTGTAAGACTGCAACTCTGCTTCCTGGTCTCAACCCTGGGTGGTCAGGTTTTAGGAGGGTTAATAAATTTGGCCCGATTTCTAGAAATGAGAGCTGCTCCATCCAAAGTGGGATGGATGCCATCTCTCCTAACAAGACCAGGTTTTCCCCAGAAACTTTGCCAATTATCTATCATCTGTGCCTAAAGGATAAAGGTCACGCTTTAATGATGCCAATGTTAAAATTTAAGACCTGGAAGTCAGATGGTTTCAGAGAGGAGTTAAAGAAGCCATCTATGTCTACTGTGAACGACCATCACTGAACTGAACACCAACCATTACCCATCTACAATGCAGCCCTGAACTCCCTTCCCAGGTGCCTCAAACCCCACTCACCTTTCTTTAGGTGGCCTCAATAGGTCATGTGATAGTGGGGTAAAGTTCCACATTGGTTTCACCTGAAAGCACTGATTGTGATGACCTATGTCTTTTTTCACACCTTGGCTCATGTGATTCACATGATCAATAGGGGACACCCCCACTAGGGTTTTAATACCTGGGTCTCTCTACCATTTAGTTTTAGAACTGAAGAAGCCTTTCGGATGAGAGGTGAAACATCTTCACGAAACGTAAACAAGTCCAGTTGTCTTTTTTCAAGCTCCAGAAACTACAGTGACCTGGATGACTGAGAACCTACACAGACATAAGTCAAGCTGAAACCCACATCCCTAAAGACACCATGCTAATAGTTAAACACACCAGTAAGTGAAACTCTGTGTGATGTCAGGTTTCAGTCAAGTGTTGGCACTTGGTGTTGGCTCTCACTGCGGTATTGTATCACTTCCTGTTCCTGTTTCGGAGCACAGTCGTGTTTTGCTGTCTGTTAGCTGTTAAATCTGTATAACTCGATCTATCTGGATAACAACACATTTTAGTGTAATCTTCACCTCCTTTATCTAGAGCACACTCTTTGTTGAATCACCTGTAGTCACATTATTCACTTAATTTGTTTTTAGAAATTGGCTAGCTTAGCTTAGCTAGTGGCTTAGCTCTTAGCCGCCTCAGTACCGGCATGGCTTCTTCTCCTGTCCCTCCTGCACTTTCCTGCTCTGGGTGTCACATGTTTGGTTACTCCTCGGCCTCCTTTAGCAGTAACGGTACTTGTAATAAATTTAGTCTGTTTGTAGCTCTGGAGGCCAGGCTTTCTGAATTGGAGACTCGGCTCCGCACCCTGGAAAATCCTGTATCTAGCCAGGCCCCTGTAGTGGGTGCGGACCATGGTAGCTTAGCCGCCGTTAGCCCCCCCCACCGGATCCTGAGCAGCAGGGAAAACAGGCCGGCTGGGTGACTGTGAGGAGGAAGCGTAGCCCTAAGAATCAGAATCAGAATCAGAATCAGAAGGTTTTATTGCCATATGGATGAACAGGTTCACAGCATTAGGAAATTGCTGCGGTACTTCGTGCTTACATAAAAAAACAAATAAGTATAAAAACTATAAGACAATGTGGGTTTCCTCCGGGTACTCCGGTTTCCTCCCACATTCCAAAGACATGCACTTACTGGGGTTAGGTTAATTGGCTATTCTAAATTGCCCATAGGTGTGAATGTGAGTGTGAAAGGTTGTTCGTCTCTCTGTGTTGACCCTGTGACAGGCTGGCGACCTGTTCAGGGTGTACCCTGCCTCTCGCCCTATGATAGCTGGGATAGGCTCCAGCCCCCCCGCGACCCTGAACAGGATAAGCGGAAGCGAATGGATGGATGGATATAAGACAATGTTACAAATATACAAATTACAAATATACAGAGATATTAGAACTATAACTATAACACAGTATTCCAAAATATACAGTGCAGAGAATAATTAAAAGATAAAAGAATGTAAACTATAGTCCAGTAATATGTACTTCAGTGCAAACAGACAGGTGCATAAACACAGGGTTTTTGGAGGGTGGTGGTAACAGTCTTAGGGTTATTGTTCATGAGTCCAACAGCAGAGGGGAAGAAACTGTTCTTATGGCGGGAGGTTCTGGTCTGAATGGACCGTAGCCTCCTGCCTGAGGAGAGAGGGTCAAAAAGTCTGTGCCCAGGGTGAGAGTTGTCGGCTGTGATCCGACCTGCACGCCCCAGTGTCCTGGAGGTGTACAGGTCCTGGAGAGATGGGAGGTTGCAGCCAATCACCTTCTCAGCAGAGTGCACAACACGCTGTAGTCTCTGTTTGTCCCTAGTGGTGGCTCCAGCGTACCACACAGTGATGGAGGAGGTAAGGATGGACTCGATGATGGCAGTATAGAACTGCACCATGGTCCTTACTGGCAAGTTGAATTTCTTCAACTGCCACAGGAAGTACATCCTCTGCTGGGCCTTTTTGATGACAGAGGTGATGGTGGGCTCCCACTTGAGGTCCTGGGTGATGGTAGTTCCCAGGAAGCGAAATGAGTCCACTGTGGTGATGAGGGTGCCAGTCAGGATGATGGAGGATAGAGGGGCTGTGTGCTTCCTAAAGTCCACTATAATCTCCACTGTCTTCTGGGCGTTCAGCACCAGGTTGTTGTGGCTGCACCAGGACACCAGACGTTTGACCTCCATCCTGTAGGCCGACTCGTCCCTGTCTGAGATGAGTCCGATGAGAGTCGTGTCATCTGCAAACTTAATAAGCTTGACAGACTGGTGGTCAGAGGTGCAGCAGTTGGTATACAGGGAGAAGAGCAGAGGAGAGAGGACACAGCCCTGAGGAGTGCTGGTGCTGATGGTCCCCAGCCTCACGTGCTGCTTCCTGTTCATCAGGAAGCCAGTGATCCACCTGCAGATGGGATCAGGCATGTTCATCTGGGACAGCTTGTCTTGGAGGAGATCAGGGATGATGGTGTTGAAGGCAGAGCTGAAGTCCACAAACAGGATCCTGGCGTAGGTTCCCTGGGAGTCCAGATGCTGTAGGATGAAGTGCAGAGCCAGGTTGATGGCGTCGTCCACAGACCTGTTGGCTCTGTAGGCAAACTGCAGGGGGTCCAGAAGGGGGGCTGTGAGGGACTTGAGGTGGGACAGCACCAGACGCTCAAATGACTTCATGACCACAGAAGTCAGTGCCACAGGTCTGTAGTCATTAAGTCCAGTGATCCTTGGCTTCTTGGGGACAGGAACAATGGTAGCGGTTTTAAAACAGACAGGCAAGCCTCCAGTGAGGAGTTGAAGATGTTCATGAACAATGGGGCAAGCTCGTTAGCACAATGTCTCAGTGTGGCAGGTGAGACACCATCTGGCCCTGGAGCTTTGCAAGCTTTGACGCTCCTGAACTGCTTTAGCACCTGGTCTTCCTGAATACAAAAGACTGTGGGGGTGGGGGAGGACGGGGGCTTTGGGGTGGAAGTCCTTGGTGATGTTGTTTTGGGCTCCACTGAGGTGTGGGGGGAGGAGGGGGACTCTGGGGTAGAAGTCCTTGATGATGTGGGCTTCTCTGAGGTGTGGGGAGTGGGGGAGGTTGGGGGGTGAATATTTGTGCTGGCTGTATTGTAGTTGGGACTGGTGGGGGTGTGAAGGCTGCTGAACTGACCATCAAAACGACAATAGAACTCGTTCAGTCTATTTGCAGTTTGTCGGTCGTCTGTGGAGTGGGGGGTTTTAGGCTTGTAGTTGGTAATCTGCCTAAAACCTTTCCATACAGAGGCCGCGTCGTTCTCTGAGATCTGCTGCTGTATATTCTCAGAGTGATGTGATCTAGCAGTGGCCACTTCCTTGCTAAACCTGTACTTGGCCTCTTTGTAGCAGTCTTTGTCCTCACTTTTAAAAGCCTCCCACTTCTCTATCCACAGCTGCTTCAGTTTGGGAGTAAACCAGGGTTTGTCACTGTTATAACTCACCCTGGTGCGTGATGGCACGATGCTGTCCTCGCAGAAGTGGATATACGAGGTTACAGTGTCCGTGTAATCATCCAAACTATCACAGGAAGCCCTCATTGAGTTCCAGTCTGTAGTTTCAAAGCATGTGCGGAGCTCCTCCACAGCCTCACGGGTCCACTGCTTTGTTGTCCTCACCACAGGTTTTGAGAGCTTCAGCCTCTGTCTGTACGCGGGGATCAGGTGGATCATGTCGTGGTCAGAGAGACTGAGTGCAGTGCGGGGCACTGCGTGATAAGCCCCGCTTATCGTGCTGTAGCAGTGGTCTAATGTCTTCTCCTCTCTGGTCGGACATGTGATATATTGTTTATATTTGAGAAGTTCCTGACTCAGGTGGCTTTATTAAAGTCCCCAAGTACGATGATAAGAGAGTCCAGGTATGTCCGCTCCATGCACAGAATCTGCTCTGCGAGTGCGCACTGGGCCTCATGCACGTCCGCGTCCGGCGGGATGTAAACAGCAGCCAGTATGAATGAAGCGAACTCCCTCGGAGAGTAGAACAGTTTACAGTGAATGAAAAGATATTCCAGCGAGGGAGAGCAGTGCTTAGCAATCACTGTCTCATCCGTACACCAGCCACTGTTGATGTAGAAGCAGACTCCTCCACCTGTAGCCTTGCCGGAAAGCGCAGCTTGCCAGTCTGTACGGAGGAGATGAAATCCCTCCAACTGGAGCGCGCAGTCCGGTATCTCCTCACACAGCCACGACTTCGTGAAGCATAACACACAGGATATGGAAAAGTCTCTATTCATGCTCCTCATCAGTGTCAGTTCGTCCATTTTGTTCTTAAGTGAACGCACGTTGGAGAGGAAAATCCCAGGTAAGGCTGTGCGTAATCTACGTCTCCTCAGCCTCACAAGCACGCTGCGCGCTTCCCTCTCTTTCAGCGTCTCACATTCTGGGTCAGAGTGTGTAATAAATCCGCCGCAGATGCGACAAAAACAGGAAATAAATCCAAAGGTGTTGTGGACCTAATGTTTAAAAGCTCTTCTCTGGTGTAAGAATACCCAGAAGACTGTCCAGACACAGAAATAACGCACAAAAATAAACAAAGCAGAGCGCACCGAAGTACCAGGCCATCCATTCACGGCGCCATCTTGGATAGGCCCGGGTACACCACCAACCTGTTCACGTCTCTAATGGTTTTTCTCCACTGTTTTAATGGACACCGGCGACCATAGTCAAATGTCTTCCAGGGGCCAGAGCAGACGACATTCATGGAAATTTGAAACTGCTGGCTAAGGCTAATCGTAGATTTGGTAAGATCGTTATTCACGTCAGCAGTAATGAAACCCGGTTACACCAATCGGAGGTCACTAAAATTAATATTGACTTGGTGTGTAACTTTGCAAAAACAATGTCGGACTCTGTAGTTTTCTCTGGGCCCCTCCCCAATCAGACCAGGAGCGACATGTTTAGCCACATGTTCTCCTTGAATCGCTGGCTGTCTGAGTGGTGTCCAAAAAACGATGTGGGCTTCATAGATAATTGGCAAAGTTTCTGGGGAAAACCTGGTCTTGTTAGGAGAGATGGCATCCATCCCACTTTGGATGGAGCAGCTCTCATTTCTAGAAATCTGGCCAAATTTATTAACCCTAAAACCTGACTGCCCAGGGTTGAGATCAGGAAGCAGAGTTGCAGTCTTACACGCCTCTCTGCAGCTTCTCTCCTCCTGCCATCCCCCCAAAACCCCATCCCCACAGAGTCGGTGCCTGCTCCCAGACCACCAAAAAAACAAAGTTAAAATCAGGAGAAAACTATTCAAGCATAAAAATTCAAAAACAATAAATAATACAGCTTCATCAACTGCACCAAAGAATAAAACAATTAAATGTGGATTATTAAACATTAGGTCTCTCTCTTCCAAGTCCCTATTAGTAAATGATTTAATAATTGATCAACATATTGATTTATTCTGCCTTACAGAAACCTGGTTACAGCAGGATGAATATGTTAGTTTAAATGAATCAACACCCCCGAGTCACAGTAACTGTCAGAATGCTCGAAGCACAGGTCGAGGAGGAGGATTAGCTGCAATCTTCAATTCCAGCTTATTAATTAATCAAAGACCCAGACAAAGCTTTAATTCTTTTGAAAGCCTGACTCTTAGTCTTGTCCATCCTAATTGGGAAACTCAAAAACCTGTTTTATTTGTTATTATCTATCGTCCACCTGGTCCTTACTCAGAGTTTCTGTCTGATTTCTCAGACTTTTTATCTGATTTAGTGCTCAGTTCAGATAAAATCATTATAGTGGGTGATTTTAACATCCATGTAGATGCTGAGAATGACAGCCTCAACACTGCATTTAATCTGTTGTTAGATTCAATTGGCTTCTCTCAAAATGTAAAGGAGCCCACCCACCACTTTAATCATACTCTGGATCTTGTCCTGACATATGGCATAGAAACTGAAGACTTAACAGTATTCCCTGAAAGCCCCCTCCTGTCTGATCATTTCTTAGTAACATTTACATTTACTTTATGGATTACACAGCAGAGGGGAATACGTTTTATTACAGTAGAAGTCTTTCTGAAAGTGCTGTAACTAAGTTTAAGGATCTAATTCCTTCATTGTTATGCTCTTCAGTGCCAACACAGTGCAGAGCAGCTACCTAAACTCTGCTCCCAGTGAGGTCGATTATCTCGTCAATAGTTTTACATCCTCACTGCGTACGACTTTGGATACTGTGGCTCCTCTGAAAAGGAAAGCTTCAAATCAGAAGTGCCTGACTCCGTGGTATAATTCACAAACGCACAGCTTAAAGCAGATAACCCAAAAGCTGGAGAGGGAATGGCGTCTCACTAAATTAGAAGATGCTCATTTAACCTGGAAAAAGAGTTTGTTGCTCTATAAAAAAGCCCTCCGTAAAGCTAGGACATCTTACTACTCATCATTAATTGAAGAAAATAAGAACAACCCCAGGTTTGTTTTCAGCACTGTAGCCAGGCTGACAAAGAGTCAGAGCTCTGTAGAGCCGAGTATTCCTTTCACTTTAACTAGTAGTGACTTCATGGATTTCTTTACAAATAAAATTTTAGACATTAGAGAAAAAATTATTCATAACCATCTCAAAGATTATTCTTCATGTTCGGCTGCTTTCAGTATTGATATTTGTTTAGACTCTTTCTCTCCAATTGATCTTTCTGAGTTCAATAGTTACTTCCTCTTAACCAACATCTATTAGACCCCATTAATACAAGACTGCTCAGAGAAGTCCTACCATTACATAATGCTTTGATTTTAGTCCATTAATCTCTATTCATTGGCTGTGTACCACAGGCTTTTAATTAAACCTCTACTTAAAAAGCCATCAGTGACCCAGCTGTCTTAGCTAATTATAGGCCAATCTCCAACCTTCCTTTTCTCTCAAAGATCCTTGAAAGAGTAGTTGTAAAACAGCTAACTGATCATCTGCAGAGGAACGGTTTATTTGAAGAGTTTCAGTCAGGTTTCAGAATTCATCACAGTACAGAAACAGCATTAGTGAAGGTTACCAATGATCTTCTTACAGCCTCTGACAGTGGACTCATCTCTGTTCTTGTCCTGTTGGACCTCAGTGCAGCTTTGATACTGTTGACCATAACATTTTATTACAGAGATTAGAGCATACTATAGGTATTAAAGGTACTGCACTGCAGTGGTTTGAATCATATTTATCTAATAGACTCCAATTTGTTCATGTAAATGGGGAGTCTTCTTCACACACTAAGGTTAATTATGGAGTTCCACAGGGTTCTGTGCTAGGACCAATTCTATTTACATTATACATGCTTCCCTTAGGCAGTATTATTAGAAAGCATTGCATCAATTGTCATTGTTATGCAGATGATACTCAGCTTTATCTATCAATGAAGCCAGATGACACACATCAATTAGTTAAAATGCAGGAATGTCTTAAAGACATGACCTCTAATTTCCTTCTTCTAAATTCAGATCAAACTGAAGTTCTTGTACTCAATTCAAGTCAATTTTATTCATATAGCACCAAATCACAACAAACAGTCACCTCAAGGTGCTTTGTATTGTGGGTAAAGACCCTAAACTCGGCCCCACAAATCTTAGAAACATGGTGTCTAACCAGATACTTACTCTGGATGGCATTACTTTAGCCTTCAGTAACACTGTGAGAAATCTAGGAGTCATTTTTGACCAGGATATGTCCTTCAATGCACATATTAAACAAATATGTAGGACTGCTTTTTTGCATTTGTGCAATATTTCTAAAATTAGAAACATCCTTTCTCAGAGTGATGCTGAAAAGCTAATTCATGCATTTATTACTTCTAGGCTGGACTATTGTAATTCATTATTATCAGGCTGTCCTAAAAGCTCCCTGAAAAGCCTTCAGCTGATCCAAAATGCTGCAGCTAGAGTACTGACAGGGACTAGAAAGAGAGAGTAGATTTCTCCCATATTGGCTTCTCTTCACTGGCTCCCTGTTAAATCTAGAATAGAATTTAAAATCCTTCTCCTCACATACAAGGTCTTGAATAATCAGGCCCCATCTTATCTCAAAGACCTCATAGTCCCATATCACCCCAACAGAGCACTTCGCTCTCAGACTGCTGGCTTACTTGTGGTTCCTAGGATACTTAAGAGTAGAATGGGAGGCAGAGCCTTCAGCTTTCAGGCCCCTCTTCTGTGGAACCAGCTCCCAGCTTGGATTCAGGAGACAGACTCCCTCTCTATTTTTAAGATTAGGCTTCAAACTTTCCTTTATGATCAAGCTTATAGTTAGGGCTGGATCAGGTGACCCTGAACCAGCCCTTAGTTATGCTGCTATAGGCCTAGGCTGCTGAGGGGTTCTCATAATGCACTGTTTCTTCTCATTCACCTTATTTACTCTGTTTATACTTCACCCTGCATTTAATGATTAGTTATTATTAATCTCTGTCTCTCTTCCACAGTGTGTCTTTTGTCCTGTCTCTCTCCCCTCATCCCTAACTGGTCACGGTTCTTCCTTTTATTTCAAATGTTTTTATTAGAAGCACAGCACAAAAGTACATAAGCACAAAAGTATAATGGCCCCATAAGACTTATGCTTTATTTTGTTTTGTTTTACAATGCCCCTAGGGCATCTGCACCCACAGAGGAGAAAAAAAAATACAGAAAATAAAAATTAAGGCCAAGTTATTAACCATAATAATAGTAATGTTTAGACATTCAAAAAAAAAACCAAAAAAGAAACAGACAAAAAAACAAACAAACAAACAAAGTAAGTAGTTGAAGACAGGCTGGATTAAAGGTAAACAAAATCAGAGTAAATACTTACATAAACAATATAAATCTCCAAACCCAAGCAAAGTACCATGTTGAGTCAAGCACTTTTCACAAAGAGGTTCTTCACAAAAGGAAGAGGTTCTTCCTTTTAAAGAAGAGGTTTTCCTTCCCACTGTTGGCGAGTGCTTTCTCATAGGGGGTCATTTTGATTGTTGGCATTTCTTTATATAATTGTAGGAAAACGTATCACAAAATAAACTCCTGTACATGTACTGAACCAACAGAAAGGCTTCTGGTCCTCAAAATGAATGCAGTTTGCTGCCAGAAGCAGCAGGAAGAAGCGATATGTCAACCCAGAACCTCATTTCCAGTAGTGAGTAGTCAGTCTGCTGGCATTCATCATACTGAAGGTAATTGTCTGGAAACTTTAATTATGACTGGATATTGTTAATTGGCCATTAATTAGAATATCTCTTCTCTGAGTAACATGCCCTCTCTCTCCGTCAACCTTCATTTATTTTTTTGGGGGGGGGGTCAGAGCACGTGAACTGCCTTATGTGATTCAAAATGTCTTCAACTCTTCTGAGATATCAACCTTAAAAAAACGCATTTGATGAGAACTAATTTGACTTCCAGCAGATCTCTGTAGAATCTTTAGACAGCGCGCTGCTCTAAAAATAAACCTTGTTGTTCACTCACTGAATATGAGAGTGCTGTATCACTTCCTCTCCCCATAACAGTTAATCAAGAGCACTGAGCTCCACTCCAATGACGTTAGATTTCCCCAGGAAT
The DNA here is from genome assembly GCA_013435755.1 of Amphilophus citrinellus. Classification (NCBI taxonomy): domain Eukaryota; kingdom Metazoa; phylum Chordata; class Actinopteri; order Cichliformes; family Cichlidae; genus Amphilophus; species Amphilophus citrinellus. The sequence continues at coordinate 36,840,953 of CM024206.1, forward strand.
CACAGCAGCTGCTGCCTTAGGAGGAAATTACCTTTTGAGAAATGTCAGCAGGACCCCTTCACTTTTCTGGAACAGAATTTTCTCCATGAAGCAGCCTTTGCAGATATAGGTGAAAAATCTAAACAATCATCAGGAAGGATTTTAATGGTTCACTCATAAATACCTGTTTGCAGGTCTGGATTTTCATTTGAGGATTCTAAAGCTTTCAGCACATGTAGCATTCAGGTTGCAACAACCTTAAAGACAAGGACCTATAATTGATCAACTATTGCTCATAATCTGTGCTTCTTGCTCTAGATTTCTTGTTTTGTTTTGTTTTCAGTTTGCAGGATTTTATTTTAATTCAGCACATACCGTGAAGATGATTTTATTTGTTTGCAACAGGCTGGTGATCTCTCCAGGGTGTACCCTGCCTCTCGCCCTGTGACAGCCGGGACAGGCTCCAGTCTACAGCCAAACTGTTAATCAGAGGGAAAGTGTGATGGCTAGCTTATAACCAGCTGTTGTTGTTTGGCTGGCTCTTGTCAGCTGTCTGGAGATGCGAGGTTCGCAGGTCTGATCTGCTGACAATAAGGAATTGTGACAATATCAGGAATCAATAAGCATGATTAAGCACATTTTCATGTGGTAGAGCCCTGACTTTAGTTCAGGAGACATAGCTTGAAGTCAGGAGAAAGAGGATGACATTTTGTTCTCCTTACTTTGGTGAAGGGGACCTCTTCTCCAACAATAAAACATAGGTATGAGCCTTCATATCTTGAGTCTGAAGGTGCAGGTATGAGTTTAAATGTCCCTCCACAGCAGGCTAATGCCTACATCTTCCCCTTCTCCTTTGCCATATTACTTATGTGGCTGGACCTCAGCCACATGTGTAAAAGTCGGAAGGGAGACGCCCTTCCTGGCCACTGTATTCAAATATGGAAGGGGAACATGGCAACTTCCACAAACCGGCAATCACTCCTATGTGTTTTTAATGCATTAATTATAACTTTATGAGAAAGCATCAGTTTGTTGGAAAGTGTAATTACACACAGTCTATGCATATTTACAATATCATTATCCTACAAATATGTAGGAGTACAATATGTTTTTTTTGTAGTAAATAACCTCCAGAAATTACTGACTTTCTGCCTTTTGCCCTTTTTAGTGTCTTTTTCACTTCCTGTCTGTCATTTTTCCTGCTCTTCTTATTAACTGCTCCTCTCTGATTGCCTGTTGGCTCCTCATGTGCGCGTATAGATGAGTGTCCTTTGTGGGTTGCCATTTACCCTGCAGTAAACCTTTGGTATTTGCCTTTCATTTTGGACTGTTTTTGTTGCACATTACCTGAGGTTGTTCTCCAACTGCCTTTAGCTTTCTAGTTCTACATGTTCACCCCAAAAAGTTTCCTTTTTGCTTATTTATCATGTCACTGTCTGCATTTGGGTACATTTCACTGAAAATGTACCCTTGCAATGTAATGGCTAAATTTCAGTGAAACTGTTATGCAAGGTTTAATGTAATAATTACTTTAAGACCATAATCCAGTAGGCAGAAAGCAGAACTTAACTGTGGTCTTCTCATATTTTAAGAACTTGTTTTGCTCCAGTTGGTCTAGATAGACGCACTGCACCAGCCACATCCATAAAGCATTCAACACAAATTTTAGTCCTGCTTCAAGCACTTTAAACACAGAATCATTCTTCTGTTCAGCCACTCTCAAATGCTTTTCATCCATTTAAAAGGCTGATATGAAAAAAAAACTCAACAAGCAAAAGCAGGCTTTCATATTTGTCCATTTCTTTCCCTACCAGTTGAATAATAAAAAAATACCAAGAATAAATGCAACATATAAATAATTTAGAGGAGTGCCATTTAGAGAATAAAATAAATGTTAGAATGTGCAGTAGAGGAAACTGAAGAGGTTACATTTTATTTCATTCCCATCCAGAATTGATGTGAAAAAACAGAAAACATTAAGTATCAAAAATATCCTGTATGTGTGTGTGTGTGTGTGTGTGTGTGTGTGTGTTGCGGGGTGGGGGGGGGGGGGGTGGGGGGGGACTGAGAGAAGGTCAGCAAACATCCATCAGAAAGAAAATTTCTTCCTTTGAAATGCTGTTTGTCCACAGCTCCAGAAACACTACACAGTGGGTATGGAAAGTATTCAGACCCCTTTAAATTTTTCACTCTTTGTTTCATTGCAGCCATTTGCTAAAATCAAAAAAGTTCATTTTATTTCTCATTAATGTACACTCAGCACCCCATCCTGACAGAAAAAAACAGAAATGTCAAAAGTTTTGCAAATTTATTAAAAAAGAAAAACTGAAATATCACATGGTCATAAGTATTCAGACCCTTTGCTCAGTATTGAGTAGAAGCACCTGTTGAGCTCGTACAGCTGTGAGTCTTCTTGGGAATGATGCAACAAGTTTTCCACACCTGGATTTGGGGATCCTCTGCCATTCTTCCTTGCAGATCCTCTCCAGTTCCGTCAGGTTGGATGGTGAACGTTGGTGGACGGCCATTTTCAGGTCTCTCCAGAGATGCTCAGCTGGGTTTAGGTCAGGGCTCTGGCTGGGCCAGTCAAGAATGGTCACAGAGTTGTTGTGAAGCCACTCCTTTGTTATTTTGGCTGTGTGCTTAGGGTCATTGTCTTGTTGGAAGGTGAACCTTCGGCCCAGTCTGAGGTCCTGAGCACTCTGGAAGAGGTTTTCTTCCAGGATATCTCTGTACTTGGCCGCATTCATCTTTCCTTCAATTGTAACCAGTCGTCCTGTCCCTGCAGCTGAAAAACACCCCCATAGCATGATGCTGCCACCATGTTTCACTGTTGGGATTGTATTGGGCAGGTGATGAGCAGTGCCTGGTTTTCTCCACACATACCGCTTAGAATCAACACCAAAAAGTTCAATCTTCATCTCATCAGACCAGAGAATCTTATTTCTCATAGTCTGGGAGTCCTTCATGTGTTTTTTGGCAAACTCTATGCGGGCTTTCATATGTCTGCACTGAGGAGAGGCTTCTGTCGGGCCACTCTGCCATAAAGCCCCGACTGGTGGAGGGCTGCAGCGATAGCTGACTGTGTAGAACTTTCTCCCATCTCCCTACTGCATCTCTGGAGCTCAGCCACAGTGATCTTTGGGTTCTTCTTTACCTCTCTCACCAAGGCTCTTCTCCCAAGATTGCTCAGTTTGGCTGGACGGCCAGGACTAGGAAGAGTTCTGATGATGATGATGATGATGATGATGATACTTTATTGATCCCACAATGGGGAAATTACAGTTAACAGAACACCCATCCAAGAAGACAAACAGAACAAACATGGGGAGATAGGTGAACTGTGGCCATGCTGCCCCCCTTCTGGAGGCGCTGCCATTAAAAAGACAGAAACAATAGTGAAAACATATAGGGATGAGTGAGGAAAAAAAAAATCATCTCATAATTTGTATACATACGCACATACACAGTATAAGTTACAAAATCCTCTGCGATAGAGCAGAAACATATAGCATGGGAGCACTAGGGTGGGGAGAGTAGTAATAGACCTGCAGCATTGGTGATGTATGACTGACAGGTGGGTGACAGGTGGGGGTCAAAGGTCATGCGCGTACATGAGCGTCCTCGTGCGCGTGCGTGTGATCGTGCGTGTTCGAATGATTTATGACTTTGACATGTGTCTCCTCCTAGTGGGATGTGGTTTAAGTTAGGGGTGTGTATATAAGATCGACCGTACCTCATTTCATCATCGGGCTTCACCAGCAACGCATCTCCGACCTTGTTTTTTACGCCAACACCTAACAGCACCCACCTCTTTGGAGAGAATTTGCGCCACCTAACGATTCAGCCATCCATCCATCTAAACAGCCATGACGTCCTTCAACCCACTTGCTGGAATGAACCCGTCTGACCCTTTTGGAATCAGGACCGAATTCGGAGGTACGTCATCAGATGTGCAGATTGATGGTCGTCCGCACAAAAAGAAGTATGATGAAGAGATGGAATTTAAAACAGATTACCGCGGTGTGAATGGGTACGTGTATTCAGCTAAATATAGGGATGGCAATGTGTTCCTGTGTGTGAATAGTGGTGATGAAGAGAATTGGGGTGTTGGGGGGTTACACCGCATGTCAATTAAAAACTGGAGACTGTTTCGCACTGTGGTGTGTCTGGACCTGGACCAGACAGGCTTCCCCGAGGTGGTGTATGCATCACAATGGACTTCACCAACAGGGCCTGAGTTGTACAGAGTGGAGGCTGATCGTTACAACCGTCCCACCGAGGAGTTTATTTTTTTGAGTGTTTGTGAAGACAGGGAGAATGTTATTGCATCCAGAGGAGTCGAGAGCTGGAGATTAAACCCATACCCTATCACAAAAGCCGAACGCATGAGTTGGTTTAAGGACTTGTTTTTTATCCAGTGGGCAGATTGGAGACGTGTGCAGCGAATGTTTAAGGAAGTCGATGCGTTTATCAAGAGAGACAAACTCAACAAGAGTTATGAGAACGTTAGAAAACGTCTTGTTTTTGATGATTTCACCCGTACTCCGAACACTGCTGAGCCTTCTGCCTTGTGTAGACCGAAAATCATCAGACAGCCAGACTACTACTAGGAATAAAAATAAATAATGGTATGTTTTTTGTTTTTTGTTTTCAGTATTTTGTATATATTACATTAATGATGATGATGATGAGTACATAACTAATGATGTTTTTTTCTTTTCCAGACGTTAAAATTTCACCGTCTGTTACACCATCACCACATCCAACAAAGATGATGAGCGGTCCCCCTACTCCTCCTCCTCCTCCTCCTGATTCACCACCTCCGACACCATCATCACCATTCCATCCCTGGGTAGTGGAGTTGTCAGACGAGAGTTTGAAAAACGTCAAAATCGCAACCATTCGTCTACTGATGTGTGCTATACGAAAGTATAGAGAAGAGGTGTGTTACGGTTGCATTGTTAATCACCCGAGCCAAATACAGCATGAGTGCATATGGGAAATCCCTGATTTTTTCTTCGCTACACATTACGAGGAGATCATGAAGATATTGTGGACCCCAAGATTCATCCCGGCTGTCAGACTCTTTCTCTGTGCAACCAGCAGTCTGTGGGAGTCACGAAACGAGCTAACATCGACCATAAATATCATTCTAACTGAACTGTTGCCTTCATCAAACATTGTACATGCAATGAATGAGGTATTCACACCTCTGATGAGTGAAGATGATGATGATGCAAATGTTAAATACGCCCTTCTAGGCATGATAGAACACTATTGGTCTGGAAGACATATGGTGTAACATAATCATTGTATTTTTCTTGTCATACATGTGTTTGAAATAAAAACGTGTGTTATTCCATATAGACTGTTCATTTTTACCTAGCACTCCTCATGGAAAACGCACTGCGTAAAATATACCATAACCATGCTCACCCTGCGGGGTTGGCTAGCTTGAATAAATTACACAATGCTGGGGTGAAGATGCTTGATAAACCGCCAACATTCACCGAGGTGAAACAATATTTAAAGACGGATGATACATATACTCTCCATAAGCCGACTAGGATAAACTTTCGCAGAAATAGAGTATTGGTGAATGGTATAGACAAACAATTTCAGGCTGACTTGGTCGACATGCGCGAATATGCACGTGATAACGACAATGTGAATTATTTGCTAACCTGTATAGATGTATTTTCAAAGTATGCGTGGGTTAGATGTGTTAAAACAAAGTCCGGACGGGCTGTAGCAGATGCTTTTGAGGATATTTTGGCTGAAGGTCGCATCCCTCCCAAACTTCAAACAGACAAAGGAACCGAATTCTATAACACACATTTTCAAAAAGTGTTAGACAAATATAATATCACACACTTCTCAACACATACTGAAATCAAGGCAGGTGTCGTCGAACGTTTTAACAGAAATCTGAAAACACGCATGTGGAAATATTTGACCTCTGCAAACTCTAGAAGATATATAAACGTCATACAGGATTTTGTTCATGCATATAATAGTTCATATCATAGGTCAATTAAAATGGTACCCAAAGAAGTGAACGCAGACAATGAGGAATTAGTGTTTAAAACATTGTACAAGACGAAACCTGATGAGGTGTATGGTTTTAAATTTAATGTGGGGGACACGGTAAGAATTTAAAAACTGAGAGGTAAATTTAGAAAAGGTTATGAACAGACTTATACGGATGAGGTGTTCACCATAAAACAACGATTGGGAAGAAGATCACCACATGTCTATATATTAAATGATCTTAGTGGACAAGACATCGATGGAACATTTTATGAAGCGGAAATACAACATGTTATTATCGATAAAAATAAAATCTTTAAAATCGAAAAAATACTGGCTAGAAAAAAAGTGGGTAGGAAAAAGATGGCACTGGTGAAATGGTTAGGTTGGCCGTCTCATTTTAATTCCTGGATAGCTGAAAAAAGCATATTAAATGTGGAATAAAGACACACAGCACAGACTACATCACATCATTCTTTTTAAGATCGAGAAGACGAAAGATGGAGAAAAAGAATGGATTTTATGTTACGCTACCATCAAATGCGTCACACCACGTTTATCCAAATAATAAGATATGGAATTTCAGGACTAAACTGGCTAAACCTATCATTCTGAATGAGCCGTATGAAGTGGGGATTATCGAATTTCAATACCCTAGGATCTGGAATACGTTTTCAAAAGCTGACTCTATAGTAGCTGTGTATGTCCCAAAAAGAAAATCAAATGTCTATGTGCAACTTCCCGTGGGATATTATGATTCAATAGCGCAAATAATAAAAGAGTTTTATTCTGAATACCTTAAGCTGACACTATCCTCGGACTTCAGCATTTATCACAACCTGATTACAAATAGAATACACGCAGTAGCACAGGAAGGAGTTACTTTAACGTTTAAAGGTCGGCTAGCCGAAATACTGGGTTTTAATCCTGGAGAAGCTTTTACACTCTCTAAGACATCCAAATCCGCCCCTCATCCAGCTGACATTCACGGGGGAAGATACAATATTTTTATATACAGTGATATTGTAGATTACCAGCTGGTAGGCGACTCCCATGTACCCCTCCTCAGATGTATAAATGTAGCGAACGAAGACCGCTCCATCCCCATTCTTACATTTGACAGACCGCATTACACATCGGTGTGCAAATCTGTTATAGACGATATTGAATTATCTTTGAAAGACGATCAGAATCAGTTCATTCCCTTTATCTACGGCAAAGTAATTGTAAAATTACACTTTAGACCGGCGAGACATTATTATTAAAACAAAATGCTGCGTACACCATACATTCACGACGAGACCAAATATCTCAACTACTATATCAACCAGGCTGGTGGAGATATGCCAGGATTCATAGGAAGCAGTGTGCAATACGGTAACGGATTAGGAGGAATCTTTCGAAGTCTATTCAGGTTTGCTGTCCCGTTGTTAAAAAGGGGATTTAATATTGCCAAGCCTCATCTGAAATCTGCAGCCACGGGAATCGTATCAGATGTGGTTTCAAACATCGCAAGACGTGTGGGGTCTGAAAAACAAGAGGGAAATGGATTAATGGTTTACACATCTAAACCGTCAAGATCCCCGCCCACTTCACACACACGTCACACCAAGTCGGCCAAGAAATGCAAAACACACTCCTCCCCTTCATCCTCCAAAAAAAGAAGAAAAGCCGTCAAAACAAGAAGAAGCACCAGTTCAAATCCGGCTTTTAAAGGGAGAGGAACGGTGAAAGACATATTCTAAGATTAGATAATCATGTCTCTCATCCATACACAATCAGCGGATTGCTTGAAGTCTGAGTTGGATGTTTTTACAGTTCCGTTTACACAGACGTCGATTGAAAAATGTACATTTATTGAAATTCCTCCCCTGTCGGCAGTGACAGACAGTGGGCCTCTTGAGTTTTTTATTTCATCAAGCGGTGAAGATTATCTGGATTTGAATGACTCTTATGTATTTATAAGAGCCAAAATAACAAATGCTGGCGGCACGCAGTTGGATAATGCAGCCGATGTAGGGTTTATTAATTACCCAGGATGCACGCTCCTCTCTCAACTAGACATAACGCTGGGAGATCGCCTAATAACGCAGTCCTCAAACACATATCCGTATAGAGGGATAATTGAGTGTTTAATTAATTACAGCAAGGATACGTTGGACACACAGTTTAGTACCGGGTTGTTCTGTAAGGACAGTGCGTCGCATATGAATGTGACGTCCATAGAAGGTGATAATCAAGGTCTGGTCACTAGAGGGAGACACACTGGAAACAGCAGAATTGTGGAATTAATAGCACCAATTCACGCGGATATGTTTTTTCAAGATAAACTCTTGTTGAACGGTGTTGATCTGTCTCTAAAGTTTACCAGGTCTAAAGATGAATTTTGCCTCATGACGGGTCAGAATGCTCAGTACAAAGTTAAGATTATCTCAGCAAGTTTGTTTGTCAAAAAGGTTACAGTTTCCCCAACGATCAGACTGGCACACAGCAAAGCGCTGCCGCACGCAAACGCTAAATACCCTATAGACAGGGTTACGTTAAAAACATTCTCCATTTCGGCAGGAACACGTCTCAACACACAAGACAATCTGTTCCTAGGAGCCATACCACAGTTTATCATTGTAGGATTTGTGGATAATGAGGCATACACAGGCAGCTATGCACGGAACCCCTTTAATTCATCTCTGTACTTGTCCTGTTGGACCTCAGTGCAGCTTTTGATACTGTTGACCATAACATTTTATTACAGAGATTAGAGCATACTATAGGTATTAAAGGTACTGCACTGCAGTGGTTTGAATCATATTTATCTCATAGACTCCAATTTGTTCATGTAAATGGGGAGTCTTCTTCACACACTAAGGTTAATTATGGAGTTCCACAGGGTTCTGTGCTAGGACCAATTCTATTTACATTATACATGCTTCCCTTAGGCAGTATTATTAGAAAGCACTGCATTAATTTTCATTGTTATGCAGATGATACCCAGCTTTACCTATCAATGAAGCCAGATGACACACATCAATTAGTTAAACTGCAGGAATGTCTTAAAGACATTAAGGCCTGGATGACCTCTAATTTCCTGCTTCTAAATTCAGATAAAACTGAAATTCTTGTTCTCGGCCCCACAAATCTTAGAAACATGGTGTCTAACCAGATACTTACTCTGGATGGCATTACTTTGGCCTCCAGTAACACTGTGAGAAATCTTGGAGTCATTTTTGACCAGGATATGTCCTTCAATGCACATATTAAACAAATATGTAGGACCGCTTTTTTGCATTTGTGCAATATTTCTAAAATTAGAAACATCCTTTCTCAGAGTGATGCTGAAAAGCTAATTCATGCATTTATTACTTCTAGGGTGGACTATTGTAATTCATTATTATCAGGCTGTCCTAAAAGCTCCCTGAAAAGCCTTCAGCTGATCCAAAATGCTGCAGCTAGAGTACTGACAGGGACTAGAAAGAGAGAGCAGATTTCTCCCATATTGACTTCTCTTCATTGGCTCCCTGTTAAAGCTAGAATAGAATTTAAAATTCTTCTCCTCACATACAAGGTCTTGAATAATCAGGCCCCATCTTATCTCAAAGACCTCATAGTCCTATATCACCCCAATAGAGCACTTCGCTCTCAGACTGCTGGCTTACTTGTGGTTCCTAGGATACTTAAGAGTAGAATGGGAGGCAGAGCCTTCAGCTTTCAGGCCCCTCTTCTGTGGAACCAGCTTCCAGCTTGGATTCGGGAGACAGACACCCTCTCTATTTTTAAGATTAGGCTTAAAACTTTCCTTTATGATAAAGCTTATAGTTAGGGCTGGATCAGGTGACCCTGAACCATCCCTTAGTTATGCTGCTATAGGCCTAGTCTGCTGGGAGGTTCACATAATGCACTGTTTCTGTCATGGTCCTGGGCCGGTGGCCCAGTATTCTATGTTCCGGTGATTTAGTTCTGTTTTGTTATGGTTTCACTGCTTCTGTTCCCCTGGGTTCTGTTGTGCTGGTGTCAGTTATCTGTCGGTGTCTGTTTTCCCAGGTGTTAAGCCAGTGTGTTAGGTTCTTTCCTGTTTTATTTTGGTAGGTCTTTTGTCTGTGAGCTTTGGGTTTAGTTTTGCTTCCTGTGTTTCCCTCCCAGCTGTTTCCCATTTGCCCATTACCTGCTGTGTTTATATTGTCTGTGTTTTCACTTTGTCCTCGTCGCGTCGTTGATGCTGTTTCTATGTCGTTCGCTCCCCTGCTGTGGTCCTCTGTAATTCCCTGTTGTCCTGGTTCTGAGTTTCTGGTTTTGTTCCTGGTTCCATCCTGCACCCTGCCCAATAAAGCCTGTTTATCCACTACCCTCGTCTGCCTTGGGGTCCCCTTCTTACCTGCCACACAGCTGACACATGACAGTTTCTTCTCATTCACCTTATTTACTTTGTTTATACTCCACTCTGCATTTAATCATTAATTGATATTAATCTCTGGCTCTCTTCCACAGCATGTCTTTCTCTCCCCTCAGCCCAACCGGTCGCGGCAGATGACCCCCCTCCCTGAGCCTGGTTCTGCTGGAGGTTTCTTCCTGTTAAAAGGGAGTTTTTCCTTTCCACTGTCGCCAAGTGCTTGCTCATAGGGGGTCGTTTTGACTGTTGGGTTTTCTCTGTATTATTGTAGGGTCTTTACCCACAATACAAAGCGCCTTGAGGCGACAGTTTGTTGTGATTTGGCGCTATATAAATAAAATTGAATTGAATTGAATTGAATTGAATTAATTTTGAAAATTGTGCTATAGAGTTTATGTGTCTGTATGCTGAAGGACATTCATACCCAGCCAAACCATTTCAGCCCCACTTTCAGAGAGGTCAGTACCTCAGAGAGTATAATCAATTAATTCAAACCACAGGCCGGCATCTAAAGGACAGACCTCTGGCTATATCAAGAGAGGATTTTGGATCCGGATACACACTGTTTTGTTTCAACTTGGAAGCTGACGAAGGACATTCTGGGAATGTGTCCCTGATTAAAACAGGCAATGTGCGCCTGGAAACCAGATTCAGAAATCCTCTGCCGCGTACTATGAACCTTATTTGTTATGCTGTTTTTGACTAAATTATTGAAATATCAAACATGAGACAAGTACTTTTGGACTACTACTAAAGTAGACATGAATACTGTGGAATTAACTTCAGTCGTTAAAAGAATAATTATTAATGGGACCTATTTTCTAGGGGTATTTGCATGCGATCAGTTACCTAAAAAGACAATATCAACATTTCCATGCATGGGGATTGTAAACACAGATACGTCATCCTTACCTGGACATCACTGGCTGGCTTTTTATATCACAAAAGACAGACGAGGTTTATTTTTTGACAGTTTTGGTAACTCACCAGACAAATTCCCACACGAGATAAAAGACTTTCTAATGAATAACTGTGATAATATGATGTATTCTGGAAGACAAGTTCAGAGTTTCTACACCACAACTTGTGGACATCATTGTGTGTTTTTCCTGTATCATGTGCAAAATGGTGTACTCTATAAGCGTTTGATTAACATGTATACTTCTAATCTTGTCTGTAATGATGCAATGGTATGTCGCTTTGTTAACAAAATACAGCCAGTTTCTAAGTGTTTAGGATATAGTTTTGATTGTGTACAACGTTAATGTTATGTAAAACAAGACAATAAAGATGGAGAAAATCACAGATTGAATCATTTTCATTTATTTATTTATCTTCACAAAAATATAAAACATTTTTTATTACCAATATATAATCACATATGTAGGATATTAATTAAAAACATTAACAATAAAAGAGAAAAAATCAAAACCCCTCCCAGATAAACACATATGTAGAATATTAATTAAAAATATTAACAATAAAAGAGAAAAATCAAAATCCCGCCCAGTTAGCATCAGGTCTTCTCATCTTTTTTTTAGATGTACTGAACACAGTCTGTTCACTCAGTGACCGCTTTCTACCATACTGCGGGTCATATTTAAACAATCCAACACTCCTACGTACATGTGTGTTAGGAAAGACAGAAGATGGTACGTTTAACCCGGCGAGTGTTTTTAAAAATACAGTCCACCCGGCGGGTCTTGAATCGTCAGAAACATTATGTGCATCAGTGACACTTTTAATTAAGTCAAAAAGGTGTGATCCTCTGACAGTTTGATTATCAAGAATAATCTCCCCACGTTCGTTCCATGATACGTCAGGCGTACGCATCAGAGCAGATAGGATAAGCTCTGCTTTTCTCCTGCTCTTTTTGGGTATGTATGTCAAAACATCATTTGCAACCACATCATCACTCATCTGCTGTTGCTCTTGCTGCTGATGCATGTGTAAAGCAGATTCATCAGGGATAGATAATGTCAACACATTCTTTTCATTCTGACCTTGTTTCACAAGCGATAAATATCTTTGAAGAACAACAGAATACTTTTTAGCTTTTTCATATTCATTCATATCAGGTAATTGCAACACTTCAGACATAGCCTTGTCCAACTCATTTTGCACAGTTTGTCTTATGGAAGAAGTATTTTGTTGTTGCTGCTGCTTTAAAAACTCCATCTGCTGCTGGGGAACCAGATACATTTTCTGCGTGTGCTCCATATCATATATTTGCTATGAGACTGGTAATGAATGGTATTGCAGCCCCTAATAAAGGGAGGAGGAACCCACCAGATTGGGTGATGCTTCTTTTCTTACGATTTATTTTGACTTTCTTGTCAGCAATCAGTCTGATTATAGTCTTTTTCTTTTTTAGCTGTTTGTACTGATGATCGGTGAGAGGAATGTTACCCTTCATTACATTAAGAGCTATTTCACACAAAGCGTTGATAAAATCTAAGCTAGCATTCTTAATAACTACATGCTGTACAGGGGGTGGGGATTTGTGCAACAATTCCAATAGAGATAAATTTCTACGTATGCGGCTAGACATTTTTCACTTCTTCAACCTCTTTTTAGGAATATAAACAACCGTGCTGTCTGGTAGCAAACCACTTCTGAGTCTTAAATGGTCAGGAGTCTTGCCTTTGTAATCGATGAGCAGGAAGCCGAAAGGCGTGGCGGTGGCGTCGTTAAAAGCTTCTAAAAAATATTTGATGTTACCGGGAAACATTTGTCTACCTAAAACTGAGATCTGACATTTATCCCTAGGATTGTTGAACAAAATTAAATCATTTGTGTTCAGAGAAATAGTTCTGTTGGATTTTCCCTGAATAAACAAGTTCTGAACTAAATAGATGCAGCTCAAATTCCTGTGATGGACATACTTGGTGAACACGTTTTGTACTTCCAAGTTATTGGAAGCGTCATTCATTAAATCATCTATAATAAGTAAATTGTTCTTGTCAGGAGGTAGCAGAACATCGTCACACAAGGAATCAGGGAGACCGTTCACAAAATTAATACTTCTGATCTGAAGAAGTTGATCATATATGGGTTGCCAGCATGAATAAATGTAAACAATATTATCAATTTTGTGGGATATGAGTGTTGAAGCGTTTTCAATAATGGACTTAACCATATGTGTTTTACCACAACAGCTAGGACCGCTAATAACCATGCTGAACGGATGTTGTAAGCGGGTATCAAAGCATAAATCAGATCTAATATCCATACGGTAATGTGGTGTAGTCGCTAAGGACTCTCCGCTTATTGTACAACACACGGACTTTTTTAACAGTGACATCATTCTTCAGATGGAAGACCTTTTTGTCTCTTTTGATGGTGTCAGAGACAACAGTCACGTGTGCGTCTGTGTTCTTGTTTGCCACAAAAGATGTGACTAAGCCTTTCAACGCATCATGCGTGACGATTTTAGAGTTTACTGCGTTCAGTGTTACACCTTTGCACTTTACAACGGTTTTGCCGTGGTTCGTGTGATAACCATAACACTTTGGACCCCCAGATACAAACTCGACGATATAATCATCATCACCGTTCTTACCGGTGGAGAGTTCGCTTGTGAGATCCCCGAGAAATGGGCCAAGCGGGGGGTTCCATTCACCCTCTCTTGATGTGAAAATGACAGAATCAGTGTCGCAGTAGAGCACCCTATGCTGCAGACTGTCTAATAAGTCGTACAGCATGAGTCTGGCGTGTGCCGTTGTCATGGCACCAACAAACACATTAACATCGTTCACTCTAGCTGTTCTTGCATCAGCATGCACCCACTGCACCATGGCAACCTCATCAGAGATGAAGCAAAACTGGCGCACATCATATTGATCACTGAACATGAGTTGTGTGAAACGAGATGGATCTGTGATTAGTTCACACGTTGGCATGTTTGCCCTCATGCTGAACAGACCCCACAAGGAGTTCAAGAGAAGCTTGTTACAACTTCTGACCGCCTTGTTCACACGTATCTTTGCAGGATCTAACATGATGCCCTCATGGTCATAATACTGCTGAATGTAAGCTTTCTGCTCATCAGGAGTTTTGACATTCTCAGGATAGCCACTTGCCTCCTGCTTACACTTCAGAAAAGTTTTTACATATTCTTTAAAAAGTGAAATGCCAGACTTCGCAGATGGAGATGATTTTATATCCCTTTTCAACAGCTTTTTCAAGTTCAAATGACACCCAAACACCATCCAGCTGACATTCAGCGTCAGAGTGATCACACACAGTCTCCTGATTCTCCTCTACGGCGCACGCCGCACATAATGGGAACATCAGCTTGTTGTGACACCTGAATGGGAGGACGGGATGGTACAGCCCTCTAGGGGGCAATACCGTGCATTTCACAAACCCAAAATATTTGTCCAGTGTGTCAAAATCATTGTAGATGATGACAGGATGGCCCAGGGGGTACGGTTTTTTAGATTACACCGTTGGGTAGAGGCTTGTAAAGTCATAATAATGAATTTTTTCACCATCACCGACTTTGTGGTACAGCTTCATGGCATTAGTACGCCCTCCAAACAACGCCTCCCTAGGATTCAGTCTCTCAGGCATTCTATAGGTGCGCATGAATGCCATCACAGAGGGATCTGTCTGTTTCAGCTTCTGCCAATCACACTCCCACATCACCACCACGTTTAAGCCATGCTGATGTCTCAGCGCTTCAACCTTCTGACAGAAACTGTGGTACTGCTCCCCATACGACACTTTACACACAGGATTAATCTCACTCTCTGCAAAGCATTTGGGACAGCCATGAAAGATACAACCTGCAAATTCATAGCATGTGTGTGTGTCAGCATGAAAACCGTCCACAAAATGAGGCCCCACTTTCTGTTCACCCCCACGAACAGCATGTTTGATCATGATATTGTCTCTGTGTGTCAAATACTGCAGCCATTCGATAGAGACGCTAGAGAATGTTTTATGTTGGTAAATGTAAGCGGTATCATGGGTGAGAGCTAGCGTGTTTTTTTTGAGAAAGTTTGTTTTATATACACCCATCGCATACAACGCTATGGTCACGTGTGTGAACAGATCGAGGCCTGCACAGCTCATCAGAGTCTCGCGGTATATCAGACAGGCCTTTCGCAACACTTCCACATCGTTAACGCAGTACTTGCGTATTTCATGTTGGAAGTCAAAGCGCTTTGTGTGCACGGGTTGGTACCACTCCATGAACTTAGCTTTAGCACACGCCGTCATGGTGTCATACCCGTAAAAGGATGGATCTGGATACGGCCCGATATAAAACTCGTTGGCCTTGGTATTAAATTTGTGAGGGAAATATCCCTTTTCCAAATCCTCGAACCCGAGTGCTGCAGGTGTTTTGGCAAGGCTCATGGGGAGGAAACTGAATGAATCAATCCAGCGTTGATCATATCCCTTATCATGCATTATTATTACCCTGCTACCTCTCATTGTGACGGATGGAACAATTCCCTGCTTGACAAAGTATTCTAAAACCAAGTAACTGTCAAACCCTGATGCGTTGTGTGCAATAAACGTGTAGCCGCGATATTTTTCACGTCTGTAATGTTTGATGAATGCAGCCACACACTTTGACGTGTTGCAGCAGAACTTGTCTCCCTGAAAATCCTCGGCACAGATGAAGTTTGCTTCATGTTTACCGTTTTCAAATCTGGTCTCAAAATCATAAAATATGTACTTCTCATTAGGTTTTTTTTTTTTGACAGGCTGAATGAAACAGACGTGCTTACTGTCTGCTTGAGTTATCGTTTCGTGACAGTGAACACATCTCGGCGGCTTGCATTTATGGGTTGATTTCTTAAACTTTTTATACACTTTTTTACATTTGTCACAGTACTTCACGTTATCACAAGGTATCTTACTGTGATTCGGATCAGGCATTTTGTGGTATTGATCGCATATGGAAGACTTACAAATGCGATTACAGTCATCACACCTGATGGTTGGTTCGGATTGTTTTTGTTGTTGTTGTTGCATGCATATCGTTGTATGACACACGTTGCACGCATGATCACATTTATGCATGAGCGGCGATTCGTATGTTTTGTAACAAAGATTACAGAAATAGGAGCATCCGAAAAATCCTGTGAGATTTTCGATCAAGTAATAGTGATTATCATGGAGATACAGATAAATTGTGTCAGATTTTGGTTTTGTATCTGTGTGGAATGGATGCACGCGTTTACGCCCTGCACAACCGTGATGGAAGATTACGATTTTGACTTTTAAGGCAGATTCAAATTTAGTGACATCTGAGAGCATCACCTGTTGTGTTATATCTAGGCCTGCCTTTATGTGCATCTCTCTAGCTAATTTGTCTATTTCTGATTCTCTAGCTAATTTGTCTATTTCTGATTCGTTTTCTTTTTCTGGGTGTAGTCTGTGCATGATACACCTACTGAAACACAAGTTGTCATCATTATTCGGATTGTATAAATGCTTCCCTTTTTTTGCCAATATTTCATCATAAAGCATATTCTTTAGTCTTAAGCGTTTACCACCACCGCCTCCCCGGTTCAGCGCAACGCTGACAACTAACTCAAGCTCATCGTCCCCCAATGTATCGTCATTACTTTGCATAACAAGTGCTATCTCATCAAGAAAAATATCTGCGTTATAATCATTGTCTGAATTTAACACAGCCTGCACGTCGCTAGATAAGCTAGGCCCTCTTAAAACAACGTTCAAAACACTGTCTGGTGGTGTCCCGTCCATGGCGCGATCGATAACACTACTCAAACACTCTCTCACCATGGCTGGGGCTTGATCTGGGTTATCTAGTCTTATGTTTCTGAAATCTATGGGGTGCCTAAATTCACGCCCATTAAAAACAGGTATATCCCTGGCCATGCCACCGCGCTGGAAAATATTATTCGCTTCAGGAGGCGTGGAATCCATGCCATGCGCTGTAACATCACTCCCCCCATTGACAGCAGGATTGTATGAGGTATAATGAGAGGGAGATGCTCTCACAACTTGATCGTCATCATCGCTAAGTGTGTATATGTTATTCCCCGTCTGAGCGGGGTGTTGAATTAGCCATTAATCATTGAAAAAATCAATCAGGTCAGGGGCTACTATCACATCATTCACATCATAGCTATGAGATGAATTGTCTGCCACACACAGAGTATTGGATTCGCAAACACCAGCATCAGCAACAGGTAAAACACTAGCGCTAACATTAGCAACATTAGCATTAGCATTAGCATTAGCAGTGGGCCTCTGCACACTCCCACCACCAGGGGGTGTAACAACTGTTGTAGCAGGAAAGACACCTCCACCATTTCCGCTAACATTAGCATTAGCATTAGCATTAGGCCACTGCACACTCCCACCGCCAGGGGGTGTGACAACTGTTGTAACAGGAAAGACACCTCCACCATTTCCGCTAACATTAGCATTAGCATTAGCAACATTAACATCAGCATTAGCAACAGCGTTAGCAACATTAGCATCAGCAGCAACAGCAGCGGAATGAATGCAAAACGTGACTGAAGACTGAATATTACTGTCTGTGTTGTTAACATCTACACAATGTGGGTTCGTTGTTTCAGAATTTAAAGACTGTGGCCTCATCGCCACACTTCTATTTAAACCCTCACAGCATTTAATCAACTGGTTAGTCAATATATTTAAAACGTACAGGTGTGTGCGAAGTTTGTTATTATCGATATTCAATCTGTCAGAGGATTTAAATTTTTTATTAGGGGGTTCCATTATTATTAATTGGTGATCATGGACTGATTGAATCTTGTTGAGCATGCAATATCCTTACACTTACCGACTCTAAAATAGATTTTAAAATTTCCACAATGGCTAATTGTGCGTTTAAAATTTCTGTCACAAATTGCCTTGTTTCTTTTAATTCAGCAAGGCTTGTTTCTCTGTTACAATGTTTGGTTTTGATGGAATTTAAAACATGATAGCACGTCAGGGTTACAAATATTTTTATGCTTGATGACTTCAGGAGGAAGTGGGGTTGCTAGCTCCCAAGCATTGTAGGCATTAAGGATATCACTATCAGTTAAATCGTGATTATTTTTGGGATCTTCCACCCTCATACAACGTGGAATTGTAGGGAACAGTGACGTATCTTGTGTAGTGCTGTTACTGCAGAAAGAGTTGCGTTGATCACCTGGTTCTTCTGCGGCTGGTATCTGGTTGTACTCATCCTCCTCCGCATCCTCTTCAGTTAAAATTTCTCCTCCGTCCAAATGTTGTAAGTATTCGTTCAAAGCTGCTAGCTCGTCCTTTGCACAAGTTTTAAGTGTTGTGGAGTGTGGGACTGGTTTATGATGTGAAAATGATCCAGCGAGAGCACTCTCTCTCACTGACGAAGTAGATGTCGATGTAACGGCCTCAGAGAAGCATCCCTGTGGGGGAGGACTGCTTTCAGCACTGCTTCCGCGAAACAATGATGGTCCTCCTGCTCCTCCTCTCCTGTGGAATGAATGAATGATTGAATATCACATGATAAAATCAAATTTAAATACAAAAAAAAGCTGTTTTACTTACCCACGATTTTCAGAAAAATTTCTTGAAGAGTCAGCTAACGCTGTGAAAAAGAAAAAAAAAAAGCATGGGAATGAGAAAACTTGTAGATTTTAATTCAGACACAGCGTTGTAAAAAAAGAAAAATAATGACTCACGGTTTGTAACGACACGCAGCTTGCCCAACGGTCTCCTTATTATTCGTCCCGATCCGTCCGTGTAAGGGAAGATGAAATAATCTGATGTGCATAGGAAACTTAGTTAGAAAGGTTTTTTTATTTTAAGACAAAACTATATAATATGGAGTTGAAAACACACCTCTTTTATCATCACAACTTCTGATGGACGGATTCTGCCCGCGATTGTCTAAAATTAGACTGTGTATTTTTAAAAAAGAAATGAGATGATATACAAAATACAATTTTGCTTCACATACTTTTGTGTAAAATATGCTTATCTGAATCCATTTAAAAAGACAGAGAGAGTAGCTTTTGCGCCGGAGTCTGTGGAAAAACGCGGAAAAGTGCGCAGCGATCGTCTTCACAATGAGGTCTTCGCCATGCTTGCTTGCTTTATAAACCACGACCCTTTTTTATGACTGAGTGTGTGTCCTGTTTGTTTGTTTGAAACCCTCCCCTCAGTACTTTTTTAACCACCACCTGTTCGCTCTGGAAAAGTACTGCGTCCTGCCATGTGTATTATCATTATATCCTGAATGTTAAATCAAATTAAAAATAAACGCATAACTTTTCTTTTTAAGAAACTGACGAGCTCGTTGAAACGTGAAAGCAGCAACCCACCCAGCTGTAAACAAGACCGGTCGCTGTCGCTGATTGTGACGTTGTAAAAAGCGCCACGGTGTGGTATGACTGATGGGAATTGTAGTTATACCTGTATTTTTTTTTTATTTATTTTTGTGCTGCATTGACTTTTAGTTAAAAACAGATGGTATATTTGGGTGTGTGTGACTGGAGGAGTGCCCACTTTGATGCTCAGATATCACCTGTTTAACAACGAGTTTATTTAAACATCTTCACAAACAGTGTGGATGGGTTTGCCATTTTGATGAAGTCATCTTGTAATGAGAGAGAGTGGGAGAGAGAGTGTGGGAACCATGATTTCAGCAGGGTTTCAACAGGTGTTGGTCTGTTTTTATGCCAGTCAGCTAAAGTGTGCATTGTCTTATAGTTAAAAACAGATGGTACAATTGCCTGTGGAGAATTACAGTCTTTGATGCTCATATCACCTGTTAAAGAAAGAGTTTATTTAAACATCTTTCACAAACAGTGTGGATGGGATTGCCCTTGTCCTGACACTCCTCCTCCACTGATACACATGCAGCTGATAACCATAAATCATTCGAACACGCACGATCACACGCACGCGCACGAGGACGCTCATGTACGCGCGTGACCTTTGACCCCCACCTGTCACCCACCTGTCCGTCATAAATCACCAATGCTGCAGGCGTATTACTACTGGGGAGGGATGGAAAGGGGAGCCAGCGGAGGCGAGAAGGCAGGGGGATCGGGCTACTGTGGGGCTGACTCAAACTCCCTCCTCAGCTAACAGTTCTGATAAGATGTAGAGTTTATCAGCGGCTAGGTCAGGGAGATCAGTCCAACACAGGTCAGAAGAAGACATGACAGCGGGGGGGTAGAGCATCTGTTTACAAACATCCAGGAGACAATTTGATAAGCGGCAGTCCAAGAACGCCAGGGAGCCAAATTCCTGATTCTACGACTGGTTTTGGTACAGACTGTACTGATTCATTTGTTGACAGCCTTCAGTCTTACGGGCACCTCTCTGTGGTGAAAAAAACCCCAATTCATCTGAATTTTCTTGGTTTGTTCCTTCGCCGTGCAGAAACAGATACATACATCTCCAAGATCTTACCCCTCCAATCAGCTCCAGATATACAGAGTCTGAGTTTGAGTCTGTACCTTCCTGCATTCCCGTCATAAGCAGCCTTACTAAGGCCAGACAGCTGCCTAGACTTCCTGAATTGCAATGACAAGCCAGGTATCTCCAGGTCCAATTCGGAGAAATCCCAGTGTCAATAAGCCTGATGTGTGTGTATTCCATTGACAATACATCCAGGCACATCATACCACATAGGAATCCATAACGTAGCCAGCTGGAATGTCAATTAATAAGAGGGAATATGGTTCTCCTTTCCTCAATCTCCTCATGGTGAAAATTTGATCAAAACAATGGCGTTGAGAGACCAGCTGACCAGATCCATAATTATAAATTCCAGTTCGGAAGTTGTGTGAAGAGAGGCTCTAAAGCAGCAAAGCAGGGGAAAAAGGAAGGGCTGGGGAGAGAAGAAAAGTGTGTCCATCTCCGCTGAGAGCTGAAGAGAAAAAAACTTCTTCCATTTAAGGATTATGGAGGCCACTGTGCTCTTAGGAACCTTGAGTGCTGCAGAAATTCTTTTGTAACTTTGGTCAGATCTGTGCCACAGTTCTGTCTCTGAGCTCCTTGGGCAGTTCCTTCGACCTCATGATTCTCATTTGCTCTGTCATGCACTGTGAGCTGTGAGGTCTTATATAGACAGGTGTGTGCCTTTCCTAATCAAGTCCAATCAGTTTAATTAAACACAGCTGGACTCCAATGAAGGAGTAGAACCATCTCAAGGAGGATCAGAAGAAATGGACAGCATGTGAGTTAAATATGAGTGTCACAGTAGAGGGTCTGAATACTTATGACAGTTTTTCTTTTATAATAAATTTGCAAAAATGTCTACATTTCTGTTTTTTCTGTTAAGATGGGGTGCTGAGTGTACATTAATGAGAAATAAAATGAACTTTTTTGATTTTAGAAGCAGGTGACTGAGGCTTTTTCTGTTGCTTTGATTGCAAGCAAGGGTGGCTGTAGCTTAGGGGGTAGAGCAGATGTCTGCCAGTCGGAAGGTTGGTAGTTTGATGTCAAACTCAAAGCTGACATCATTGCTCTAGCCCAATCATTGTTCTCCCCGCGTTCTTCAAGCTAATTAGTCTCCTATGCATACTTAAAATCTCACTGCTTACCTGTCATTCTTCCTTGCAGACCTATTTGTGCAACCCACCTCTTCCCCATCTCCACCTCATCCAAATCACTCGGTGCGCCATCCAAGCTTCCATCTTTATTTTCACCACAACCACCAGCATCTAGACTCCCAGGGGTCCTGCCCTAATTCCTGTCATCGCTGGGATTCTGTTCTGCTGCGATGAGCCATTGGAGTCTAACCACCAAATAGATTGAATTCTGTATATCAATAAATACTGTTCAACTTTCCAAATGATTTCTCCTTATTGAATAGATACATTCTCTGGCTAGTGCTACTAAACAGCACAAGCTTCTACCACTTGACACCATGCCAAGCTGCATCCCAGATTACAAAGAACACTGTTACAGAAAACCTAGTCTAAAATAGAGAGTACATCTGGTAGTTTAGCTGGATTGGGGTTGGAACACATTCCCACCATAACTGGTCCAGAGTTTGTTTGAAACATCTTCTGGTCCACACTAGAGTTCAATTACTGAGTTTACACCTTCCCAAACATGACGTTCCCAAACTGAGAAAATTAACCACAGGTTAATTTAATAAGACTAACAATGTCTTATGTCTCTCTTAGTTTGCCTTTTGGATGGTGCTTCTCATTTGGTTTGAATGACCACTTTTTTCATTTCCATCTTATTGTCCGTCCATCCACTTCCACTTATCCTGTTCAGGGTCGCAGGAGGGCTGGAGCTTATCCCAGCTGACAAAGGGCAGGAGGCAGGGTACACCTGTACAGGTTGCCAGCCTGTCGCAGGGCCAACACAGAGATACAGACAACATCCACACCTTTGGGCAATTTAGAGTTTCCAATTAACCTAACCCCAGAGAGTGAGAGAGGCCTGGGCCAAGGTGGAATCGAACCCAGGCCTTCCAGATGGTATTCTAACTGTGAGGCAGCAGTACAGTGACTCACCCATTTATTTGAATGTTTGGGTGTGTCTCCCCCAAACTTTTGACTGGTACTGCCTCAGTGCAACAGCTTAGAATTGGCCTTGTGGTCTTAAAGTCAGCCTACCAGTTTCTCTCAAGGTCACAAAAATGACACATCTTCTTTGTTTATGATGTAAAATAACCAAGATGTAAAAATAAGTTTGGCCAAGCATTGATTCTGAATTAAGTCTGTGCTCTCCCACTGGAGTGTGAGTGGGTGTGTCCGGCTTCTCTCTTCCCTCCAGTGTGTGTGTGTGTGTGTGTGTGTGTGTGTGTGTATGTGTGTGTTACTGCATCAGGTGGAGCCTGTGGATTGGCCAGGCTGAGAAGGTTCCTGTGGATTGGATAATTGGATGGACAGCTCCCTCAAATACTCCAGCTGACAGCCACCTTGCCCCTCTCCTTTGTCTCCTCCAGGCCCAACAACAGCCAGCATCTTGCCTGTGATTTCAGTGTGCTCATTTGTGTGCTAGCCTTGACTGTAAGTGTTGCCAGTTCTGTAAGAGTTGTACATAGATTTGTAAATAGTAGTGATGGGCAAAACGAGGCTTTGTGAAACACTGAAGAGTTTGAAGCATTTGTGCCGGAATTGTATCGAAGCTTCGAAACAATCTGAAACCATCTGCACAGTGACACCTGCTGTTATCGCCACATCTCTATAATGCTGTTCAATGAAACAATGACCAATACCCACCCCACACAAGTCCAAACAAAGCTCCTGATTATACCTGACTATCAATAATTATGATCAACACGTGGTCTGGAGGAACAAGGAGACTGTTAAAGACAGCGAGCTTGACTATTTTTGCTCTGTTAACATCCGTGAGTCTGTTAGGTTTTTATTAATTCGCTAACACACAAATCAATTTATAAAATAAAAAATACTGAGAAAAAATGTTATGTTTATTGTGATAACCACACACAGCTGTCTTTGGGCTCAGTTGGCTTCATTTTTGCCAGTCTTGGAAAAAAACAAAAGTTTGGATGTGTTTGGTTGGCTTTAAGCTTTCTGGGAGTTCATGTCATCAGGTTTGTTCTACACACAGTGAAACAAAGCTAGAAGCTGGCGTGGCGTTAGGCTTTATGCTCTATTAATTCAAAAATAAATGTTTAAATTAAGAAAAAAACTAAATATTTTCATTTTGTTAAAAAAAAAAAAGTTGACATTTATTAAGTTTTAATGGGATAATTTGCAACAGTGGGCAGCACGGTGCCCTCACAGTTAGAATACCATCTGGAATGTCTGGGTTCGATTCCACCTTGGCCCAGGCCCCTCCCTCTCTCTCTGTGTGGAGTTTGCATGTTTTCCCCGTGTCTGCGTGGGTTTCCTCCGGGTACTCTGGTTTCCTCCCACATTCCAAAGACATGCACTTACTGGGGTTAGGTTAATTGGCTACTCTAAATTGCTCATTGGTGTGACTGTGAGTGTGAAAGGTTGTCTGTCTCTCTGTGTTGGTCCTGCGACAGGCTGGTGACCTGTTCAGGGTGTACCCTGCCTCTCGCCCTGTGACAGCTGGGATAGGCTCCAGCCGGGATAGGCTCCAGCCCCCCCGCGACCCTGAACAGGATGAGTGGAAGCGAATGGATGGATTCGCAACAGTTCACTTTTTGTCTTATCTGACCACAAAACAGTTCTCCAGAAGACATTTGGTTTGTCCATGTAGGCAGCTCACATCTTCACACTGACCAGTACCTTTATGATTGTGAGGAAACACGCCATCCTCCACTGAGAGACCTCTGAAACAAAGAAATTTTCCTTTTCTGCGACCTGCACTTGTGTGGACGTCGTATCTGTGACATGACTGTAATGTTTGACTCTGTCTGAGGCTTTGAACCTGCAGCCTTTCTCGTGCTGTTTGTGGGACATTTACATAGAAACCTCAGTGGGAATAAAAAATAAAAACTCATTTGTCATGAGAATTAAGAAACAGATCACATAGACGCGGTTTTTCTTGATTGAAAATATTTGTCTTCTGTAGGAATCCTCCTGCTGTGCAGTTTGCGGGTCACAGGTTGCAGCATCAGCTGATGGACGGGTTTCACCGTTCAGGCCCGTCCAGTCAGTCACTGTGCCCCCTGAAGCTGAATCCTACTGATATGCTTCAACTATAAGTTACACAAATTCATACAGTTTGTTAATGAAAACTTTAAACAGCCACGTCACCGGTAAATAATTGCCGTGCGAGCTCAGTTTAATGATTCGGTTTAGGATTCTGCAGCGATCGTGGTGAGCAGCATGACTGAGGGTGGATGCAGGTCAGACTGGGGGAAGTTCCCCTGATGGCTCTGAAAATAAATAGAGGTCAGAAACAAGTGGAGGATGGAGGGTTTCAGCCCCACAGTCAGCTGTCCCTGTGTGCCGAGTTCGTTGATTTGTTTTTGCACCAAAAGTAAATCTTTCTCCTGTTTGTGAACGGATCGCCTCCTTCGTTCTTCACCGTCCACAGTGTGTCCACAGTGTGTCCACAGTGTGTGTCCGCTTGTAATAAAAGCGTTGGTATTGAAAACATTCATTCAGCAATTACCGTATTTTTCGGACTATAAGTCGCTCCGGAGTATAGGTCGCACCAGCCAAAAAATGCATAATAAAGAAGAAAAAAACATATATAGGTCGCACTGGACTATAAGTCGCACTTTTTTGGGGGGGGGGTTGATAGAATCCGAGACTCAGAGCAGAAATTCCATCTTGAAAGGCAATTTAAAATAATAATGGATTAAAGAACAGGACGAACACGGTTACGCCTACGTTATGCTAACGTAACACATTCAGCTACATGTCGCACAACGAACACGTGTCTGGTATGTTAACGTAACATTAAGTTATTCAGATAACCATAGCATAAAGAACATACTAACAAGTTAACCAAACCATCAATCCATTGAATTCTTCATCCTCGGTGTCACTTCTAAACAATTCCGTACACTCCGTAGACGAAGCGCCGCTTCCTCTTCTGTGTCGCGTTAGTCAGACTCGTCGTCAGCTGCAGTTCCAATTATTCCAGCCTTTCTGAATCCCAACAGGATGGTTTGGTTGTCACTGAAGCCCATGTTTTCTTGATCCATCCAATGACTTCCAGGAAAGTTGGGTGGCGCATTCTCCCAGTTGCCGTTAAGCTGTGCTCTCCGTCCATCATCCACTGCGCCCACAGGTTACGCAAGACTGCCTTAAAGCTGCAGTTCACGGAGATGTCAAGTGGCTGGAGTATTTTGGTTCATGTGTTATAAATGTCACATATACGTCGCTCCGGAGTATAGGTCGCACCCCCAGCCAAACTATGAAAAAAAGTGCGACTTATACTCCGGAAAATACGGTACAAGGCCCAGCCCAAAATTCAGGCTCATTAAAAGAAAGAAGAAGATACAAATGAATCCTGGCGCCTCGGCCGCCTGGAAACAGCAGGAGTGAACCGCACAAAAGCCTCGCTTAGCCACAGTCACGTGACGCAGGTGTTTTGAACCAGGTTTCGGAGCAGTGTTTCGAAACACCTGCGCTCCGACAGTGTGGAAACTTCTGTGTTGAGCTTCCCCTCCCTAGTAAATAGTGACCTGTGATAGCACTGTAAATATTGAGCACTGCAGTGGTATGTAGGAGGGAGAAGCCATTTTTGTTTATACTTCACTCTGTATTTAATCATTAGTTATTATTAATCTCTGTCTCTCTTCCACAGTGTGTCTTTTGTCCTGTCTCTCTCTCCCCAGAGCAGATGACCCCCCCCTCCCTGAGCCTGGTTCTGCTGGAGGTTTCTTCCTGTTAAAGGGAGTTTTTCCTTCCCACTGTCACCAAGTGCTGCTCATAGGGGGTCGTTTTGATTGTTGCGTTTTCTCTGTAATTATTGCAGAATTGAATTGGTTACCTCTCTCCTTGCTGTATGCCTAGCTTCCTACTACTCCTGTCTACTTCCTTCATTCTCCTGACTATTTTTCTTTGCTAAACTCTTCCTATGAATGCTTTCCTGCTCTTCCTCATTCCACCACTAAGTCTTTTTGTCCTTTGTTCAGAGGATGCACCAAACACACTTATTGGCAGTTTCCCTCAGCACCCAGAGCCAGTCTCAACTCCTCCCAGAAATCTCTGAAAAGCCTTTTCTCTTTCATGTCTTTATATATGTTGATCTTCTGTCACAGTAGACAATTTCCTTCCATCACTGTTTGCAGTGTTTTCATTTACAGCTGTAAAGTTTCTCTACACAATGCTCCTTTTTCTCACTCACTGCAGCTACAGGCTCTGCTCAGTGCCAATGAGTCACATAACCAGGACACCTAAATACGGCAGAGCATGGAGGGGGGGCAGGGGGGAGCAAAGTGTGACTGCATGTGAGGACTGGTGTTTGCACACGTCTGCTTTCTGATGAATGAAAACAACATACTGACGTTAAGAGGAGACAAAGAAACTAACCCCTTCAGTCACAATACGGTAATTTTAGTGGGAAAAAAATCATATTTTGCCTACATGATCTTTTTTTTTAAATGTAGAAGATGAATATAACTATAGAAAGTTATGTACACAATTGTGTATGGGGGCTACAGCACCATCCTATCACACTAATATCAATCCAGTGCCAACATTGGCATCAATACTTGATATTTGGATTGATCCACCCATTCCTACAGCATACCTACCAAACATGTCCTCATCATTTCTGTTAACTTTCTCTACATGTCTACTGAGGTCTGCTCCAGTCACCAGTTTCTCCCCACTGGTGATACTCTCTAAAACTTCATCCAACTTACTCCAGAATTCCTCTTTCTCTTCTAATTGGCATCCAGCCTGTGAGGCATACACACACAATATTCAACATGACCTCTTCAATTTCCAGCTTCAAACTCGTGAGCTTATCTTCACCACCACAAGACTATCCACATATTCTCCCTGCAAGATTACCCCTACTCCATTTCTCTCCCTATCTACACCATGATAGAACAGTTTGAATCCTCTCTAATGCTTCCGACCTTGCTTCACTTGGTTTCCTGCAGTATCTGGAAAAAACAAATATTTGTAAAAAAAACCAAACAAACAAAAAACAAAAAGCATGGCTACACAAATTATCAATATAGTTGTGTTGTGTGTTTGTGTTTGCATGAGTAAGAATGTTAATGTCTGTGTCTCTGTCACAAAATGTCCTTAATAACGAGGGTGCAAAACCACAGCAAGGCCCACCAGAAGCCAGAGGCAGATAGAGAAAGACCCAGAAGATCCCGGGAGGCCGCCTGCAGCCCACCAAGAGCACCAAGACCCGTGGACACACATCCCAGTGATAACTGCATGCCCGCCCCAGCAAAAGGGAGAGGAAGGCCCCAGACGAAGCTCCTCCACCCGAGGGGCAATATACACACACACACACACACTCACACACACCTACATCTACACACATTCACCCACCCATATACACCCACACACAGACATAGAGACTATGACAAATGCATAAAGACACACACTCATCCACATCCACCCACCCTCTGAAGCGGGGGCAAGTGGAACCCCCCGCCCCTCCCCAGGGCCAACAGTGACCCCAGGATGCTGCCAGCAATGCCAAGATGCTGTTCTCCTGGCAACCACCAAACCCAGCCTCGTGCATCGGATTACGAGACAAAAAAGCAACAGAGAAGATATCTATACTGCTCTGGAGTCCAGTGGTGGCGTGCTTTACATCACTGCCTCCAACATTTTGCATTGTACTTGATGATGTAAGGCTTGGATGCAGCTGCCATGGAAACCCATTCCATGAAGCTCTCTATGCACTGTTCTTGAGCTGATCTGAATTGTAGTTTGGAGGTCTGTAGTGATTGACTCTGCAGAAAATTGGTGACCTCTGCACATTATGCTACTTGCCATCTGATGACCTTGCTTTGTGATTGTGGCCTACCACTTTGTTTCCAATGGCTTCCACTTTAATACAGTACCACTAGTTGATTGTGGAATATTTAGTATTGAGGAAATTTCATGAGTGGACTTGTTGCACCTATCATGGTACCATGCTGGAATTCACTGAGCTCCTGAGAGTGACCCATTCTTTCACTAATATTTCTAGAAGCAGTCTGCATGCCTAAGTGCTTGGTTTATACACCTGTGGCCACGGAAGTGACTGGAACACCTGAATTCAATTATTTGGATGGGTAAGTGAATACTTTTGGCAGTATACTCTATATAGCGATATGCCCCCAATTGGTTGTCCCTTACCAAGTTGTATCTAGACCAGACATTTTTGGTAGCCATCAGCAAGTTTCTGGCATAATTCTCATAGGATATTTGACAACTGTTCTTGGCAGAATTGGAAGAGTTCATTGGTTTCCCGGCATGGAACTGGCTTTTAAGCATAGTTAATAGAGTTGAGGTTGGTGCTTTAGGAAGGCCATTCCAGAAGCTAATGGTATGTTAGTACCATTTATTTTCACCAAAAAGCTTTTGTAAGTGTTTTTGGATTGTCGAGGTGGGATGCTCAGTTGTGTACAAGTTTCAGCTGTTGAGTTGAAGTGAAGTTGAAGAATTTAGAGGTTGTCCCCCATCATTCCAATGTAACCTGTTGGATTGACCAGTTACCATTCTACCATTACTTCCTCAAAGTTTGCAGTCCAACATGGCTCATGAATAAGAAAGGCACCACTGGCAGCAGAACAGTCCCAGAGCATGATGCTACCACCAAGCTTGACGGCTGGTATAATTTCTTAGGTTTGAAAGCCTCATCTTTATTCCTCTAAACCTGCGTCTTGTTGTTGTGGCCAAATAGCTCACTTTTTGTCTTATCTGACCACAAAACAGTTCTCCAGAAGACATTTGGTTTGTCCATGTAGGCAGCTGCAAATTTCAGTTGACTTTAAAGGTGTTGATTTTTGAAGCAGGGGCTTCTTTCTTGGTCTGCACCTTGTCAGTCCATGGCAATGTAAAACTCACTTCACCTTGTACAGTGATGCTGGTGTTCCAGCAGTATCCAGTTCATGGAAAATGAACATTTATAATTATAGTGGGTGATTTTAATGTCCATGAAGATGCTGAAAATGACAGCGTCAACACTGCATTTAATCTATTATTACATTCAGCTGGCTTCTCTAAAAATGTAAATGAGCCCACCCTCCACTTTAACCACACTCTGGAGCTTGTTCTGACATAGAAACTGAAGACTTAAGAGTATTTCCTTAAAACCCTTTTCTTTCTGATCTGTGCATACCATTACATACCGCTACTTCTAATACTGTTGATTTTTATTTAGACTCTTTCTCTCCAATTGATCTTTCTGAGACAACTTCAAAACATCTGTGTATCTATTAGATCCCATTTTTTACAAGACTGCTCAAAGAAGTCCTACAATTAATTAATGTTTCAGTCTTAACTTTGATCAATCTGTCTTTATCAGTAAGTTATTGATACGTACCACAGGCCTTCAAGGTGGCTGTAATTAAACCGCTACTTAAAAAGCCATCACTGACCCAGCTGTCTTAGCTAATTATAGGCCAATCTCCAACCTTCCTTTTCTCTCAAAGATTCTTGAAAGAGTAGTTGTAAAACAGCTAACTGATCATCTGCAGAGGAACGGTTTATCTGAAGAGTTTCAGTCAGGTTTCAGAAACAAAGCACATGTAGACTGGTTGGGCAAACTCCCACGCACACTCGAATATCCTTGAGAGGATAAAGAGCTGGTCCAGCATTCCGCGACCAGGACGAAAACCGCATTGTTCCTCCTGGATCCAAGGTTCGACTAACAGACGGACCCTCCTTTCCAGCACCCTGGCATAGACCTTACCGGGGAGGCTGAGGAGTGTGATCCCCCGAAAGTTGGAGCACACCCTCCGGTCTCCCTTCTTAAAGATGGGGACCACCACGCCGGTCTGGCAATTCAATGGCACTGCCCCAGATCTCCACGCGATGTTGCAGAGGCATGTCAACCAAGACAGCCCTACAACATCCAGAGCCTTCAGGAACTCAGGGCAAATCTCGTCCACCCCAGGGGCCCTGCCACCAAGGAGTTGTTTAACTACCTCAGTGACCTCACCCCCAGTGATGTTCAAGTCATCTCCCTTGTCCCCAGACTCTGCTTCCACTACAGAAGGCGTGTCAGTGGGATTCAGGAGGTCCTGGAAGTATTCCTTCCACCGTCCGACTATAGCCTCAGTTGAAGTCAGCAGCACCCCACCCACACTATAAACCGTGTGAGTGGAGCACTGCTTTTCCCTCCTGACGGTTTGCCACAATCGCTTCGATGCCGTCCGAAAGTCTTGTTCCATAGCCTCACTGAACTCCTCCCACACCCGAATTTTTGCTTCGGCCGCTGCCTGAGCTGCATTCCGCTTGGCCTGCCGATACTTGTCAGCTGCCTCCAGAGTCCCACAGGCTAACCAAGCCCGATAGGACTCTTTCTTCAGCTTGATGGCTCCCTTCACCTCCGGTGACCACCATCTGGTTCGGGGGTTACCACGATGACAGGCACCAACCACCTTGCAGCCACAGCTCTGAGCAGCAGCCTCAACAATGGAGGTGCGGAACATGGTCCATTCAGACTCAATGTCCTCAGCCTCCCTCGGAATGTTGTCGAAGTTCTGCTGGAGGTGGGAGTTGAAGATCTCCCGGACTGGGGCTTCTGCCAGACATTACCAGCGCACCTCGCAATACGTTTAGGTGCGCCAGGTCTGTCCAGCATCTTCCCCCGCCACCTGATCCAACTCACCACCAGGTGGTGATCAGTTGACAGCTCAGCTCCTCTCTTCACCCGAGTGTCCAGAACATACGGCCGCAGATCTGATGATACGATTACAAAATCGATCATCGACCTACGACCTAGGGTGTCCTGGTTCCATGTGCACTTACGGACATCCTTATGTTCGAACATGGTGTTCGTTATGGACAAACTGTGGTTTGCACAGAAGTCCAACAACAAAACATCATTCGGGTTCAGATCGGGCAGGCCGTTCCTCCCAATCATGCCCCTCCAGGTCTCACTGTCATTGCCCACATGAGCGTTGAAGTCTCCCAGCAAGACTATGGAGTCACCAGATGGAGCACTCCCCAGCACCCCGCCCAGCGACTCCAAAAAGGGTGGGTACTCTGAACTGTCATTCGGCGCGTAAGCGCAAACTACAGTCAGGACCCGTTCCCCAGCCCGAAGGCGCAGGGAAACATCCCTCTCGTCCACCGGTGAAAACTCCGTTGTACAGGCAGCAAGCCGGGGGGATACAAAAATACCCACCCCAGCTCACCGCCTCTCACCGAGGGCAACTCCAGACTGGAACAGAGTCCAACCCTTCTCCAGGAGACTGGTTCCAGAGCCCAGGCCAAGCGTTGAGGTGAGCCCAACTATATCTAGCTGGTATCTCTCAACCTCACACACTGGCTCAGGCTCCTTCCCCACCAGAGAGGTGACATTCCATGTCCCAATAGCCAGTCTCGATAGCCGGGGATCAGTCCGCCAGGGCCTCCGCCCTTGGCCACCGCCCGACACACATTGCACCCGACCCCTGCGACGCCTCCTGCGGGTGGTGGGCCTACAGGAGGGTGGGCCCATGTAACCTCTTCGGGCTGCGCCCGGCCGAGCACCACGGGCTAATGCCCGGCCACCAGACGCTCTCCCTCGAGCTCCCTCCCCAGGCCTGGCTCCAGGGTGGGGCCCCGGTAACCCTATCCCGGGCAGGGTAATCTGTTCCCTTGCTGTTACAATCATGGGGGTCTTCTGAACCGCTCTTTGTCTGGACCCTCACCCAGAACCAGTTTGCCATGGGAGACCCTACCAGGGGGACAAGCCCCCGGGCAACATAGCTCCTGGGATCACTGGGACACACAAACCCCTCCACCACGATAAGGTGGCAATTCACAGAGGAGTTTAATCATTAATTGATATTAATCTCTGGCTCTCTTCCACAGCATGTCTTTTCTCTCCCCTCAGCCCAACCGGTCGCGGCAGATGACCCCCCCTCCCTGAGCCTGGTTCTGCTGGAAGTTTTTCCTTCCCACTGTTGCCAAGTGCTGCTCATAGGGGGTCGTTTTGACAGTTGGGTTTTCTCTGTATTATTGTAGAGTCTTTACCCACAGTACAAAGTGCCTGGAGGTGACTGTTTGTTGTGATTTGGCGCTATATAAATAAAATTGAATTGAACTGAATTTAATCAACAGACCCACGTGGCTTCTATGTCATTGGATGACAAAAATGACATTACAATTCATCATTCACATATGATAGGCTGCTAGATCTGTCCCCCATTGGCCTTTATAAAGACAGGCCTGGGTAAGCCCCCTCCCTAATAAATATTAACCCAGTAATAAAAATTATTTTTAATTATTTTTTCTGTGATATACCTTGTATGTTATGTTGTATTCATCCTATGCTAATAACCTCAACTAAAAGGAATTCAATTAAGAGAAACAAATTGTGAGGCACAAGTTTAAATTTTTTTTTTTTATTTACAAAGCAATATGCACATACACACACACACACACACATCATATAATCCATATATATATATATATATATATATATATATATATATATATATATATATATATATATATATATAAAGAAAACAAAAATATTATGACATAATGCTTTGCTACTTCTGGGCCATGTGGTGGTGGCTTTCTCTCAGAGCATGGTCCAGCATACAAACACTTATGGTGCACGGCGTTGTATTTAGGGTGAGCTTCTAGTCTGTCTTGCAGTTTGGCGCAGAGGTCACTGAGCTCCTGGCTGGGGAAGCTTGGGGGTCTTAATCCAGCCCGATACGCCCTCTGAGACGCCATCCTCCTCATCCAACATGAGGTCAGTGGTGACACCGTCCCAGAAGGCAACCTCCTTCACTGCCAGGACACTCGCCCTCGCCTCCAGCAGCTGTTGACACAGAGCACACATTAAGTCATTATGAAATTGTATGAAATATTGTGAAAAATCAGGAAACTACACTGAAAGTTTGAGTCTCTTGACTTTGAATGCACACATAGCAGACAAGACCCTGAATGCAAAAAAAATAAATTAATCAGCCCATCTTTGTCATCAAAAACAATGGTTATGTGACAAAGTACCAACTCCTGTGCATCCTGTGAATAAAAGACAAATGAAGTAAAGTACTTTGAAAAAATGTAACATTGATAAAAGTACTTCAGTGATTTTGGTCATTAACCCTTGAGGCACCTTTAAACTGATTATACATTTTTTATCTTTAGGTCCCAAAATGTTACAGCTGCTAAAACTATAAACATTCAGTGTTAATT
Organism: Amphilophus citrinellus; assembly: GCA_013435755.1. Lineage (NCBI taxonomy): Eukaryota > Metazoa > Chordata > Actinopteri > Cichliformes > Cichlidae > Amphilophus > Amphilophus citrinellus. Next base: position 36,875,018 of record CM024206.1, read on the forward strand.
ATTTTTACCTTCACTGCATCACCTTTTTATAGACATTTTGGGTTGTTCAAAAGAAGCCAGATTTTATATAAAGTTAAAAAAAACAAGTAATATTTTCCAAAAATAAAACTGCATTTACAAGCTAACTACACAAATACAGCAGACCAACAATCCAATCCAACACGTCTTACCGGCTTCCTTCTTGCACGTCACCGGGCAGGATTTTTAATGGCTGCCGCCTTTTCCTGAACGTGAGGCTGACTGTAGCGAAGCTGCGGCGGACCGTCTGTAGGTTTAACAAGAAGCTGGAAAACATTTTTGTACATTGTAAATAAAGAGCATAAACACAGTGCATACATAAACATATCCAGGCAAAAAACACACAAACAACACCAATAGATACTTACACACAATTATATCACGGTCCATGCATTAGGAACACTCACACTCGCGTTGTGAGGCGAACACAGTCTGTGGAAAATAAAGGTGAAAATAAATAAGAGTAAAAACATTTTAAGTTCTTCTCTCCTCCACACATTGAATACTGCTGCTTTGTTTCTGATTCTTACCTCTGCAGAGGATCATACCGGCTTTTATTGGATTCAGAGTTGTGCAGGAACTGCTTCCTATAAGATGAAATAAAAATAAGAACCCAAATCACAATACGTCTGTCAGCTTACTGTGACCATTCCTCCACTCTTAGTATTTTTGTTTTAGAAACGACCAAGTCTTACCGCAGTTTTCGGATTGTGCTGCCGTCTTTTCCTCTTGAGTCCTTCTGTAGGTGAGTCTTTGTTAGAGCATCGAGTCTCTACACAATAGACAACATCTTGTCTTTCAGCTGTGCTAGAAGAAACTTGAGTAACTGAGGAGATAACCCACACATTGCAGCCAGCAGTGTCTTCTCGTCTGCAGCGGGGCTGGTTGAAGCTGGCCGGTAGAGAGGCCCGCTTTCACGAGGAGCTTCTGGGGTGTTGAAAATATAGACGACGTCCTCCATTGTCGTACCAGGAAAGCAGCGTAGACAAAGAACGCCATTCAGTTTGACGACCGCACTGGTTTCCTTTGGTCTTGCAAGACCTTCAGCGTGATCTTCACGTGATCTGTATTGTCCAATCACAGGTGAGGAAGCTGCCACATGGAATTCAATTCAATTCAATTTTATTTATATAGCGCCAAATCACAACAAACAGTCGCCTCAAGGCGCTTTTTATTGTGGGTAAAGACCCCACAATAATACAGAGAAAACCCAACAGTCAAAACGACCCCCTATGAGCTGGAAGACACACATCCACTGTCCGTTTAAGCAGGACAACTGAGAAGGATTTTTTTACATTTTTCTCATGAAGGTTTTGCTGATATCTCTTATGTACATCCATGTATAGCAAAATAAAAGTTTATATGTTTATATGTTTTCTTATTACATCTGCCTTGGTAGTCTTTAATGTTATTAATTGGGTGGCTGTACCTCAGTAGGTAGAGCAGGTCACCTACTGATCGGAAGGTCAGTGGTTCAATTCCTGGCTACTGCAGGCTGCGTGCCAATGTATCCTTGGGCAAGATACTTAACCCCAAGTTGCTCTCTGACCGTTCCGTCGGAGTATGAATGTGAGTGAATGTTAGACGATTAAAGCACTTAGCTTAATTAATTAATCATGGAAGTGCTTGTATGAATGGTGTGCATGGGGTAAATGTGAACGTGTTGTGTAAGCGCTTTGAGTGCTCATATCTGAGTAGAAAAGCGCTATATAAGAACTAGTCCATTTACCATTTACCATTAATGCATGTGAACATTCACTGAACGTTTATGGCAGCGTTCATGGGATGTTGTCTGAATGTTCAATGCTAGCTGGGAAGCCACTGCACAGAAGAGGATGATGGTGTGACAGACTTTTTGTTACAGTGAATTAGACTGAAAACTGAGTATGCTTTTCAATGAAAATAATGCTTGTGGTGTCACCAAAATCAAGTTATAGCCTTTGTTTATCTCCCTCAGTCCACTAAAGTTCAGGGTTCACAAAAAAGTCCATGACAAAGGCTCACAAGACAGAAGCTCACAGACAGAAGCTCACAGACAGAAGCTCACAGACAGAAGCTCACAGACAGAAGCTCACAGCCTTATTGGAAAAAGGGACAAAAGCTGAAAACGTCCAAAAGTATATTTCCAACTAGATAATACTAATTTATAAATTAGAATGATTTCTTCTGAGTTTAGTCTTGTTTGAATGTTTCGCTGTATAATTTATGTGTAGTCACATTGTAATGGAAAAAGGCTTAAAAGATGATAATGTAAATTTTATTATATATATCTCAAAATAAAAATATGCTGCTTACATCTCTTGGGAGGGGTAGACCACTGGTGAGTACTTGATTTGCATTTGTATGACTCACAGAAACCTCCTTTACATATGAGAGCCTGCCCTAGACCTGAGGAGAGGGGGGAGCTGAGGGAGCACTGACACAGAGAGTCCACGGCAGTTTCCCTACAGTTTACTGTTCTGGCCAAAGCCTCCTGCTGAGAGCCCTAAAGCTCAAGGCGCGCGGCAATATTACATGCAAGAAACTGTCGAAAAACCCACTTTTCATGCAGTGAATGCAGTTTTTGCCCTGGTTATGGGATGCTGGATGAGCTCTTTATCCTCTCGAGGATAGTCGAGTGTGTGTGGGAGTTTGCCCATCCAGTCTACATGTGCTTTGTGGACTTGGAGAAGGTATTCAACCGTGTCCCTCAGAGTATCCTGTGGGAGGTCCTGTGGGAGTATGGGGTGTCTGGCCCATTTTTGCGGGCCATTCAGTCCCTGTACAACCGCAGTGACAGCTTGGTCCGTATTGGTGTAAATAAGTCTGACTTGTTTCCTGTGGGTGTTGGACTCTGTCAGGGCTGCCCTTTGTCACAGATTCTGTTCATAATTTTTATGGACAGAATTTCTAGGCGTAGTCATGTGGCAGAAGGCTTCTGCCTTGGTGGCCTCAGAATCTCGTCTCTGCTCTTTGCTGATGATGCAGTCCTGTTGGCTTCATCAGGGGGTGGCCTCCAGCTCGCAGTGGAATGGTTCGCAGCCAAGTGTGAAGTGGCTGGCATGAGAATCGGCACCGCTAAGTCTGAGGCCATGGTCCTAAGCTGGAAAAGGGTGAAGTGCTTTCTCCGGCTCAGGGACAAGGTCCTACCCCAGGTGGAGGAGTTCAAGTATCTTGGGGTCTTGTTCACAAGTGATGGGAGAAGGGAACAGGAGATCAACAGATGGATTGGGGCTGCGTCTGCAGTGACACAATGTCTGCACCGGTCTGTCATGGTGAAGAGGGAACTGAGCGTAAAAGTGAAGCGGTCGATTTATGTCCCTACCCTCACCTTTGGTCATGAGCTTTGGGTAGTGACCAAAAGAACAAGACTGCGAATACAAGCGGCAGAAATTAGTTTCCTCCAAAGGGTGGCTGGCCTCTCCCTTAGAGATAGTGTTGTGGATGTATTATTGTTGTTTCTTGATATTGATGCCATGTGGGTGTAATGAAGAAATTCTCCGCTGACAAAGTCTTCTTAAATATAAATAGCATAGATTTACTTACAAGAAATAACAGTGTCATAACAAGCACTCCTAGTCTGTGCTTGAGCGAGACTGCCAATTGTCTTCTCTGTGTCTCCTTTGTCTCTCCTGTCTCTCCCAGAAGACAGGCATTTCCTACCTTATATACCATATAGCTCTATCCCCAACATCTGTTTACATTACCCCATGCTCCATGTATAGAACCAGTTTCAGACAATTTTCAGCAACTCGGGGAGCCTTTCTTTATTTGGCTATAGAGTGAAGAGAACTTTAAGGTAAAGGGCCCAAGCTAAGAAGGGCTTAGCTATTTCAAAGAAAACCCTATATGAAGTTTAAAACACAAGCATAACAGATACCACAATAGTGTGAGGAGTGCGGCCATTCAGGAGGGGCTCAGAGTAGAGCCGCTGCTCCTCCACATCGAGAGGAGCCAGTTGATGTGGTTTGGACATCTGACTAGGATGCCTCATGGGTGCCTCTTGGGTGAGGTGTTCTGGGCATGTCCTACTGAGAGGAGCCCCTGGGGCAGACCCAGGACACACTGGAGAGATTATATCTCTCGGCTGGCCCGGGAACACCTTGGGGTCGCTCCGGATGAGTTGGTAGAGGTGGCTGGGGAGAGGGAAGTCTGGGCTTCTCTGCTTAGGCTGCTGCCTCCATGACCCGGTGGAAGAAATGGAAATGCGTATAAAAAATATACTATGTGTGGTGGAATTTCACTTCTCCAAATGATAATGTTCACAATTAACCATTAAAGATTATAACAAACTTAATATCAGTCAGTTTGTATAATCGTTTCCACCGCAGAGGTGGTGGTGCTTGTGCCAGTGCTGGCATCGGTTTCAATGAACCAGCAAAACTCTTAAGAACGGGCCCGCGTTTCCACCACGTTTTCTGAACTGATCCTTTACGTATGAGTGTGGGCGGGTCCTTGTCTGGATACGGAAGCCAAAGCGCACAAACGTGGGAGAACACCTTTCCTGTGCTGTGAACATATTTTACGGTCCAAACCAAACTACTGCAGCATCTGTGTGCAGCACAGAGGTAAACACAGACAGCGATTAGAGCAAGACGACAAGTACGCACTTTGTGTCCTTTTATCTGTGATATGAACTGATACAAAGCAGCAAGTTCAGCCTTAGAGCCCAACCTAATTCACAGCCGTGAAAATCGCTTCGCTTTTCTCATGTTAATACACACAGTGAAGTGAAATAGGGGTAGAATACTTTATGTTGAGATGGCAGAGTCACGCCCTTCTACCGGTTGCATCACATGTTCTTGGTTCAAGACCAGCTAGCTTGTGGGGCTCAAGTTGAACCCATTTTTTGGCTGAGCACCGAGTGCGTGGAAAAACCGCTGCACGGTTCAAATACTGGCACCAGCACCGGAACCCTGTCGGTGGAAAAAGGGCCACTGTTTACACAGGTTACACAGTACCCCCAGTGTACGTATGTGTATATTTGGTTAGCCTATTCTTTAAGCTGATCTCTGCAAAACATGATGGCTTTGTATAAGAGCTGTTTAGCAGAAGTGCCACGTTGAACATTTCTTCATGTACCCTGTGTGCTACATGACTGTGAATTTTTATGACTTGCAAGCTTCAATAAAACATTGCATCTCATTCAGACTGTCTCCCTCCTGGTTCATTGATTAAAAGGAAAAACCCCTACAGCTATTGAGTACATGATCAATTGCATGTATTACAAAATGAATAAATCCATTTAAGGTGTTATGATTAATGTGTGTGTTCAATCCAAATAAGTACTTCATTACAACTTTCTAAGTTCAAGTCCTACGTGGCTTCCCTTTTCCAAGTATCGTATTTTGAGGACCATAAAGCGCATGATAAAACATATGTAGAGCGAAACAAAAGCATCAGGTAAGTCGAACTTTGTTCAGCTCATTCACAATAACTCAGAATATTGTTCAGTTGTAACAAATACAGAAAAATACTCACATTTTAAATCATTCATCTTCCACAAATCCATCAAATTTCTCATCTTCAGTGTCTGAGTTGAACAGTTGGGCGATTTCTGCATCAAGCATGCCGGGTTCCCTCTTGTCATTATCAGTCAGTCTCATTGTTGTTACTATTTTGTTTTGGTTGCAGCACACGGCAACCATTTAATTGTTAATAAAAGGGCAACTTTTGCTGGCAATCTCCCGCCATCTTCTTTAATGTCTTAACGAGGCTACAATATATTCTTTATTAATGAGGGTAAGAACAAGTCATTTCTTCATTTTATACTTAAGCCCTTCATAAATCCTGCGCACATGTCTATTTACTGATTTAAGCAAAGAAAAAACATTTGAAAAAAAAAGGAAATCCCTTTCTGACACAACACCGGAAACCTGAAAACTCCGCTGTCACCATGTTTTGTGTACATACAGCGCTCGTACTGCGTCCCTTCATACACTGTGACACCTCTCTTTGCCACCGAGGGGGACAGCACACACACCCGGACCTCGATTCATTCTTTAGCAACTTCTAGCGATTTTTGAGACAGCCGACAGCGAGTTTTGTTGTACCGATCGCCAGATTACGCACAAATATCCGGTCCAGCATAGATGAAAACAGGCCAAATCCATCATAGTTTTCTCTGGTTTACTGCGTACGGTTTCCATTTTTGGAACAATGCTTCCACTTCTTATTGAATTTATCTCCTGCAGCTTTAGCTGCTTTCCACACCTGCTGCGCTGCACTCACAGCTTGTTCCTGTCTAATATCGTCAGTAGAGTCATTTTGTGAATCAATGATGGACTATTTTAGAAAATTCAATGAGGCCTTTGAACTGATCTGCCAGACCTGAGGAAATATCGCTGCAGACCACAGAATGGTGCAGTGGTGTGGATGCCTCGGCCATCGGCGGTCAGACAGCAGCGCTCAAATTACACAAACGGACTGACATTTTCTAACTATTTGAAAAGCGTACGCTAGGTGTTAGCCCCCTCCCCCCGTTGTAGGCTTTGTGCTCTCTGGAAAATGCCGATATTTGTGAAATGTCCCTTACCAAAGTCGCACTAAAACATTTTTGCCGATTTTTGAGAAAATTTAAGGATTTTAAGTGCGCCTTATAGTCCGAAAAATACGGTAAGTCTGAAGGTGGCTACAACAGGAAGAGACAACTCCTTGAAGTAGTCCCTCTTTTACTATACAGTTACAACTAAAAGCAGGTTATATCTTACTACTGTGGCTTAAATATGTGATTAATATGTGCAGTTAACATTAAGATGAATCCTTCTTGCAATTTTCCCATCACACTATGAAACTCATTTCTGCCACATTTTCATAAGTGCAATACTGAGTGAGGACTGTACTAGCTGTGATAAACTCCAGTCCATTCCAATTGAGATCCTCTGGCTAGCAAAAGAGAAGAACTAATGACTAGTTGCCCTTAAATCACATGAGCTAAAGGTGTTGGAGCGATTCATCTTGGCCCACCTAAAACAATCATCTACATGCTGAAGAGAGCGTATTCCCATTTAGACAGAAATGGCTGCATAATGAAGATTACCTTCTTTGATTTCTCAAGTGCATTTAACACAGTTCAGCTTTGGCTACAGAGAGAGGCATGTCCACCATCTCATGGGTTACCGACTACCCGACAGGCCACAGCATGTGAGACTGGGTGGTGCGCTGTCTGATTTGGTGATGTGTGGTACAGAAGCTCCACAGGGGACTGTGCTGTCTTCATTCCTGTATACCTGAGAATTTCAGTACAACTCTGGGTAATGCCACTTACAGAAACACTCTGCAGTGGTTGGATGTATTATTCATGGGCACCAGGAGGAGTACAGACCACTAATGGATGATTTTTCAGAAGCAGAATCATCTGTTTCTGAATGTGAATAAGACCAGAGAGATGGTGATTGACTTAAGAAGGAAGAAGACGGCTACACAGCTCATGTCAATCCTGGGACAGGACGTTGATGTGGTGGAGGAATACATGGGTGTTCACACTGACAACAGACTGAACTAGAGGACCAACATAGAGGCTATTTACAAAAGGAGGTGTGCAGGTTATGTTTCCTAAAGAAGTCAAGATCATTCAATGTGTGCAGCAAAATCTAGTGATGCTCAGTTGTGGTGAGCACAGTATGCTGGGGAGCAACATCATTGCTGGTGACACCAACAGACTGAATAAAGTGATTCAGAGGAGTGGCTCTGTGAATGGCTGCAACCTGGACACTTGTGAAGCTGTGGTTGAACAAAGATCACTGAAGAAACTGTAATCAGTTATAATTGTGACCATCCACTCAGTGAACAGGCAGTGGAGCACTTTATCTAACAGAGTGATTCAGCTGTTTGATGACACATGCCACCACTCTCTATAATGTAACTGTGTGGCAGAGAATCATGTGCCAGATATCATTATTATTAGTAGTAGTAGTATTTCAACTGCTGAAACAAAAAATTTCCTAAGCATTTGATAAATATCTACATATGCTCTCAGTCTGGCAGAATAAAAACACTAGACATTTAAGAAGCCATAAATAAAACTATAAGATAAAGCAATATAAAGCATAAAGTACAACTAAATTTCTACTTGACATGATTATTACATCTCTTTTTTATCAGCTGCTAATATCTCTAAATGCTGTTTACAATATGTGGGGCTGAAGACTCTAATGGAGCCTCTCTTGGTGTTACATGCATACCCAGAGCTCTCCTTTTCCCTGTTTCCTCAATATAAAGACACTTTCAAAGTTGTCCTGAGGCCTCATGAGCCGAAGGGCAGCAGATCAGGTGTCTGCAGTGCTGCAGAGCCCCTGAAGAAAGCTGACCTTGTTATCTCAGAGCAGGCGGATTCTCTCTTCTGAAAGGATGTAGCTTCTATTATCTCTGTCACCTGATGCAAGAGACACCACAACCATACATCACACTGCTGCTGCTGCAAACATGTCATCTATGACCAACATATTATTGTAGTCACAAGAAAACCACATCAGATAAAGGTGCTCCCAGTAAAGGAGTCTCTACAGAAATATGGAAACTTATCACTAAGTTCAGTTCAGTTTGATGTATATAGCACCAAATCACAGCAGGCACCTGAATGTGCTTTATAATGTTAATACAGTAATAAAGTTTATAAAGTAAAAATAAGGAAGCGACAGAAGCGTCTTGTCACAAACAAACATGACTGAGAGAGAGAGATATTTATGAGAGATAGCATATTTATGACTTTGCGTTGTTTACATGCCGTCATTATGCTGAATATCCATCTGAACATATCTGCAGACGTGTGTTTGACTCATGATGAAGCAGCAGCAGTGTTCAGTAGCTGTCTGCTCTGTCTGGAGGTTAAAGCTCGTCCCTGAGATGATGGGTCATTAACCAGTAGCACTCTGCCTGACTGCAGCCTCCTCCCTCCATTCCAGGAAGCACGCAGGCTGCCGACCTGCAGCCATTAAAGCATCATAAGAGGGAAGATGGAAAACAGGAAAACAGCTCTGTCCTTCAGTGTGGCCTCTGGGAGAGTCACTGTGGCTGGAGGACAAGCTCTGTTATTTTCTTTACACCAGCTCAAAGGATCACTACAGGTTAGTTTAGTTGTTTTGTCCATGATTATCTGAGAGCCTGTTTTACTGGATCGATCTAGAAATAAAAGTCAATTATAAACTAAGCAAGGCAAATTTCAGTGTCTCAAATGTGTTCACAAAAGGAAGAAATTAATTAAAAATAAAAATCTGAGTAACAAGTAATAAAGTATAAGAAACTGTACAATAATGAAATGAAGACTAAACCTGATTTGATACAAGAAAAACTCTGCGGAGGATATCAGAGATACTTTAGAAACAGCTGCAGTAACACATGATGGCCAAAGCACATACTGTGATCTGTCTCACAAACATATATATATATATATATATATATATATATATATATATATATATATATATATATATATATATATATATATATATATATATATATATATATATATATATATATATATATATATATATATATATATATATATATATATATATATATATATATACTATGGAATGCCATTTAGGAAATATTATATATATATATTAAAATGAGAGTCTGAATATATTGAATGAAACTTGAATATATTGAATGAAAGTCTGAATATATGGAATGATGTCTGAATATATGGAATCATGTCTGAATATATTGAATGAAAGTCTGAATATATGGAATGAAAGTCTGAATATATTGAATGAAAGTCTGAATATATGGAATGATGTCTGAATATATTGAATGAAAGTCTGAATATATTGAATGAAAGTCTGAATATATTGAATGAAAGTCTGAATATATGGAATGATGTTTGAATATATTGAATGATGTCTGAATATATTGAATGAAAGTCTGAATATATGGAATGAAAGTCTGAATATATGGAATGATGTCTGAATATATGGAATCATGTCTGAATATATTGAATGAAAGTCTGAATATATGGAATGAAAGTCTGAATATATTGAATGAAAGTCTGAATATATGGAATGATGTCTGAATATATGGAATGAAAGTCTGAATATATGGAATGATGTCTGAATATATGGAATCATGTCTGAATATATTGAATGAAAGTCTGAATATATGGAATGATGTCTGAATATATTGAATGAAAGTCTGAATATATAGAATGAAAGTCTGAATATATTGAATGAAAGTCTGAATATATTGAATGATGTCTGAATATATTGAATGATGTCTGAATATATTGAATGAAAGTCTGAATATATGGAATGATGTCTGAATATATTGAATGAAAGTCTGAATATATGGAATGAAAGTCTGAATATATTGAATGAAAGTCTGAATATATGGAATGATGTCTGAATATATTGAATGATGTCTGAATATACTGAATGAAAGTCTGAATATATGGAATGATGTCTGAATATATTGAATGGAACTTGAATATATTGAATGAAAATCTTAATTTACTGACTGAAAAACCTCATGTGTAACAGGTCTCTCTGAATTCCCAGCCTTTACAAAATGGCAGCAGGTCAGATATTTCACTACTTTGTAGAGCTTGACAACTGTCTGGCGACAGCTGGTCACATCACAAGCAGTACACAGAATTTGGAGTCTATATCGCGTCACCTTGAAGATCATATTTCCATTATTAGAAGTTTCCTAGGACTTATGAGCAATAATGTTCAACAAAATGTTGCTGAGAGAAGATTATGTATAATTCTTGAAGGAATTTATGACTCATTGATGGAGCTATCAACTGAGATAACAGTTCGAGTAGAAGCTGAAGCACATGGTATGGGGACAGCATACCATTCAACATCACAAAGAGGAAGGCCAAGGTAAGTAATGAAAAAAATAATCACATAACATTTGTGCACTTGATACAATCAAGGAAAATGTATTCACACATTTAAATCAACATATTTGCTATTTTGTTTCTTACTTTTTTAGGTACAACATACCAGCTGCTCAGCTGACTGACATGAGAGACTTAGGGTTTAGCTGGATGGCTATATCTCGAATGTTGTCAGTAAGCGTTCGTACACTGTATAACCACAGGATACAACTAGGTTTAGTGGACTATGGAAGTTTTACCAACATTTCAAATGCTGACCTTGATCATCTCATTGCTGAGATTCTCACACAAACTCCTGGCTCAGGAGAGTCCTACATTACTGGTAGTTTGAGGGGGAGAAGGATCAGAGTTCAGCGGTGGCGGGTGCGAGAGCGTTTAAGAATAGTTGATCCAGTGGGACGAGCCTTGAGAGGACAGAGGGCAATTCAGAGGAGGGTCTACAATGTCACTGTCCCAAATCAAGTGTGGTATGTGTTGTTGTTTGTGTTTGTTTGTTTATTTGATTAATGTTAGTTAATACTCCCTAGCTCATCAAGATTAATGTAATTATTTTAGATGATCAAAATAATATTAAATAATAATCACACTACTGTGTAAGATGTAAACAAAAAATATTTCATATAAAATCTATATTGAAATGTGAATTTAAAAAATTTACATCTCTAGGTTGCAATAGGCTACTTGATAAAAGAGGCAGCATGTCAAATTCATAAACCTTTATTTTGATGCACATCCAGTGTCATCATAATAATCTATTTCTTCTTATTCCAGGCATATTGACACAAACCACAAGTTAAATCCATGGGGATTTGTGTTTCATGGAGGAGTTGATGGCTACAGTCGCTGCATTACCTACCTCAGATGTTGCACAGACAACAGAGCATCAACTGCTCTGCAACTTTTCCAGAGTGGTGTTGATATCTTTGGACTCCCACATCATGTCAGGAGTGATGCTGGCAGTGAGAATATGGATATTGCACGGTTTATGATTGAACAGCGTGGGCCAAACAGAGGAAGCTTTATGGTTGGGCGTAGTGTTCACAATCAAAGAATTGAAAGATTGTGGGGAGAACTAAACAGGGTTGTTTCAGCATACTTTAAAAACCTTTTCCTCTTTATGGAAAATGTTGAAATTTTAGATAGCACTGACCCACTTCATATTAGGGCTCTTCACCATGTATACCTTCCGAGAATTAACAGATCTGTGGATGAATTTGTAAATCAGTGGAATCACCACAGCTTAAGGACAATGGAAAATAGGTCCCCCCTGCAGCTGTGGACAGTTGGAATATTGCAACTTCCTCAGCATCAAAGACCGCTGAGTCACGTGGATGTGAGACATCTTCCTTATGATCACCAGCAGCTGACTCCTGGCTTGAGGCAGATCAATCCCTTGAGTGACGATGGAAATCATGGCATTGAACTTTTTTTGACAGCATGTCGCATACTTCAACTAAGTTATTAGTTTGTGTACTTATTACCGTTCATAATATAAAGTTGTGAATTGTCACAATATTGAGAAGATCCCAAAACCCCAAGATTATTACTAAGTAAAAAGTTGATGACCAGTTTAATCTTCAGTTTTGCCTTTTAAATTACAAAAATTGATTATGTTTAAATGTTTTCTTGTATGAGGAACTGTTGTTGCACCATACAAAAACTTAGTGTATGTTACATATTGTATCATAATGTACTAATTCTTCTGTTAATAAAGGATGAAACTGAATCTTTTACGAAATATGAATCTCTTATACATTTTATTAACTATCAAACAGAAAAAGATATTTTAAACTCTTCTATGGAATATTTGACAACAGACACAAAAATGGCAAAAAGTCCATACAAATTCAGAACACAGAAAACTTTGTTAGAAAGGCATTAGTACCCTATAGTATAGGGCTGGGCAACAATGAGATTAAAAAAAAAAACAAAGCAATGAAAATACCCCTGTGTAGAAGACAACTGGCTTTGAGTAATTTGTTTACTCATACACCTTGTAGTTGTATAACTACTTTTAACATAACCAATGCCAACCATGTCTTTGCCAAATTTATGGACAATGGGTACTTTGACGGTGGTGCAGGAACTACCTGGTTATAGAAACAGTGAGATGAGACTGTCAGTCCCACTTTTAATGTGTAGGATTACTGTTTTGAGTGGGCATTTTCATAAAAAAAATACCTTACTTTTTCAAAGCTTAAACAAGATGTTTTTAAAACTTACAGCTAACCAGTGAGTTAAACTGAAAATGAAAATCAATATGAATCACTGAGTAAAACAAGGTCAAAACAGGACACTGAAATAAAGCTACCTTACCAGAACATATTTGAAAATGTGCTCTAGGAATTATAAAATGCCAACTCCGTCAACAACCACATCTAGCCAAAGTATTTAAAATGCAAGCCAACATATTGGAAACACAAGAACATGGCTTATAAACCTGTATGGCATGGATTATAGTTTCTCTCTGCATCCAGTGCTTTTTTAGCACTGCTAAAAGGTTAAAGTATCTGAAATAGTGCAACACAGGCTGAAAATGTGCTGCAGAAGCAACAGTGAGGTTGTAACATTTTCTCTTGCTGCCTGCAGGGCTGTTAAATAATCTAATGTTACTAATCTAATGATCTAATGTCATATCCCACCCATATATAGGCAGGAAAACTGATTAACTACAATGCAAAAACAAGTGCCTGACATTTATTGACTGCAACAAGATAAAAGAAAATGCATATGCAAAACAAACCAAAAAAAAAAACCTCTTATCATGATTACAACCCTTGAGAATACACATCATGCTCGTCCAAATCCTGGTGAATTCCGTATTGCAAAATCCATGTCTGATTTGAATGAGCTGTATACTGCATGAACTGGTATACGAAGAATAATTTCACAAGTGTTGGCGACTGGAAATTTGCAGTTTGTGATAAACTCAAGGCTTGGCTTTGGAGAGAAACCCAGTGCTGGAATGCTGTCACATCCAGTGCAGAAAACAAGGATATCTTCCAGAGAGACATCGTTTTCAACTGTAAAATAGAAAAAAATACATAATCACAATGAGATGATAACTAGGATTATTGGTATTTTGGTACAGTAAAATACCAGAAAATTTATGCAAAATAATGTAAAGAAGGAGCGGTTAGGCATTATATAAAATATTACATATATTGGAAATGAAGTAATTTGAATGCCACATGTAAAGCATCAGCATTCAATCTATACAGTTAAACTATAATATCAAAGAAAGGAGTTGTGAAGAAGACAATAAATTAAACTCAGGTGGAGGCAGAAAGAGCCAATTACTGGTATTCAGTAGCCATAATAATGAAGGCAATCCTTTTAATTATATGACGCTGCAGAAAATTGAGAATTTTGATTTAATGGTAAATGGACTAGCTCTTATATAGCGCTTTTCTACTCAGTCTTAGCACTCAAAGCGCTTATACAACACGTTTGCATTTACCCATGCACACCCATTCATACAAGCACTTCCATGATTAATTAAGCTAAGTGCTTTTTATTATCTAACATTCACACACATTCATACTCTGACGGTTGCGTTGGAGAGCAACTTGAGGTTAAGTATCTTGCCCAAGGATACATTGGCATGTAGCCTGGAGTAGCCAGGAATCAAATCGCTGACCTTCTAATCAGTAGGTGACCCGCTCTACCTACTGAGCTACAGCCACTCTCCTTCCTCCCAGTGACTGATTTAATGTCAAACACTTACATTCAGCCTCCTGAAGATAGTCTTGCCAGAAAGCCAGGGTTCGGCACTCGTCTTGGAATGCATTACTTCCTCGCTCGGAGTGAATGATCTTGAAAAGATTCTCCATATCAGTCGCTTTCAGAGCTTTTCCAGCTTTCACGAAAAGGCACTTCATCTGAAGAGGATATTTCTGTAGAGCATCTAGGACACCTAGAGACCTCAAGCCATCTCTGAACCTAGCCAAAATTGAACAAAGTGTAATTGTAGTTTATGTGTACTGTACAATTGACCCACTTATTTTTCATTAAATTTACAGATTAAAACACATGCCTACATCAACATGAATAAAATGTTAATATTCATAGATAATGAGCTTTAAAGATATACAAGGTCATATACATGAATATACATTTACACTTTCTGTTCTGTTAAGACCTGTACCAGTGTGAGACTGTTTTTTCTTGTGGCTTTAACTCAAATGTTAATACTATTACTGTACAGACCTGCATCACTCAACGAAGATATGTTAGGATAATACTGAACAGGTTAAAAGAAAGGATAAAATGAACATCCATCCATCTTCTTCCACTTATCAAACTGAGGGTTGCTGGGGGCTGAAGCCTGTCCCAGCTACCATAGGGCAAAAGGTGGGGTACAACCTGGACAGTTCACCAGAACACATTTTTTTTTAAATATATAAATTCAGAAAAATAAAGCCTCCCCACACAGAGTTGGGGAGGCTTTATTTTTCTGACCATTATGGTATGTGTTTAAACATACCTTTCAAAAGGTGCACGGGTCCGCTGGAGGACATACCAGTGAGCCAAATCCAAAGCAGTTTCTTGTTTGTTTTCCAGTGTTATGCAAACATTGTGACCAGCAAGACTGATCAAGCTGCCTGCCTGTGCAACTGCAACCTGCAGTTGTGATTTTGTGTCAGCTTCTAAGATCTAAAAAACACATCAGGAAATAAAAATAGTAAATATTTGATTATATTTTTTGGAAGAACACGCACAACTATTAGCTTCAGTTTGTAAGTATTATATTAAGTCTTTAAAACCCCACAATGCATCAGGAGTTGAAAAACTGAAGCTGGAAAAACAAGCGCATTCATTAAATTCTGAAATTTATGAACAAACCCTATGTAATGTACATTTCTAATTGGGAAAAAAGCACACCTGAGAACTGTGTTAAATGTAACAACCAATGAGGGCACTAATACCACCACCATAACCTGCCACACAGAATTGTGTCTCTAGGTATTATTTATGGCTTCGTAAATGCCAAAAGACATATTTTTAATTTCATCATTCTTGTAGCCCTTAATAAGGTTTTTACCAGAGAGTTGCAGGACTTTTAATTGTAGTGAAAAATTTGTCTAAAATTAGTAATATGTGTAAATTTTCAAAATACTCAGCAACATAAGGGAAATATGCTCACCGATTGCACCTGTGACCTTGTTTCTTCATCAGTAATATGGTCAGTGTTGACTTTGATGTTGTCTGGACCCTTTTGAAGACACTCATACAAGAGTTCAGATAAGAAACATGGACTCTGTCCTCCATGGGCAATTGACATTGCCATGATCTGGCCAGCGCAGAAGTATCCATTGTCTTTCATTGCTGTTATCAAATAAAATGAAACATCTGTCAAAAGCTTGCATGACTGTTTGTTGTTACATTACCACCATATTATTGTTTTTTACTAGCAGTTAGCAAATTTTCTTTCTGGAAAAATTATTGTCCATATTGTTAGATCTGCAAGTGTTTGGACAGTGACAAAATTACTGTAATTTTGCTTCAGAATGCCACCATGGTGGATTTTAAATCAAACAATCAGATGGGACTGAAGTACATACTGTGAAGGGATTTTGTAAAAATTTTGCATTAACTGTTTAGGAATTACAGTCCATCATCTTTAGAGGCACAAAGGTAAATGGACAAGCTAACACTATTTTAAATATGTGTGTTATTTTTAATGCAAGGATGGAAATCCTTTGCAGTCAATAACCGTATGAATTCTAGGACCCATGGGCATGGTCAAATGCTGCATTTCATCCATTGACATTCTTTGCTAGGTCTTTACTGCAGCTGCCTTCAGTTGCTGCTTGTAACCTGAATAGTAACTGAAAAGGATGCTCTGTTAGACTGAGATTGGCTGCTGAAACTCTTGGGTTGCATTTGCAATATACTTTGAATCAATATTCATCTGCACTGTGAAGCTATGTCACTGTACACTTCACAATGCATCCTGCTACTTCCATCAGCACACACATCATGAATAGACACTAGTGGCCCTACTAGTGGTTCTACTGGCAGCCATACATGCCCTTGGCATAACACTGCCTCCTCCATGTATGACAGATAATGCCACACATGGTGCTATCAGCTTCACATCATGAGCTGTTTATCTCATTTTTCCCTTTATCATTCTGGTTCAACTTCATATTAGTTTCATCTGTTCACAGTTTTTTTCAGAACTGTGCAGGCTCTTTTAGATGTTTCTTGGCAAAGTCCTTGTTCTTGACTGTAGCTAGTAGTTTAAACCCTGTTTCCATTCATGAAGGCATCTCTTGATTGTCAACTGACTGTTTAACAGTCATTTGTCCAAATATTTTTGAGCCTCTAAAAATGAGGGAGTATGGCTAAAAATGTCCATAATTTATAAATTTGCAGTATTTTTGTCAAATTTTGAATTAAAGCTGATGGTCTGCACTTCAGTCACATCTTGATTGTGCAATTTAAAATGCTTTGTGGTGGGGAAAAGATTGTGTCACTGGCAAAAAAAAATATAGGTTTAGTTTTATAAAACCCAGAAATCTTACATTTAATCACAAACAATTTATGTACAATGTATTGATCCAAAATAAATCCAATAGGAACAATTAACTAAACCATAAATACCTTTGGAATTGCACGTAAGGACTTTAGCATTAGGTGGACCTTCAAAAATGCCAATTTTGTCCTTGACTTCATCAAGGCAAAGTCGGAAGAACTCCCGAGTAGGTCCTCCATTGTCAACAGCACCCTCAGATATTCCATAGTCATCAGTAAACTTGACATCTATCTTCTTCTCAGGTGAAAAATTGGATCTGCCCATGGCTCTGGATGCTCCATCCCACACATTTCGTCTTATGATATTGAAGCGTACAGTGCTGTCATTATTTACTCTAGAGACAATCTGCGCCATGATACTCTCTAAGCTCATCGGTAGGTCACTAAAACAATAAAAAACAAAACAGTAGAACAATAACATTTACTTTTTATCTTGCATTTCCAGATATAGCCAACAATTAAACACTGACAGCAATCCTCCATTTAAAAAAAGTAAACAATAAACCAAAATGTCAATGAAAAATATATAATTAATATGAAATTTGAAGAATCAACCTTCAAATGACTACAAAAATGCCATAAAAGGATATTGTGTATACATAAATGTAAAATATATTATTTTGGTTGCAGGTTGACTATTCAAGTTTATACAAAACAAGACACCAAGTGACTCCTATTCAGAATTACACTTCAAATGCTACAATTTATATAATATGCTGTACTGACCTCTCAATTGCACTTGAATCTAGAGACCTTGAAATGGCTTCTTGGAGGTCAGGGTCATCAGACAGGTATTCTTCCTCAAACAGGCCAAGATATGTACTGTAAAACCAGAATTTTGTATAAACAACATAAATTACATATACATGAAGCTGATATAATTACATTACTACAAGACTTGGAACTTCATTGATGGTTTATTAACCTGAATGCTATGAAATGTATTTCAAGTAAGCTGAAATTAAGAACAAAATAATCAACACTTGAAAGTAGTCTAATTTTTTAAAAAAAAGGCCAATTTTATATACGCTACTGTACAAAATTCTTGAGACACCCTTCATTTCTTTAAATTATACTTCGAAGGAGACTTGTAATTTTTTAAAGTGGTCTTGGAACAGTCGTTCTCCAGGCTTTCATCCTTCAACAGGTCTTACAGAGTGATGAATCAAAATCTGATATTTTTGGTTCAAATTGTCAATATGTATGGAGGAGGTAGAGAAGCGAGGTACAACAGCGAGTGTCAAGAGTTATCTTTAACAATTAAAGCAGGCTCTGCCATAGTTTGGAGCTGCATTTCAGTCAGTGGTGTTGGACATCTGGTCAAAATTGATGGAACTATGAACAGAAAAGTAACATCAGATTTTGATCTATCATGCAAGACCATCTGGAAAGTACCTGATTGGCAAAAGCTTAATTTTGCAGTTATTCATTTTTCATGACAATGATCCAGTAAAAGCATACATGGACAGAAAAA
This sequence comes from Amphilophus citrinellus, assembly GCA_013435755.1. Classification (NCBI taxonomy): domain Eukaryota; kingdom Metazoa; phylum Chordata; class Actinopteri; order Cichliformes; family Cichlidae; genus Amphilophus; species Amphilophus citrinellus. Next base: position 36,893,869 of record CM024206.1, read on the forward strand.
ACACAATGGATTGGCCTCCTCAGAGCCCAGACTTTAATATTATTGAAGCAGTGTGGGATCAGCGTGAAAGAGCACAGAAAAGGCAGGAACATTCGAAGAAAAGCTTTGAATATCCTTCAAGAAGTCTGGAGAACTATTCCTGAAGACTGCTTAAAGAGATTACAAGAAAGCTGCCTAAAAGAGCTCAAGCTGTGCTGAAGAATAAAGTTTTTCATACCACATACTGACCTTTAAGCTCATTAGAACTGTACATTTTTTGCTCTTGCTTAAAATATTATATTTACATGTATGTTTGTACACGTTTCAATAAATTACTGCACCTATTTCCTATTTTCACAACAAAATATACAAAAAGGAACAGTGGATTGTGACTTTCGCACAAAATGCAGCTCAAAAAACCATTAAAAATACAAACAAAAGATAGACCTGTAGGATGTGCTGGATAAACTGGGTTGGGTGGGAGCATTAGACACACTGGAGGTGTTGTTAGCAGAGAAGACATGTGTGTCACCAGTAACATTGGCAGAGGAACCAACTGAGAAGCCATGTGGGTTGCCACTGGCAATGACAGATGTTCCACTAAAGAAAGGCTCATTCTCATCAAAAGTGACAACAGCAGGATCAGTGGACATTGTGAGAGTGTCGGCAGAGATGGAAGGGTCAACAGTACAAATATCTTGCGTAGCACCACACCAGATAACATCATCACCAGACATGGACTGTGTCTTAACAGTGTGTCTTTCAGCTGTAAGAACAAAAAGAACAGTGGTTTACTTTTTCAATAAAATTTCATTTTTACAATATGAGCACCAAGACACATATTGAGCTTGAACTTTTCATCTATTTTGTAACAGATTAAATTTTTTTCCCCGCTAAAAATCTTAAAATCAATTTGAATACCATTTTTAGGAAGACTGGATATTTAACTAAAGATTATACTAAATAACGGAAATTCAACCAACTTGACTTCATGTTTATTTGTATCTGATTTTACAGAAGAATATTTACCACATTTGTCAGAGTCCGATGTTTCTGTAAAATCATGCCTGCTTGTACTCTCTTCATCAGAATTTGGCTGTCAATTAAAATAGATAACAAAAAACTTCACTTGCACTATACTAACAACAAAATGGCATCATAAACTTTAATATTGTGATAAAACATACTACCAGTGATAGTGTTTAAAGGCAGTTGTTGTCTTTCTCACTACCATTTCATGAACATGCATTACATTTCTTAAAATGCTCAACATTACTTACAGATTCTTTGTCCTCACTTAAAATGACCTTGTCAGGTCTGACATAAACAGACTTTTGATGAAACAGTTTTTTCAAAAGGTGTCCATTCAAAGTCTGTTTGGAAGTAAGTGATGGCTCAACTAGTTTGGTATGGCATGGCAGCAAGATTTGTAGCCTAGGGGGGGAAGAAAAACGTAGTGTATATGATTTTTTTGTTAATACTAAAAGACTATAACACAGTACAGTATATGGAAAAGTTTCTTTTTTTATCAACTTTGAAAGATTACAATACAAGATTTCTGATAAATCTTTTATGCAAGCAGAAAAGATAAAATAAAACTACATTCTGTCAGTTTTGTATTACACATGTAAAATCATAATATATCCTCCAGTAACCCTGCAAAGGAAACTAAATATACCAACTAGCTTGTCAATGATAAGCAGCAGCAGCAAAAATGCATTTTAAACACCACCCAAACCCTGTCTTGATGCATGCTCAATCATCCAGTTAAAAAAAAAATGCCAGTTGAATCTATTCATCAGGACATACTGCAGGGTTTTCTGTGGGAGACATTCTAAGACACCTTTGAAAACACAACTTCCAGTTTGGCTATTCCCAGATAATTTCTGGCATCAACCAAAGTTGACCTCTTACAGTGTATTACTTCTTACAGTTTGTTACCTTTACAGCTTACCTGCATCCTTCCACAACTGGTTGGAAGGCAGCCCTTATTGCTTGTACAACTTTGTCTGAGTCCCAGTCACAGCAAAACTCCAGTGCAGATTTTATATGTCCATTTTCAAAAAGCCAAGCTTTTCTGTTACACCGTGGCACATGTGTAGTTGCATGGTCTGGCAAGAGAATCACCTCTTTGGAGAAAGACTGAGCCACAGAATGTAGACTGTCTAATTGGACTGGAAACCTAATGATCAATAAAGACAAAGTAAACATTATTATATATTTTAAATTATTTGTTTATGTGACAGATAGTGAATACTGTAATTTTATTAATCGAAATTGAAAAAAAGTGTGCTGAACACAGCCCTGATTTACATAAACACAAACCGAACAAGCCTCTTAAATTATTCTTAAATTCACTGAGTACTTCTGAAAAGAGGTGACCATTTTTAAATTAATTAAAAATAATGTACTACCCAAAACGATGTACTAACAAATCAATGATGTCATTCACTTTTAAGAAAAACTAACCCACTTCCCAAAATTAACTGTTGTGTACAGTTTAGTGTCCACAATCACAGCTGTTAGTCTAGCACACTGACTTTCTCTGTTTACTTAGCTTAATTCAGGAGTTGTAACTTTTGCCACCAGTAACTTTGGAGGATTTAGTTCTGATCTTACCTCTTCTGTCTTGGGCCCTTTCGAGTGAAAGGGCGAAGATTGTAGACAGGGCCTGCTGTTGTAGAGGGTGCCTGAGATGTGGATGTGGAAGGCATGTTGTGCGTAATGTTAGCTTGATACGCAGGAGCTGTCTGGCCAGAGAGGTTCACTGCATTTGGTCTTCCACGATGAAACAGTGAATAAATTTCTTCATCAGTACTACGATTCGGAACACTGCTGCCAGTATTAGGTTGGCCAGTACATGCATTTGCCAGGGTGTTAATTAGCTCCCCGTTATTTATAATTTCTGCTACTAAATTCCGTGCAGACTGACTCATAGTGCCACCTCTTGTGGCGACATTACTGCTTTGCATAATGAAAACACTAGATGGCGCAGGAGCTTCCGGTCAGAGATCATTCAATATATTCAGAGATCATTCAATATATTCAGAGATCATTCAATATATTCAGAGTTCATTCAATATATTCAGACTTTCATTCAATATATTCAAGTTTCATTCAATATATTCAGAGTTCATTCAATATATTCAAGTTTCATTCAATATATTCAAGTTTCATTCAATATATTCAGACTTTCATTCAATATATTGTAAATGGTAAATGGTAAATGGACTAGCTCTTATATAGCGCTTTTCTACTCAGTATGAGCACTCAAAGCGCTATTACAACATGTTTACATTCACCCATGCACTCCCATTCATACAAGCACTTCCATATGTACTAAGCTAAGTGCTTTTTTTAATTAACTATCATTCACTCACATTCATACTCCGACGGGACGGTCGGAGAGCAACTTGGGGTTAAGTATCTTGCCCAAGGATACATTGGCATGTAGCCTGGAGTAGCCAGGAATTGAACCGCTGACCTTCTGATCAGTAGGTGACCTGCTCTACCTACTGAGCTACAGCCACCCTATATATATATATATATATATATATATATATTTATATATATATATATATATATATATATATATATATATATATATATATATATATATATATATATATATATATATATATATATATATATATATATATTTTTATATATATATATATATATATATATATACACTGCTTAGGGCTCTCAGCAGGAGGCTTTGGTCAGAACAGTAAACTGTAGGGAAACTGCCGTGGACTCTCTGTGTCAGTGCTCCCTCAGCTCCCCCCTCTCCTCAGGTCTAGGGCAGGCTTTCATATGTAAAGGAGGTTTCTGTGAGTCATACAAATGCAAATCAAGTACTCACCAGTGGTCACCAGTACTCACCAGTGGCCTACCCCTCCCAACAGCTGTAACCAACATATTTTTATTTTGAGATATATATAATCAAATTTACATTATCATCTTTTAATCTTTTTCCATTACAATGTGACTACACATAAATTATTATACAGCGAAACATACGAACAAGACTAAACTCAGAAGAAATCATTCTGTTTTATAAATTAGTATTATCTAGTTGGAAATATACTTTTGGACGTTTTCAGCTTTTGTCCCTTTTTCCAATAAGGCTGTGAGCTTCTGTCTGTGAGCTTCTGTCTGTGAGCTTCTGTCTGTGAGCTTCTGTCTGTGAGCTTCTGTCTGTGAGCCTTTGTCATGTAGTTTTTTGTGAACCCTGAACTTTAGTGGACTAAGGGAGATAAACAAAGGCTATAACTTGATTTTGGTGACACCACAAGCATTATTTTCATTGAAAAGCATACTCAGTTTTCAGTCTAATTCACTGTAACAAAAAGTCTATCACACCAATTCAATTCAATTCAATTCAATTTTATTTATATAGCGCCAAATCACAACAAACAGTCGCCTCAAGGTGCTTTGTACTGTGGGTAAAGACCCTACAATAATACAGAGAAAACCCAACAGTCAAAACGACCCCCTATGAGCAGGACTTGGTGACAGTGGAAAGGAAAAACTCCCTTTTAACAGGAAGAAACCTCCAGCAGAACCAGGCTCAGGGAGGGGCAGTCATCTGCCGCGACCGGTTGGGTTGAGGGGAGAGAAAAGACATGCTGTGGAAGAGAGCCAGAGATTAATATCAATTATTGATGAAATGCAGAGTGGAGTATAAACAAAGTAAATAAGGTGAATGAGAAGAAACAGTGCATTATGGGAACCCCCCAGCAGACTAGGCCTATAGCAGCATAACTAAGGGATGGTTCAGGGTCACCTGATCCAGCCCTAACTATAAGCTTGATCATAAAGGAAAGTTTTAAGCCTAATCTTAAAAATAGAGAGGGGGTCTGTCTCCTGAATCCAAGCTGGGAGCTGGTTCCACAGAAGAGGGGCCTGAAAGCTGAAGGCTCTGCCTCCCATTCTACTCTTAAGTATCCTAGGAACCACAAGTAAGCCAGCAGTCTCAGAGCGAAGTGCTCTGTTGGGGTGATATGGTACTATGAGGTCTTTGAGATAAGATGGTGCCTGATTATTCAAGACCTTGTATGTGAGGAGAAGAATTTTAAATTCTATTCTAGATTTAACAGGGAGCCAATGAAGAGAAGTCAATATGGGAGAAATCTGCTCTCTCTTTCTAGTCCCTGTCAGTACTCTAGCTGCAGCATTTTGGATCAGCTGAAGGCTTTTCAGGGAGCTTTTAGGACAGCCTGATAATAATGAATTACAATAGTCCAGCCTAGAAGTAATAAATGCATCAATTAGCTTTTCAGCATCACTCTGAGAAAGGATGTTTCTAATTTTAGAAATATTGCACAAATGCAAAAAATCAGTCCTACATATTTGTTTAATATGTGCATTGAAGGACATATCCTGGTCAAAAATGACTCCAAGATTTCTCACAGTGTTACTGGAGGCCAAAGTAGTGCCATCCAGAGTAAGTATCTGGTTAGACACCATGTTTCTAAGATTTGTGGGGCCGAGAACAAGAATTTCAGTTTTATCTGAATTTAGAAGCAGGAAATTAGAGGTCATCCAGGCCTTAATGTCTTTAAGACATTCCTGCAGTTTAATTAATTGATGTGTGTCATCTGGCTTCATTGATAGGTAAAGCTGAGTATCATCTGCATAACAATGACAATTGATGCAATGCTTTCTAATAATACTGCCTAAGGGAAGCATGTATAATGTAAATAAAATTGGTCCTAGCACAGAACCCTGTGGAACTCCATAATTAACCTTACTGTTTGAAGAAGACTCCCCATTTACATGAACAAATTGGAGTCTATTAGATAAATATGATTCAAACCACTGCAGTGCAGTACCTTTAATACCTATAGTATGCTCTAATCTCTGTAATAAAATGTTATGGTCAACAGTATCAAAAGCTGCACTGAGGTCCAACAGGACAAGTACAGAGATGAGTCCACTGTCAGAGGCTGTAAGAAGATCATTGGTAACCTTCACTAATGCTGTTTCTGTACTGTGATGAATTCTGAAACCTGACTGAAACTCTTCAAATAAACCGTTCCTCTGCAGATGATCAGTTAGCTGTTTTACAACTACTCTTTCAAGGATCTTTGAGAGAAAAGGAAGGTTGGAGATTGGCCTATAATTAGCTAAGACAGCTGGGTCAGTGATGGCTTTTTAGGTAGAGGTTTAATTACAGCCACCTTGAAGGTCTGTGGTACATAGCCAACTAATAAAGACAGATTGATCATTTTTAAGATTGAAGCATCAATAATTGGAAAGACTTCTTTGAACAGTCTAGTAGAAATGGGATCTAATAAACATGTTGCTGGTTTGGAGGAAGTAACTATTGAAGTTAACTCTGAAAGATCAACTGGAGCAAAAGAGTCTAAACAAATACCAGCAGTGCTGAAAGCAGCCGAACATGAAGATAAATCTTTGAGATGGTTATGAATAATTTTTTCTCTAATGTCTAAAATTTTATTTGTAAAGAAATCCATGAAGTCACTACTAGTTAAAGTGAAAGGAATACTCGGCTCTACAGAGCTCTGACTGTTTGTCAGCCTGGCTACAGTGCTGAAAACAAACCTGGGGTTGTTCTTATTTTCTTCAATTAATGATCAGTAGTAAGATGTCCTAGCTTTACGGAGGGCTTTTTTATAGAGCAACAAACTCTTTTTCCAGGCTAAATGAGCATCTTCTAATTTAGTGAGACGCCATTCCCTCTCCAGCTTTCGGGTTATCTGCTTTAAGCTGTGCGTTTGTGAATTATACCACGGAGTCAGGCACTTCTGATTTGAAGCTTTCCTTTTCAGAGGAGCCACAGTATCCAAAGTCATACGCAGTGAGGATGTAAAACTATTGACGAGATAATCGACCTCACTGGGAGCAGAGTTTAGGTAGCTGCTCTGCACTGTGTTGGCACTGAAGAGCATAATAATGAAGGAATTAGATCCTTAAACTTAGTTACAGCACTTTCAGAAAGACTTCTACTGTAATAAAACTTATTCCCCACTGCTGTGTAATCCATTAAAGTAAATGTAAATGTTACTAAGAAATGATCAGACAGGAGGGGGCTTTCAGGGAATACTGTTAAGTCTTCAGTTTCTATGCCATATGTCAGGACAAGATCCAGAGTATGATTAAAGTGGTGGGTGGGCTCCTTTACATTTTGAGAGAAGCCAATTGAATCTAACAATAGATTAAATGCAGTGTTGAGGCTGTCATTCTCAGCATCTACATGGATGTTAAAATCACCCACTATAATTATTTTATCTGAACTGAGCACTAAATCAGATAAAAAGTCTGAGAAATCAGACAGAAACTCTGAGTAAGGACCAGGTGGACGATAGATAATAACAAATAAAACAGGTTTTTGAATTTCCCAATTAGGATGTACAAGACTAAGAGTCAGGCTTTCAAAAGAATGAAAACTTTGTCTGGGTCTGTGATTAATTAATAAGCTGGAATTGAAGATTGCTGCTAATCCTCCTCCTTGACCTGTGCTTCGAGCATTCTGACAGTTACTGTGACTCGGGGTTGTTGATTCATTTAAACTAACATATTCATCCTGCTGTAATCAGGTTTCTGTAAGGCAGAATAAATCAATACGTTGATCAATTATTAAATCATTTACTAATAGGGACTTGGAAGAGAGAGACCTAATGTTTAATAATCCACATTTAATTGTTTTATTCTTTGGTGCAGTTGATGAAGCTGTATTATTTATTGTTTTTGAATTTTTATGCTTAAATAGCTTTTTGCTGATTTTAGCTTTGTTTTTTGGTGGTCTGGGAGCAGCACCGACTCTGTGGGGATGGGGTTTTGGGGGGATGGCAGGAGGAGAGAAGCTGCAGAGAGGCGTGTAAGACTGCAATGCTGCTTCCTGGTCTCAACCCTGGGTAGTCAGGTTTTAGGGTTAATAAATTTGGCCATATTTCTAGAAATGAGAGCTGCTCCATCCAAAGTGGGATGGATGCCGTCTCTCCTAACAAGACCAGGTTTTCCCCAGAAACTTTGCCAATTATCTATGAAGTCCACGTCGTTTTTTGGACACCACTCAGACAGCCAGTGATTCAAGGAGAACATGTGGCTAAACATGTCGCTCCTGGTCTGATTGGGGAGGGGCCCAGAGAAAACTACAGAGTCCGACACTGTTTTTGCAAAGTTACACACCGAGTCAATATTAATTTTTTGTGTCATTACTGCCGACGTGAATAACGATCTTACCAAATCTACGATTAGCCTTAGCCAGCAGTTTTAAATTTCCATGAATGTCGCCTGCTCTGGCCCCTGGAAGACATTTGACTATGGTCGCCGGTGTCTCTAGCTTCACGTTTTTAAAACAGAGTCGCCAATAACCAGAGTTTGTTCCTCGGCGGGTGTGTCACCGAGTGGAGAAAAACGGTTAGAGACATGAACAGGTTGGTGGTGTACCCAGGGCTTCTGCTTAGGACTACGCTTCCTCCTCACCGTCACCCAGCCGGCCTGTTTTCCCTGCTGCTCGGGATCTGCTGGGGGGGAGCTAACGGCGGCTAAGGGCGGCTAATCCATCATCCTCTTCTGTGCAGTGGCTTCCCAGCTAGCATTGAACATTCAGACAACATGCCATGAACGCTACCATAAACGTTCAGTGAATGTTCACATGCATTAATGACATTAAAGACTACCAAGGCAGATGTAATAAGAAAACATATAAACATATAAACTTTTATTTTGCTATACATGGATGTACATAGGAGATATCAGCAAAACCTTCATGAGAAAAATGTAAAAAAAAAAAAAAAAGGAAAAATTTTAATGCAACAGTCACCTTCTCAGTTGTCCTGCTTAAACGGACAGTGGATGTGTGTCTTCCAGCTCATAGGGGGTCGTTTTGACTGTTGGGTTTTCTCTGTATTATTGTAGGGTCTTTACCCACAATACAAAGCACCTTGAGGCGACTGTTTGTTGTGATTTGGCGCTATATAAATAAAATTGAATTGAATTGAAATGAAATGAATTGAATTCCGTGTGGCAGGTTCCTCGCCTGTGATTGGACAATACAGATCACGTGCGGGATCACGCTGAAGGTCTCGCAAGACCAAAGGAAATCAGTGTGGTCGTTCTCTTCCGTTCAAACTGAATGGCGTTCTTTGTCTACGCTGCTTTCCTGGTACGACAATGGAGGTCGTCTATATTTTCAACACCCCAGAAGCTCCTCGTGAAAGCGGGCCTCTCTACCGGCCAGCTTCAACCAGCCCCGCTGCAGACGAGAAGACACTGCTGGCTGCAATGAGTGGGTTATCTCGTCAGTTACTCAAGTTTCTTCTAGCGCAACTGAAAGACAAGATGTCTATTGTGTAGAGACTCGATGCTCTGGACTCTAACAAAGAAAAGACGGCAGCACAATCCGAAAACTGCGGTAAGACTTGGTCGTTTCTAAAACAAAAATACTAAGAGTGGAGGAATGGTCACAGTAAGCTGACAGACGTATTGTGATTTGGTTTCTTATTTTTATTTGGTTTCATCTTATAGGAAGCAGTTCCTGCACAACTGTGAATCCAATAAAAGCCGGTATGATCCTCTGCAGAGGTAAGAATCAGAAACAAAGCAGCAGTATTCAATGTGTGGAGGAGAGAAGAACTTAAAATGTTTTTACTCTTATTTATTTTCACCTTTATTTTCCACAGACTGTGTTCGCCTCACAACGCGAGTGTGAGTGTTCCTAATGCATGGACCGTGATATAATTGTGTGTAAGTATCTATTGGTGTTGTTTGTTTGTGTGTTTTTTGCCTGGATATGTTTATGTATACACTGTGTTTATGCTCTTTATTTACAATGTACAAAAATGTTTTCCAGCTTCTTGTTAAACCTACAGACGGTCCGCCGCAGCTTCGCTACAGTCAGCCTCACGGTCAGGAAAAGCAGCCATTAAAAATCCTGCCCGGTGACGTGCAAGAAGGAAGCCGGTAAGACGTGTTGGATTGGATTGTTGGTCTGCTGTATTTGTGTAGTTAGCTTGTAAATGCAGTTTTATTTTTGGAAAATATTAGTTATTGTTTTTTTTAACTTTATATAAAATCTGGCTTCTTTTGAACAACCCAAAACATCTATAAAAAGGTGAAAATAATTAACACTGAACGTTTATAGTTTTAGCAGCTGTAACATTTTGGGACCTAAAAGATAAAAAATGTATAATCAGTTTAAAGGTGCCTCAAGGGTTAATGACCAAAATCACTGAAGTACTTTTATCAATGTTACATTTTTTCAAAGTATTTGTTCATTTGTCTTTTATTCACAGGACGCACAGGAGTTGGTACTTTGTCACATAACCATTGTTTTTGATGACAAAGATGGGGTGATTAATTTTTTTTTTTCTTGCATTCAGGGTCTTATCTGCTATGTGTGCATTCAAAGTCAAGAGACTCAAACTTTCAGTGTAGTTTCCTGATTTTTTCACAATATTTCATATAGTTTCATAATGACTTAATGTGTGCTCTGTGTCAACAGCTGCTGGAGGCGAGGGCGAGTGTCCTGGCAGTGAAGGAGGTTGCCTTCTGGGACGGTGTCACCACTGACCTCATGTTGGATGAGGAGGATGGCGTCTCAGAGGGCGTATCGGGCTGGATTAAGACCTCCAAGCTTCCCCAGCCAGGAGCTCAGTGACCTCTGAGCCAAACTGCAAGACAGACTAGAAGCTCACCCTAAATACAACGCCGTGCACCATAAGTGTTTGTATGCTGGACCATGCTCTGAGAGAAAGTCACCACCACATGGCCCAGAAGTAGCAAAGCATTATGTCATAATATTTTTGTTTTCTTTATACATATATATATATATGAGTGGCGGATGCTGCTCTTTCAAGGAGGGGAAGCTCAATTTCAGCCTACATCATAAAATGTGTTGGTTTATTTATACAGCAGCACCCGCTGGACAGAAACTGCGATAGAAGTCAGAAAGAGTGATAGAAGTCAGTCTCCAAACACAAGCAGCTACAAAAAAACCCACCAGAAATAGAAGCTCGATTTGTCGCTAGTCGTTGTGCTCCCACGGATGTTTACACCAAAAGATCGCTGATTCGCTCATTTTGCTATCAATCAAAAAGGGATTCAGCCTCAGACAGATCATCCAATCATCATGCAGAAGCTGAGCGTCCGGGCCAGTCGAGGCCAGCCCACTGCCCCATAGACCCCCAGAGATGCTGAGCGTCCGATGGGCGGGACAAAGCCCAGCATTTATCCAATGACTCGTCTCGTTTCGGTGCACTGTTTGCTTCGCTATTGAACTCTGTAGACGCTCAGCGTCCACACTGTTTATTAAAGCACTGGGAAGCTGCGGGAATGAGTGAGAGGAAAGCCGCGTCGTTACCAGTGATAAGAAGCTGATTCTGAACAAAAGTTGAGCGCGTTGTAGCGCATATTTAGTCAATGACATGTACACACAACAGTATATGTTTGATCACTTATTTTTTGACATTTTAGGGGAAGCTGAGCTTCCCTTGCAGTCTTAGAGCAATCGCCTCTGATATATATATATATATATATATATATATATATATATGATCTCTAAATGTAAATGTAAATTCAAAATTTGGAAACCACATTCTGGAACATTTGTTTCAAAGTCCAAGGACAACGCTCACGATAATCACAATAAGCCTCCTGGAATGACCATTGAGCAGCAAGGCTTTAATCATTGCAGGCAGAGACCTGATTTACTGTAGTCCACATTTTGTCATTTTTGTTTATCAAAGCTCAATTTACAACACTCAGCTGTGTGACCCATTCCAGCAGCACAGACTCAAAAGGAGCTGACTGGGTAATTATCAGCCCCTTTGATACCCAGCTGCTGATGTACCACACCTTGGTAGAAATCTGGCACTAGCATCACAAAGTTTCCATTAAAACATGTAACCAGTTAGATATTAGCACACCTAAAAAACCCAGGCACGTCCCCCACCCAGTTTCCTCCTTGGTTTCTCCTGGAACCTTTATATAGTGCTCAGACCCCCGGGGACACATTTGCCTGAACACACCCTGGAGAAGACAAAGGAGAAACAGGTGAATGACTGCTACACCATGAACCCACTTGCACGACATCAGCACCCATATCCACAATAACTGCATAAGTTCATTACCCACACTTTTGTCAGCCACATGATAATCAATTACATTTGCGGCAAACGCTGTCTCTTTATCTTACAGCCTCTGCCTGCTTCACACTGAGTAGCTGCTCAAGTTACCGGAAGACAGAACCACACCAATTATTAAAATACTCCATCAATAATCTGTAAATATGTAAGAATTTATCATTTTTGTCTTTTAATATGTCAAAAAGTGCTGAGTTCTAACTAAAGTGCAAATGTGCCCAGACATTTAATATCTAAAACAATAATACAAAATTACTCTGAACAAGTAACGAAGCATATCTTTGTTACACACTGTGTCCCAGTGCGTACTAAGGTTTTTAATGAAACTATTAAATAAGATCTGTTGTAAGCAGTACAGAATATGGCTTAACTTAATACTCATGCAATTTTCTTGCAACAGACCTGTAATTATATATTCTAAATAACAAACCCACCCAATAACAAACCCCAAATTAAAGTAGTTAGAAAATGGATAGAGGGATCTTTATGACCACATATAAACTAATTAATAACACATGTGTTTTTTTTTTAATGCTCAAATCAAATTTTTTGTGAAATCTGATTTTTTTCTGTGTGCTCATTCACATTTCCAAATATATGCGACTTTTATGTGATCTGTGTGTGAACTGCAAATGAGCCTAAAAGAGTCATGAACAGTAGAGGACACAATAACATCACATGTAGTGAGCGTGCTCAGTGTTTGCAGAAGTTTGTTTTTCTTCCCACTTATGCGTAGCAGGATGCAGAATAGTGACGTTTGTTGAGTATGACGTGCAGGTCGGATGAATGCGACCTGGCCGTACAGACACATTTGAAAAGTTCAGATAGGTATCAGATTTAGGACCACATATCCAAGTGGCCTGGGTCGGATCTGTGTTGTTCAGACTGTCATGAAACGATCAGATACAGTTCGCATAAGGGTAAAAAAATTGGATTTTGGTCACTTCAGGCTGCAGTGTGAACGTAGCCAAAAGGTCAGTTATGGACAGACGTTCTTTACACAACTGTTCCCTGCAGTTATTATATACTAACATGTAATTTTCAAAGGGTAAAGGATGACTTCAAGAAAGTAAAACGCAATAGATCTTAATCAAACATTCACTGATCATTTGTCCACTTCTAACATGTCTTATATTTTGAAACATATTTTTAACTACTTAGTAGCAAGTAGACCAACATTACAATGAGCTGCTTGAAACTAATCAGAGTGGATTTCATCCACAAGCATTAACCATGCAGCACATCTGCAAGAAAAAAGCCGTGACTTATCAGATTATTCTCTCTGCTACTTCCCATCCAACATATGGTGAGTAGAACTGTGTTTTTCTGTTATTTTTTAGAATAATTCTCCTGTACTTTCACTGCATTAAATCCAACAGTTTGTGAGATATGTGACGAAGTGCTGGACCAGTATATCAGTATACTCATTCCTAGAGTCACAGTCCTGCTGTTAATAAAAGTATTTGCATTGATAGGGCAACAATTTTTCTATTGCAGTAAGCATAATCTGCCCTGGCCTTCTACTGTGATGCACTGCAGTGAGCGCTTGACCTTCCCATGCTGATGTTATGAATGTGGCAGCAGCTGTCACATCATGTGTGATTTATGGTGAGAGATATGCCAGTGGGATCTATCGGTTTCTAGCAACATGAGGTGATGACCAAGATGTCAAAAATGCAGCTCATATTTGTGGATTCCTGTTGTGCTTTAGCTTAAAGGAGTGCATGCTAAAAGAGGAGTACAGCTAACTTTGCCCCTGACAATGGTTTTTTTTTTTTTTTTTTTGCATTTTTTTTTTTTTTTTTGCATTTTTGGCCACAGCAGCTTTTTGTGATAGTGGAGAGAGACAGGAAATGGGGGGAAAGATACAGGGGAAGACACGCAGGCAAATTGGCGACGGGCCGGGACGTGAACCTGCGCCGCAACACGGCATATGAATATGGTCGCCAGCTTCACCACTAAGCCACCCAGGTGACCGCCCCTGACAATGTTTATATATGATCCATACACAGAAAGGACAAATAAACGGTCTGATTTCTAAATCACTTATTAACTTAAAGTTTTAATAAATCAAAATAATATCCTCAGCTATACTAAAATGAGATGGAATAAAACTGTTTTGGCACTGCACTGTCCTGCATAACTTGATGAAACAAAGCTCTATTTTGTGTTTTTGTGTTTGAAGTTGAATTGGTCTCATTTAAGTCCCTGACCATTTGACCTGCTGGACATCAAACAGCTGCTCACATGTTCCACTAATGAGCTGAAGCCTTTGAAGGCTCATCTTTGTAGATGTGTGAAGGCCAGCTAATCTGGATCCAACCTTGGTTTTGAAATGGAAATTAGCTGAATATAAAAGGTAAAGAATAATAATTGTAAAATGACATTATGACCACTTATTATCTCACAGCTATGTCATATTACCTGGTAACTCAGGTAAATGAATAGAGCTTGTAGTCAGCAGTTGTGAAAACCCACCAGTGTGTGACACAGTGCTGGGAAAAGTAAGACACCTCAGCTCATTATACACTTTCATGGCCTTTGTTTTTTAAATCTGGGGTAAATGGCCAGTTAAACGTCCACAAAGATGCATTTGAGGGGAACAAAAGCTCAGTTGTGCCAAAAGTTCACTTCAGTGAAGCCATAAGTGAAGATAGTTTAATATCTTCTTGGGTGGGGGTTTAGCCCAGTGGGTGAGAAAGTGCCACTCTGACTAATGCAGTGGTTCAAGTTCAAATCTGACCTGCAGCACCTTGATGTGCATGATCAAAATTAAAACTTTCATATCTGCGTTTCATGTTATGAAATTGGTATGAGGATGATTGTTTTACAGAAGTGGCTACGGGATTGTGTATGTATAAGTTGATATGTTTTTGAATGAGTGTATCATGATATATGTATGAGTATATGTATGTACTGACGTATGGTCAGTGATGATGTGGTGTAGTATTGGATAGAAATTTAAGTGTGACGAGCTAAAATGGTAAAAAGTACAATGTTCTCAATAAAGATGTAATAAAATAGCTGAGCACGCCGCGGATGCTAATGAGGATCTAAATAAACAAACAAACTGGAAATTCTGTCCACATGTAACAATAATCTGCCCAACTATTGAACCGAGATTAAGATAAACTGTGTTTGTTGCTATTGGTTGTTGTCATATTTTGTTAGTCACTTTAATGACTACATGATTTCATTGAAAACAACACAGTGGGTGATTATTTGAGCTATGTGACGCATCCATGCATACTGATGATAATATGTTAAAAAATACTTCCCATACTTTGGGGATTCTTTTGTTACAGCTATTCACATAATAACAACAACAGCAGCAGCAGCAATAATAATAATAATAATAATAATAATGATAACTGCCGGAGGTATTCTATTATAAAAGGTGAATGTATGTGATATTAAAGATTCCCTGTGTCTGTCCTTGTGTCAGTGGATGTATTAATGAAGGTGCTCCATTCTCTGTCCACTAAGTGGTGCGAAGGGTGGTCCATGACTGATAACAGTTTGTTCAGTGATCTCCTCGCTGCCATAGCTTCAGATGTGTCCAGTCAGCCTACCACAGAGCCAGCCTTCCTCATCAGTTTATTCAGTCTGTTGGTGTCACCAGCTCTGATGTTGCTCCACAGCAAAGTACACTGCACTTGGCACAACTGAGTAAACTCAGTCACCGTCTCTCTAGTTTTATTCACATTCAGAACCAGAGGATTCCTCTCAGACCACTCCACAGAATCATCCACTCGTGCTCTGTCGTCCTCCTCCTGCCCATCACTAACACATCCAACTACTTCTGAATGATCAGGCTGTGTCTGTGGGTGGCATGAACTGCAGTTGAACTGAAAGCCTGAGGCATTCAAGGTAAGCAAAAGTAAAGACAACAGTAGTAAATATTAGGTGAGGAAAAATGAGAAAGACCCAGGAGACCCGGTTTATCTGTAATCCCCCAGGAGTACTGAAGACCCAAGGTCACACATCCCGATGACAACCACCTGCCCACCCCCACAGAAAGAAGGGGGAGACCCACCAGCAAAGTGTAAAAGCTCGGCAATGGGCAGCCAACCCTGCCACGGACTTTTTTTTTTCTTTAATACTGGTGACTGTGTGTGAGCCCACAAACTGCTCAGCTGCCCCATGCCCATGAGCAAACCCATTCTCTGCTTTATTTTTCTCCTAGTTCTCTGAACAAATAAAATCTGAGACTTTTTCTCAGTGTCCAGCAAGTGAGTCCTTTTGTGAATACCATCACAAAAGGGGTGGCTGTGGCTCAGCAGGTAGAGCAGGTCTCCTACTAATTGGATGGTTGGTGGTTCAATTCCTGCCTGCTCCGGGCTCCATACCGGGGGTAAGATACTGAACTCCAAGTTGCTCTCTGATACAAGTGTTGGAGTGTGAATGTTAGACAGTAAAAGCACTTAGCGTAGTTACATATGGAAGTGCTTGTATGAATGGCTGAATGCAAATGTGTTGTATGAGTGCTCAGATAGAGAAGAAAAACACTATATACGAACCAGTCTGTTTACCATTTCTGGTGCAAAGGCTGCATTTGTGGAACTCTGAATGTGGTAATAAATCCAGAAAATTCCTTGTAAACAAATGAAATCTAAATATAGAAAAAACAACCATTTATTCTATTCAATACTCAACTGGGAACATTACTCCTGATCTACATCAAAAAATCTTTTAGTGACTTTTTTGAAGCTTTATACTCATCACAGATTAATCAGTCCGATGCTGTGATTGAAGAATTCATCCATCCATCCATCCATTCGCTTCCGCTCATCCTGTTCAGGGTCGCGGGGGGGCTGGAGCCTATCCCAGCTGTCATAGGGCGAGAGGCAGGGTACAATTTAACTGTATACATCTACCAAAACTAAATGATGAACAGGTTGCAGCTCTAGATGCCATGAAGCCCTACAGCATCTTCCAAAAAATAAAGCCCCAGATCCAGATGGTTTTCCAGCAGAGTTTTATAAAGAATTTTGGCCTAAGCTAGCACAGAAAGGTGACTCAGATTTAGAATGATCACACAATCTCCAAACATGAACTCTACCAACATTAGACTGCTTCTTAAACCAGGCAATGGTCCTGCACTCCCATCCAGCTACCTGCAATTTCACTTATAAATGTAGACTTTAAAATAATTAGAAAAAAGAGGGCCTTGGGTTCTAGTGTGTTACCCAGAAGTCGATGGGTGGGGCTGCTGAAGTGGCCCCCTCACCTCTTCACTGCTGTCTGCCTGTCCGTTTTATTTGCTTCTTAAGCATTGGCAGATTTGGAGGGAAGGTGTGGATGAGCACTGTTTCTCAACAACTGTCCTCTCAATGTTAATAGCACTCTAGTTTACACACAGTCATACAGTCCTTTACGCCTCATACACACACCCACACTTGCACCCAACAAATCACCTCTAACAATGACAAGAGGGTGGGGGGAGCATGTGAGTCTTCCTACACCTCTCTTTCTTGCATCCTGCCTGGGGTGGGGTTTGGCTGGTGATTCAGTGGCTGGGCTGACTGCATCCTTGGGTCACTGGTGGCTCGGGTGGACATCTGTTCATCACTTCGGAGGGTGGATTGTGGATGTGGAGTAGTGATGGGCTCTAAGAGCCGGCTCCTGATTGTGAGCCGTTTCTTTTGTTTTTTCATTCCTTTGTTTTTTTTTTTTTTTTTGTTGAAGCCGCGTGTGATTGGTTAAGATAGGAGGCAGCATCTGTGCATCTACACTGAGCAGGAGGGGCCATGGACACACCACACAGTTAGTACACAAACACCAGAGAGGGAGAGGATCCCGCAAAGTTTGCTTGGAGACAGGAAAGAGCAGAGGTGGGAAGTAATGAAGTACAAATACTTTGTTACTATACTTAAGTAGATTTTTCAGGTATCTGTACTTTACTTGAGTATTCATTTTTCTGACTACTTTTACTCCATTTAAACACAAGTATTTGTACTTTAAAACAAGCTTGTTACTATAGGTTTAGCTGAGAAAAGTTTGCATTTTCCGTCAGTGCGGGAGCCAGCTCCTGATTGTGAGCTTTTTGGTCGGGGGGGGCACAGACACGCCACACAGTAGAGGGAGGGGCTCCTGTAAAGTTCGCTTGGAGACCAGTAAGAGCTACAGCTGTAGAGGAAGTTGTGCTTTACATAGAGGCTACACGCGGTGAGGAAAATGAGTGAGAGGAAACGTAGTAAACTTTGGACACATTTTAATGCGATAGACAGGCAGAGTGTTGACTGCAAAGTTAAAATTTCATATCTAGCAGGCTCCACAAACAACCTGCACAGATGAATATGAACTGTTGATCCCTCAGTGCAATTAGAAGAACAAAACAGGGCAGGTCATATCAGGAAGGAGAAACAGGATCAACCCCTCAAAGGCCCTTGGTTTTTCTGAGTGCCACTCTTTTGTTTTAAAATTTGTATTTGGAGCACTCGATTCTATGTTGAGTATATAAAGAAACATTTGAAATAATGTGTGTTTTTACATTAGTAATTCATTTTACACATTTTTTTAAGTAAAATCTGAGGCGCCACTGAGGAGCCACTGGGAAGCCGAAAGAGCCGGCTCTCTGAAAAGAGCCAGAATTCCCATCACTAATGTGTGCAGGGTGTGTGTCATTGTGCATTTTTCTTGTTGCTTCGTGTCCAGGCTAAGCCTGGGTCTGAGACTTGCTATACATTGGCCCCCATGGTCCAAGAAGGTGGGGGGTTGCCCATATTGACGACTCCCCACTGGTCATTGCTGGGGAGGCTTGTGCATCTTCGGTGTGCAGCAGAGGCTCTGCCAGGTGGTCTTGGTTGCCTGGGGCCCCATCCTCAGCTTGTGTTGGGGTGGCTGGTGGGGTTGGCTGCCCACTGCCTCTGGTTCCCTGGGGCCTCCCTCTTACTTCTGTAGGGTGGCCACATGGTTATTATGAAAATGTGTGGCCTCAGGGGTTCAGTAGTCTTGTGGGTCTGCAGACGGCCCTGGACACCTGGATCTTTCACTGTGTGTTTCTGGCTTTTGGGGAGCATTGTTGTGGATTTTCACTCACATTATCAAGTGTGTTTGATGATAAACACACAGCAAGATTGTTTGTTGTGTATCCTATCTGCTTTCTTTCTTTCTTTCTTTCTTTCTCTGTCCTGTCCTTTTCTTTCCCTCCTCCTTATTCTCTTTATTGCTTCTGCTCTCTTTTTTTAATTGTTCCTTGTCCATTCAGAATTTCAGAGTTATCCTACTACCAAACAGACCAAAGCAACTAAATCATTACCTCCCATCACACCTATCATTCAGGAGAATATTGCAGCAGTTACCTGGGCTTTAGCAGTGAGCATTAATGGATATGGATGTGTGATGATGTTTGGACCCACTAATGTGGCAGGTGTACTGGGACCATAAGCCTCACTGTTATGCAGGTACTTCTTCATCATTACTAACACAACTTTATTTTGACTGAAAAGTACAGAGGCTGTCCTGGTGGTGTTAACACTCAGAGAAACAACAAATAAACAGGTCCATCCCATCATTTAGTTTTTTAAAAATATCCAAGTAAAAAAATGTTGGGAAATGTCTTGTATTATAAACATGTTTTGAATGATTGATGGTTTTTTTGCCTATCTCGTTGATTAAGCCGACCCAGTCAGATTATTACCTGCCTCGAAGAGAACTTTATGTGCGCCTTTATTAAAAAACTTTAGATATTGCAGTCTGCAGGCGAGCTGAGTGCGGAGAGGGAACAGAAGCCTGGCTTATATGAAAGGAAAAACTCCCTCAGTGTTCTCATAAATATTCATGAGTAAAGGTCTGTTGACAGATTAAGTGGCTCTGACACAGTTAAAGTTGACACTGAGGAGAAGCTGAGTGCTGAGCTCTGCAACAAACCTCTTTATTATCCCACAGCAGCATATGATAAAATTTGATTATGGATTTGTGGCTGCTAAATGGAAACTTTCAGAAGTAAAACAGCTGGAAATGGCTCTGTCTTGTGTCACTTTTCTGACCCTTTTTGTTTGTTTGTTTTTGTGCATGTACAAATGCTTCTGCAGGATTTTGCTATTTGTGTTTATGACACACCACACTTGGCTCCACAGTTGTCTGTAGGTCTCTTCAGTAGTGTTATGTCAATAATGTGTATTAGTATATTTTTATTTATTAATTTATTTTTTGCAGAACGGGTTTATTAGTGCCATAAGTTTATGAGACAGCACCAGCTCATGGGGCAGGAATTAGAGATGATGGGAGTTTTATTGTACCCTCTGGTGAAAACGTCTCTACTTTCTGAGAATGACATGCAGTCATCCACCAACATGATGTTAAAGGAAATGAGACCAGGCCACCTTCTTTTAATGCTGCATGGTGCAAGCCTGGCTCATACATTCTCAGTGTAGGAACTTTGAGTGGTGAAAAGGCCTCAGCATATGCACTCTGACCAGTGTGCATGTCAGCAGGCTTGTATACAGCAAGCTGATTTGAACTGTGTGTTCTACAACTTTATTATATTTAGAATAAAGATTTTCAGAAATTTAGGAGTGCGTCGGTGGGACTGGATTATGGAAACTATCATTTACTCCATATGAATCATATGCTCCATAGTTACACTCCCCTGCAAACGTACAGAGTTTGTACTTGCATACTTGCTAGTTCCTACTTAGCAAGTATGCAAGGAGTCCAAACTTCTGATGATGGGAGGAGACAGCTCACAGTGAGACAGCAGCAAACTTGATGACATTGCCATGGCTTCACCATGTATTTTACTGCTTTTTTTTACCCTTATGATTACTATTTACAATGAAATGGCATCTAATAGACCTGTGTTCTTTTAAACTAGATATGCATTTTAATTGAAAGGTCATAAATACTGTACCAATTTAGAAGAAGGTGGTAAAGAACCATACAGCAGTATATTAAATTTAATGTTACTGATTAAGCAACAGACTGTTCAGCAAGCCTCTTAAAAAGATTATACATGCATAACTGTCACTGCTTATCAAAGAAAAACGCAGAGATCAGATATATTTTTTTTATTCTAGTTGACTTCCAAAGCTTATGGCAGACAGCTGGTGTTTAGGATGCAATTAAATAATATTAAAAACAGATCATTTGATCATTTCTGGAGCAGACATCACTCTTCAGGATATACATGAACAGCATCAATATGCCGGCCCAGATGTTTCTGCTTCCTATCAAGAGCACCCATTGGCCACACACTCCAATGACAACCACATGCCCACCCCAGCAGACGGGAGAGGGAGGTCCCACATGAAGCCCCTCCAGCCAATGGGCAAAGACCCCAGAGAACCCGAGGCAACGGGAAGCCAGACCCCCAGAGGCCAGCCCCCTGCGCAGGCCAGCTGCAGGACCCCAGGGCCCAAGGCGCCTCTTGGGCGCATGACACCCCGCAGGGCCCTGACCCACACCGAAGAGGCCCAGGCCACCACTAACCACAACCCCCAGGTGAGCAGGCCACCACCTAGGCCAGAACATCCGGGCCCCGCTCAGGAACCCCAAGGCACCCACAACCCAGTGGGGCGGAGGGGCAGTGGGCACAGGAGCGACCACAGAGGAGCAGCAGGGAGGCAAGGCACAACAAGGTCCAGACCCAGGTCCAGTCATAAACACACACACACACACACACACACACACACACACACACACACACACACACACACACACACACACACACATACACACACACACTGTTCACATACCAGTGTTAATTTAGTTGAAGAAATATTTTGGTCACAGTTTTCGTCGACGAACCTTTTTTCATGATGATAACGAGACGATAACTAAACAAAAACTACCTAAAATGATAAAAACAATAACAAAATTAATTGACACTTTCGTCAATGAATGAAAATGAGACGAAAATGCTTGGCGGGGATGACATCTAATCATAACTGATTTAATTTCGTGACAGGGCGGGACAAGTTAGAAAAACATCCAATCAAACGCACAGTTGAACAAATTTGCTCTAAACCCAGAAGACCAAACTAGCCTGTGATTGGTCGTTACTTCTGATAGAACTAAGTTATGTAAACAATGTCAGCAGGGAGAAAGAGAAGAGCCGATGTATGGACACATTTGTCCTTTGACGTTGTGACAAACAAAACGATGTGTAAACCATGTGGGGTGCCTATCTCGGGTAAAAACATGACAAATCTTAAACATCTGCAAACCAGTCACCCAGATCTCCATGCAAAGGTCAGCATTTTAATGTCATGTAGGGTAAAGTGTTTTTCCCAGTTTGTGTTTAGAGAAAATCTCCACACCGCGGTGGATTAGCCTTTATAATCTTAGTCCTGAACACTGCCCTGTACCTTTCAGAGCGTGTCCTGCTGTAAAATGCTTGTATTATCTCAGTAAGGTGGTGTTAATGATCAGGTGTGTGGGAAGCAGGTGAAACGCTAATGTTAATATTATTAATAATATTCCATAACTTTGAATAAATGTTTAATTTTGTGTCAGTGTGTATAATGACTAATTCAAGGGAACTGAAGAAAAAACATTTACATTTTACACCCTTTATATTTTAGTCGACTGAATCGACTGTAGATTTAGTCGACTGTATTCTTACGATAATTTCGTCGACTAAAACTAAAACTATTCAGATGACTAAATTATGACTAAAACTAAATCAAAATTTGCTGTCAAAATTAACACTGACACACACACACGCACACACGCACACACACACACACACACACGCGCGCACATATGCATGCATGCATACATACACAACCACACACGCACATACATCTACATGCATTCACCCACCCATATACACCCACAAACAAAGATAAAGACTGTGACAAATGCACAAAGACACACAGTCATCCACATCCACCCACTCTCTGAAGCAGGGGCGCCAGGCCCACGAAGCCCCACCCGAACCCCCATCCTGGCAAGGTGTAGGGAATAGGGGTGTAGGATGACCCCCCCCCAGCTAATTAGATAAGTGTATGTATTTATGTTACTGAATGTATGAGATGTGCAGGGTGCTGTTAACAAATGGGGGGCAGCCAGTAGAGAGGTTCTGAGTGGAGCCACCTCAGCAGTCCCATCTCATCAACCTCTGGGTAGCATGCCAGTCCCCCAAGGTCCTCTATGTATCAGGATGTGTTGTGGGTTATAATCAGGGGTGAATGTAAGCCGGTACGGTCCAGTACTGTGTACCACTAAAAGATTCTGCGCCAGTCCGCAGTACCTGGAAGAGCGGCTGTTTGCTGTAAAGCTGTCATTCAGAACCAGTCACGGCTGCACTTTGGGTCAGAACAGATCAGCTAGCAATAAGCAGTCTAAAACACGACTTAATCAGTTAATAAATAGCTTTTTTTTCTCATTTCAAATTGTTTCTGAACTGTCGGTGCTATGCTGGAGCCTCAGTTCTCTAGCTTCTCTCCCCTCGGAGTTCGAGGCTTTTGTCAATAGCCAGCCTTTACTACATTTAGCCTGTTAACTGGCCACATTCAAGGGACGTAAGTAATGCTAGACCCTCCCATTTTGATTGACACCTCATTTGGCCAATCATGTAACTGGCCGTACCAAAATCACCTGCAAAAGCTACATGACACCCTCTTATTATTGGCTCTGGAAAATCCATTTCTTAAGATGATTGGCCAAATGAGGTGTCAATCAAAGTGGGAGGGTCTAGCCTGCCACAAATATATTCCACATTTTGGTACGGCCAGTTAACAGGTTAATGTCTGTCTGCTCGATACAAAATATCCCAATTAAAAGCAAAAAGAGATTAACTAATTGTGTTGCCACCAAGGAGTTGTTTAACCACCTCAGTGACCTCACCTCCAGTGATGGGCGAATCGTCCCCCTCGTCCCCAGACTCTGCTTCCACTACAGAAAGCGTGTCAGTGAGATTCAAGAGGTTTTCAAAGTATTCCTTCCACCGTCCGACTATAGCCTCAGTTGAAGTCAGCAGTACCTTACTTGCACTATAGACTGGGTGAGTGGAGCACCACTTTCCCCTCCTGAGTTGCCTGATGGCTTGCCGGAATTGCTTCGATGCCATCCAAAAGTCTTTTTCCATAGCCTCACCGAACTCCTCCCACACCCGAGTTTTTGCTTCGGCCACTACCTGAGCTGCATTCCGCTTGGCCTGCCAATACCTGTCAGCTGCCTTCAGAGTCCCACAAGGCTAACCAAGCCCGATAGGACTCCTTCTTCAGCTTGATGGCTCCCTTCAACTCCAGTGACCACCATCTGGTTCGGGGGTTGCTACCACGACATGCACCAACCACCTTGCAGCCACAGCTCTGAGAAGCCACCTCAACAAAAGTAACAAAAGTACTGACATTCTGTACTTAAGTAGAAGTACAAGTACTTGTGTTAAAAAATACTTTGGTAAAAGTCGAAGTACTGGTTCAACTTCTTTATGACATTTCTACCTGCTATTTTTCTGTAAAGCTAACTGAACCTCATGATATATTATTGTAATAATGTAAAATATTACATGAGAATAGAAATGTTATTCCCATCTAAATTTTAATTCTAATGAATGCACTAAGCTTGAATCTGTTATGTAGGACACAAACTGTGAAGGGGAATTTAAACACAGCTCTGTTCTCTGTGTCCTCCATAGTAGAGGGTGACTGTGCCTCCACCTAAACACCAACATGAGGATACTCAGGGGTTACAGTGGGATTCAGAAGGTGGAGGAACCCTAAGATCAGCTGTAGTGGCTCTGCATGGGGAGAAGAATCACAACTTTCTATTGTGAGCTGCAGTAAATGATGTTGGTGTGCAGGCTGTGATCAGCTGACCTGCTGCTGCTGCTCTGAGGTTTACTGCTCTGTGTGGATGAACTGAACTCACAAAGATGTAACCCAGTATTTCACAGCTCTCTGAGCTGATCTCCATCTCCCACACTGACAGCATACAGGCTGTAGAAATGTTGGATTCAGTGAATGAATCTCAGCATCAGCAGCTTTGATTCAAAGTCATCTCTGCTGCACTGATGTAACCTGTAACTGTGACCATGAACACAGCCTCTGTGCACCAACACAGAGCTTTACTGTAAATACAGTACAACAAGCTAACCTGTTTATTACACACTAAACTGCAGTATTTTCTTCTCTCTCTTTGCTCTCCCTGAAATACAGCAGCTCTTCCTTTAGCTAGCAGACACACTGTGTGACAAACTGCACACACTTTGTGTGTTTCCTGATATTTGTTGAGCACTTAGAAACGTTACCTGCCACACCTTACTCCCTTTATGCTCGCTCCTCTTCAGTAGCGCTAGCTAAGCTGTTTATGTTTATGCACAACTTACGGACTTGTTCCGGCTCACTGTAACCCCTGATTATAGCGCTATAAATGATACATAAATTATATGGGTTTGCGTATGTAATCCATTTGTATGGGATAAGCCCTGGTGATGGAGGATACGCCAGTACGATTGTCTCTAATATGTTATTATTTCTCCGTTCAGGCTCAGATTGTTTGATGTTTGACAGAAATACAAACTTCTCTCTGACGTGTTAAAAAGTAACGAGTCTGTTTGAAAATGTAAGAAGTAGAAAGTACAGATACTTGTGTAAAACTGTAGGGAGTAAAAGTAAAAAGTAGTCAGAAAAAAGAAGTATTTGTACTTCGTTACTTCCCACCTCTGGCGCCAGGTCTGTCCAGCTTCCTCCCCCGCCACCTGATCCAACTCACCACCAGGTGGTGATCAGTTGACGCTCAGCTCCTCTCTTCACCTGAGTGTCCAGAACATACGGCGGCAGATCTGGTGATACGATTACAAAATCGTTCATCGACCTGCAATCTAGGGTGTCCTGGTGCCATGTGTACTTATGGATATCTTTATGTTCAAACACAGTGTTCATTATGGACAAACTGTGGTTTGCACAGAAGTCCAATAACAAAACACTATTTGGGTTCAGATCAGGCAGGCCAATCACGCCCCTCCAGGTCTCACTGTCATTGTCCACATGAGCACTGAAGTCTCCCAGCAAGATGATAGAGTCACCAGTTGGAGCACTCCCAAACACCCCGCCTAGTGACTCCAAAAAGGGTGGGTACTCTGAACTGTCACTTGGCGCATAAGCGCAAACAACAGTCAGGATCCATTACCCAGCCCGAAGGCGCAGGGAAACATCCCTCAGAGCTCAGAGGGGCAGGCAGCAAGCTTGGAGAATACAAGGATACCCACCCCAGCTCGCCGCCTCTCACCGAGGGCAACTCCAGACTGGAACAGAGTCCAGCCCTTCTCCAGGAGACTGGTTCCAGAGCCCAAGCCATGTGTTGAGGTGAGCCCAACTGTATCTAGCTGGTATCTCTCAACCTCACGCACTAGCTCAGGCTCCTTCCCCACCAGAGAGGTGACATTCCATGTCCCAATAGCCAGTCTCGATAGCCGGGGATCGGTCCGCCAGGGCCTCCGCCCTTGGCCACCGCCCGACACACACTGCACCCGACCCCTACGATGCCTCCTGCGGGTGGTGGGCCTACAGGAGGGGGGGTCCATGTCTCCTCTTCGGGCTGTGCCTGACCGGGCACCACAGGCTAATGACTGGTCACCAGGCACTCTCCCTCGAGCTCCCTCCCAGGCCTCGCTCCAGGGTGGGGCCCCGGTAACCCTACCCTGGTTCCAGCTAAAATGCTCTACTTTAACTCTAGAACCTCCCTAGAATAGTCATGAGGGGTCATTTTGAAGCCATTATGGCAAAGATGTCATTTCTTGAAAAAGTTAAGCTGTTACTTTTTTCTTTTCTTTTTTTCAAATTTTAAATAAGATTTGCAATTTAATTTTATTAGGTTTTTTTTTTGGTAATGATTTAGATCATTTCATTACAGATTGTAAACTTAAAATACACATTAGAAAAAACTAATAAACAAAGGCTACAAGAAATAACACAACTAAATAATTTATTATTACAAAGAAGAACATTATGAAAAATTAAAAATTAATTTTGGAAGATGTGTGGTATTAGAAGGTATGACAAAAGGGTGCTCACTGTGAAACACTGAACCTCTAATTGCCTATATTTTAAAAGTTACTTCAGCTGGCTCCAAAAATGTCAGAAATACATTTTAATTACATTAAATATTGTAACGGTAGAATGGTCAAAGTTCATCATCTTGTCCACATCTACCTTGAATCACCGGATCTGCAGTCTCTCATTCAGCATCCACACTCTGCCTCAGTCTGCAGTCCTTCACTGCTCAACTCTGCTCTTCAGGCCTGAAACCAGTCCAATTTGGCTGCTCTGCTCTGGATTTTACTTTCCTTGGATTAGTTCTCCACACTCTGTACTCTCTGCTCAGTTCAGCTGCAGTTGCCCCACTGCTCTGTACAGCAAGCAACCTGCCCAGTACTGTCACACACTCCCTTGGCGTGACCCAATCTGTCCTGGCTCAAAATCCCACCATAGCCTTTTCAGTTATTATTCATATTTTATCTAAGTACAGTCACCTGTATATTTATTTATCAGACAGCTTTGGCTCAAGTTATAGCAACCTTCTTATCAAAATATGTATAAACATTAACATCCCCAGCTGTGGAACTCTCTCCCACCAGACATTTGCAATATTGACTCTCTTCATGTTTTCAAATCACGACTCAAATCTCAAAACTCAAACCTGTTTGAGATCGTGTACTCGCTTTAGTTCATTTTAGTTTCTGTTTGTGCTTCATGTGATTTGTTTTGTTCTGACCCCTATAAAGTGTCACTGGGTGTCATGAAATGTGCTTACAAATAAAATGTTATATTATTATTATTATTATTATTATTAGGTGTTGCTAGGCAGCCCAGTATGCTGCAATAGTTTCTATTAATTTCTATGTGTCATGGTGTGTGGGAGCTGACTTTGCAGCCCCAAATGCAGGACTCAGAGGCAGGCAGGTGTGAATAACAAAACAAGCCTTTATTGTGGCTGAAACAAGGTGAACAAACAAGGCAGATTACAGAACCAAAAAAACACTAACTAGGAACACCAGGAGCACGGGGAACCTGGGAATAAGACACAGTCATGGCAACAACATGACTGACAAGAGACAAGGGCAAGACAGAAAAAATATACAGCATGATAATGAGGGAACAGGTGGGGAGCACAGCTGGATGTAATGACGGCAGACAAGACAGGGAAGTAAAACTAAACACAGAGCACAGACTGACCAAGTAAAACAGGAAACTACTGAAAACAGACAGAAACGCACACCTGACCCAGGAAGGCGGACACACGGAGGAAGAACCAAGAAAATGACCAGAACCAGAAACTGAGAACATAACTGAATATACTTCAGTGGAAAAGGGACAAAACCAAGACCAGGGCTCACAAATGAATACAGTTGATTTTCAAAAGTCCATTAAACTCAAAACACTACAGACAGAGGACCCTGACACTATGGCAGGGGTCATCAAAAACACTGCAGACAGAGTCAGGGCCATGTTATCATTTGATGTATCAATTTTCCTTTCAAATTTATACTGTTTTTAATGGTGTGATGTGCAGGTCTTGCACTTACATGTTCTTCTCTGTCATGTTTGTGGTTGTTATGGAGACACCACAGTTATGTGCAAGGAAACAACAAAATGTTAAATGAGAGCGACGAGTTTCTCTCTGCACATCTGCTGTTCAGAAGTGTTTTTGTTGTTGTTTTAAGCTCCTTGAGGCAACTGTTTGTTGTGATTTGGTGCTATACAAATAAAACTGAATTGCATTGATTTTTGAATTGAATATAGATAGTTCAGATGTAAAATTCAGATGTGAAACCTTCTAAATTTGCCTGGATACTTTTCTGGATCTTTTAATAATTTCATTTCACAGCCAATGGTGAGGTGCCTTTTTAAAAAATGTAAATCTAGTAATTTACCTACTTTTTAATAAATAATTAGTTTTGAGGCAAAACTAGCAAAATCTTCAGTCCATCCTCTGCCTGGTGTGAATGAAGGCATAAATATCAGATTATGCACAGAAGATGTCGACACAGATTCACACAGCTGCAATGGCACAGCTGCAATGGCATAAAATGGCAGCACACTTATTTTAGCAATAACAGAATAGTAGATACTCAGCCATGGGGTTACATGCAACCTGTGACCGCATGCGAGTACACGTCGAGCCACCGAGCCGTCTGGTCCTCCTGTGAGCAGACCGTGTGAGAGACCCTCACACCCCTTCAGGGTCCGCCTACTTTTTGGTCATTGGTTTTTGTTTTTAAAACGCATATTAAAAAACAAAAAATGGGTCATTTCTAATTTTCATTTCATGCTCCAAATCTATACAATGTAAAATGAATTCTATTTCTTTTATTCCATTTGAAATCAAAACATAAATTCGCAAAGAACAGGAGGTGGATAAACAGCCCGTCTTTTTATTTGTCTCAAAC
This sequence comes from Amphilophus citrinellus, assembly GCA_013435755.1. Classification (NCBI taxonomy): domain Eukaryota; kingdom Metazoa; phylum Chordata; class Actinopteri; order Cichliformes; family Cichlidae; genus Amphilophus; species Amphilophus citrinellus. The sequence continues at coordinate 36,923,299 of CM024206.1, forward strand.
TGGAAGTTTAACACCGTCATCAAGGAACCTCAAGGAGCGTATTTGACACTTGCTCTTGTTAGTTTTCGGTTTTCAGAGCAGTCAGGACGGCTTTAGAACCACATTCTGAGGCAACTGTAGACATGGCAAGAAGGGGACTGTCTCCTACAGCAATCCCTGTGGTTATTTCCCATTGTTATAGGAAAGAAAGGAGGTTCTCCCTGAGGAGCATTGGGAGAGGAAATGGCTTAAGTGGATGCTCTGATGCACATCTGCTGCTGAAGAGACAAGCGTTTGCTTTTCTGAAAAACAATGTACTGCTTCACAGTTATCGGGGGGGAAAGTTTCTCTGACACCATAAAAACACATATTTCCACTTTACTATGTACAAGGCCGGATGGAAATCTCTGGTGCTCCAGATGGGGCCCGCAGGCCACCAGTTGACATTCCCTGTACTATAGGGTCAAATTTATCTTTTGTAGTTCTAGGTATAAGTCGTAACACTTTTTTTTTTTGTTCCACACACCCCAAAATGTACTATTTGATGAATAAGCCCATTTTAGTTTAAGTCGTGAATGCTATGTTTGGATTCTAGTGTTGAGAATATTAAGAATATTCACTTCAGATTCAAACTGCATCATAACATGTTTAAACTACTGTTATTATCTATAGTCTATCTATTAAAATTATTACTAAAAGCTAACCAGAGACTGTTGTGTTATACACGACAAAATGCATCTCACTTTTGTCACTAAAATTCCCAAAATATATCTGAACCAAATTCAAGAGCTTCTCTTTGCTCAAAGGGTTCACCACACCGTAGCCTGTTCCTTTCAGCATTTTTCTTTTAAGTGCTAACCCGACTTAAAGGATTTCAAGTACCTTGTATGAACCTAAACTAACACTAACAAAATTCATTAAAGTTGGTAACCCTATTAATGATTCCCAGACAGAACAGTGATGTATTGCTGATGCTTATGCATGTAAACAATAAACACAGGCTGTTGCCTGTAAATTGCTGACTGCTACCAGTCATATGAGACACAAACTTCAACACTAGAGCAGTAAATTTAGGTCTGAGTAATGACTAATATCACAAACCAACCACCTTGACCTGGGGTGCAGCTGCAATTCAAAAATCCAACAAAAGGGTTAAGTTTCTGTTTGTTGTCACTGACAACTTTAGCTGTGAGTCAGATTGTGTGGTTATATTATTATCTCTCTCTCCCTCTCTCTCTCTACATATTTGCTTAATATGAAGACCATATCAACTGTAAGAACATATTAGAACCTATAACACCATATTACGCCAAGATTCCTCACAGGGTTACTGCAGGTCAAGTTTTTTTTTTTTTTAAGCCTGTCATGTCTGGCAGATCTTGCAAACAGAACTGTGATCTGAATGCGTTGCTGTGCCAAACATATTTGCTATTTCAAGATGAGCTCTATAGGTTCTCTATAGGCTCCTCTTGTTAGTGTGTGACCCTTTATTTTATTTGAATTATTTTTAACATGATATGTGACAAATTTTGCTGGAGCTGACAGGCTTAAGAAAAAGAAAAGAGAGAAGAAAGAAAAGAGAAAGGGAAAGAGGAAGAAGAAAAAAGAAAAAAAGAAGAAGAAAGAATAGAAAAAAGAAACAGGAAGGAGTGCAAGTAAGTAAACCAAATACTTTGTCACTTGTTAAACATAAGATACTGACAATATTTGCAATATTAAAAATTGTGTGGGGAAAACAAAATAAAAGAAGAAGCATGGTTACACAAACCAATCATTTTGTGTTATTATTACGTGGGTGTATGTGTTTGTGTCATGAAATGTACTTACCTATGAGGGCAGAACGCCGCAGCTCCACCCATCAGAAGCTAGAGGCGGGCAAAGAAAGCCCCAGGAAGCCCAGGCCACGAGCAGCCCACCAAGACCTAAGAAGACCCTCGGCCACTCATTCCAAAGAGAACCGCACACCCACCCCAGCAGACGGGAGAGACAGGTCACAGACGGAGCTCCCCCCAGCCAAGGAGCAAGGCCCCCAGAGAACCCAAGGCGATGAGAAGCCAGTCCCCCCCCCCAGCGGCCAGCCCCCCTGCACAGGCCGGCGGCAGGGCCCCAGGGCCCCCGGCACCCGAGGACTGCCCGACCTCCCACAGAGCACCCCCCCCCACGCTGCAGCCCCGCGCCACAACCCTCAGGGGAGCAGGTCAGCTCTCATGCCAGAACGTCCAGCCCCACCCAGGAACCCCGAGGTACCCACACCCCTGGGGGGCAGGGGGGGAGGAGGCAACCAGCAGGGAGCGGCCAGGAGGCAAGGCACAAGGCCCAGACCCAGGTCCAGTCATACATACAAACACACACGCACACCCGCAAGCACACCCATGTACACATTTATGCACAAATACACATACATGCACATACACACTCACCCACACACATATAAACATAGATACACCGTACGTACACATTCACTCACCCCACCCATACTCACGAAGACAGTGACAAATACACAAAGACACACATTCATCCATAGCTACCCACCCTATGAAGATGGGGCAAGTGGAAACCACCCCAGGGCCAACAGCAACCCCAAGACGCCGCCAGCCTGGTCCCCAAGTGCAAATAAAATTTGGGGACAGACAGTAATGAGGATGTGGCGAGGGGGGGGCATATGACCAGGAAGAACAAAGGCAACCTGGAAGAAGAGAGCCAGCTGTCCACTGGCTCAATAGGCACCCCGACCTCCCACACCCCAGCACAGGGCAGGAGGAGGTGAGCCCGGGGCCGTGGTGACAGCATCCCGGAGCACTGCAGCACCTGAGACTAGTGCCATCACACCCACCACAGAGGGCGGCCCGCTCACAGTAGACGCCCATTCACTCAACAATAGACTCAAACAAGCGACAGGACATACTGGCCTGAGTTGGCAATACGGTGCCCTGTCCCCCCAACCAACCCACCGCAGCCCCCATCCCCCACCCCACTCCCCGCAATGCAGGCACCCCAGGGCCCCAAGAGCACAGACCGGACACCCCAACGCAGGCCAGGCCAACCCACCCCACCCGGTGCGCCCGGGGCAGCAGAGACCCCACCGAGCGCCAGGGGGGACCCACCGGGAGCCGGCGCGGCCCCCGTGCCCGGTCCCCAGACCCCAGCCCCCGAGCCACACAGGGAAGACCAGACAACTGACCGAGGGCCGGCACCCACCCCCCCAAGCACCCCGGCCCACACCCCAGGACCGTAAGGCAGCACCATCCAAGCCCTCACTACCATCAACCAGGACAGGCACACAGACATCACCAGAAGGTAGCCTCAGGACTCCAGTCTCAGGAGGCTACCAGCTACACAGGCCTCCGGAGTCCCCATTCGACCACCTACAAAGCACATCAGGAGCAGAGCCCACAGCCAACTGCAGGTCAAGTTAATGCCAGCCAGTCAACTTCCATCACGGTGACGTGGTGGTTAGCACTGCTGCCTCACAGCTAAAATGACATCCAGAAGCTCTAGGTTCGATTACACCTTGGCCCGGACCTCTCGCTGAGTTTGCATGCTCTCCCCGTGTCTGTGTGGGTTTCCTCCTACAGTCCAAAGATGTGCAGTTACTGGAGTTAGGTTAGTTGGTCACTCTAAATTGGTTGTCCGTCTCTCTGTGTTGGCCCTGCGACAGGCTGGTGACCTGTACAGGTGTACCCTGAACTCATTCTTGTAAATCTCCCCGACCTGATATTTGTGCAGAGTTCAGGTAGCAGCAAACATTTGATGGGAGTTCCGTGAAAGCACAGGACTCACCAATATATAGGTCTCAGTTACAAAGAGGGAATCCAGTTCATGAGAGATGAAGAAATTCTCCAGGATGAAAGTTTTGTTCACTAGCAATCTAGCATCCAATCCTGGCAGGAGCCAGCCTTCTGAGGAACTCAACACAGGGGCCGCATACTTCATAGATCCACACCGAGCTAACGGAGACACAGAGAGCAGCAGCAGGGCAAGGACACCTCATCCTGGCTGACAACAGGTACCAACCAGGTGTTGACAGGGTCCAGTAGTCAGGTAACCCTTAATAATCCCTTAGTTATGCTGCTGATAGGTATAGGCTGCTGGCACACCTAGTATTTCTTTTTCATTCACCTAGTTTCCCTCTGTTTATACCCCACTCTGCATTTATTCATTAATTATCATTAATCTCTGGCTCTCTTCCACAGCATGTCTTTTTTTCTCAGCCCCCCCTCAGCAGATGACTGCCCCTTCCTGAACCTGGGTCTGCTGGAGGTTTCTTCCTGTTAAAAGGGATTTTCTCCTTCCCACTGTCACCAAGTGCTGCTCATAGGGGGTCGTTTTGACTGCTAAGTTTTCTCTGTATTATCGTAGGGTCTTTACCCACAATATGACGTGTCCCGAAGTGACAGTTGTTGAAATTTATGGAGATTGCTAGTTGTCATTTTTAGTGTGCAGTTTTGTTATATAAAGACATAACTTCTAGGAGGTTAGTTGCCTATATTACTGTCACAAACACATTAAAGCTGTTTATTATTGTACTGTAAACCGTATTTTTTCCTTTACTCATCCTGCTCTTTCTTAATGATTTACGATGCAAATAGCAGTCAGCAGGCAACATGTTTTTTTTATGGTTTTTTAACAGGTTGAACCCAGGAAGCAGACTCAGACAACTGACAAAGCTTTAAAAGGTTTATTAATAGCAAGATTAGAATAAACAAAGTGTAGAGCAGGTAAGACACAGGGTTTCCTTTGTGAAACTTGCAGAAGTCCAGGATACACAGTTGGGCAATTTACCACCAAAGTTCTGGTGGAGAATCAGTGCCACAGCCGGTCCTTAAGGCCCCCTTACTGCTGAGTTGCAGGTGTGCAGGCCTGGGAAAGAGCAGCTCCATCCACCCGCCCCAAATCCCAACTGTTTTAATTCTTGAGGCACTAAAAGAAAAAAAAAAAGGTGAGGTTGGATAGGTGGGAGCGGTTTAACATTTATCAACCAGGAAAATGTAGTTCGACAAAGAACACCTTGAGTATAAATAAGCTGAAAGCGTGAAAGCATTAAATGATACTGCTAGACTGGGGATAGGCTGAAATAGCATCAGACTGAAGGTGCCCTCAGCTACCTCTGTTGAGCACTTGGCATTGTGTTGAAATGAGTTTTGTAGAATTATGAAACAGTAGTAACACATTTAACTGTCCAAGTTTCATAGATTTCTCATTTTTTGGTTCTACTCTCTTTCTCTCTTCTCTCCATCTCGCTCTCTAGTATCTACTAAGACACCCAGGAAAACAGAACCAAATGAACTGCAGAGCTGTGCTTTGAAGGAGGTTTCTGTTTCCTTGGCTACTGTGATTGTGAAAGAGAACAGCTCCTTGTGCTGTGATGGAAGTTGACTGGCTGGCATTAACTTGACCTGCAGTTGGCTGTGGGCTCTACTCCTGATGTGCTTTGTAGGCGGTCGAGTGGGGACTGTCATCAGAAGTCCTCAGCTCTAAATGTGAGAATCTTTGCATCTGAAAAGCCCTGTCCATTCTTCATCTGTACAGGTGAAACTCTCCATAGTGTCTGTTTCCCAGACTGAATTCTCCACAGTGGCTGCTTCAGAGAACAGTTCACTCAGGAGGTGATGTGACAGGTCGGACATCCTGAGCGGGCTGCAATCAGAGAGGTGTCACAGATTCAGGTGAACTGTGACCCTCAGAAGGATTGGCCTTCTTTGCTCTTATGGATATCCTTAGCAACAACATTTCACAGCTGCCAAAAGCCCTGCAATTCCAGAGCTAGGAGAGAGTCATGAAATTAGACTCAGCTTTTTGAAGCTGGCAATTTGGACCACAGCCAGCATCTAATACTTTGTTAAAAGGCTCCAGACCTGGCATTACTCTGGGATTGAGGTTATTGAAATACCCAAGTTACACATAATCCTCTCTGAAGCATGCCAGAGTTTCAAATCTGATGGCAGCATAAAATTACATTTCAAGTACAAGTTTAACTTCTATGAGCAGAATTGTGTGTTTACATAAGGAATCAGAACCAGACTTGACAGACACAAATATCAGGTCAACAATGAGGAAACTGTATTAACACACACACACACACACACACACACACACACACACACACACACACACACACACACACACACACACACGCGCACGCACGCACACGCACGCACACATTTTTGCTCTCTTAAGATAAGATAGTGTTTATTTGTCACATGCACAGTTATACACAGTACAATGCACAGTGAAATGTATTTTGTACCTGCAACCATATATACACACACATATAAATAAGAAGAATAAAAATAAAAATAAGTAATTCACACTATACACTATACTTTATATACTATACACTATACACACTTTTACATGGAATTATAGAATATTACAATATTTACATAGTGCAATAATAGTCCAGTTAGGGCTCAGAGTTGAGCAGACGGCTGGCTTGTGGGTAAAAACTCTTCTTCAACTCTTCTTCTTCTGGAGTACTTTAATGGCAGAGATGGGAAAATTACAGTTTTCAAGGTTCAAAGAAAAGATGGTAAATGGTAATGGTAAACCTGCTCCTATGTTTCAAATGTCTCAGTTTCAGCATCTGAGATGGTGTCATTGTGCTGTTTTCAGTTACAAATAAAACATAATTCTGTTTAAATTGACATTTTCCATAGCATTCTAAGTCTTAGAAATGGGGACTATAACTGTTTATGTCAGTGAAACAACTCCTAACATCCACTTAGTAGTAAGAGGTTTGGTGTAGCTCAGGAGGTAGAGCAAGTCATCTACCAACCGGGAGATCGGCAGTTCGATTCCTGGCTGCTTCAGGCTGTATGCCAATGTATATTGCCCAAAATGAATGTGTGTAAATGTTAGCACACACAGGATACCCTGATATCCAAGTCCACAAAACACACTTGAAAATCCTTGAGAAGGTAACAAGTAAAATCTTTACAAAGTATTCTCTTTTTCAGACCCCCTCTCCAAAAGTGTATAAAGAAAGTGTTGATCTTTTTTCATGCCATTTAATTTCACCTGGTTCTTTGGTATTTTAATTTAATAGGAAGTATTAAAAAAAACATCCTGGTGTTGAAAATTCTGTAGATCTCAGTATCGAATATAGTCTTTCCTATCTATTAGATCATTGTATTGTTGCACTAATAAAAATCCATCCATCCATCCTCTTCCACTTATTCTTTTCAGGGTTGTGGGAGGGCTGGAGCCTTTCCCAGCTGTCACAGGGCAAGACACAGGGTACACCCTGTAATTAACAGGTATACCTATATATTAGAATTTATAGGGATTTGAAAGTGAATGTATACTGCATGTAAGCAAAATGTACACGCTGCCACACTGTACACAGTGGCAGTGGAGCGATTTGTCATCTGAACAGCCGATCTTCCAGTATTTGCCAAAAAAATCTTTTGCTGGTATTTATATTGTTGTAAATGACTTGTTGACCTATAATCTGTGAAGCATATCTCAATCATCATGTTTTATGAATGATATCAATTCATTTAGAGTCATAAAGAACATTCCTGTCACAGGCAGAAGCTGCAGTCACAAGACCAGCTGCCAGTGTTGCCAACTTATCGACTTTGTCTTTAGGCTGTAGCTCAGCAGGTACAGCAGGTCACCTAATAATGGGAAGGTCAGTGGTTTGATTCCTGGCTGCTCCAGGCTGCATGCCAATGTATCCTTGGGCAAGATCCTTAACCCCAAGTTGCTCTCCGACCGTTCTGTCGGAGTATGAATGTGAGTGAATGTTAAATAATTAAAAAGCACTTAGCTTAATTAATTAATCATGGAAGTGCTTGTATGAATGGGTGTGCATGGGTAAATGTAAAACGTGTTGTGTAAGCGCTTTGAGTGCTCATATCTGAGTAGAAAAGCGCTATATAAGAACTAGTCCATATGAAATCATTTAATATCAATGATAGTAAAAACTATCATAAAAACTATCATTAATATTAAAAATATCTTTTTTTCCAAGAGATCTGCTGAGAGGGCTGCAGAACTGTAACAAATACAACATTACAGTTCTTTATCCTCCTGAGACCCTGCATCCACAAATGAGGACGTTACATTTTGGCTTTGCTGCACTTTATACTTCATTCTGTTCAATAGTGTTTTATACTTTGTTAAGTCATATTGTTTTTGTGGCATTATGCTATAAAATCATCCCATTGTCCACATCTGTCATATTTCACAAAAGTGTGTAACAATCATGTAACAAAATACAACTTCCTGTTCAAAGAGGAAGCTTAGTTTACATACATATCAGCAGAGGTGGGAAGTAACGAAGTACAAATACTTCGTTACTGTACTTAAGTAGATTTTTCAGGTATCTGTACTTTACTTAAGTATTTATTTTTCTGAGTACTTTTTACTTTTACTCCCTACATTTTTACACAAGTATCGGTACTTTCTACTTCTTACATTTTCAAACAGACTCGTTACTTTTTAACAAGTCAGAGAGAAGTTTGCATTTCCGGTCAGTGCGCCGTCAAACATCAAACGATCTGAGCCTAAACGGAGGAATAATAACACATAAGAGACAATCGTACTGCGTATCCTCCATCATCGGGGCTTACCTCGTACAAAGGGATTAAATACGCAAACCCATATAATTAATGTATCATTTATAGCGCTATAATCGGGCCGGACCGAGTCCGTAAGTTGCGCTGCGGCACATAAACAGCTTAGCTTGCGCTACTGAAGAGGAGCGAGCATGAAGGGAGTAACGTGTGGCAGGTAAATGCAACGTTTCTAAATGCTCAACAAATATCAGCAAACACACAAAGTGTGTGCAGTTTGTCACACAGTGTGTCTGCTGGCTAAAAGAAGAGCTGCTGTATTTCAGGGAGAGCAAAGAGAGAGAAGTTCACTCAGAGATGGAGAAAGAGGACAGGAGAGGAAGAAGAGAGGTTAGAATTAAAGGTAAGGACTGCAAAACAAACTGAAGTATGCTGACTTTGTGTAATTCAAAGATTGTATGAAAATACTGCAGTTTAGTGTGTAATAAATAGGTTAGTTTGTTGTACTGTATTTACAGTAAAGCTCTGTGTTGGTGCACAGAGGCTGTATTGATGGTCAGAGTTACAGGTTACATCAGTGCAGCAGAGATGAGTTTGAATCAAAGCTGCTGATGCTGAGATTCATTCACTGAGTCCAACATTTCTACAGCCTGTATGCTGTCAGTGTAGGGGATGGAGATCAGCTCAGAGAGCTGTGAAATACTGGGTTACATCTTTGTGAGTTCAGTTCATCCACACAGAGCAGCAAACCTCAGAGCAGCAGCAGCAGGTCAGCTGATCACAGCCTGCACACCAACATCATTTACTGCAGCTACAATAGAAAGTTGTGATTCTTCTCCCCATGCAGAGCCACTACAGCTGATCTTAGGGTTCCTCCACCTTCTGAATCCCACTGTAACCCCTGAGTATCCTCATGTTGGTGTTTAGGTGGAGGCACAGTCACCCTCTACTATGGAGGACACAGAGAACAGAGCTGTGTTTAAATTCCCTTTCACAGTTTGTGTCCTACAGAACAGATTCAAGCTGAGTGCATTCATTAGGATTAAAATTTAGATTGGAATAACATTTGTATTCTCATGTAATATTATTTTATATTATTACAATAATATATAATGAGGTTCGGTTAGTTTTACACAAAAATAGCAGGTAGAAACATCCTCCAAAGAACTACTTTTACTTTCTTACTTTGAGTACATTTCAGAGCCTGTACTTTTTTACTTTTACTTAAGTAGAGAAGTTGAACCAGTACTTCGACTTTTACTAAAGTATTTTTTAACATAAGTACTTGTACTTCTACTTAAGTACAGAATGTCAGTACTTTTGCCACCTCTGCATATCAGGTCCATCTAAACTTTTTTTTAAAAATTTTACTTATTTTATTTTCTCTTTCTGTTTGTTCTACAACAAGAAGATGCAGGGGCTTCAACTCTTTCATTAAATCAAAACCCATACCATATCAGTACTATCTACCTAATGTTAATATATCATGATGACATCTGGCACTAGTCCACCAGGCTCTATCGGGGTGGCTGTAGCTCAGTAGGTAGAGCAGGTCACCTACTGATCGGAAGGTCAGCGGTTCGATTCCTGGCTACTCCAGGCTACATGCCAATGTATCCTTGGGCAAGATCCTTAACCCCACGTTGCTCTCCGATCGTCCTATCGGAGTATGAATGTTAGTTAATTAAAAGCACTTAGCTTAGTAGAAACATGGAAGTGCTTGTATGAATGTGAGTGCATGGGTAAATGTAAAACGTGTTGTGTAAGCGCTTTGAGTGCTCTGATTGAGTAGAAAAGCGCTATATAAGAGCTAGTCCATTTACCAGTTGGAATATTAACGGGATCAATCCTATCAAACGCAGTAGAGTTTTTACACACCATAAATCTCTGAGATCAGATATTATTTTTTTACAAGAAACTCACCTGCGTACTAGCGAACACTCGAAATTGAGCAGAAATTGGATTGGGCAGATCTTCTCTTCCAAGTATGAGCATAGATCCAGAGGCACAGCCATACTGATCAGAAAAGGAATTTCTTTTGTTGCAACTTCTGTTATTGCTGATGATAATGTAGATTTATAATTGTTGCCGGCAAACTCCTTGGCTTAAAAATTGTCTTAGCTAACATTTATGGTCCAAATTAGGATAATCCACAGTTCTTCCACAGCGGACTAGATAAATCCAGACCTAGACCAGACAGCCCAATTTCTAAATCTGGTAAGGTTCTTCTGTCATTTATTGATCAATATAAGCTCTCAGACCCATGGAGGAAACACAATCCTACAACTAAACAATATTCATTTTTCTCATCAGCCCATCAGTCATATTCATGTATTGATTTCTTTTTGCTTGACAGCAGATCTCTTCATCTTGTGAAGGACTGCCAATATCATAACATTGTTATTTCTGACCACAGTCCAGTCCAGCTAGAAATGTGTTTCCCTTACTGCACTGCTCCACAACGTACTTGGTGTCTCGATCCAGTGTTGTTGTCTAGTTTTTGAACATTCAAACTGATGTTTTTCTGGACACTAATTTGACCCCAGGAGTGTCGTTTGCTACTCTTTCAGAGTTATCTATGCAAATAACTGATACTGATAAAAAATTATTTATTACCCACAAGCCGGAACTATATAAAGAGCGACTTTTGCTGCAAACAGAATTTGACAATTTGTCAATCAAGCATACAGAACGGCTTCTATTCAAATCCAGACAAATATTCTATGAACATGGTGATAAAGCAAATAAACTTCTCTCCCATCAGCTTAAACAAACAACAGCTAATAATACTATCCCAGAGATCAGCGTGGCACCTAATATGACCTCTACCAACCTCAAAACTATTAATGAGTGCTTCAGGCAGTTTTATTTAAATTTATATTCTTCAGAGACCAATGTAGGCATATCTGAGATTAATTCTTTTTTAAACCAGATAGAGGTTCCAAAGATTGACCTTGAAGCCCTTAAAACTATTGAAGCTCCAATAACATCTTAAGAAATTATTAATGCTATTAACTCCATGAAAAGTGGCAAAGCATCGGGCCCCGATGGGTTCCCCATTGAGTTTTTTAAAACTTTTGCATCTAGGCTCACTTCTCTATTATGTTCCATCTATCAGGAAGCATTGCTTCTTTAGAAACTGCCTGAAACAATGATGCAAGCTGTAATCTCAGTCCTTCATAAAAAAGATAAGGATTCTTTAGAATGCAGTGCCTATCGGCCGATTAGCATTCTTTGCTCTGACTACAAGATTCTCACAAAAATACTTTCACAGCATATTGTGACGGTGATTCCAAAAATTATCGCTCCAGATTAAACAGGTTTCACACCAGGTCGACAGTCTTTCTATAACATGCGCAGACTATTCAACGTGATCTTTGCCTCTCACTCCAAAGTTCATGCAGAAATTGTGCTTTCTCTGGATGCACAGAAAGCTTTCGATCGTATCGAATGGAATTACCTTTTTTCAGTCTTAGACAGATTCGGTTTTGGCCCATCATTTATATCCTGGATCAAGCTGCTCTATGCCTCTCCTACTGCGTCGGTTTGTACCAACTTTGAATGCTGTAATTACTTTAGTCTTCATCGTGGTGTTAGACAAGGCTGCAGTCTATCTCCTTACTTATTCAATATCGCAATTGAACCACTAGCCATAGCCCTTAGAGCCGACAACAAAATTGCAGGGATTTTAAGAGGTGACTCTTGCCACAAAGTTTCTCTTTATGCAGACAATCTACTTCTTTACGTATCTGACCCAACAAACTCCTTACCACATCTCATAGACTTATTACATAGTTTTGGCTGGCTTTCTGGATATAAACTTAACTTTTCCAAAAGTCTCCTATTTCCGGTCAATCAGTTGGCCCAAGATCTTAACTATGACAATGTTCCTTTTAAATTACAATCAAATTCATTTAAGTATTTGGGTATCACTGTGACACGTTCATACAAGGACTTATACATCCATAATTTTAAAAAGTTGGTAGATAACACCAAGCTAGATTTAGTAAAATGGTCATCCTTGCCAATCTCTCTTGCAGGCAGGGTTAACATAATTAAAATGACAGTGCTCCTGTGTTTATTATATTTGTTTCAGATGATTCCCTTCTTTCTACCCAAATCCACGTTTAGAGATCTTGACAGCCATATTTCTACTTTTGTTTGGAATAAATCCAGTCCTCAAACAAAAAGATCCACTTTGGAAATGCCCAGATTGAAGGGTGGTCTAGGATTGCCTAATTTTTTATTGCCTTATTGGATCACAGCATTTAAAGGGGAAAATGTTCCAATATGGGCTCACATGGAGACCCATTCTAATCCTGCAGCCTGTCAGATATCCACTTTATGCTGTTCCCTTAAAAGTGTTACTGTCAAGCATATTGATAATCCTGTGATTAAGAACTCACTCCGAATATGTCATCAGTTCAGAAAACATTTTGACCTCAAACATTTTGACCTTAAAACAACTTGCCTTCATATGCCACTGACACACAATCTCCTCTTTCGCCCCTCTCAGATCGATGCAGCATTTCAGATGTGGCATAATAGTGGCTTGGTCTTTTTTAATGATCTATTCATGATTGGCAACTTCGCATCGTTTGAAACTCTCCAGCAGAGTAAGAATTTACCAAAGTCACATTTTTTTAGATACCTCCAAGTCCGTAGTTTTGCCAAATTACATTTCTCCTTTCCTACTATATTAGAGGAAAACACTCTAGATAACATTTTAGCTCAGGAACCAGAATTGAAGGGCAATGTCTCAAAGATTTATAAAATTATTCAAAACAGCTCTCTGACATCCCTTGATAAAACTAAGTTGGCCTGGGAGGAGGACCTACAAATTCCACTCACAGAGAAGGTGTGGTCAGAATCTCTACAACGTATCCATACTAGGGATGCGCCGATCCGATATTCAGTATGGGTATCGGTCCGATCCTGGCCTAAATTACTGGATCGGATATCGGAAAGAAATAAAAAAATGCAATCCGATCCGACCCGCATTAGCTGCAATACAGTTTTCGGTCGTCGTCTTCTTCTTGTGGGTCTGCGGTTGAACAAACCAGCTTAGAGCTGCATTACCGCCACCTACTGGAATGGAGTGGGGGATTAGGAGTTAGAAAAAACCCTCCTCAGATTCTATAAAGTTCTCCGTCACTGCGACGGATTCCCTTTGACACTGAGCGATCATCGCTGACATGTTTTTCCACGCCTCCACCGCTCTGTGTGTTCGTGTGTTGTGCTCGCTGTGCTGAGAATTTCAGCTGTTATTTCTTTCTCTACTTCAGCTCCCGGACATACAGCTAGCAAGTGCAGCTATTAGCACTGGTGACTGCAAGCTAGCTGGTCTCGAACCAAAAGCGGCAAAAGGGCGTGGCTCTGCCGTCTCAGCGTAAAGTTTTGTACCACTATTTCACTACATGGTGTGTATTACGTGAGAAAAGTGAAGCGATTTTCACGGCTGTGAATTAGGTTGGGCTCTAAGGCTGAACTTGCTGCTTTGTATCAGTTCATATCACAGATAAAAGGACACAAAGTGCGTACTTGTCGTCTTGCTCTAATTGCTGTCTGTGTTTACCTGCTGCAGTAGTTTGGTTTGGACCGTAAAATGTGTTCACATCACAGTACAAGAAAGGGGAGCGTGTTCTCCCATGTTTGTGCACTTCGGCTTCTGTATCCAGACTAGTGATGGGTCGGTCGTTGAAAACCAACACCAGCACCAGCAGGTCGGCCGTGGAAACGTAGCAAGGGTGAACAAAAGTGGGCTCAGGACCAGAGTTATAATAGTTTTGGATTTTACATTACATTATATTCACTCCTCTTTCAAGCCATCTGAGAGGGACTTGGTGCATGTGATTATGCACATGAACAATAGAGGGTCACAACCACCTCCAGGGAACTACGCCCACTGGAGTTTAAATACCTGGGTCTCGCCACCTTTTGGTTTGGGAACTGAAGAAGCCTTTCAGATAAGAGGTTTTGTACCGCTAACACCAGGTTCGTAGTAAAATGTAAGCAGCCGCAGCTGAGCAGGGCACCACCGTCTCACATACAATGAAAATAGAGATAAATAACTTTCATATAGGTGACGCTGTTAAAGTTTTACTGATGTTAAAAAGATGAAAACTGTTGGGCTTGGAGACAGACACCGTCTGATTTTAAGGTCAGATTTAAAACTTTTCTTCATGAGCTTATAGTTAGGGCGGGATCATGTGACCCTGAACCATCCCTTAGTTATGCTGCTATAGGCCTAGGCTGCTGGGGGGGGGGGGGGGGTTCCTATGAGTGTTTCTTCATTGAGCTCATTCTCCACGTGTTCATACACCACTATTGCGTTTAGGGTCGTCTGATTGTTGGGGTTTTCTCCGGCACCTTGAGGTGACTGTTGTTGTTGTTGTGAATTGGTGCTATAAATATTCTATAAATAGAACAGAATAGAATTCTTGAGTTCTGATTGTGTTGAAGAATAAAGGTGGTACCAAGAACTGACCTGAAGAAATGACATCCCAGTTAAACAGGCTGCACGTTGTAACGTTTGGGTTGTGTTCGGTGGTGAAGAGGAGGCCGCAGATGTACTTAACAGACAGTCAAAAACGCACAACCACACTGGTACTGGGAATTCCACAGTGTTGTCCTTTAATAAATGTATTCCTCACCAACCTTATAAAGCCCGGTTGAACGGCTGCTGCATTATCATACATGAAAATAAGCAGTGTTCATACAACCCATAACTTTACAAAGAGTTAGGGAGATAGAAAAATAGAGGTCTGCCTCGATCCATGCGTCCATCTGCCAACACATTTCTCCCACGCTCTCTGCAGAGGAGCGGTGGCGCACACTTGTGACATCACTAACAAAAGCTTAGACTGTCGTTAAGAGACACCACACAATTACAACTGTTACAACGTAATGGCATCTAGTTTATTTAAATATACTATAAAAATACTTGAAATTCAAGTAATTTTTAAAGTAAAGATTTGGATATTTTGTTCTTTGTGGATATTGTTTGTAACTTTTCAGATTTTAAAAATGTGATGCTGCTTTGTGCAGTGTGATTGGCTGCTGTCTCATTCAGTAGCAGTGAACAGACTAGCTGCACACTGTGTGAACAGGAGCCTTAAAGGATGCCCGTGTGATGTTATGATGTTTGCTGGGATTTATTATATCCCTAAATAAGTATTATACTTCTAAGTAGGAAAAGGGAGAGCAGTCCACATTTTAGATGGCATATAAGAATGGTAAATGGACCAGTTCTTATATAGCACTTTTCTAATCTGAGCACTCAAAGCGTTTATCCAACATGCTTGTATTTACCCATTCACACAATTAACTAAGACACGATTAACTAAGCTAAGCGCTTTTATTGTCTAACATTCACACGCATTCACACTCCAACGCTTGCGTCGAGAGCAACTTGGGGTTCAGTATCTTGCCCAAGGATACTTTGGCATGCAGCGCGGAGTAGCCAGGAATCGAACCGCCGACCTTCCGATCAGCAGTGAATAGCGGAACGGATGGATGGAGAATGTTTTCTTTGTTTTTTTTCTGCTCAGTACCTGAATGTCACACATTACTTAAAAACTCTTTTCCTTTAAAATACCCGAAGATTGTGCACTACTTTGAATGACATATTCTTCCTTGTTGTAAAAACTTAAATTATACCCCCTTGCTCCAGTGTATCTACCGCTCAGTATTTCTACATGAATATAACTGGGATGAAATCCCTGGAAATTCCATTGAATTCTTGAGTTATGACACCAAAACATGACAGTTCATGAGCTGCGGAACAATCAATGAGCCGCTGCTGCTGTCATTAAACACCACTGCATCACACAGGTTTTCCTATCCAATAAAAACTGAAAGTGAAGAAAGGCGGGGGGTGCGTTAGTGTGATGTGCGGAGGGGCCGGGCACATTGGGAGAGCGAGACACAGAGGGGGGGGGTACCTCACAGTGAGGGAGTGTGGATGTGGGAGCGTTTCATTCCTTCACAATACCGCTCTCCTTCCATCTGGCTGGGGAGGCGTGAACGAGGAGAACCCGCTCTCTTCTGGGTGTCTTTCCCCCCGGCACTGATCACCGGGCTCGCTCGGATATGCAGCCAGGTGCCGCTCCGGGCTGGAGGATGGATTTACCGCTGCACCTCTTTTGGCTTCTGCGCGTCTTCAGCGCTGCGTCCGCCGCCGCTCACTGTGAGTACCTTGGCAGTGTTCACCTACAGCTCACCTCCAGCTTCACCTGCACCCCCCACATTCTAACGGATTATAGTAAGAGAGCAGAGCTGGGGTAATCTACGCCTCCGTGAGGAAACGTGCTCAGAGCCGCCGCCGCTCTGTGGCAGATGTAGCTCCACTTTTTTCTGGGTTTTTATTTTGCAGAATGAACTCTCCTCATGTGATGAAGGTCAAGCAAACAAGCTGATTCTTTAGTCTCCGAACTGCTGTTTGTTTAGCTCCAGCTGTCATTGCGTGGTGTGGTTTGCGTGGCGCTCCGTGGACTCTCCTGCTGACCCGGGTGACTTTCTTCTAATGGTCCGGGAGGCTGGTTGACACTTAGCTGCTCTTCCATGTCATGGGTCCGGTGGTTTGTTGAAAGATTGTTTCATTATTTATATGTTTTATCAATAGAAATGCTTGAATTAAAATAATAATGTACCTTCATGATTTCCTGCATTTCTTTTAAAAACGATGCCTGAAGGGGCAAACATGGCCTCCACAGCTGCGCTTTAATCCAGAACCTGAACGGAGGTAAACTTTGTAGCTTCAGACTGTTTCACATCAGAGTTTGATGACAGCCAAGCCTCTTTATGCTGTTCTGCCCATTTAATATTTTAGGGGATATTAGATGTGCAGTGCAGTAAATGAAAACCACTGACCCCCGGTTTATATCTAGCCCCCCCCCCCCCCCCCCTTAAATTAATAAACAGATCTTACACTTGCCCCATAAACTGTATATCAAAGATGGATGTAGTTACAGTGATATCATTTGGCTTGTGGGCAGTTTGGAGCTTTTGGCATCTTGTTTGTGCCATGTCACCATGTTTGGAGACAACTGTGCGTTATCAGCTAGAGCCATGCTGGCTAGTTAGCTTGGTCACAAAGGTGCAGCTGCAGCGACACTGATATCAAATGTGATGCTAATTTTGGCTACCAAAGAACAAACAAAAAAAGTATATAAAACACAGTGTAGTTATCGGCCAAGTGGCACTTAGAAAGTCTTGTAGTGCAACCCTGTGCTGACCAAGACTGTTCCAACACCTCAGTTACGCATCGCTTTAAGCCATAATACATTATTAATGGTTGAGTTATGTATATAAAGTTGTCATGGGGAAATTTGCTATTACAAATCAAACTGTACTTTATTTTTGCTGTAAAGCTGCAGATTGTAACTCAAGGGTTTGTGAGCATTTAACTCACATTTGGAGCTGCAGCTTTTTGCAATTCTCTTATCTTCATTTTTTTGCTCTGGAGGTTGCTGTTTGGTTGTGTGTCCTTAAGGCATAATAATACTGCTGAAAACATTTTATTTCAAAGGAAACTTTGGTAAAGTACATTTTGTTTGCCAACCATTAATCATTAAAATAGATTCAAATTGTGTTTGAGATGAAAGATTTCTGTCCCTGTGACAGCTGAACCAAATCACTTTGTTAGGGAAGGTGTCACAACTAAGTGAGAGAAAATCTTCATCACTTTGCTGCACAGATTGAGCTCAGCTTCCTCAGGAAACAGAACCTATTCACCCTAATTGTATACAGCCTCTGTGTTGGGCTTCCAGTTCAGTTCTGCTGTCAGTGTGGATGCTCACGTGCTTGTACTCTACCACACCAATATCCTGGCGCAGGATACACACTGAGCTGCCTTTTTACTGTTCAAGTTGATCACCATCTCTCAGGCCTTATAAACTTTCAGAAGCAGATGACTCCTCCCAGAACACTTCACAAAATGATCCACTAGTGCTCTGTTCTCCTCCTGCTCATCACTTATACATCCAACCATTGCAGAATCATCAGAGTATTTCTGTAGGTGACATGACTTGGAGTTTAGCTTGATGGCACCCTTCACCTCCAGTGATCACCATCTAGTTTGGGGATTACCACCACGACAGGCACCAACCACCTTACAGCCGCTGCTCTGAATAGCAGCCTCAACAATGGAGGTGCAGAACATGATCCATTCAGACAATGTTCTCAGCCTCCCTCAGAATGCTGTCGAAGTTCTGCCAGAGGTAGGAATTGAAGAACTAGCGGACTGGGGCCTCTGCCAGGCATTCCAAGCACACTCTCACTATACATTTAGGTGCACCAGGCCTGTCCAGCATCAAACTCACCACCAGGTGGTGATCAGTTGACAGTCAGCTCCTCTCTTCACCCGAGTGTCCAGAACATCCTGATCTGGACACTCTGGCAGATCTGACAGATCCGATGATACGATTACAAAATTGATCATCGATCTGTGACTTAGAGTGTCCTCGTGCCACGTGCACTCACGGACATCTTTATGTTGCTCCGACAGCAACTCAGCCACAGATGCAGATGCTGAGGCACATAGTGCGCAGAGTTCACCACCTTTCAGCAGAGTCAATTCCTGCAGTAAAAAATTTTTTAAATGCCACCACATCAGTGTGATGACTGGTCTTTGGTCATTGTTTGGTCTTCTGGTCTGTCTTTGCTCTCTGGAGGCAACCATGACACCAGGCCTATGTTGGGGTATTGAGGCCCTTTTATGTTGGTGATGTAAGCCTGAAAAACTGAACTAAACTGACATCTGCATTACTCATTTATGGCATTCCTGTGCTTCTCAAAGGCATCGAGTGATCAGAATTGACATGCTGTGGTGAGATAAAATGGTGAGATACTCCTGGAGGACAAGAAACCTCTTTCATATTTAACTGTGAGAAACAAAAGGAAGGGAGCAGACATGTATCATGGCTGCTCTTGGCTGCCTTGTGTCAGGTGACACAGATAATGGCAGCCACATCCTCTCTGAGGATTACATCCTGTTGCTCTTTCCCTGCCTTTACAGACACACAAGCAGAGCTACCTTGTCATCATATCCTCTCTGAGAAACATTATATGTATCGTCAGAAGCTTTTATACTCTGCTGAAGCTTTTATATCTTACCAGGCTCTTTTCGTGCTATTTGATCAGTGGCAGCTTTTCACAGTTTGAACTGCAGGCTTTTAATTTTTGTTTTGATGTTAATACGTATACTTTGTGTTGTAAATGACACACCCTGGGTTCCTTTAAGGGGTAAAAAGGGTAATTTAGAAGTTAGACTTTGGTTTATGACAGTGCCTTGTGTCATACAGCCCAGTAATGCTATTGAGCGTAATAACTTTCATTTCATGTTATTTTTTGCACTCATGGTAATGCACAACCAAAGGGAAATGCATACAGTAAATCACAATTGATACATAACTCCCTTTATATATTCTCTGACTAAAAAGGAGATGATAATTCATATTTTCTTTGCCCCTTACTGAAGATATAAAACAATAGATATGTCAGTCACAATAACATAACAAAGAATGTTTACAGTAACTTTAGAAAAAAAGAATTAAGACCATTGACAGAAAATTACAATGAATTAAAGACACTCATCACCCGACTACTGCATTAAGGTTCCTTCTTCTTTGATGTCTTGATCTGTGAATATCTGAACTTTTAAAGCATTTTGTAGCAAAAAGTAAATTAAAGTAAATCTGCTCTGATGTTTCTGGTGCTCTGAATGACAAAAAATATATAAATATATATTAAAATGTGTCCTATAAATGTGTCATTAGTACACTATCATGTAAAAAGTAACTGTATGGCATGGACAATACACTTTTCATCCACCAAATTAGAATTAGGTGTTTCAGATTGGATACAAATGATCAGGCCCTGTTTAAGGAGTTGCAGGTGGAACCTGTCTCATGTAAACCTCTGGCATGTTGGCTGGTGTTCTCTTTTGTATTGAAGTGTGTTATGTAATTTTCTAAGCTCCAAAGAACCCTCTGAGGCCTTCAAAAAAGGTTATGTATCCCTACAAGTCTGGCAGGGGATTTAAAGAGGATCTTTGGACTGTCAGGAAACTCGTGGCATAAATTTCAAAGGACTGGTCAGTTCAGTTCAAGATCAGACAGCTTGATGCAGGAAAGTCTGTTGGTGTTGAAATGTGGGAGAATTTGAAATGAACTGGAACTGGAATAGTAAATGGACTGTTATTAATGAAGGGCTTTTCTCGTCATCCTGACCATCTTTGGAATTTCACTTGATTTTTCTATTCACTTTAAGCCTTCTATTTATTAAATGGAACTCCCACACATCGTTCCACTTACTGCTGGAATGTTTATTAAATAATTTTTGTCTGTCCAGCCTTTATTAGGGATTAATTTAATAAGTATTCCAGCAATATAAATGGAGTAGTTCTTATATAGCACTTTTCTACTCTGTCTGAGCACTCAAAGGGCTTTTACAACATGATTACATTTACCCCATTCACACCAGCACTTCCATGATTAACTAAGCTAAGTGCTTTTATTATCAAATATTTACACTCCAACACTTGTGTCAGAGACCAACTTGGGGTTCAGTATCTTGCCCAAGGATACATTGGCACAGCCAGGAATCGAGCCGCCGACCTTCTGATCAGTGGGTGACCTGCTCTACCTCCTGAGCTACAGCCACCCAATGTACTGTGCAGAAGTTCCATTTAATGTCTTTTGCAAAGTTTTTCTCTCCAGAACACCTGCCTCTGTCGTGGTCCTGTGCTGGTCGCTCAGTGCTCGGAGTGTTTTGGATGTTTTCAGATGCTCAGTCTGTTCTCCCTCAGTGTTCCTCCCTCCTTTGTCAAGTCTTCTGTGTTGTGTTTCTCCATCTTCCCCTGCGTCTGTGTCCTGTTTATGTGTCATAATCTGGATGTTCATGTTTTGGTATTTCCTCTGTGGACCTTCCTCATGTTGTCATATTTGTGTGTATGTTACCCAAGGTCACTTCCTATTTTATTTTTCCAGTCCCCAGGGGCCTATTCCAGAAAGCAGGTTTAGCTCCAACTCTGGGTTTGTTAAACCTAAAATCAGGAAACTCTGGGTTTCAGTTCCAGAAACAGAGCTAACTCCAACTCTGAGTCAGTTACCATGGTAACAGACTCCCTAACCTGTGACCCTAACCTGGCAGGTTTTATCTCTCTGACTCCGCCCCTCCTGCTGCACCTGAACCACCTGTCTGACACTCCCATTCATTTCCTCCTTCATAAAGTGGCTGTCAGAGCGTCAGAGGAGCGAATTCATCTGCAGACATTTATGTTTCTACCAGCACTGAAATCCCAGTTAGACGTTAGTTTGTTATTTTTGTACGTAACATGAAGCTTTTACAGTCGTTCACTCGTCAACAGGCTGTAAGGACGGAGACAGCGATGATGTCATGGATTTATAATGAGGCAGCTGTCAGACAGTCAGTTCCTCTGAAACATTTACTGTAGTTACTGTAGCATCACTGTTACATCACACTGATCTGGATGAAGCTGCTGACACAGAACACACTGATGAGTTATCAATGATCGATCGTTGGTCGTGTTGGAAAAGCTCACTGATGGAAAAATATCTGATCCTGGAGATGATGTGTGCCTCAAGATGAGGCTTGAAAACTGAACTAAATGTATTTAAAGTGACTTAAATGCTGTCAAATCTTTAAACGTTATGGTGTCTGAAATTCAGAGCATGAATCTCCACATATTTTCCACAGAAAATCACCTAAATACTGTAGGTGATCATCGGCTCTATAACAGATCAGCAAACTCTGTCCGAGTCCACCTGCACAGCAGGAGGATCCAAATGGATCAGGATCAGGCATTCAGACGATATTCCACCAATAGATTAACATTTTTACTGAATAATAATTTAAACAATTAAATGGACATGAACTGAACTGTCATAAACTTAACTGTCATAAACTGCAGCAAAAACAGTTTTTATTCAGTAACAAACTGACCTGAGGTCAGCTCCCCCGGGGTCTGCTGCTGTCTCAGTCTCTAACACACAGGTCGGTCAGTAAACTCAGTCTGAGCTGTTTCTCCACATTTTTATCTTCACTTTCTGTCTCCCGCAGTTTGTCCGTCAGGCTGCAGCTCAATAATTCGATTTTAGAAATTAAATGTGAAATCAGGATTCAGCTTCATCTGATGGAGATTCAAGTTGTGTAAATGATGACAGCAGACATTATAAAATAAATGATATATTTTATAACAAACTTTTATTCTGTCTATGATGATGTCAGAGTGGGTCAGGCTGATTAAAGTGACTCGTCATGCTCCACACTGACACGTGCGATCCTCCATCCATCCGATTAACATGGAG
The DNA here is from genome assembly GCA_013435755.1 of Amphilophus citrinellus. Classification (NCBI taxonomy): domain Eukaryota; kingdom Metazoa; phylum Chordata; class Actinopteri; order Cichliformes; family Cichlidae; genus Amphilophus; species Amphilophus citrinellus. The sequence goes on from CM024206.1 coordinate 36,946,127, forward strand.
GCTCCGCCCTTTATTTACCCGTTGCCTTGGTGAATCCTGGTATCAGAGCTCCATTGATGATGGCTCTCTTTCCTTGCTCACACACGCACTAACTCAGGATGATCATACTCAGAGCTGATTAAACTGACACTGATCAGCTGTTCTGGAACAGGAAACTCAGAGTTGCAGATCTCAGAGCAGCAGCGCCTCTGACGGCTGCAAGGCCGCAGACACTTATCTCTTGGATGGGTGTTCTGGAACTCCTTTTTTGTTACATGTCTGACGTGTAATGACAATAAATTGATTCTGATTCTGATTCTGATCAACTCAGAGTTTGTTTTTAAACTCAGAGTTTGTTGAGCATGCTTTCTGGAATAGGCTCCTGTTGTGTGTGTGTTGTCTTTAGTCTTGCTTCCCCTTGTCTTGTTAGGGTAATCCTGTTCTCCCTGGATGTTTCCACTCTCCTCTCGTTACCTCGTGTATATATTGTCTGTGTTTTCCCTTGTGCTTTGTCATGCCCAACCTGCACAAGAATTCCTATGTACCCAAACCTAGCGTGTAAGTACAGATACCAAATAAAGCCTCTTGAATCACTGGTTTTCCTCCCGCTGTGTGCACTCTTGTCTGTCTGTTAGTCAGTTAAAGTGAGTTTTTCTGTTTTATGCTGCTGGCTCCATCCAGGTCTGCTTTTCCAGTGTTCCAGCAATAAAGCTCAAGTAAAGTTAAGCTCTGTCTGGAGTCCTTCATTTTGGGTCCTCAACCTGCCTGCCATAGCAGTGCATGTCACCCTTTTTTAAGTGTGCTGAGATGTGCACAATATAATTTATCTACTCGGCTCTAAAAGATTAAAGGAGCATTTTGAAAACATGTCAGAGCTCAAGGGCAAAAAATAATGCTGATATCTACACTGATATGGTCTGGGTAATGTGTTAGGAATGAAAGGATGCCACATTGTTTGGAAATGAAGATGATCAACCTTTGGGCTGTTTTTGAGGCTGAATTCAAAGACAGCCCACAAATCAAAGTGAAAAATGATGCAGCAGACTGAAAAACTTTACCAAAATGGCACTACAGCAAATCAAAATGGTACTCGGTAGTTTGTGTGGCCCCCACTTGTTTGTATGCATGCTCCAAATGAGACGATGGTTGGTGTCTTGGAGGATCTGGATCAGGGCATCGCTGAGCTCCTGTGCAGTCTGAGGTGCAACCTGTTGGTGTCAGATGGACCGAAACATAATATCCCAGAGGTATTCTGTTGGATTTAGATCAGGCTAGCGTGGGGGCTAGTCAATGGCATCAATTCCTTTATCCCCCAGGAACTGCCTGCATGCTCTTGCCACATGAGGTTGGGCATTGTGGTGCACCAGGAGGAACCCAGGACCCACTGCACCTGCGTAGGGTCTGACTGTGGGTCCAAGGACATCATCCTGATACCTGATGGCAGTCAGGGTGCTGTTGTCTGGTCTGCAGAGGTCTGTGTGTCCCTCCATGGATATGCCTCCCCAGACCATTAAAAAGTGTTCCTCTAATGCAGTGGTTCCCAAAGTCAAGAGTGCTGTGGCCCACTTAAAAACCAGAAAATCCCTGCTTCAGTCTGAATCTCACTCAAAAGTTCTAAACCATGGGCTTCATTTAATATGAAGTGTTACTAAAGAAGTAATGTTGGAGAGATAATATTACTGCCTGCTTTAGCACAGAGGGTGTGTTTGTTTGAATGCATATGAAACACGAATGGTGGTGGGTTGACGTTCACTCCATATTAACAGAATACATCTATTATACATCCAGACCAAACAGGTTTTATGAAGGGTCTGCACTCAGCCAATAATACACGCCAACTAATAAATATAATAGATTACTGTTCCATTAACAAAATGGAGACCACAGTTGTCTCTTTAGATGCAGAGAAAGCATTCAACCAGGTTAACTGGAAATCTTTATTAGCAGTTCTACACAAATTTGGATTTGGTTCATCCTTCATAAATTGGATCAGAACACTGTACAGTTCTCCAAATACACGTGTTAGGACAAATGATCTTATTTCCCCAAGCTTCAATCTGCAGAGGGGCACCAGGCAGGGCTGCCTGCTTTCGCCTTCACTTTTTGTCATTTTCATTGAACCACTAGCAGCAATAATCTGACAAACTGTAGATATTAAAGGAATTCAAACAGAAAACACAGACCATAAGATAAGCCTTTATGCTGATGATGTTTTACCTTTCCTTGGGAACCCACAAACCTCTCTTCTGAAGACAATCACACTTATAGATAAATTTTCATCTATATCAGACTACTCCATCAACTGGAGTAAATCAACAGTTTTACCTTTGAATTGTAACTTTCAGAACACCACCACTACCTCACTACAGTCAGGCAATGTTAGATATTTAGGTATAAATTTTTCCTCCAGGCTGTCAGACCTGGTATGGTTAAATCATATTCCTCTACTAAAAACAATAGAGGATGACCTCACACGTTGGAACTCTCTACCTATATCTCTCATGGGGAGAGTTGCCACAGTCAAAATGATGATTTTGCCTAAAATCAATTATCTGTTTTCATTGATCCCTAATAAACCTTCTGTTATTTGATTTAGGTCTCTAGACTCAAACATTTCAAAATTTTTATGGAGAAATAAGACCTCAAGAATAAGTTTGAAGACATTACAAAAGCTAAAATGCAATGGTGGTCTAGAACTTCCAAAGTTTTCACTATTTCTTAGCCAATAGATTACAGTATGTTTCAAGGTGGATCAAATCAAGCCCTTTAGACAGCCCATGGCTGGATCTAGAACAAACACTCTGTGGAAAAGTGGAAATCTCTGACCTACCTTTCATTGGCTCCAGTATTAAACATTAACATAAACACCTCTCTGACAGCCTGGTGGGAATTTTTAAAGATAACTAAGTCTTCACTTATCCCATGTAAACTGACACCCAATTGGAACAATCCAGATATATGTCAGACAAAGAAAGTACTGAATTTTTCAGCATGGCAAGAGAAAGGAATAAAGAATCTAGAACATATTACTCAAGATGGAACCTTTATTTCATTTAAAGAACTTATTACAAAATATGGAATTGGTAACAGCAAATTTCTTGAATATCAGCAATTGAGGTCCATCATACAGGCAAGGTTTAATTTAAATAATCTGAAATTAGAAATCCCTGTATTGGTAACAGAATTTCAAAATCTTTATACCCCTAAAAATATCTAAGTTATTATTAAAAATGAATGATTCAATTTCCCTCCCAACTGCAAAATGGGAGCGAGATCTTTCCTTAAATCCAGATGAAAATTTCTGGACACAGATATGTTTAAACACTTTCAAAATGACTAAAAGTCCAAATTTACAACTCAAACAATACAAAACTCTCCATAGAATACACTATACAGGGCACAGGATGTTCCAAATGGGCCTCAGAGACACAAATATATGCACCCACTGTTCAGGCACTCATGCTGAGAAGTATATGCATGCTATGTGGTCTTGTATACCTGTTCAGAGGTTCTGGCAGACGATATGTGAAGACTTATCCACATAATTGCAGTATCCCAGCATCACCAAAACTGTGCATTTTAGGTGATGTAAGTGAATTACACATGGAAACAAATATATCACACATAGTTCTTACTGCCTTATGCATCGCTAAGAAAACTATCCTTATGAATTGGAAATCCAAAAATGATTTGTATATTACTCACTATAGGAATTTACTTTTAGAGCACAGTAGTCTGGAAAGAATGTCTGCCACCTCTAAAAACCAGTTGGACAAATTTGAATCTCTCTGGTCCCCACTCATCAACGCCATCACGTAGTGGGGGTGATCGGCTGTAGTCTCGCCTTGTGGTGTGCTCAGTAGGTGGCTGGGGGTGGGCCGGGGGATTTGGGCGTCTGATGGCTCTTGGACTGGGGATGGTGACTGCCGTTTTGTGGTTTCTGTGTGCGGGCCCTGGATGTTAGTGGTGGGGGCTTGGATGGGTGCTCTTATTGTCTTGGGGTGTGGGGCTGGGGTGCCCCTGATGGTGGGTGCTGGCCCCGGGCCGGGTGGTCGGCTTCCTCTGCGGGGGTCGGGGTGTGGGGTCTGGGGCCCTGGGTCGCCCGTTTCCCGGTTGGGCCTCTCCCTGCGTTGGGGGGGTCTGTGCCCCCTTGGGTGCATCGCCGAGTGGGGTGGGTTGGCCCGCGTCAAGATGTCTGACCATCATTCTGGGGTGCCCGCGCATCCTTTGGGGTGGTGGGGCACTCAGGTGAGGGAGCAGTAGTTTCTCACAGGGGGCCAGTTGGTCCCGGAATCAGGACCACTGTGTGTGTGTGTGTGTGTGTGTGTGTGTGTGTGTGTGTGTGTGTGTGTGTGTGTGTGTGTGTGCGTGTGTAATGTATGTATATCATTCTTTGATTATTCTTTTCTCCCTTTTTTTTTTTCTTTTTTCTTTTTGTTTTTCTCTTTCTCACTCTTTTTTCCTACCCTTTCCTTTCTACCTGTCAGGCCTGGTGTAAATAAATTAAATTAAATTAAAATACAAACATTAACAAGAGTAGCCTATTGGAAAACTTACAGAACTATTCTTGGAAAAGCAAATATGTTTGGTACACCAGAGCATTCGGATCATATTCTGATTGCAAAAACTGCCAGACATGACAGGCTTTAAAAAAAAAAAAAAAAAAAAGCAAATACAAAAGAAGTGATCACTGAATTTGCAGAAGAAACTGAGACATTTTAGTATCTTGGTAAATACTATGTAGAGCATTTGACCTACACTTCATTTAGCAGCAGGAATTAAAAGCATGTTCCAGCTACACTCTTACAGACATTGTAAATAACTGAAAGGGCCAGAAAAGGTTAGGAAAACACATGTTGTGTTGTTGTTTGTACCTTTTCTTTTTATTCAGCCCCCCTCCCTGCAAATCTGTTCCTGCCTTTGGTGATCCATTATAGATAATTGTGATCAATATCTGAGTGTTGTCAGAGGACCACTGTCTGATCCGTAGCCACTGTCAGAGTGAATGCAACACCTAATAATAAAAACTGATTTACAAATACTTTAATAAGGGTGAGTTTAGCACAGCTCAGAGTAATACCACAGTCCGGTCCTTTACAGTGTAGTTATAAGCCCCCCCCTCCCCATTCATTCTTGGAAGTGTTGCCAGTTTTCATTGCAGTAGGAATGCCTTCCTGATTTTTGCAGTTGTCTTACTGGCACGGTCAACACAGAGTGGGTGTTGATAATCTGTAAAACCCTCTGCCAGTAACACTGACAATCAACAAACAGAAGCACGTGTGCACTCCACAGCTATTTCAAGCATATTCATTACAATCTATAGATCAGAAAATAGTGCAGCGTTTGTGTGAGCAGTACAGCTGGCAATGGAAAAGGTCTCCACTGGCGCCACATTCATCAAAATAGATTTCTTCTGCTCGCAGGAGGCCACACAGAAATTATTGCTTTAATAGCCCAATATCATGTATCCATGGTATTTTCTCTCATTACCAAATGTCATTCTGTACTTTACCTTGACCCTGAGAGTCACCTTAATTCTCAGAACATGGAACTATGACAGTGGAAACACACAAAATTACACAGAATTTTAGCCTACTATCTGCACAGTGCAGTCAGAAACAAGCTAATCTATCAAACAGTTCAAGCAGAAAGCACATAAACAAACAACACAATGTATAAAGAATATTCAACAAAATCTTCTAAAACAGGGCATTTATTTCAAAAGCTGTGTGTAAATTAAATGTGTTTATATTATATGTATAAACACATATTGTGTTATATGTAGGCAGCATGGTGGTGTGATGGTTAGCACTCCTGCCTCACAGCTAGAATGACATCTATAAGGTCTGGGTTCATTTCCACCTTGGCCCTCTCTGTAGAGTTGTTCTCCCCATGTCTGTGTGGGTTTCCTCCCACCATCCAAAAACATGGAGTTACTGGGTTAGGTTTATTGGTCACTCTAAATTGCCCATAGGTGTGAATGGATGTCTGTCTCTCTGTGTTGCCCCTGCAACAGGCTGGCGACCTGTGAAGGGTGTACCCTGCATCTCGCACTATGACATCTGGGACAGGCTCATGGCGGACGGTGTGGCAGGCACAGTTAGGACCAAAGTGCAGGATTCCAGAGCTTGGCATAATGTTAAGAGTGTTTTGGTCCAAAACCAAAATACCCAATCCTTCCAGGAACTGAACCAGACAAATAATCCTAAGCATGAGATCTTCAAGACGAGACAGGGAATAAACAGACGTTTATGTTTCTACAAGCACTGAAATCCCAGTTAGACGTTAGTTTGTTATTTTTGTAACATGAAGCTTTTACAGTCGTTCACTCGTCAACAGGCTGTAAGGACGGAGACAGCGATGATGTCACAGATTTATAATGAGGCAGCTGCAGCTGTCAGACTGTCAGTCAGTTCCTCTGAAACATTTACTGTAGTTACTGCAGCATCACTGTTACATCACACTGATCTGGATGAAGCTGCTGACATAGAACACACTGTGGATGGAAAAATGTCCAGATTAGAAGATGTGAATGTTTGAGTGAAGATGAGGCTGAAATGATTTTAAGACTGAACTAAATGGATTTAAAGTGACTTACAGTTGCTGGTCATAAAATTAGAATACCATGAAAAAGTTGATTTATTTCAGTAATTCCATTCAAAAAGTGAAACTTGTATATTATATTCATTCATTACACACAGACTGATAGATTTCAAATGTTTATTTCTTTTAATTCTGATGATTATAACTGACAACTAATGAAAACCCCAAATTCAGTATCTCAGAAAATAAGAATATTACTTAAGACCAATACAAAAAAAGGATTATTAGAAATGTTCAACTGAAAAGTATGAACATGAAAAGTATGAGCATGTACAGCACTCAGTACTTAGTTGGGGCTCCTTTTGCCTGGATTACTGCAGCAATGGGGCGTGGCATGGAGTCGATCAGTCTGTGGCACTGCTCAGGTGTTATGAGAGCCCAGGTTGCTCTGATAGTGGCCTTCAGCTCTTCTGAATTGTTGGGTCTGGCGTATCACATCTTCCTCTTCACAATAGCCCATAGATTTTCTATGGGGTTAAAGGTCAGGCGAGTTTGCTGGCCAATTAAGAACAGGGATACCATGGTCCTTAAAGCAGGTACTGGTAGCTTTGGCACTGTGTGCAGGTGCCAAGTCCTGTTGGAAAAGGAAATCTGCATCTCCATAAAGTTGGTCAGCAGCAGGAAGCATGAAGTGCTCTAAAACTTCCTGGTAGACGGCTGCATTGACCTTGGACCTCAGAAAACACAGCGGACCAACACCAGCAGATGACATGGCACCCCAAACCATCACTGACTGTGGAAACTTTACACTGGACCTCAGCCAACGTGGACTCTGTGCCTCTCCTCTCTTCCTCCAGACTCTGGGACCTTGATTTCCAAAGGAAATGCAACATTAACTTTGATCAGAGAACATAACTTTGGAGCACTCAGCAGCAGTCCAGTCCTTTTTGTCTTTAGCCCAGGCGAGACGCTTCTGACGCCGTCTCTTGTTCAAGAGTGTCTCGACACGAGGACTGCGACAGCTGAAACCCATGTCTGCATACGTCTGTGCGTGGTGGTTCTTGAAGCACTGACTCCAGCTGCAGTCCACTCTTTGTGAATCTCCCCACATTTTTGAATGGCTTTTGTTCCACAATCCTCTCCAGGGTGCGGTTATCACTGTTGTTGTACACTTTTTTCTACCACATCTTTTCCTTCCCTTCGCCTCTCTATTAATGTGCTTGGACACAGAGCTCTGTGAGCAGACAGCCCCTTTAGCAATGACCTTTGTGTCTTGCCCTCCTTGTGCGAGGTGTCAAAGGTCGTCTTTTGGACAACTGTCAAGTCAGCAGTCTTCCCCATGATTGTGTAGCCTACAGAACTAGACAGAGACCATTTAAAGGCCTTTGCAGGTGTTTGGAGTTAATTAGCTCATTAGAGTGTGGCACCAGGTGTCCTCAATATTGAACCTTTTCACAATATTCTAATTTTCTGAGATACTAAATTTGGGGTTTTCATAAGTTGTCAGTTATAATCATCCAAATTAAAAGAAATTAAAACCGCAAGCGGTGATAATCGGGCCCTCACACCCGGCGCGCGTTGACCCGTGGCGCACTCGACCAGTGCCACGCTTGGAGGTTGTTGAGGATGGGAGAGTAATGGGCTCACCCGGACGCTTTCAGTCCAGCAGGCTACCCGTACCTCGTGTCGTTCTGCCACCAAAGGTCTCCCACATCCACTAGATGGCGTCGGTGAGTGCCCACTAATTAAAGTGTCATGATGCTGTATGTAATGCCTGCACCAAATCAATGAAATTGTAATGATCATAGGATGATGATTATTAGTGTACTACTGATTTCCTTTTGCCACAAGGTGGCGTTGTAAGTGTGATATAAAGCTGAAACATGGATGTGTCCCGAGTCACTCACCCTCTCATGAACCATGTGAAGTTTGGGACAGATTGGACAATGGAGATTTGAGATGTGACAATATGGTGACCTGTGGTATATGATTGCAGAGTTGCAGTCTTACACGCCTCTCTGCAGCTTCTCTCCTCCTGCCATCCCCCCAAAACCCCATCCCCATAGAGTCGGTGCCTGCTCCCAGACCACCAAAAAACAAAGCTAAAATCAGCAAAAAACTATTTAAGCATAAAAATTCAAAAACAAGAAATAATATAGCTTCATCAACTGCACCAAAAAATAAAACAATTAAATGTGGATTATTAAACATTAGGTCTCTCTCTTCCAAGTCCCTATTAGTAAATGATTTAATAATTGATCAACATATTGACTTATTCTGCCTTACAGAAACCTGGTTACAGCAGGATGAATATGTTAGTTTAAATGAATCAACACCCCCGAGTCACAGTAACTGTCAGAATGCTCGAAGCACAGGTCTAGGAGGAGGATTAGCTGCAATCTTCAATTCCAGCTTATTAATTAATCACAGACCCAGACAAAGTTTTAATTCTTTTGAAAGCCTGACTCTTAGTCTTGTCCATCCTAATTGGGAAAATCAAAAACCTGTTTTATTTGTTATTATCTATCGTCCACCTGGTCCTTACTCAGAGTTTCTGTCTGATTTCTCAGACTTTTTATCTGATTTAGTGCTCAGTTCAGATAAAATCATTATAGTGGGTGATTTTAACATCCATGTAGATGCTGAGAATGACAGCCTCAACACTGCATTTAATCTATTGTTAGATTCAATTGGCTTCTCTCAAAATGTAAAGGAGCCCACCCACAACTTTAATCATACTCTGGATCTTGTCCTAACATATGGCATAGAAACTGAAGACTTAACAGTATTCCCTGAAAGCCCCCTCCTGTCTGATCATTTCTTAGTAACATTTATATTTACTTTAATGGATTACACAGCAGTGGGGAATAAGTTTTATTACAGTAGAAGTCTTTCTGAAAGTGCTGTAACTAAGTTTAAGGATCTAATTCCTTCATTGTTATGCTCTTCAGTGCCAACACAGTGCAGAGCAGCTACCTAAACTCTGCTCCCAGTGAGGTCGATTATCTCGTCAATAGTTTTACATCCTCACTGCGTATGACTTTGGATACTGTGGCTCCTCTGAAAAGGAAAGCTTCAAATCAGAAGTGCCTGACTCCGTGGTATAATTCACAAACGCACAGCTTAAAGCAGATAACCTGAAAGCTGGAGAGGGAATGGCGTCTCACTAAATTAGAAGATGCTCATTTAGCCTGGAAAAAGAGTTTGTTGCTCTATAAAAAAACCCTCCGTAAAGCTAGGACATCTTACTACTCATCATTAATTGAAGAAAATAAGAACAACCCCAGGTTTGTTTTCAGCACTGTAGCCAGGCTGACAAAGAGTCAGAGCTCTGTAGAGCCGAGTATTCCTTTCACTTTAACTAGTAGTGACTTCATGGATTTCTTTACAAATAAAATTTTAGACATTAGAGAAAAAATTATTCATAACCATCTCAAAGATTATTCTTCATGTTCGGCTGCTTTCAGCACTGCTGGTATTTGTTTAGACTCTTTGGCTCCAGTTGATCTTTCAGAGTTAACTTCAATAGTTACTTCCTCCAAACCAGCAACATGTTTATTAGATCCCATTCCTACTAGACTGTTCAAAGAAGTCTTTCCAATTATTGATGCTTCAATCTTAAAAATGATCAATCAGTCTTTATTAGTTGGCTATGTACCGCAGACCTTCAAGGTGGCTGTTATCAAACCACTACTTAAAAAGCCATCACTGACCCAGCTGTCCTAGCTAATTATAGGCCAATCTCCAACCTTCCTTTTCTCTCAAAGATTCTTGAAAGAGTAGTTGTAAAACAGCTAACTGATCATCTGCAGAGGAACGGTTTATTTGAAGAGTTTCAGTCAGGTTTCAGAATTCATCACAGTACAGAAACAGCATTAGTGAAGGTTACAAATGATCTTCTTACAGCCTCTGACAGTGGACTCATCTCTGTGCTTGTCCTGTTGGACCTCAGTGCAGCTTTTGATACTGTTGACCATAACATTTTATTACAGAGATTAGAGCATACTATAGGTATTAAAGGTACTGCACTGCAGTGGTTTGAATCATATTTATCTAATAGACTCCAATTTGTTCATGTAAATGGGGAGTCTTCTTCAGGCACTAAGGTTAATTATGGAGTTCCACAGGGTTCTGTGCTAGGACCAATTTTATTTACATTATACATGCTTCCCTTAGGCAGTATTATTAGAAAGCACTGCATCAATTTTCATTGTTATGTAGATGATACTCAGCTTTACCTATCAATGAAGCCAGATGACGCACATCAATTAATTAAACTGCAGGAATGTCTTAAAGACATTAAGGCCTGGATGACCTCTAATTTCCTGCTTCTAAATTCAGATAAAACTGAAATTCTTGTTCTCGGCCCCACAAATCTTAGAAACATGGTGTCAAACCAGATACTTACTTTGGATGGCACTACTTTGGCCTCCAGTAACACTGTGAGAAATCTTGGAGTCATTTTTGACCAGGATATGTCCTTCAATGCACATATTAAACAAATATGTAGGACCGCTTTTTTGCATTTGCGCAATATTTCTAAAATTAGAAACATCCTTTCTCAGAGTGATGCTGAAAAGCTAATTGATGCATTTATTACTTCTAGGCTGGACTATTGTAATTCATTATTATCAGGCTGTCCTAAAAGCTCCCTGAAAAGCCTTCAGCTGATCCAAAATGCTGCAGCTAGAGTACTGACAGGGACTAGAAAGAGAGAGCAGATTTCTCCCATACTGGCTTCTCTTCATTGGCTCCCTGTTAAATCTAGAATAGAATTTAAAATTCTTCTCCTCACATACAAGGTCTTGAATAATCAGGCACCATCTTATCTCAAAGACCTCATAGTCCCATATCACCACAACAGAGCACTTCGCTCTCAGACTGCTGGCTTACTTGTGGTTCCTAGGATACTTAAGTGTCACGATGAGGGGCTGTGTGCGGCGGGAGAGGACCCAAATGCAGGACTGACACAGACAGACTTAAACTAAAAACTGGTTTATTATCAAACTCGAATAATACAAAATACGGAATCTCAACCAAGGCCAAAAATCAACTGGAAGCCTGGGAGAAAAGAAACAAAACTCTAAGCGAAACACACAGCTAGGAGGGGAACACTGGGGGGGAACAATGACGACGACGTGACAACTAACAAAGGCAGACTAAGGGTTTAAATACACACAAGGGGATTAGGGCAAGTGGAAACAACAGGGGACGACAGGTGAACCAAATGAACCTAATAACAAAGGGGAAGCAAAACTAGATACAAAACACAGGGAACACGAGATTGTCAAAATAAGACAGGAACTGACTAAACATAACAGACGCAGACCTAACACTGAAAACTTGACAAGGAGAACATGCACAAAAACAACAAGGGAAACTAAACATACTCAAACAATATAACTATAAGAAACACTAAGGAACATAACCTAAAGAGTATGACAAAGAAGGCTACGCAAAAGAAACTCAAAATGCTGGGCCACCGGCCCAGGACCATGACATTAAGAGTAGAATGGGAGGCAGAGCCTTCAGCTTTCAGGCCCCTCTTCTGTGGAACCAGCTCCCAGCTTGGATTCAGGAGACAGACACCCTCTCTATTTTTAAGATTAGGCTCAAAACTTTCCTTTATGATCAAGCTTATAGTTAGGGCTGGATCAGGTGACCCTGAACCCTCCCTTAGTTATGCTGCTATAGGCCTAGGCTGCTGGGGGGTTCACATAATACACTGTTTCTTCTCATTCACCTTATTTACTTTGTTTATACTCCACTCTGCATTTAATCATTAATTGTTATTAATCTCTGGCTCTCTTCCACAGCATGTCTTTTCTCTCCCCTCAGCCCAACCGGTCGCGGCAGATGACTGCCCCTCCCTGAGCCTGGTTCTGCTGGAGGTTTCTTCCTGTTAAAAGGGAGTTTTTCCTTCCCACTGTCGCCAAGTGCTTGCTCATAGGGGGTCGTTTTGACTGTTGGGTTTTCTCTGTATTATTGTAGGGTCTTTACCCACAATACAAAGCGCCTTGAGGCGACTGTTTGTTGTGATTTGGCGCTATATAAATAAAACTGAATTGAATTGAATTGAATTTCAAAATTCAGAGGGTTGCCATGGCAACACCATTTGAGATTCTATAAAACCATGAAAGCTTTTGATAGGCTACTTGTGTAGATGATCTGGAGCCATTTTGGTGTCTCTGGGTCAAATGCCCTAGGAGGAGATGATTCAAATACAAGACCTGATAATGGGGAAAAATGCTGCAAAAATGACACCTTAAACTGAAGGTAGCTGACTTCCTGTTGGGTTTCAGGTATGGGTCCAAGAGACTTTTTTGTACATCTTAGGATGTTACATGACTCTGCATAATTTCAGATATGTAGATAAAATGTAGCTCCGGAGCTACGCAAAAAACATGGTATTTCCTGAAATTTCCAGGTCCCACTGGGTGGCGCTCTAAGATTTAGGGAATTTATGCATATCATTGTGTTCAGGGTGGGAGGCTTATCAAACCACTAAAGTTTGACACAGATTGGGCAATGTGGCTTTGAGTTACTGCCATTTTTGTCTTCATGGCGAAACATCGAACGCTGTCATCCGGCCAGGGTCATGCCGTTTTTGAAATTTTGAAATTTAGATTTTTGAAATTTAGATTCCCCCTGGCATGTAGATGAGCCAAAACAAATATGAATCTGATAACATCCAAAACCTCTGAGTTATTAGAGAAAGGCAGGAAATGGCAGACTTCCTGTTGGGTTTAGGGCATTGGACCCTAAGGTCTTTTTTTGTTTGTCTACATATGTGTACCAAATTTCATGCATTCATGTAAGTGAAACACAGCAGTGGGAATTGAACTAAAGGTGGCGCTGTTAAGCCATTTTGAAAGGGCCATGCCTGAAACCATTAAAATACTTAAATTTTCACCAGACGTGACATGTGTGCAAAATTTCATGAGTTTTTGAGCATGTTTAGGCCCTCAAAAAAGATTTGCCTAAATGTCCAAAGCAATTACAATAGGGCCTTCGCACAGGTTGTGCTCAGGCCCTAATAAACATTTGAAATATATCAGTCTGTGTGTAATGAATGAATATAATATACAAGTTTCACTTTTTGAATGGAATTACTGAAATAAATCAACTTTTTCATGATATTCTAATTTTATGACCAGCACCTGTGTGTGTGTGTGTGTGTGTGTGTGTGTGTGTGTGTGTGTGTGTGTGTGTGTGTGTGTGTGTGTGTGTATAATTGTGTTTTCTTATTTATCAACAACCCATTACAAGACTGTACAAGCCAATCACCTTTATTCTATATATATTTTTTCATAAAAAGAATTTTAATTCTTTACGTTGTTGCTTGATAACAGATATCAAAGTCTGACAGTTTGTCTTCTAAACTTTAATATGACACATACAGTGGTGTGAAAAAGTGTTTGCCCCCTGCCTCATTTCCTGTTTTTTTGCATGTTTGTCACACTTAAGTGTTTCGGAACATCAAACCAATTTAAACAATAGTCAAGGACAACACAAGTAAACACAAAATGCAAGTTGTAAATGAAGGTGTTTATTAGTAAAGGTGAAAAAAAATCCAAACCATCATGGCCCTGTGTGAAAAAGTGATTGCCCCCTAAACCTAATAACTGGTTGGGCCACCCTTAGCAGCAACAACTGCAACCAAGCGTCTGCGATAACTTGCAATGAGGCTTTTACAGCGTTCTGGAGGAATTTTGGCCCACTCATCTTTGCAGAATTGTCCTAATTCAGTTACATTAGAGGGTTTTCGAGCATGAACGGCCTTTTTAAGGTCATACCACAACATCTCAATAGGATTCAGGTCAGGACTTTGGCTAGGCCACTCCAAAGTCTTCATTTTGTTTTTCTTCAGCCATTCAGTGGTGGACTTGCTGGTGTGTTTAGGATCATTGTCCTGCTGCAGAACCCAAGTACGTTTAAGCTTGAGTACACGAACAGATGGTCTGACATTCTCCCTCAGGATCTCTTGGTAGACAGCAGAATTCATAGTTCCATTTATCACAGCAAGTCTTCCAGGTCCTGACGCAGCAAAACAGCCCCAGACCATCACACTACCACCACCATATTTTACTGTTGGTATAATGTTCTTTTGTCTGAAATGCAGTGTTCCTTTTACGCCAGATGTAATGGGACACACACCTTCCAAAGAGTTCCACTTTTGTCTCATCGGTCCACAGAATGTTGTCCCAAAAGTCTTGGGGATCATCAAGATGCGTTTTGGAAAAATTGAGACGAGCTTTAATGTTCTTTTTGCTCAGCAGTGGTTTTCTTCTTGGAACTCTGCCATGCAGGCCATTTTTGCTCAGTCTTTTTCTGATGGTGGAGGCATGAACGCTGACCTTAACTGAGGCAAGTGAGGCCTGCAGTTCTTTGGACGTTGTTGTGGGGTCTTTTGTGACCTCTTGGATGAGTCGTCGCTGCGCCCTTGGGGTAATTTTGGGCGGCCGGCCACTCCTGGGAAGGTTCACCACTGTTCCATGTCTTCGCCATTTGTGGATAATGGCTCTCACTGTGGTTCGCTGGATTCCCAAAGCTTTGGAAATGGCTTTATAACCCTTTCCAGACTGATAGATCTCAATTACTTTCTTTCTCAATTGCTCCTGAATTTCTTTGGATCTCAGCATGATGTGTAGCTTTCAAGGATCTTCTGGTGGACCTTACTGTGTCAGGCAGCTCCTATTTAAGTGATGTCTTGATTGGGAACAGGTGTGGCAATAATCAGGCCTAGGTGTGGCTAGGGAAATTGAACTCAGGTGTGAAAAACCACAGTTATAGTATGTTTTAACAAGGGGGGCAATCACTTTTTCACACAGGGCCATGATGGTTTGGATTTTTTTTCACCTTTACTAATAAACACCTTCATTTACAACTTGCATTTTGTGTTTACTTGTGTTGTCCTTGACTATTGTTTAAATTGGTTTGATGTTCCGAAACACTTAAGTGTGACAAACATGCAAAAAAACAGGAAATGAGGCAGGGGGCAAACACTTTTTCACACCACTGTACTTAATATGTAACTATTCACCACTGTTTTTCTTCTTCTAACCTACATTAAGGCTGCAGTAAACTATTTCCACTATATTATAATTAAGCACACTCTAACATACCGGTTGAAAAAAATGTAGATGTGAAACTACACCCTATAAAACTCTTTTAAAGCACCTATAATGTAACAAATCCACTTTTGTCTTTTCTTTGGGTTCAAACTGTTTTCCTAATTTTGTACATGTTTAACAACCTAGAAATATATTTTTAACCCCAAAATTTGCTCTATACATTTATAACATGCTACATTTTTACAACATATCATATGTATCACATTTGATTCCTAATAGTTTTCTTTTAGGTTTTAACCTTTTTTTCCTCAAGCTTTTTTCTCTTCAAAAATGCCGATTAAAGAAAGTAAAAATGTTCAACCAAAAGAAAAAAAAACAAAACAATAACTTAATGTATTTGTGCATCTATGCACTTGCTTACTCAAAGATAGAGGCTGTGCCACTCACTCAGTCTGCAGATGCAGTACTTAAAGTGAAGTGCATGCATTCTTAACACATTAAAAATCATTTTATTGTGGTCTAACCCAAATAGCAGACTTATGTGCTTACAATGCACATGTACATACCAGATGTTGAAACACTGCAGAACATCTGATAGCTGAAATATCATCCTAATTATTTGATCTTAAAAACGTTTGCCTTCACTGATTTAGACACGCCGAGGGGCTTCATGGTCAGCATTACTTTTCCTCTTTGTATTCTTGCTTCTCTCTATATATACACTGAGATAATACACAGACACAGAGACACACATACACACTTAAGGCCCGTTACTTTCATGTACTATATATGTTTATTTTTTTATTTTTCTGACTTTTTGCAATGTAGTTTGGAATTGTTTCCTGGACTTCTGACATTCTATTTTCAGATGTATTAATTAAACAAAACTTTTACCTCAGTCTGAGAAGGATGTCTCCTCTTTTTTTTTTTTTTTAGTTTTACTATAAACTGTCACATGCTGTTTGCATTGAGTTACATAATTTTTATCACCGGTATTTTAAGAACATCCTACTGCTTTATCGTGCTACAACAGCAGCCCATATTTCAACACTATCTCTCTCTCTCTCTAACACACACACACACACACACACACACACACACACACACACACACACACACACACACACCAAAAGGACCAAAAGTAGTTTACTGGGTTTTGGGGTCCACCCTTTCTAGTGGTCCTAGAACTATGAAAAAAATCAGGCAAGTCCCCAAAAAAACTTGATACTAAAAATCACTTTCAATAAACACAATTTGAAACTTTATTCCACATGTTCGGTTTTCAGTCAGATGTGGGGCCATGTTTCTAACATTGATGCTTTGCGGGGTCCACCTTTACACACAAGTTTTTTAGTCAGTTATAGGGCTTGCTTTTAATATTCAAACCTTAAGAGGCCCATCTTTACACACATGATTTTTTAGCCAGTTATGGGGCTTGCTTTTAACAGTTAACTCTTGTTAGGTCTGCCTTTATAAACATTTTCTTTTTTCTTTAAATTTGTTAGTGTTATTAATCCTTTCATCTGGCTAAATAAACTAGGTATACATTGAAATGTGCATTCTACAGTACATCTGTCTTTATTCAGATTCTGGTCCATTTTCCCTGGTCTTAATATTCTTCCATTTGTTCAGTTATACTGGTACATTTTGATATATTTAAGTTCTTCATTTTAGCTAACTACAGGAATTATATACAGGAATATATATATATATATACAGGAATTACTAGTAATCATTAACTTCTTGAGTCAAAATTTAAAATGGACACATTACAAATGTAGCCAATGAATAAAGGAACTTTATTTAACATTTTAACAATGAATGCTCATTTGAACATTTGCCCATCTTTCTTTCTCAGAACATGCATCAGTGATGTGAAATATACTTTGAACTTTGTCCACATCTATCATTTATAAACAGTAAAAATGGAGCATAAAAAATGCACAATTACAAACAAATAGTAAACAAATAGTGAAACTGTCATGTCCTGGGCCGTTTGCCCAGCGTTTTGTGTTTAGTTTCATATTTCCTGAGTTGTTGTCCCCAGTATGTTTTGATTCTTGTTCCCTTTGTCCCTGTCTCCCCCTGTATCTATGGTCTTGTGCCTGTTTTGTCAGCTTGTCTGTCCTCTGACCCTTGGTGTTTCTTATGGCGTTTCATTCCTAGTGTTGTGACTAGTCTGCGTCTCTGTCCTGAGTCTGTGTGCCTGTTTCCCGTGTTGAGTATGCATGTTCCTTAGTTAGTCACTTCCTGTTTTATTTTGACAGTCTGGTTTTCCCTGTGCTTTGTGTTTAGTTTTGCTTCCTCCTGTGTTATTAGTTTCATTTGCCTCACCTGTTGTGCCCTGCTGTTTCCTCTTACCCTGATTACCCATTGTGTATTTAAGCCCTCAGTTTCCATTTGTTCTTTGTCACGTCGTTGATGTTATTGTGCCAGCGTGTTCCAGTGTTCCCTGTGTCTTCCCTTTGTCACCCCGCCGTAGGATTTTTGTATTCATTCTTCTCCCAACCTTAATAAACCTCTTTTAAGTTATGTCTGTCTCTGGAGTCCTCCGTTTTGGCCCATCTCCGCCCGTCTCAGCGCCGGCCATGACAGAAACAGGACCAGCCATGTGTTTTTACCTCTGTTCAGGGAAGCTATTTCACTCATATTTTCTCCTCATGGTGGTTATTCTGTTTTTGACAAAGTACTTAAATGCTTTCCAGTCTCTTTTACTCAGTGCTTGTGGTTTTGCAGCAATGCATCTCTCACAGTCAAGCTTACCAGGAACCTGATTTGTCAATATGTACTTGCTTAAATGTTTATTTACTGCAGCACATTCTTTTCACAACTTTTTCTTTACCTAAGGACATAAAAAGAATGCTTTTTAGTTTACAACTTCATTAGAACAAAACTGTATAGAGGATGCAGTCACTTTATGTACAATAATCCCACAATATCATTTAAATTATGTATTTTATTAACTCAGCTATTTTTGTCAACGGTGATGAGCCTACAGTAAACAGATAAGTAAATGAGTTAATGTCTGGGATATTAATCCGGTAAGTTAAGTTGCTAGGTGGTCTTCAGTGTCAGCTGTTTTACTATTAACAAAATAAAAAATAAATGCACAAAAAGGCAACATTAGGATGACCCCAGTTTTGGAGGTGGGGGAAAGAGAGGTTTCATTCATTTTCTTGACTACTTTTATGCAGTTTTGCGTTTGACCATGGTCAGTGTCACTGCTGGTAGAATGAGGCAATTCCTCGACCCTACAGAGGTGGCACAGGCAGTCAAACTCCACCAGGACAACACACCAGGATACACCATTTCTCTGACAAAACCATTAACCTCTTAACTGGCCGTTCCAAAATCACCAAAAACGCCTGAAAAAGCATATCCAAATTAAATCAGCTGCTGTTCCTGAACTCTTTGGAGTACATGAAAAAACTTGGTCTCTTTGTGAAGAAGACAAGCTATATTTTTCATTTTTGCAATCAAAAATGCTGTAACTGTAATGAGTATGTAGCTATTAAGTTTTGAACACAGAAAAATTAGACAATTTTTGCCTTGCCTAGATTTTTCCTGTTTGTTTTTATGTAATTACACACTGAGTGTAGAAGGTATGGACTGGAAAATGTAATGAAGCTGTAGAATGAAGTCTTTTCAACGTGTATTTCAAATTTTATCAAGAACCTACTGTTTTATAAAGGTTTTTGTGTGTTGATCTCAGGCGTGGTACATGTGTCACTTGGAGACTCCCACGTACCACATGTAAGCCAGCCTTTGACATACAAACGTCAAATGGCTGTAACTCCTCAATGCTTCAACATACAGTCATCAATGAGGCTCTAATCAAATATACTACCCTGAGGAATCCTCTGATATACACAAAATTAGTGATAGTACAAATTAATTATAATTATAGACATAAATCAGAGGTTGCCCTAATTTGTAAAAAGAAAATATTAGGCCTTCATTCACAAAACCCCCCAGCCTATTTTCAGTGATTCCTTCACACACCTAAAATAAATAAATTGTACATTGATCAAAAGGGGACGCCTGGGTGGCTTAGTGGTGAAGCTGGCGACCATATACATATGCCGCGTTGCGGTGCGGGCGGCATGGGTTTGCGTCCCAGCCCCATCGCCAATTTGCCCGCGTGTCTTCCCCTGTATCTTTCCCCCATTTCCCGTCTCTCTCCACTGTCACAAAAAGCCGCTGTGGCCAAAAATGCAAAAAAAAAAAAAAATATATGCAAAAAAAAAAGTTATAGTAAATATGAAAACTACATATTCTCATAAAATAAAACAAAAACCACAATCCTCCTAATAATCCTCTGATACACAACTTACACCCCCCTCCCAAACAAACAGCCCCACACCCACAGACAAAACTTACACAAAGCCCACCACAAAGCATAAAGCTTTTTGTAGAACTTTAGACACTTACTGGTCAAACAAAGCTCTGAGCCATTGTCTTCCTCATCCTAAACGTAATAAAGACCCCCGTGAAAGCCTTGTCGAGACCTATAATAACCTTCCCTGCCCCCAACACTGTTCTTGTAAATTTTCATATGCAAAGCACACACACAATATAAGTGCCGTAACAGCGCACGGTGATTACTTCTGTGTAATGGTGCATATCAAGCTCACCATTACATACATATTTACATCTGAATGGCATATAATACGAGGACGAGCTGAGAATAAAACGTAACATGTACCATGAATCGCCGTCAGAGTACAGCTGTTCGTTCGCGGGATTTTGCAGCAATAAAACCGGTCGAATCAGCGACGAAATCCTCTAATAAATAATAATTTAGTCTTGTGAGTCATTTAGTCACTTCATTGAATAAATATAGTCTGTTTTTGATGCATTCTGACAATCCGTTGGCGAGAAAAAGTATTGTAAACACAGTTTACGCACAACGGCAAACACACACTTATTTCCTGCTCAGTTTCACGCACGGAGGATGCACTGACTACGCTGGAATGTTACGTATTCATGTGAAAACACACCCCATAGCGCCATATACCCACGTGTCAGGAATTTTATTGGCTATACATCTGTGGTTTCGGATTTTGGGTCAGAGTTGACCAATCAGAACGATTGGAGAAGATTTGGGGCATGTCCAGAAAAGTCACATGACGCTGTCTGGTTATTATTGGCTCTGGAAAACATGATTGGCAAAAATAAGGTGTCAATCCAATTCTGAGGGTCTAGTCTGTCATATAAAATCATTGTAAGAGCGGACTACAGTGTTACTGTGATGCTATGAGGGTTCAAAGTCGGAAAGCACTACAAACGGCCCGCAATCATTTAGAAGCAACCATGATAAAGTTAAATACTGAAAAGGATTACTCCAAACTCACCTCATTTTTGGCAGACTTTTCGTTACTTTGGCCACTAGGTGTGGGGGTACTTTGATGACCTCTGGCATCAGCCCATCTGAAACTGATAATCACTTGGTATTAAAACCACAAATAACTTACCAACATCATTCAAACAACATAAATGACAGACTCAAGACCTGTAAAGGGAAATCATGTGGAGTTAGTCCACCAAACCAAATGAGCACTTCTATCTACAAGTGCTCCAGTCAGTTCTGGATGTCTCTTCAGGTCCTATAACAGCATCTTTATGGATGTAGTGGAGCATCCTTCAACATGACAGTTAAGCTGTTTAGCTGTTGAAGATGTGTGGAACTATAGCTGTAATATAACGTGCTTCCAAAATGTCAGGTACTACAACTATGATCTAAAAAACTAACAAAACCTTAGATCCATACGGGAGGGCCCCACAATGCACATTTCAGAAATCCATTATGTGTGTGTGTAAGTGACAGGCTTGGTTGGACCCCACATGGAAGCACGTTTCCACAATCCATCTATAGGTGTGTATGCCACTGGTTTCTATTTGGGCTCCATGAGGAGAAACATTAAAAACGTGTAATCAGATGATTGGTTGAATGCTGTTTAAAGTACCTTCTGACGAAATAACAGCTTGCCAACTAAAGGTAAACTACATGTACAAGCATGTACACTAAGAGAACTAGAACAGGTCTCCAAAGTTTGATTCTCACAACAAAGTCTAATTGAATGTTACCTGTAGGCTGGCATCCTGTTTGATGCTGTCATCAGGGTAAGAGTCACACAAGGTTCTGGCTGGCCCAACTACAGCAGCAGGAGCCTGAGAGCCTATCACCTGGAATTAAAACCACAAATAACTTACCAACATCATACAGACAACATAAATAAAAGACTCAAGACCTGTAAAGGGAAATCGTGAAATTAGTGCCCAAAACCAAAAGAGCACTTCTGTCTACATGTGGTCCAGTCAGTTCTGGATGTCTCTTCAGGTCCTATAACAGCATCTTTATGGATGTAGTGGAGCATCCTTCAACATAACAGTTTAGCTGTTTAGCTGTTGAAGATGTGTGGAACTATAGCTGTAATATAACATGCTTCCAAAATGTCAGGTACTACAACTATGATTGAAAAACTAACAAAACCTTAGATCCATACGGGAGGGCCCCACAAGGATGCACATTTCAGAAATCCATTATGTGTGTGTGTAAGTGACAGGCTTGGTTGGACCCCACATGGAAGCACATTTCCACAATCCATCTATAGGTGTGTATGCCACTAGTTTGTGTGTTGTGTACTGGTATATAAATAAACTGAATTCCTACAAAATCCAAAACTTGACAAAATCTGGACAAAAACACGCACTTCATACGCCGTGTCAACAACGCTGACATGATGCTGAGTCACGTGCACATGCATGCAGATGAACACACGCTCCTGTCAGCAGACAAAAGCACACAGAAAAACATACTGCAAAAACCAGCGAAGTAGGCGCATATATCATTACTTTAATAATGCAGTAACTAGATAGTAATTCAATTACTTTATATGAGAATAACCTGTAAGTATAACTGGCTACTGTTAAAAATAACATGTCCAACACAGACCAGCACAGCAACAGTGCTGCATCCAAACTTGAAGCAGCAGGGGTGAAACGGCAGCTACAAGCTCCACCATAACTCTGTATACCTAAGATGTGCTCACTCCACGGCTCAGATCATCACCGGAACATCTTTATTTCATCACATCACAGCAGTTCTACTGCAGCTTCGTACAAATTCAGAGCGGAATTCAGAATTCTTCTGTTTGCAAACAAAGTCATCCACAACCTCACCCCCTTACTTATCCGATCTGATTCAAGTTGCCACCTCCTCAGATCCTCCTAATCTATGCACCTCAGTGCTAGCTGTTCTCATCTCAGCATCATGGTTCCAACACACATGAATCAAATGGCTGAATTATCTCCTCAGTATGCAGGCGAGTTCACACACCGAGAGACACACTAACATCATAACACTGAGCGTTAACAAATGTTTGGCGACTTTTGAAGAAGTTTCGACGGGCAACTATGGCCAGAGTCAGGTTCTGGAATCAGCAGTTGTGAAACATAAGCACATCGAAATCACTCCGAATATATCACGTTAGCAATTATACATTCTGTCATTTCCTTTTACACCATCGTGTTTAAAACCACTGCAAGCTAAGATGAATGACAAGTTAAAAAGCCGGACTGTCTTAGGGGAAAACATTACGCCACCCGAGTGACAATATACCGAATGCGAAGCCTAAATCATTGCGTATAAACTCCTCGGAGTCTGGATAAAAAGCATTTCCACATCAGTTTCTTGTATTTAGTAATGAGATGTTGTTAATTTACTCACCACGTATGTTGTGTTTTGTTCTGTGTAGCCCGTCCTCTTCATTTGCGTCTCCTCCTCACGTGAAGCAGCTTCAGCGTGGCGCCGTCACATGTCATGAAGTGCCGTAAAAATGTTGTAAATGTAAACAGTGCCATAAAGCCGGCGTTTTTAGCCGCATGAAGCTAACGTACATGCAATACTTGCAGATTAAACTATTAAATACGGTATCGCTGTGCGGCTGCATCAGTAGCGCTGTACAACTGCATGACCGCAAACTACAGCTGCATGACCGCAGACACTTCTCTCCCTTAGATGGGTGTTCTGGAACGCAATTTTCGTTGTGTACTTGTTGTGTACTTGTTGTGTACTTGTTGTGTACTTGTGTAAAATGACAAAGTTCTAATCTAAGTAAACTGATGGAAAATATTAAATGACTATTTATTTATGCCTTTATTTTTCATATGTTGAGAACATGAAAAATTTTTTTTTCAAAATATATCGGCTTACACTACTATTAGTTACTATTGTTACTAAAATAATAATTACCTGGTTTAAATCTTTAATTTGGTTGAAATACAGTCGTGTGCAAAGTACAATGACAACAACATTATCAAACTATTCAAGTAAAATGTAAATTAAATAAGTCTACCTAGTGCTATTATATTTTATAACAGGAAAAAAGTCACTTCCTGAAAGTTCAGGAAATAATGTATTTTCTTTGGTCTTATTGGTCAAAACTTAGACCTCGAGGGTCCTGATTGGTTAAAGGATACACACTTCCTGTAGTGTGTATACGTGCAGTACCACCGCTCAGACACAAGGGGTCCCTACTGAGCACACACACTTCACACACACTTTTCCCAAAATTGCTACCAGGTGGGCCGAGTGAAAAAAATGCATGAGGCATGTTAGGAGAGCATCCCAAGCTTCTTGAGAGTGGTTTCCCATGTGGGGTCCAGGATTTTGGGCCCCGCAAAGAAACAGGGCCCCTCTTTGTTGGTGTGCTCCCTGTGTTGAGACCCTCCATGGTAACAAAAACAAGTGCACACACACACACACACACACCATGTGGATAAAACATGCAAACCACCTGAACAGACACCTGCACAGATAGAAACACAGAACTTCAGAGACAAAAACGCCAAACCCACTCACAAAATCTGCACAGATAAAAACACAAAATCTGCACAGATAAAAAGAGAACCTCCTGACAATGTTATGTCAGCAACTTCAACCGAGACCGCAGCTGGAGCATTCACCACCTATCTGGCCCACACCCACTTCTAAAAACCATGGAGGTATGAGGAAGTGACTGACTGGCCTTACTGTTCAGACTGAGAAGGAGAGACCTAGGAGGGGCTTTCCAGGGTGAGAGGTGGTAAGGTGTGTCCAGGGCTGGGGTGGCGGAATGTGGGCACGCTGTGCAGGCTGGCAAGTAGATGGCTGAAGGGTGCTGGCTCCAAGGTGAGGCAGAGATCATCCGGGGCTCGGATGACTGGTGTGTGTTGGCTGGTCACAAGCTGACAATGGAGAGGGAAATTGTTAATGGCTGACAGATGAGCATTGCACACATGAAAAAGTAAGCAAACCATGATGTCACTGAGGCGGTCGAACCATCATCCCAGCTGCTCCTATATACCCCATGCCCAAATTTGCAAACCAGCCACAGGTGTGCCCCACATTCAACCTGAAACAAACAGGAAACACAACCACACACACACAGCCCACCCTGGACCATGACAGAATGCATCAGTTGTAATGGAGTGCTGGCATATTGGACTCTTGTCTGGCTTTTTCTCATTTTACCTGACACGTCAGTGATGATGTCCCACACTGAGGGTCAGACTGTGACTCAGCAGAAATTTGAGAGACTTGTATGACATTTCTAACAGCATTCACTGGATCAAAAGCATCATCTGTAGGGGCTGCTAGGAAACTCTGACCTCTGTGTCCTTCTTCCAATGCATTTGTGTCTGTAGCCCTGGTATTACACTAATCAGCCTCTGATAGTGCCTTTGCACAAAAATCACTGAGAGAGCGGTGTCTGATGGATGGGATCACTAGAGGGCTAACACTGCTGCAGAGCAGACAATCTCTTTATCCAGCCCATAATGAACAAAAATTCCACTTCCCAAAATGTGTGAATGATAGTTGAATAATAATAGCTGGCAGATCAGACATACAATGGTGAAAAGTTTTGCATCTCCACAAAAAAAGAGATTAAAGGTTTGTGAATTCATTTTATTTTGCACCTATAATAAATTAATTTTAATAGGAAAACATTTATTATGCTTCAATTTGTCTGAGTAGTGGAAATGAATTAAATAAAATAATACAGTATTAAGGGGTCAATATCAGTATAAAGTACCTTTGGTGTCCTCATCAGAATCAATAAATTATTGTTAACATGTTTCAAAATAATGAAAATTTTAGGTATTATTATAAATGTGGATACACTGACACACACATCAGTACAAGAACAAGTTTATTAAAGTGAATTTCACTAATTTTATACCATTTTCTTTGGTTGGATGTATCTGTTTTTCCTATGTCCCACACGCTGGTCTGCTCCTTTCAAGCTGTGTAAAAAGGTATTAAATAGCACAAAATGAAAATACGTTTTAAATGTTCTTATTACTCTTACCAAATTAAAAACAAACCATTTTGATTTGTTTGTCTCCATTTTTATTATTTTATTTAAAATTTTGTGCATGTCCCTAAAACTACTGTCCACCCTGTCATCATGGAGTAATTTCCCCTTTAAGAGACCATCTAATGAAATCAGTAACATCAACACCCTGAATCTGTCTTTCTTCAATGGAGGTTGAAACAACTGTGGCAGCTACAGTGAGCAGCTAAACTTATATTTCCTAATTTTTATGTAATTATGTTGGTAGTTAGGTGTGGTCAACCTTAACATGTCCACCCTGTCAGAGGAAAAGCTGATTAATAGAAAGAGTTTTCAGAAAGTTTAAATATATTTTGAAATAATATTAAGTTAATCTATATTCAGTAAAAAAAATAATGAGCTCTTACACAGTAAATTTGTCATAGTAAATTTTACTCAAACTGAAGAATTATTTTACTCTAAAACAGTCTAAATAGAGTAAACTTTACTAAATTTCCTTATTTTTTTTTTTACTACTTCAACTGTGTATTACTATTATTATTAATAGAATAGAATAGAATGCCTTTATTGTCATTATACAGGATGTACAATAAGATTGGAGGGCCACTCCTGTTCAGTGCCATGCAATAGAAAGTGAAACTCTCTAAAATAAAAATATAATAATCTAATATAATCTAAAATATACAGAAAATAAAATGTATTAAAACTACAGAAAATAAGAGAATGTATAAAAATATATACATTGTAAAAATAAAATAAGTATATACATATAATAATGAAGATGGTGAGTATTGCACTTGGTGAATTACTACTGGATATTACACAATATAGGAGTGATAGATATTGTTCCATATGAATAATATAATATTGCACAGAGATGTGGGTGTTGCACAGTTACAGTGTGTGAGTTCAGGGTGGTGATTGCTGTGGCGAAGAAACTGTTCTTGAGTCTGTTTGTTCTGGCTTTGATGCTCCTGTAGCTCCTGCCAGAGGGCAGCAGGTCAAACAGGTCAAAGCCAGGGTGTGAGCTGTCCTTGATGATGTTCCTGGCTCTGCTGATGCAGCGGGAGGTGTAGATGTCCATCAGGGAGGGGAGAGGGCAGCCAACGATTCTTTGTGCTGTGTTGACTACCCTATGAAGCCTCCCCCTGTCTGCCTCAGTGCAGCTGCCGTACCATACTGTGATACAGTACGTCAGCAGGCTCTCAATGGATGAGCGGTAGGTCAAGGTCAGCAGCAGGTTTGAGTCCAAGTTGTTCTTCCTGAGGACCCTCAGGAAGTGAAGTCGCTGCTGAGCCTTCTTGATAACAGCTGTGATGTTACCTGACCAAGAGAGATCTGTTTGTTACTTTAAGAACATGGATTTTGTGAAGAACTGGCATCTCACAATGGAGTTTAAGAGAAACAACTAACCCTGGTCAATAGTGTAA
Organism: Amphilophus citrinellus; assembly: GCA_013435755.1. Lineage (NCBI taxonomy): Eukaryota > Metazoa > Chordata > Actinopteri > Cichliformes > Cichlidae > Amphilophus > Amphilophus citrinellus. The sequence continues at coordinate 36,973,490 of CM024206.1, forward strand.
GACCCATCAAACACTGAAAACCTTTAGTACCTGAATAGTCTCAGGTATCTCTTAGCCCCAATCTAGCACACTTAAGGATCACATCTTACCTGGAATGGTCATCATCACCCTGTTGGGGTCAAATATCTGCTATCTGCATGCTATTTGGTTTTTGGTATTTCTTTGCTTGTATTTTAGTTATAATTTTGAAGCTTTTCAATTGTTTGTTTTTTTAAAAGTGATGTCATGTACCACTGTGTGGTAGGCAGGATGAGGACCCCAGAGGCAAAGAAAAAAAAAAAGGGCCACATAGTCCACACACAAAAAAGAAGGAAACAAAAGGCAGCAGCACCAGGCTGGAAAGACAGTCCAAATGCAACACGGAGAACGAGGCAAAACAGACTGCTGCAGCTGATGGAAAGTATGGCCTTTGAGGAGCTGCTACAGCTAACTGAGGCGGATGGGGAGCTGCAACAGCTAGCTGGGGCTCTGGCTCTGCTGCAGGCGACATGGACTGTAGCGAAGGTGCTGCTGCGGCTGACCATGGAAGAGACAGAGGCTCGGTTGCAGCAGACGCTGAAGACGGTGGTGGTGGCTTGAAATCGAAATACTCAGAGTCCGGAGGAACAGCTGTCTCTGATGGTGGAGAGTTGTGCCAATGCTGGGTGCGCCGCTTCCTCCACAAGGCAGAAGCCCTGGGAATGGCAGCAGCTGGTTCCTCTTCCTCAGCCCACATTAGGGCCAAAAATATGGCTGGGCCGCTCCACGATGGCGAGGACGTGGACGTGGCTGTTCCGCTCCACGGTGACAAGGACGTGGACGTGGCTGAGCAGGTGAGTAGAGGCCATGATGGTGGTGTGATGACAGGCTGCAGGAGAGGAGATGTGATGAGAGCTTGGAGGAAAAAAGCAGAATCCCTCACCTGTACCAGGCGGCCGATATTGAACAGTTCATACTGGAGATTTTTCCTGAGCATTATTACTGAATATGCCAGTGAGGCTGTGTCAAGGATGGACGAGCAGCCGAGATGAGGAAATTATCGATCCACAGCAGAAAGCCAGTTGTAACATCTTTTTGTATTTATCTGTTGCATTGATGATCTCCCGTGCATAGTCCCAAAATTCTGCAATCACCTCCCCTTGCTTCTTGGAGGAGCTGTAAGAGTCCGCGGGGTCCATTACTGGTCAGGTGGTACTATCATGTACCGCTGTGTGGCAGGCAGGATGAGGACCCCAGAGCAGGACACCAAAGGCAAAAGCTTTGCTTAGATTTTGCTTTATTTCCAACCGGAAACCAGGATGAGCTGGGTGGGAGACAGCAGCACAAACTTAACTCAAAACAAAATGTGACATGACTTGACATAAAGCACACACGCGTAAGTATAGACAATGACCTGACAAAGAACTAACAAGGACACAGACAATATATACACAGAGGGATAATGAGGGAATGGGCAACAGATGGGATCACAGCTGAACACAATGACGCTGACAAGGGGAAGCAAAACTAAACACAGTGCACAAGAAACCAGACACTACCAAAATAAGACAGGAAGTGAGACAAGGGAACAAAGACACAAACTTGACACAGAACACAACTCCCTCTCCCCAGCCACCTCCACCAGCTTATCCAGGGGGACCCAAACCATACCCAGGCCAGCCGAGAGATATAATCTCTGCCCCGGGGCCTCCTCCCAGTAGGTAATGCCCGGAACACCTCACCCAAGAGGCACCCAGGAGGCATCCTAGTTAGATGCCCGAGCCACCTCAACTGGCTCCTCTCGATGTGGAGGAGCAGCGGCTCTACTCTGAACCCCTCCCGAATGGCTGGACTCCTCACCCTATCTCTAAGGGAGAGGCCAGCCAAGCTCATTTCTGCTGCTTGTATTCACAATCTTATTCTTTTGATGAAATTTGGTATATACGTTGTCTTTGGTGGTAAAAGGATAATTTTCAAATATCAGCTCAATCGGACTAATGGTTCCTGAGATATCACCATTTTTCTCCCACTTTTTTTCAAAAAAGTGCCACAAGGTGCTGTGGCAGGCAAGGCAGAGGACGCCAATAAACATCAGATGCCAATCACAGGCGTGAGCTGATTTTACACTTCAGCTTTAATACCAAACATAGAGCGTAAGGCAGGGCTGGTTGGAAGCCAGCAGCACAATACTATAAGCTCTTGTTCAAACATGAAACTTAAACTTAGACTTGGCTTGAACACAAACTAACACGTAGTCATAAAAGTAAGGCGCACAGCAGAGAAGTCATGACAACAGTGATGATGAGTACTAGGGATGCACCGATCCGATATTCAATATCGGTATCGGTCCGATACTGGCCTAAATTACTGGATCGGATATCGGAAAGAAATAAAAAATGTAATCCGATACATTAAATAACGTTTCGCTCACATTAGCTGCATTAAAGGGCTCAGTCGTCTTCTTCTTCTTGTGGGTTTGCGGTTGACCAAACCAGCTTAGAGCTGCATTACCGCCACCTACTGGAATGGAGTGGGGGATCAGGAGTTAGAAAACAACCCCCTCAGATCCTCCATCGCTGCGAAGGATTCCCTTTGACACTGAGCGATCATCGCTGACATGTTTTTCCGCCTCCACCGCTCTCTGCCTTGTTTGTGTGTTGTGCTCACTGTGCTGAGAATCAGCTGTTATTTTTTTCTCTACTTCAGCTCCCGGACATACTACTAGCGAGCGCAGCTATTAGCACTAGTGACCGTCCGGTACCGGAAGAACCCCTTCCCCGTCAAAATAATTTTGATACTTTAATCCCTGATTTGTGACTAAATATAGACCTGCAGTAGAAACGTATTTAGGAGAATGCTTGTAAATATAAAGCATTACAAGATTGCGCTCATGCAGCCCCCAGTTTTTCACGAGAACACTGATGACGCAACAGCAGCAATCAGCTGATTTACATGCAGTCTGTCTGCACAAGCGGAAAGAGGTGGAGCCAGCGCACTCAGATGGAGCAGAAGGAAATGTTTTTCTAGTGTCCAAAAGAAGCCTTTTCGTCCCTGTAACCTCCATTAAACCTTTACTGGGAAACAGCTGGAGGTCCTTCATCAACCACCTGATCAGTAAGTGAAGAAAAGAGAACTTTGTAGCTGCTCCATCCACCCTGTTTGTTTCACACAGGGAAAAACTGCAGTACAGAAGTTAAAATATGCAGATGAACTGTTAATATGAAAAAAAGTATTTCTTATCCAGTTACTTGGGTAATCAATATAAATAGAATACACAATTGCTAAAATAATCAATAGTTGCAGCCCTAATGAAATTTGCAACATGCCATAAGCATCACCTTCTCACACAGAAGCAACTGGATTCAGGTGATAGTTATTGTTGTAAGTAAAGTTTATTTATATAGCATTTTTCACAGACAGAAAAGCACTGTACAATAATTAAAACACAATATCACCCCCCCACCCCCAGAAAACACTATGTTAAAAACATAATAACATTACCATATTAAAAGAAAAAGAATAAAAATAAAGTCAGAAACCAGAAAGCCTGGTTAAACAGAAAAGTTTTCAACTATTTTTTAAATGATGCCACAGAGTCAGCTAAATGGAGCTGGAGTAGTAAACAGTTCCAGAGCTTTGGTGCCACTGCCTAAAAAGCTCTGCCCGCCCTGGTCCTTAGTCTTGTATGTGGGACAACTAAAAGACTTTGATTTTGTTGTGTGAGAGGCTGTTGACTTCTTTTAAAAAAAATGTTTTTTTAAATGGATCAATTTTAAATTTCGGATTCATATCGGTATTGCCCGAAATCCAAATATAAAATATCGGTATCGGTATCGGACATAAAAAAGTGGTATCGTGCCATCCCTAATGACTACACTGACGAAGACGTGACAAGGAACAAGGGAAAACACAGACAATATAAACACAGAGGGATAATGAGGGAAGAGGAAACATCTGAGGAGAACAGGTGACAGAACACACTAATGAGACACAGGAAGCAAAACTAAACATAAAGCACACAGGACAAGGGGTCATCAAAATAAAGCAGGAAGTGAACAAACAACACAATGCAGACTTGACATAACACAGGGAAGACAACATGAGGGAAACAGGAACTAAATAGAAATAACTATAAAAGAAAACTGTAACAAATGAATGTCCTACGTCATGAGCAAATTTACAAACACAACTCATGGATGAAACACAAAACAGTGGGCAAAAGACCCAGGATCATGACAAAAAAGGGGGTAACATCTGAAATTCAAATGACCATAACTCAGCAACCAATGGTCTGAAGTATCTTTGGAAACAATTTTACATAAGGAATTCAAATCTGACATTTTTTTGATCTTCTGAGAATATTTACAATTACATTGTGATACTCTATAATGAAAATTCTAGCCCATATATTCTGTATAACATTAAAAATTGTGAGGCAAAATTTTTGGCTTTCAACCATTTTGAAATTGAAGTTGGTATACCTGCTGCTAAAATCAGTGTCTCTGCATTTTCTACATCCAAAAAGCAGACAAGAAAAGAAACAACATAACTGAGGATTCAACTCGATTGCCACCTTATTGTAATCTACTTAACACACACACACCTACACACACACACACACACACACAAACACACACGCACACACACACACACACACACACACACACACACACACACACACACACACACACACACACACACACACAAGCGACAGTGTTAAAGAAGAACACCCTTTTAACAGGAGGGACAGCCATTTGTTGCAGCCAGTTTGGAAAATATGGTAAAAATCTGACAAAAACAAAACATCTGTAATGACATGCAAAAATGTCATAAAAATGTATGAGGAGATCAAAGAAGGGAGTGAAGAAGAAATGCTCAGTGCATCGTGGAAGCTCCTCTGGAGTCTAACTCTATAGCAGCGTAACTAAGCGATGTTTCAGATTCATCTGAGCCACCCCTAAATATAAGTGACTTTGTCAACAAGGATTTTAATGTTAATCTTAAAAGTAGAGAGGGTGTCTGTCTACCAAATCTAAATTCTAAAGCTGGTTTCACCGGAGAAGAGCCTGATAGTTGAGGGATCTGCCTCCTGTTCTACTTTTGGAAACTCTAGGAACCACAAGTAAGCCAGCAGTCTGAGAGCGAAGTGCTCAAATGGAATAATATGGTACTAAGAGGTCATAAAGATGTGAATGGGCCTGATAATTCTGGACCTTGTATGTGAGAAGGATTGTAAATTCAATTTAGGATTTAACAGGGAGCCAATGAAGAGAAGCTAAAATGGGAGAAATATGCTCTCTTTCTAGTCTCCATTAGTAGTCTCATAAATCTTCCCATGCATCACTGCTTGATTGCTCCCCTGGGGGAAGTCTGAAGGAGGGAACAGAGGCCTTTATTATTTTTAGCCCAAACACAATCAGTGATAACCTCTGGTAGTGTAACAGAAGCTCATGGTGTGAAGCTGACAGTTTTATCTGGCTGTACTACTGCAGCACTTGAATGTCATTGCTCTGCTTTTTCGACACTTGATGTATTTTTGGCCTGGAGAGTTTTCACACTTGAGTGTTTGTGTTGTCGCATGCAGATGCCCGTCTGGGCCCACACGAATATAAGATCTAAGCCTCGTGGCTTTGCATAGAAAGTGTGCTATAACATTCGTGGCTGTCGAGGATTTTCAATTATCCCACAGGCCAAGGAAGCAGCAGCCAAATCTGCCTCCATCCACAAGTCTGTGTGATTGACAGCTCAGCTTTTGGCTCACAGTCAATCCCAAATAAGAGAGCTGTAAACAGAAAGAGAGATGCTGTTGCAGCTACAGCTGATTTAAGGACAGTACTAGGAAGGCAATCTTACCCACTGAAGATACAAAGTTGCTTGAAATTAAGACTACTTCACACTTTTCACAGTTTATTTGGGGGATATGTCATTTACATAAGTAATCAGGCCCTTAAAGCAGTGCTTTCAGGCAGCTGTGGCCAAGGAGGTAGCACGCGTCATCTACCAACTGGAAGGTTGGCGGATTGATTCCCTGACCACTCCAGTCTGCATGTTGAAGTACCCTTGGGCAAGATACTGAACTCTGAGTTACCCTTCATGCATCCACTGGCGTGTGTGCGTTACCTATAAAGAAATGTGTTTGTGAACGAGGCTTATGTGTAAGAAGCTTTTTGAGTGCTCAGCTGGAGTAGTACCAGTCCATTTGCCATTTGCAGAAGGAGGAATTACACTTTTGAGACTTCATTAGTCACACCTGGTAGATTCTCACACCTGGATTTCAGCAGTTTATCTTTGTGAGATAAAGAAAAACCAATCCAGTCTCACAAGAGTTTTTGAAATGCAGCAGTTGTGTAGCACTGTACCTTTAATACCTACGGCAGGGGTCATCAACTACATTTGTCCACGGGCCAGAATTTTTCTCAGCAGACACTGTGAGGGCCAGATGCTCTCACAAAGCAAAATAAAATAATATTGTATTCTACGTTATATGTTATAATTGGAAATATTAATTTTCCTTTCAAATTTTTATGCTATTTTTAAGCCTTTGTCAATGTTAACAGACTCATATTACCTGTACCAGAGCAAGTCACTAGGGGGCAATTGCAATATTGTAGTCTTCATATTTCAGGTGAAAAATGGCACTCTCGAAGAGCCTTAAGTGAAAAGTTGATGCAGAAAACTGCAGCTTTAATGAAGAATGAACCGATAAGTTGGTAATCATAGTGCCGAGTTTTAGAAATGCTGTACCCGTGTGCCTCATTTCAACAAAACTGTCGCTGTGGCTAAAGAACATAGTCTGAGGCATCACATAACACAAAGCATGCAAGCTTCAAGGAGTCATATCCTGAACAAAAAAGAGAAAAATCGCTGCGTTGAAATTTCAGTACCCCTATGCCAGCAGACTTAATAACCGAACTTCATCTGAACAAGAGAGTGCAACAAGTGTGTCTCTGCAGGTTGGCTGGGTACTCTGAAGCATAGCAAGCCATTTACCAATGCTGAGGTTTTTAAGGAATGCATGGTAGCTGTTCTGGAGGAACTTGGCACAGACACATCTATGGACAGGATAACCGCGTCTGTTAAACAGGTAACTCTCTCTGCTAAAACTATTGTTCGCTGTCTCCATGTTTTGGCAGAGGTTGCCCAGCAACTTGTAATTGGTGAGATCAAAGATGCCAGGTACCTATCGTTGGCTATTGATTAATCCACCGACAATACTGACATTTCCCAAATGTGCATTTTCATCAGATATTTTAATGGCAAAGATTTCAAAGAGGAGCTGCCGGCCTTGGTTCCACTGGAGGGCTTTACCACTGGTGCCATTATCTTTGGTAAGCAGGAGGAGCTATTTCAAAAGTATTGTCATTTGAAAAAAATCAACCCGTTGTCACAGATGGTGCTCCTGCCATGACTGGCATAAACAGGGGACTAGTGAGCAAAATTAAGACTGTTGCGCCTAACATTAACGCACTTCACTGTCTCATTCACCAAAGTGTGCTGTGCACAAAATTAAGTGGTGATTTTAAAGCAGTTATGGACAAAACAATGAAAATAATTAACTTCATCAAGGGGAATTCAAGCACATACCACCATTTGTTTCGAAACTTTGTGCAGGAATCTGAAGTTTCTCATGATGATCTCTTACTACACAACGACTTGCCTGGTTGTCATCAGCTGAGTAAGGGCAAAGCACTGGAGTGTTTCATTGATCTCAGGGACAAAGTTGTGGATTGTTTTTAACTTAAAGTCAATCAAAAGCAGCAGCTGATCACCTGCACATAATGCAAGACAGAGAATAGATGTGCAATGTTGCATTTTTAACATACCTTTTCCCACTTGAACAAGCTAAATCTAAAACTACGGGGCAAAGAAAAAACCTTGGTTGATATGGTGGAAAAACTCGAATCCTTTGAAAACACACTTGAGCTTTTCCAAGCAGATTTGTTATCGGAGAGGCTGCTAAATTTCAGCACACTTAAGACAGTGGGTGATAGCAAGGTCACGGAGAACATGAAGAAATTTATCACACAGCTAAGAGAAAATTTTTCTGACAGATTTGATGACTTTGCTATTTCCAGGGATGTCATTGAATTCCTGCATGACCTGTTCATTATCAGCCCAGGTGGAGAATTCTCAAATAATATGTGTTATGTGATGCCGGTGGATGAGACGGCTAGTGAAAGTGAACTGATTGACTTCCAGGCCACTGGTGACATGAAAGCTGCTCTCCGTGGTGCTGAAAGTTTGAGCACCTTTTTGGGCTGCTTGTCCCCAAGAGTATGACACACTGAAGTTATTGGCTATGTATGTGCTCATCATGTTCGGATAAACATACACCTGTGAAGCTGTGTTCTCAAAAATAAACGTTATAAAAATGCATGAGAGGAACCAACTGTCAAACGAGTCTTAGGCTTATGCACAAGCAGTCCTCCTATGTCGGAGAGGAAATGTAACTTTTCCCATTAACCAAGCGCGAGCATTTTGGGCTTGTCATTTTCTTGGTTTTACTTTATTTGTATTTATTCATTTTTTGGATCACAGGGTACACTGTATAAAGGGATATGAGGTTTTAGTCAGATGGACTTATGTAATTATGCTGAGTGAATTCAGGGGCCCATTACAACTAACTGAGTTACAACTTTAATTTGAAAAAATACTTAAAAACTCAAAATAATCCATTCAGTTATCTGCAGAAAGCGCATTAGGATTCGTATTTCATGCAATACGCTTGCACCCTTAATATGATGTCGTGGTCACATGATGCTCACAGTCATGGGTCACATCTGAAATTTAGCAAAGAACCTGGCAGCCATGTTGGTTTAGAAGACGGACTGTAGCTGTGTCCAAATTCAGGGGCCGCATCCTTTGAATGACCCGGCCTACGTAGACGGGTCCTTCACAGCCCACAAAGATCGCAAAGGCCAGAAGTGTGCGGCTGTGAAATTGGATGGTCTAGCCTTAATATCAGCGTGCCTGCCCTCACCTCATGTTGCCTAGCAACGGTGTGCATCAGTGGGAAGCAGAGCTGTGGAAAAGCAGATGTTCCCTCCTGCTCTCTGACAGGGACGGTCACTTTCTATCTCTCTCCTGCCTCCCTGCCCTCCCCATCTCTCCTGCTTGCTGTAAGAGCGTCTCTTACACACTGACCAAATAAGAAGCAACATGGATCTGGCAAACTGGGCCCTAAACACCATTGATCAAATTTTCTCCACTATGAGATCGTGGAAAGGGGAGCCTGCGTGTCAGAGTGGAACAGACCCGGTCGGGTACATCTTCGATTCTTGGACCTTGTGGAGACCTGTGTGCCTCTCAGCTCTGGCGGTTGAGGACATGGAAAATGTATACATATTTGGCTACTTGGTAACGGGATCTCTTCTGTTTGGCCTCGGACGATACCTGATTTACCGGGAAATTAAGAAAATCTGGGCAGCAGTTCGACATTTGCCGAGGCTGCATAACCAGATGGATGGCTGTGCAGAGCTGTACAGACTCAGACTCAAAGCCTGTTGGACCTGAGCTGCAAGCTGGATGCGTAGTCCAGCTGAGAACGTGCTCGCAGGCGAAAGGGATTCGAACTGGAGATAAAGTTCGGTTCCTGCACGGTGACGACAGTAACTAATGAATTTGGATTATTGGATTTTACTGAATGGGTTCCCCAGTGAGACTGAAGGCTGTTGGAAACAAACAAGCAGCCTGTTCCAAAACAACATCTGCATTATCAGGAATTCAGCTCCCTAGCCGGCCTTGGGCTGGCAATCGTGTCTCTCCAGGACAATGTGTGATGGACGCACTTCCCCTCAGCCCTCTCTGTGATTTGTATGAGCTGGATCTGGTGTACCACGGCTGCTGATGAACTTCCATCACTATCAGCGAACTGTTTTGGCTAGGAGCTGGCATCTGGCTCCACATGACCAGATGAATTTTTTCAACCTAACTACCCTATTGTGTTTGTTTCCTTCCTTCCGCGGATCGATTGTACCGGTGGCGCCAGTAGCAGCAGCGGCTGCAGACACCCATCTCCCTGTGTTAGTCTTGTCTGTTCTTCTCTGGATGGTTGTTCTGAATGCAATTTCATTATATTATGACGGAATTACGTTATATAATTTGTTGTATATGATTAATTTAGTGTGTATGTATAATGACAATAAAGTTCTATTCTACTCTATTCTATTCTATTCTATAATGGAGCTAAACTTTTGCTCCTTTTTGTGGTTTAATTTTAATTCGTTGATTCAAAATAAGTACTTAAAATAAGCATAACACATTTCAACATCAAGGACTACAACTGACCGAATGATTAATTTCCAGATATACTAACAGCTCTCTAGTGAGACATTAATGTTGAAAACTACCCAGTTATGATGCTTAATTTAATTTCAGCCAAACCGATTTGCTCAGGAACAAATGAAACACTGAAATAAACCAAACATCAGCTGTTAAAGATCATCTGAGTTATATCCAGGGGTGAAAGTAAGCCGGTACGGTCCGGTACAGCGTACCACTAAAAGATTCTGCACCGGTACGCAGTACCGGCAAGAGTTGGACTGGCTGTCTGCTGTAAAGCTGTCATTCAGAACCAGTCACGGCTGTACTTTGGGTCAGAATAGATCCGCTAGCAATAAGCAGTCTAAAACATGACTTAGTCAGTTAATAAATTGCTTTTTTTTTCTCATTTCAAATTGTTTCTGAACTGTTCGTGCTATACTGGAGCCTCAAGTCTCTACCTTCTCTCCCCTCAGAGATCGAGGATTACAACCACGTCCTGTAAGTGGCACGAATGCAGTGCATTTTATATGGCAGGCTAGACCCTCCTATTTTGATTGACACCTCGTTCAGCCAATCATGTAACTGGCTGCACCACAATCAACCAAAAAGCTACGTGACACCCCCTGCTTAGTATTGGCTCTGGAAAACCCATTTCTTAATATTATTGGCCGAATGAGGTGTCAATCAAAATGGGAGGGTCTAGCCTTTCATATAAAATGCACTACATCCCAGAGGACAGGACACGGCCGGTTAACGGACAACAACATGGTTTTTCCAGAGTCAATAATAACCAGAGGGCGTAGTTTTTTCAGGTGATTTTGGTTCGGCCAGTTAACAGGTTAAAACTTTCACTGCTACGTTTAATGTCGGTCTGCTTGTTACAAACTCTCAATTAAAAGCAAAGAGAGATTAACTAATTGTGTTTCATGTTATTCTGCGCAATTTCAACAACACAGCACAGCTCAAAAACACTGCTTATGACCAGAGATTTCATTTACGCTACGTGAGAGGGCATTCAGCTCCAAAACACAGTGGTTGCCAAGAGGACTGAGGTTTTGTGAAAGTTTGGTGGTTATTTGACAAGTGGACAGAGCCAGAATGCATGGAGGTGGTCATCAGTTGTGTTAAGTGTGCACTGTGTGCAAACATCTCAGTTCCTTAACAACAAAAATATATTCCAAATTGTCAACTGATTCTAATTTCTGCCTTATCGAGGCAGGCAATATATATATATATATATATATATATATATATATATATATATATATATATATATATATATATATATATATATATATATATAAATAATGTGTGTTTGTCATGGTACCGGCAAGAATTTAAAACTACTTTCACCCCGGTTATATCTGTGTTTAACTTCCACTCAGCAGTGAAAGTCAGCGGGGGTTTGAAAAGGATGTGGTGCAAGTCGGGCGTTCTCTCCGGGTAGCGCGAGCCTCGATAGCCCGGTCAGCTGACAGCTAGTGAGGCACGCTGCTGGTAGAGCAGCGGCAACGGACGTCTCCGAAAACAGCGGAGCAGTTTTTGCAATTAAGCGATGTCTCAATAAAACGAGTGAATATTTGAGGTTTACACATTTACATTCTCACCTGAAAACATCTTAAAAGTTTATTTTGTGTCACAGAAACAGTCATATTTCAAACTTTTTTGGCCGCTCTCCTCTGCCATTGCCATTGGGAAACAAAGGAAGTAAAATTAAACACAACACACAGGGAACAGGACACTAGGAAAATAAAACTGGAAGGGAACAAACAGGAACATGGAAATGCAGACTTGACACATGAGGAGGCAGGCACACAGCAGAAACACAGGGAGACAGGAACTAAATACAAAAACCACGACACAGAACAGAACTCCCATAAGTAAAGAATCAAAACAGAATCTAAATGTTCAGAGAACAAAAAACACTGGGTCCTAGACCCAGAACCATGACAGTGTAGGCCAAACCAAAGAGCAAAACAAAACAGAAATAAACCACAAATGGAAACAAAAGAATTAAATCTAATTCTAAAAAATAATACCAATCTAAGTCTAAAATAACTCGAAGAATGGTACAAATGTCCTGTGTGAAAGCTGAGTAACTTACAACTCCTTTTTCCAAATGCAGACTTGCTTGGGCTTTCTATCTTGACAGTTGTGATTTGCATACAAGGCCAACAAAAAAGAACAAGCCTGAAAATAAGGCATTTTACAGCCTTATTTTAATCTACTTAACACTATGTTTTGTGTCAGGCATTGGCGTGTGTAAGACAGACCGGGCTATCAATAATTTTGTTCAGTAATCACATAATGATCTGGGTGGGTGCTATTATATGAGTCAGATTGCCTTCTTCAATAACTGTGACTTAAGCTCAAAGGACATTTTATGAGTGATAACTATAGAAATCATAAAATTGTAAAAGGGTTCACAAATGTTTTCTGAAACTGGTAACGTTTTGTGTTTTTACTTCTATTCTTTTTACCTTTCTGCATGCCATTTGTTACAAAAAAATTAAAAGAACAGTTCAATTCAATTTTATTTATATAGCGCCAAATCACAGCAAACATTCGCCTCGAGGCGAAAACATATCAGAACTCAATGGGGGAAAATCATGCTGGATAGCCATTCTGATATGGACTGAGTAATGTGTTCTAAATGAAAGGATGTTACATTGTTACATTGTTTCATTGTTTGAGGCTGCATTCAAAGACATCCTGAAAGTCAAAGTGAAAAAATGATGCAGCAGGCTGGAATATTTTGCTGAAGTTTCATTGCAGCAACTCAAAATGGTACTCAGTAGTTTGTGTGGCCCCCACGTGCTTGTGCGCATGCCTGACAACATTCGGACAAGCTCCTAAAAGTAAACAAGAGATTTTAGCACTCACACTTTGATAAATACATTGGGAGCAACTCTGGGTTCAGTATCCTCCCCAAGGATACTTTGGCATACAGACTCAAGCAGCCAAGGATCGACCCACAAACCTTCTGATTAGTACTTCTTGCTCTACCTCCTGAGCCACAGCCACTCCAGGGCTAATGCTGTAGTAGTTTTATACAGGACTGCATAGTTTTCACAGAGTTGTGAGCAGGGGTGAAAGTAGTTTTAAATTCTTGCCGGTACTATGACAAACACACACACACACACACACACACACACACACACACACACACACATAGTATATATATATATATATATATATATATATATATATATGAAATCTCTGGTCATAAGCAGTGTTTTTGAGCTGTGCTGTGTTGTTTAAATTGAGCAGAATAACATGAAACACAATTAATCTCTATTTGCTTTTCATTGAGATAGTTTGTAACAAGCAGACTGACATTAAATGTAGAGGTGAACGTTTTAACCTGTTAACTGGCCGAACCAAAATCACCTGAAAAAACTACGCCCTCTGGTTATTGTTGGCCTTGGCAAACCCATTTTGTTGCCCGTTAATTGGCCGCGACCTGGCCTCTGGGATGTAGTGCATTTTATATGGAAGGCTAGACCCTCCCAATTTGATTGACACCTCATTCGGCCAATCATATTAAGAAATGGTTTTTCCAGAGCCAATACTAAGCAGGGGGTGTCACGTAGCTTTTTGGTTGATTTTGGTGCAGCCAGTTACATGATTGGCCGAACGAGGTGTCAATCAAAATAGGAGGGTCTAGCCTGGCATATAAAATGCACTGCATCTGTGCTGCTTGCAGGACGTGGCTGTCCGTTGCAGAAATCCTCCATTTCAGAGGGGAGAGAAGGTAGAGACTGGAGGCTCCAGTATAGCACGAACAGTTCATAAACAATTTTAAATGCGCAAAAAAAACTATTTATTAACTGATTAAGTCGTGTTTTAGAATGCAGACAGCTGCTCCAACTCTTGCCGGTACTGCGTACCGGCGCAGAATCTTTTAGTGGTACGCAGTACCGGACCGTACCGGCTTACTTTCACCCCTGGTCATGAGAAAACTTTATTTCATATGACTGTATATCTGCTGTTGTTGATTCTGAAAAACAAGTGATCTGTGGTCTGTGATGGTCCTGCCATTTCTCCAAACTTTAATCCATCCCCAGTTTCAGACCCAGACCTCCAGACAATGATGTCCAGTGATTCGTGTGATTTGTGAATGCCAATACTAGCTTATAGCTTATTATTTTCGTTTTCCTTTACAGATACGTGTAACAGTCCTTTGGTGTCCATGTTACCGCCATCATCTTTCCAGAGCTCTTCACAGTTCTCCATCAGTTATGCTGCCCACAATGCTAAGCTCAACAGAAGAGATGGTAAGGGAAAGAGAGGCTATCCAGTCATTTCACATGCAGTACATATACACAGCTCATCTGCTACAGCCATCTGCTACTTCCCTCTCTACATCATATTTAAAACTTTACATGATACCAAAATGTATACTCCATGCTGTTTTATTTTTTCTTTTTGAATGCAAACACTGTTTATCTTGTCATAATTCTGTGGTTGATGGACACAGATTCAGGCCACAATTCAACAGGTTTAGTAATAATATTTCCACACAGACAGGCCTCATTAGGCCTCAGAGAAAATAGGCCTCGTAAGCAATTCAGTTCAATTCAGTTTTATTTATATAGCACCAAATCACAACAAACAGTTGCCTCAAGGTGTTTTATATTGTAGGTAAAGACCTTAGCTGGATTGTGAGTTAATGATATTTTCCCTCATAATATGCCATAGAAAAATGCCAAGGAAAAACTCCCTTTTAATAAGAAGAAACCTCTGGCAGAACCAGGCTCCGGGAGGGGCAGTCATCTGCTGTGAGGGGAGAGAGACAGGACAAAAGACATGCTGTGGTAGAGAGCCAGAGATTGATAATAAGAAATGATTAAATGCAGAGTGAAGTATAAACAGAGTAAAAACAGGTGAATGAAAGGAAACACTCAGTGCATCATGGGAACCCCCCCAGCAGCCTAGGCCTATAGCAGCATAACTAAGGGAGGGTTCAGGGTCACCTGATCCAGCCCTAACTATAGGCTTGATCAAAAAGGAAAGTTTGAAGCCTAATCTTAAAAATAGAGAGGGTGTCTGTCTCCTGAATCCAAGCTGGGAGCTGGTTCCACAGAAGAGGGGCCTGAAAGCTGAAGGCTCTGCCTCCCATTCTACTCTTAAGTATCCTAGGAACCACAAGTAAGCCAGCAGTCTGAGAGTGAAGTGCTCTGTTGGGGTGATATGGGACTATGAGGTCTTTGAGATAAGATGGTGTAGGTGAGGAGAAGGAATGTCGTTAAGACATTCCTTCTCCTCACCTACAAGGTCTTGAATAATTATTCAAGACCTTGTAGGCGAGGTGAAGGGAGCCAATGAAGAGAAGCCAATATGGGAGAAATCTGCTCTCTCTTTCTAGTCCCTGTCAGTAGTCTAGCTGCAGCATTTTGGATCAGCTGAAGGCTTTTCATGGTTGTCTGTCTCTCTGCATTGGCCCTGCTACAGGCTGGTGACCTGTACAGGGTGTACTCTGTCTCTCGCCCTATGCCAGCTGGGATAGGCTGCACGGCCCCTGTGACCCTGAACAGGATAAGTGGAAGAGAATGAATGGATGGATGTCACTCAAGGTTATTTGCATATGAAGGTAGATGAGCAAATATGCACATTGAAGGACATAAGGCTTGAAGCCACAGGGGCGTAACTGACAGTTTGATCAAAATTGAGATATATACATATCCAATGAAAGATCTTGATGTGCTCTATTTACTGTCAAAATTACAGAAGTATAAAATTTATAGAAATAGAGTTATTCAACAAAAAATGAAAAGACTTGAATCTGATTGCACACAAGAAGTTGGTGCCAAAAGGGCATAAGTGCATTTTTGACAATGACAAGATTATTGTTCATTAATCGTTGTATCATAAATTTATAAAAACAAACATGCTTAAAAAAAAACTAAAATCAGTATACAAAGTAATTCACACTATGGTCATTTATTTGTTTTGGCTCTCCTATAAAGTTGATGAAATGTCACTAATGCCCCTATGGCTCCAAGCCCTTGATATCCTGGTCAAAAATGACTCCAAGATTTCTCACAGTGTTACTGGAGGCCAAAGTAATGCCATCCAGAGTAAGTATCTGGTTTGAATTCAGCTGGTGTTTGATGTTTCTAAGATTTGTGGGGCCGAGTACAAGAATTTCAGTTTGATCTGAATTTAGAAGCAGGAAATTAGAGGTCATCCAGGCCTGCAGTTTAACTAATTGATGTGTGTCATCTGGCTTCATCGATAGATAAAGCTGGGTGTCATCTGCATAATCAATAAAAATCTATCCAATGCATTCTAATAATACTGCCTAAGGGAAGCATGTATAATGTAAATAGAATTGGTCCTAGCACAGAACCCTGTGGAACTCCATAATTACCCTTAGTGTGAGAAGAAGACTCCCCATTTACATGAATAAATTGAGGGGTCCAACAGGACAAGAACAGAGATGAGTCCACTGTCAGAGGCTGTAAGAAGATCATTGGTAACCTTCACTAATGCTGTTTCTGTACTGTGATGAACTCTTCAAATAAACCGTTCCTCTGCAGATGATCAGTTAGCTGATCATCTGCTTAGCCAACTAATAAATACAGATTGATCATATCTAAGGTTGAAGCATTATTTAATGGTAGGAAACATGGCATTATGGTGTGGTTTGCTGTCTGCTTAGCAGCAGACAGGAAAGCTCTGCAGAGAGTAACCATGATGGCAGAAAAAGTAATTGGCAGCCCGCTGCCCACCATGGAAGAACCCTTAATTGAATTGAAATTGGACGACACTGCTGGCTCCCGCAGGGTTTGCTGAACCAGAAAAATTTCCATAGACACTACTCACCCCGGCCATGTACTGTTCAAACTTCTGCTAGGCAAACGATTCAGGTCCCACAAATGCAGAACCAACAGACTGAAAAACAGTTTTTATCCATGGGCGATCAGACTACTAAACACACCACAATAACTCACCAGCTCCTTTGTGCCATTAGACAACCACAGTGCAACAAAAACTGAACTGTGCAAATGCTTTTTCCCTCAGTAATAATGCAATATTCTATTTCTGCAATACCTCAAACCCTTGTGCAATACAATTTGCATTATTTATTTATAGATATTTATTTAATTGGTACCCTCCCTGAGTATCTGTGAAATGCAAATATACTTGTTGTGTGAATGCTGTTTTTCTATTGTAGTTTTATCTTGTACCGACACACATTTACATATTTGCATCCACCCATTCACACACACACTTCATGCATACACATTTTTTGCACTATATATCCAGGGAAGCCACCCTGATTAACAAGGTCCGCGTCATTCTGATGATAAGTGGGCTACTGGAACTAGAAGCTGAATAGAAGTGAATACATGAGGCCTTAGAGACATCCAAGCAAAGACTCAGAGCCTTGGCTAACCGCCTGAAGAGGTATGCCAGGGAAATAGAAGCCAGGAGAATAAACCAGATGTTCTCCACCGAACCATCCAAGGCATACTCTCAGTGGCAGGGGAACAATATGAGAACAACACCCCCACCAAGGCTGGAGACAAAGCAATACTGGAAGGGCATGTGGGAGAAGGATGTGTCACACATGCCCAGTGGCTAGTGGACCTACGAGCAGACCACAGCAACTTCCCTGAACAGGATCTGTCTCAGTGGCAGACATCCAAGAAAGAATCTCACATATGAAGAGCTGTACAGCTCCAGGTCCTGACATGATACAGGCTAAAGAAGCTAACTGCACTCCATGAGCACCTGGCAGCACAAATGAACCAGCTGCTAGAGGCTAAGACACACCCAGAATGGCTGACTGAAGGCCGGACGGTCTTGATCCCCAAGGACCCCCAGAAGGGACCAGTCCCATCGAACTACCAGCCCATAACCTGCCTCAGTACAACATGGAAGCTCCTGTCAGGCATCTTAGCAGCTAAGATGAGTAGTGGTAGCACAATACATGAGTGGAGCCCAGAAAGAAATTGGCAGAGATACCAGGGGGGCTACTACACAGAAGCCAGCTACTAGTAGATAGAGCAGTCACTCGAGCCTGTAAGACCAGACTGACCAACCTGTGCACCACCTGGATTGACTACAAGAAAGCCTATGACTCGATGCCGCACACATGGATCCTGGAATGCCTAGAATTGTACAAGATCAACAGGACCCTTCATCAGGAACTCAATGGGTATGTGGAGAACGACACTAGAGGCCAACTACAAGCCAATTGCACAACTCACCATCAAGTGCAGGATTTATCAACGAGATGCTCTGTCCCCACTGCTGTTCTGCATAGGCCTGAATCCCCTCAGTCAGATTATCAAAAAGACTGGCTATGGATACCAACTATATGATCAGCCGTCAGCATGCACACATCCCACTTACATAGGTTATGTTGTAGGCTCCACAAAGACTCAATGCTGGAGATCATATCAGGGCTAAGAGTACACTTGCAGAGCGTAATGTCACAAAATAATTTTAACAATAAACATTTTTTGTTAATTACACTGTTTCTGCAATTGTTTTGAACCAAAATCAAACCCAGAATTCAATTAATTGCACAGCCCTGCTTTATGCCTGAAATGCCACCCTGACTTCCCCTCAGGACAGGGCTGAACTGGTAATCTGGCGTACCGGGGCATTTGCCCGGTGGGCCGACAGTCCTCGGGTGATTGCTTTTGGATTTTTTTTTCTTCCCTTTTCTTTTTCTAAGAGACCGTCCCACAATTAAAAGGGGGGGCCCATTGGCCCATCTTCAGTATAGACAGTGGACAGAACCAATCGGGGTATAGAATGAAAGCAGCCCCACCCTTTCTCTGCGTGGTCCGCTGTTACTCCACTAGTTTCAGCGTGTTAAAGGAGAGGCAACATGGAGAAATTGAAGCGGCAGAAAGGGGGTGCGTAGAAGTTATGTGCGAAGAAACTGAAGAGTGTCGCTGTACATGCTACAAAATATGTAAAGATCACAGACATGTTTGCTGCTGTAGCCTCCTCTGTAACACCAATGCTCCAGCAACAGCAGGCTGTAGGTGAAGACAGCAGCAGGGAGAGGAGCAGCCAGAGTTGCAGGCTTTGGAAACCGAGGGACAGAGTGAGCGGGAAAGTGTAGTACGTAAGCAGGTAGTAATGTTAGGATAATACAGGGACTTTGAGGTGATAGAGGTAGCGTTAGCTCTATTACATGAGAATGATGAGCAGTGGTGATTGATATTTATTGGTATTTGCATACTTCCCAAAATCCAGCAGCCACAGCACCTTAATCTGAAAAATAGCAAATGGTCAAGGCCGAAAAGTGTTGGATGATCAGCAAGTGTCCATTTTATATATTCATAGCATTTTAGATATTTAGGTTAAAGGTGTGTTGAAAGGCTGCACATCAGTTTGAATTTGTAGCCTCTGTGCTGGTTAAACATGTTTTAAAAAGCACTCAAGTAAAATAACAGATTTTAAAACTGCTAATTGATAAGTAAAAGCTTTGTAATTTAAGCATTACTAAAGTAAGTGTAAAAAAAAGTATAAAAGTATTATTAGCAAAATGTACACTCCTGATCAAAATCTTAAGACCAGTTAAAAAATTGCAAGAATTTGCATTTTGCACTATTGGATCTTAAGAAGGTTCTAAGTAGAGCTTCACAATGCTAAAAGAAGAAATCGGTGTAAGAGACAAAAACCTTTGAGTAGGGAATTTTTTGAAAACTGCATTTACAGTCACATGATTTTTTCAGCTACCAAAACAGAAAGCAGTACTAGCTAAACAGAAGCACTATCCTTTTCATGTTTTGGCTGTATAGTAAAGAGGAATAGGAAAGCAATCTAATCAGACAGTTTCATGATTCTATAGTGTCACAATGTCTAATAAACATTTGCTTCATAATGGTGTTAAAGGAACTGAAAAAAGTCTCTTGCTACTTTGCAACCTAGTCAGATGTCCAAGCCACCTCAACTGGCTTTTTTCGATGTGGTGAAGCAGCGGCTCTACTTTGAGCCCCTGTCGAATGGCTGCACTCCTCACCCTATCTGTAAGGGAGAGGCCAGCCACCCTTTGGATGAAGCTCATTTTTCCATTTGTATTCATGATCTTATTCTTTTGGTGACTACCTAAAGCTCATGACTGTAGGTGAGGGTAGGGACGCATATAAACCGGTTACTCAACAGCGTCGCTTTTACGCTCAGCTCCCTCTTCACCACGAAAGACCAGTGCAGCATCCACATCACTGCAGAAGCAACCCCAATCCGTCTGTCGATCTCCCGCTACCTTCTCCCGTCACTCATGAACAAGACCCCGAGATACTTGAACTCCTCCACCTCAGGCAGCAACTCATCCCTGAACTGGAGTGGGCACTCCACCGTTTTTCCAGCTGAGGACCATGGCCTCAGACTTAGAGGTGTTCAGTATATATCGTCTACAATAATATTGTAATTGCCATTTTAATGATGTGCAAACTGACGTTATTGAGCATGACTGGGGGAAAAAAACAACAATATAAACACCTCAGCTACACGCGTTTGCAACTTTATGCTTTAGTATAGGCTGCTGCATGTGCGCATTGAGAGTGCCCATACTGTATGCTAGCATAGCCGCTTAAACAACACACCTAAAGCTGGAAAAGAGTGAACACACTGCACCAGGGGAAGAAATTCAGACATCGCCAGCCTTGCAGTCTACTGCCTTAATTCCTAGGTGAGGAGGTGGTTTGAACTGACACTGAAACTCCCACGCACACTAGAATATCCTCGAGAGGATGAAGAGCTGGTCCAGCATTCCACAACCAGGACGAAAACCGCATCCTTCCTCTTGAATCGCCTAATGGATGAACCATCCTTTCCAGCACCCTGGCACAGACCTTATCAGGGAGGCTGAGGAGTGTGATTCCCCCAATAGTTGGAGCATACCCTCTGGTCTCCCTTTTTAAAGAGGGGAATCTACCACCCCAGTGTTGCAGAGGCATGTGAACCAAGACAGCCCTACAACATCCACAGCCTTCGGGAGCTCATCATAAAGGTGTCAGAACAATGATACTCAAACTGGGATTCTACAACCAGCACTGACCCACAGCTACCATCTTATTCATTCACCTAAACTAAACAAGTGCAATAACATTCATGTGCAAATAACAACATATGCAATAAATGTGCCATAATTGTTCACGTTTACTAATTTTAGGAATATTTGTTGTAGAGCATTTCAGTATTTTTCTATCAGATTTTATATATTATTTATTATTTTTGTGTTCTACTGTCTCTTTGCTGTTTGCAACACCATAAATTTCCCACAATGTGGGACAAATAAAGGCTTATCTTATCTTATCTTATCACAGGGACCAATGAACAGTGTTAATTTTGACAGCAAATTTTGATTTAGTCATAGTCTTTTGATGAAAATGTAATTTAGTTTTAGTCATAATTTAGTCATCTGAATAGTTTTAGTCTAGTTTTAGTGCTCATCCGGAAAAGGGTGGAGTGCCCTCTCCAGCTCAGGAACGAGTTCTTGCCCCAAGTGGAGGAGTTCAAGTATCTCAGGGTCTTGTTCACGAGTGATGGGAGAAGGGAGCGGGAGATCAACAGACGGATCGGGGCTGCTTCTGCAGTGATGCGGACGCTGCACCGGTCTGTCGTGGTGAAGAGGGAGCTGAGTGTAAAAGCGAAGCTCTCGATTTACCGGTTGATCTGCGTTCCTACCCTCACCTATGGTCATGAGCTTTGGGTAGTGACCGAAAGAATAAGATCACGAATACAAGCGGCAGAAATGAGTTTCCTTCGAAGAGTGGCTGGCCTCTCCCTTAGAGATAAGGTGAGGAGTGCGGCCATCCGGGAGGGGCTCAGAGTAGAGCCGCTGCTCCTCCACATCAAAGGGAGCCAGTTGAGGTGGCTCGGGCATCTGATTAGGATGCCTCCTGGCCGCCTCTTGGGTGAGGTGTTCCGGGCATGTCCCACTGTGAGGAGACCCTGCGGTAGACCCAGGACACGCTGGAGAGATTATATCTCTCGGCTGGCCTGGGAACACCTTGGGGTCCCTCCGGATGAGCTAGAGGAGGTGGCTGGGGAGAGGGAAGCCTGGGCTTCTCTGCTTAGGCTCCTGCCCCCGCGACCCGGCCCCAGATAAGCGGAAGAGAATGGATGGATGGATGGATAGTTTTAGTCGACGAAATTATGGTAAGAATGTAGTCGACTAAATCTACAGTCGATTTAGTCGACTAAAATATAAAGAGTGTAAAATGTAAATGCTTTTTCTTCAGTTCCCTTGAATTAGTCATTATACACACTTACACAAAATTAAACATTTTTTAAAAGTTATGGAATATTATTAATAATATTAACATTAGCGTTGCACCTGCTTCCCACACACCTGATCATTAACACAACCTTACTGAGATAATACCAGCGTTTTACAGCAGGACACGCTCTGAAAGGTACAGGGCAGTGTTCAGGACTAAGATTAGGAAAGGCTAATCCACCGTGGTGTGGAGATTTTCTCTAAACACAAACGCTAAACTGGGAAAAACACTTTACCCTGCATGACATTAAAATGCTGACCTTTGCATGGAGATCTGGGTGACTGGTTTGCAGATGTTGTTTAAGATTTGTTGTGTTTTTACCCGAGATGGTCGCCCCACATGGTTTACACATCGTTTTGTTTGTCACAACGTCAAAGGACAAATGTGTCCATACATCGGCTCTTCTCTTTCTCCCTGCTGACATTGTTTACATAACTTAGTTCTATCGGAAGTAACGACAAATCACAGGCTAGTTTGTTCTTCCCAGGTTTAGAGCAAATTTGTGCAACTGTGCATTTGATTGGATGTTTTCCTAACTTGTCCCGCCCTGTCACAAATTAAATAAGTTCTGATTGGATTTCATCCCCGCCAAGCATTTTCGTCTCGTTTTCATTCGTTGATGAAAGTGTCAATTAATGTCCTGGGTCTACCCAGGATGCCTAGGATGCCTCGGTGCCCAGGAGGCATCCTAGTCAGATGCCCGAGCCACCTCAACTGGCTCCTCTCAATGTGGAGGAGCAGAAGCTTTACTTTGAGCCCCTCCCAAATGGCCGCACTCCTCATACTATCTCTAAGAGAGAGGCCAGCCACCCTTCAAAGGAAACTAATTTCTGCCGCGTAGATTGACCGGTAAATCGACCGGTAAATCTACAGCTTCGCTTTTACACTCAGCTCCGTCTTCACCACGACAAACCGGTGCAGCGTCCGCATCACTGCAGAAGCAGCCCCGATCCATCTGTCAATCTCCCGCTCCCTTCTCCAGACACTCGTGAACAAGACCCCGAGATACTTGAACTCCTCCACCTCGGGCAGCAACTCATCCCTGAATGGGAGTGGGCACTCCACCGTTTTCCAGCAGAGGACCATGGCCTCAGACTTAGAGGTGCTAATTCTCATGGCGGCCGCTTCACACTTGGCTGCGAACCGTTCCACTGCGAGCTGGAGGCCACCCCCTGATGAAGCCAACAGGACCACATCATCTGCAAAGAGCAGAGACGAGATTCTGAGGCCACCAAAGAAGAAGCTTTCCGCCACCTGGCTATACCTAGAAATTCTGTCCATAATCGGAATCGGTGACAAAGGGCAGCCCTGACGGAATCCAACACCTACAGAATTAAGTCCGACTTATTGCCGGCTATACGGACCAAGCTCTCTGCGGTTGTACAGGGAATGAATGGCCCACAACAAGAGGCCAGACACCCCATACTCCCGCAGAACCTCCCACAGGATACCTCAGGGGTCATGGTCGAATGCCTTCTCCAAGTCCACAAACCACATGTAGACTGGTTGGCCAAACTCCCACAGACACTCGAATATCCTTGAGAGGAAAAAGAGCGTTCCACGACCAGGACGAAAACCGCATTGTTCCGCTTGGATCCGAGGTTCGACTAACGGGCGGACCCTCCTTTCCATCACCCTGACATACCCTTACCAGGGAGGCTGAGGAGTGTGATCCCCGAAAGTTGGAACACACCCTCCGGTCTCCTTTCTTAAAGATGGGGACCACCACCCCGGTCTGCCAATCCAGTGGCTCCGCCCCAGATCTCCATATGATGTTGCAGAGGCGTGTCAACCAAGACAGACCTATAACATCCAGAGCCTTTGGGAACTCAGGGCGAATCTCATCCACCGCAGGGGCCTTGCCACCAAGGAGTTGTTTAACCACCTCAGTGACCTCACTTCCCGGTGATGAGTGAGTCATCCGCCTTGTCCCAAGACTCTGCTTCCACTACAGAAGGCGCGTCAGTGGGATTCAGGAGGTCTTCAAAGTGTTCCTTCCAAAGTCCGACTATAGCCTCAGTTGAAGTCAGCAGCACTCCACCCACACTATAGACTGTGTGAGTGGAGCACTGCTTTCCCCTCCTGAGTCGCCTGACAGTTTGCCACAATCGCTTCAATGCCGTCCGAAAGTCTTTATCCATAGCCTATTGAAGAAATTTAACAATTGCTGTTAGCAATCAGTGTCAGATGTGGAGTATCACAAGTTCAGATTTAAAGGTGCTTTATTTCTTTATTTATTTGAATGGGAGCCTAATGAATGACAGACCTAAATGCTGACAGGCTGGCAATGGACACTGAGACATCCTGATGCGATTAACATATTACTTTGGGAACCTGTGATTTGGAGAGTGGTTTGTTTTTGTGTGTGTGTGTGTGTGTGTGTGTGTGTGTGTGTGTGTGTGTGTGTGTGTGTGTGTGTGTGTGTGTGTGTGTGTGGCGGAGGGGACTTGCATGGGGGTGATGTGTGGTATAAGTACTTAAATATATTCTTATTGTTAACAGGGGTGCACAATGAATAATAATGAATTCATTCATTTTAATCTCAGTCATGATTTTGGCTTACCACAATTAAATGAACATGATTGACTGCCTGCGTGCTTAGCACATAGAATGCAAAGTAAATCAAATGCTCCCTAAATCAGCCTGATGACGTTGCAATCACAGCTTCTCCCTGCACTGTGCAGCTTGAGTTTCCTGGACTAGGCTGGATGTGTAACATTGTGTTATACACTGTAAACCCGGATAAGTTGAATCTACTTAAAAAAAACAAGGTAACTCGTTGCCTTAAATTTTTTAAGTAATGAAACAATTCATTTAACTCAGCCTGGTAAGTAAGCACTACTCCATTTCCAATTGAACTAAATTGTATGTTCTAATTTACCAAACTTATCTTTTATAGTTCATGAAAAAATAAAATGTCTCCTATCCTTTTCATGGTTGTGTGGGGGTGGTGGGGGCTGGAGCCTATCCCAGCTGACAAGGCAGTAAGATGCAGGGTACACCCCGTACAGGTCACCAGCCTGTTGCACGGCAGACACAGACAACCACTCACACCTGTGGGCAATTTAGAGAGACCAATTAACCTAACCCCAGTAAATGCATGTCTTCAGATTGTAGGAGGAAACACATACAGACACAGGGAGAACATGCAAACTCCACACAGCAAGAGGGCCGGGCTAAGGTGGAATTGAACCCAGACTATCAGATAGCTATTCTAGCTGTGCAGCAGCAGTGCTAACCACCACGCCACCATGCTACCCAGTAACACAAATATTTTTTACAGTGTTGAACTGTGTCTGTTTAAATTTGGTAAACATGATAAAACTCAGCCCTGCTGAATGCTGATACATTAATATTTACAAATAACATTTGTCCATGGAACAATAAAAAAACTATACGAGAGAGGGTTGTGAACAAAAACACCAAATGTCAACTATTCCAAACAGTGAGAGGCCTGGGCCAAGCCAGAATTGAACCCAGACCTTCTAGATGGCATTCTACCTGTGAGGTAGCACTGCTAATCATCATGCCACCATGCAGCTGTGCATTAAGCCAGTCTTTTTGAACTGGTATAAACTAGATTTTTAGCAGGTGCAAAACTTGATGATATTAAGTTGTTTGAACTCAAACACATGATTACAATAAGATAGACCATCAAAAAGTACAGTCTACTCCGCATTAACAAGTAATGTTCACATTCTAGGCAATTTTAAGTAATATGAACTCAATATTTTTAAGTGGAATCAAAATCTGGGTTTACAGTGTACAGATACAGACAGATATACAACAAAAATCAAATGCCAGGCACAACTTTTACCTCAAGTTTCTGGAGTCATTCCCTGACACTCAGCTTTCTGGGCTCACATGTTTTCTGTTGTTTCAGGAGCAGGAGGCTGGTCTCCCACTGTGACAGACCCAGAGCCCTGGCTCCAGGTGGATCTAAGAGACCGAATGGAGGTGACAGCTGTGGCCACACAGGGACGCTATGACAGTTCAGATTGGGTCAGCAGATACCTGTTGCTCTTCAGTGACACAGGCCAGGCCTGGAAACAGCTCAGGCAGGGGGATGGCATTGGGGTGAGTCTTGAAACTTTTATTTTGGCATTTCAATTCAGATTTTTTTTTTTTTTTTTTGAGGCTTGGTTGGATTTTTGGCTTTGAAGTTCTCTTTCTTACTGAGTACCAGGTCATGTTACAGAGTAATCATAACATCAGCCGCACTATATTCTGCAAGTTTCACTATTAATTGCTCCGATTTTGAAGTGGTGTTGTAGATGGAGGTCTTACATGTAACCAGTTGAGCTTGGTTTGAGTTTATGATCAGTCTGGTCAGTTAAGAGAGGGCCCGACATCTGTGTCAGTGAATCTAATAGAAAGTGAAACCAAACAAACTTTATCTGCCCTGATCATTGTATTTATCCCTTTTGGGCCTGATAGCCAAGTAACTGGACCACCCACATGTTTTCCAACATATCCTATCTGTAGAAGAGTAACACTTTCAACTAACCACGGGGCACAAACTTTTTTTTTAGTGGATTATTACAAATATAAAAAGCCAAGTCTGAAAATGTTGTGATGTAAAATGTAGATACAAATGAATGCAATGATTTGCAAATCTCATAAATAATAAACTGTAAATGGTAAACTGGTAGTAATGAAACCTTAATTAATTGTAATTTTACTATTAATGAAAACAAATTCATAAAGAATTATAATGACTTGTAAACCATCTATGAATATCTATTTTATAAATTTAAATTACATTTGTGAGACTTTGGTTAAAACAGTCTCAGTCTAGCCTAACTCCACATCCCCACCGTTTACCAGTAGGCAGACAATCTTTGCTAACCACCTATTTCCTGCACATAACAGCGTTTAACCCCTGACATAATGAACTTAAAACTTGCTACATATAATTTATGTGAGATCAAGGTACTGAATGATAATACCAAACACAGAACACTGCAGTCCCTAGAGTGAGGCCATTATCACAGCTAAAAGGAGTGCAGCACAATGATTGGCAGCTAATTACTGAGGCATCTGTGATGAAGCTCACACAGAGCAGGCTGACAACAGCTTTAACCCATACTAAGTGATATCGGTCTGACATTTTAACAAGTGAAGTTCAAAGGTAACAGCTCGGTGATGGTGATATTTAAACAAGCAGCAATGAATAACAAGGCTTCAGCTTAACAGCAGCAGTGTCAACTGATTGCTGCTGTCAGTGGTTATTGACAAATTAAGCAAGACTATTGCTATATATCTATAGACTGCTCAAAAAGCAGAGGGGTTAATCAGAGTATAACAGCTGTTGTCTCATTAGAAGCATGTGGGGGCAATAGACACTACTGAGTACTGGGGTGGCTGTGGCTTAGAAGGTAGAGGAGGTCATCTACTAATCAGAAGGTTGGTGGTTTGATTCCTGACTGCTCCGGTCTGCATGCCAAAGTATCCTTGAGCAAGATATTGAACCCCAAGCTGCTGCAGATGCATTCATTCAGTGTGATTGTTGGATAGAAAGCACTCATACATACAAAGTGCTTGTAAGTGTATGTGAATGGGAGAATGAGACATGCTTTATAAAGCCATTTCTACTCATGCAGAGTAGAAAAGAGCAATATAAGAACTGCAATGAAATTTTGGTAAAATTGACCAGCCTGCAGCATGATTTTTTCACGTTTATTTTCTTGGTGTCTTTGGATTCAGCTCTGTGTATATTTTAATTTCCATCAAATGATGTTGCATCCTTACATTCCTAGAACATTACCCAGGCCTCCCAGAACAAGAATCAATCACAAATGCAGACATCCAACAACGACCCAACAGCAGAATAGAATAACAGAATCTTTACTGTCATTGTACACTCAAGTTGCACAATGAGATTAAAAGTGCAGTCCTTCCTGGTGCCTCAAGAAACAATCAATAATAAAAGGTACAGTGGTAAAATAATTTAAAAAAAACAGAATACATAATATATAATAATAAAAAAGACACACAAACACACCCCAGCACGCACACACTCAGCACTACCACCCCACATCACTTTCCACTGGACAGCACAGAGTTCAGTTCAATGATGGCCCTGGCATAAAAGCTGTTCCTCAGTCTGTTTGTTCTGGCCTTCATTGTCCTGAAGCATCTACCTGATGGCAGCAACTGAAACAAAGAGCGTCCAGGGTGTGAGGGGTCCTGGAGGATGTTCTGTGCCCTCCTCTGGCAGCGGCCATTGAACAGTTCCTGGAGGGAGGGCAGGGGACAGCGATCGGTTGAGCTGTGTTGATGACTCGCTGGACTCTCTTCCTTTCTGCTGCTGTGCAGCTGTTGAACCACACGCACAGACAGTCGGTCAGGATGCTCTCTACAGAGCAACGGTAAAAGGACACCAGCAGATTTTGGGTCAGGTGGTTGCTCCTGAGAACCCTCAGGAAATGCAGTCTCTGTTGGGCCTTTCTGACAATGCTGGTCATGTTGATACTCCAGGTGAGGTCGTCCTTCAGGTGCACTCCAGGAACTTAAAATCTGAGACCAGCTCCACTTAATCCCTCTCAATAAACAGAGGTTGAATGACATTTGTTGTCCTCTTAAGTCAAGTACCATCTCCTTTGTCTTAGTGGTGTTCAGGATCAAATTATTCTCATTGCACCACCCTGACAGCTGCTGCACCTCATGTATGCTGACTCATCTCCCCCATGGTGGTGTCATCCGCAAACTTTATAATGTGGTTGTTGCCGTGTACGGGGGCGCAGTCATGTGTGTAGAGGGTGAAGAGTAGGGGACTCAGCACACAGCCCTGTGGAGAACCAGTGCTGAGACTGATGGCTGAAGTCCTCAATCCTCCTCTTATACGCAGGCTTGGCCTCCCTGATGCCCCTCTTCAGGTTGGCTCTGGCAGCGCTGTAAAGCGCCCCATCACCAGCTCTGAAGGCAATGTTCCTTTCTTGGAGTAAGCTCTGCACCTTTTCAGTCATCCATGGCTTTCTATTTGGAAAAATGCAGATATTCTTGTCCACAATTACAGTGTCAGTGCAGAATTTATTGTAGTCCAGAGCAGCTGAGGTGTACTGCTCCAGGTCCTGGTGTTTGAAGACGTCCCAGTGAGTTGTCTTAAAGCAGTCCTGCAGCTGTTGAGAGGCACCTTCAGGCCAGGTCTGAACAGTCTTAGATGTAGAAAGAGCAGTTTTCATGATGGGAGTGTATGCTGGGATTATAAGCAGGCACAGATGGTCTGACTGGCTCAGATGTGGCAATGGCACAGCCCTGAAGCCCAGCTTGATGTTAGAGTAGACTTTATCCAGTGTGTTGTCCCCCCTTGTAGGGCAATTAACATGCTGAATAATTCACTTTCAATAAAATTTTATATATAGAACAGAGAGAAGACCCTACAATCAGAGGACCCTCTATGACCAAACACTTGGTGACAGTGGGAAGAAAAATCTCCCTTTTAACAGGAAGAAACCTCCAGCAGAACCAGGCTCAGGGAGGGGCAGTCATCTGCTGCGACTGGTTGGGGATGAGATGAAAAGAGGAGAACAGAGGGAGACAGGACAAAAGTCAAATTTTGGAAGAGAGCCAGAATTTAATAATAACTAATGATTTAATGCAAAGTAATGTATGAACACAAAAGAGGTAAGTGAAGAAGAAGCACTCAGTGCATCATGGGAACCCCCCTGTAGGAGCACAACTAAGGGAGGTTTCAGGGTCACCTGATCCAGCCCTAACTATAGGCTTGATCATAAAGGAAAGTTTTAAGCCTAATCTTAAAAATAGAGAGGGTGTCTGTCTCCTGAATCCAAGCTGGGAGCTGGTTCCACAGAAGAGGGGCCTGAAAGCTGAAGGCTCTGCCTCCCATTCTACTCTTAAGTATCCTAGGAACCACAAGTAAGCCAGCAGTCTGAGAGTGAAGTGCTCTATTGGGGTGATAATACAAGCAGTTGAAAAGGCCGTAGCGCTTTGAGG
Organism: Amphilophus citrinellus; assembly: GCA_013435755.1. NCBI lineage: Eukaryota > Metazoa > Chordata > Actinopteri > Cichliformes > Cichlidae > Amphilophus > Amphilophus citrinellus. Next base: position 37,003,921 of record CM024206.1, read on the forward strand.
CCTATAATAGAACAAGTCTGCCCGACCATTTCGTTACAGTTATACATGCTGTAGTACCATCGTGTGAAATATTACAACTCACTATACATTAATAGAACCTTCAGAACCCTAATTATAATAATATGTATGAAGGTAATCCATAGTAACTACATAAGCTAAAGAGTGCACTAACCCACAGAGACATTGAAAACCATTTTCTTTATCTACACATTATGCTAGATACAGAAATGCCATAGCTGTACATGCTAATGCACACGATAAAGCACATGGAGTACGTGTTCCTGTTAGCGCTTTCTACGTGATCTTTGCAAACCCGTTAGAGGAAGGATACAGTGCTCTGGGACATGTTGAATGCATGATAAGTAAGTGTAAATCCTCTGGTTTTATATGCAAAAAGACTTATTGCTCTATCATATGTGGTTTCAATTTTACCGGCATTTAAAAGCAGTTGGCAGTCGGGCAAGCCTGTGTAGGAATAAAGGACTGTAAAAAGGAATCTCCTCAGATCATCATTTCGTCCCCTTTCCAAAAGGAGAATCCAAATGGAATGATATAGACAAAATGAGGAGAAAATCCAAGTTTACAGTGGAACAAGAGAAATTTGTCTATGGAGCAAAAGAGCCACCTGTTACCTGATGTTGTTGCAGGTCACTGCCAATGCAGGCCAAAAAATTTGAACTCTAATCAATTTGGCTTCAGACACCAACTACACTGCTCAAAAAAATAAAGGGAACACTCAAATAACACATCCTAGATCTAAATGAATGAAATATTCTCATTGAATACTTTGTTCTGTACAAAGTTGAATGTGCTGACCACAAAATCACACAAAAATCATCAATGGAAATCAAATTTATTAACCAATGGAGGCCTGGATTTGGAGTCACACACAAAATTAAAGTGGAAAAACACACTACAGGCTGATCTAACTTTGATGTAATGTCCTTAAAACAAGTCAAAATGAGGCTCAGTATTGTGTGTGGCCTCCACGTGCCTGTATGACCTCCCTACAACGCCTGGGCATGCTCCTGATGAGGTGGTGGATGGTCTCCTGAGGGATCTCCTCCCAGACCTGGACTAAAGCATCCGCCAACTCCTGGACAGTCTGTGGTGCAACGTGATGTTGGTGGATTGAGACATGATGTCCCAGATGTGCTCAGTCGGATTCAGGTCTGGGGAACGGGCGGGCCAGTCCATAGCTTCAGTGCCTTCATCTTGCAGGAACTGCTGACACTCCAGCCACATGAGGTCTAGCATTGTCCTGCATTAGGAGGAACCCAGGGCCAACCGCACTAGCATATGGTCTCACAAGGGGTCTGAGGATCTCATCTCGGTACCTAATGGCAGTCATGCTACCTCTGGCGTGCACATGGAGGGCTGTGTGGCCCTCCAAACGAATACCACCCGACACCATTACTGACCCACTGCCAAACCGGTCATGCTGAAGGATGTTGCAGCTAGTAGATCGCTCTCCACGGCGTCTCCAGACTCTGTCACGTGTGCTCAGTGTGAACCTGCTTTTATTTGTGAAGAGCACAGGGCGCCAGTGGCGAATTTGCCAATCCTGGTGTTCTCTGGCAAATGTCAAGCATCCTCCACGGTGTTGGGCTGTGAGCACAATCCCCATCTGTGGACGTCGGGCCCTCATACCATCATAACCTTTTGTGCAGACACAACCACATTTGTGACCTGCTGGAGGTCATTTTGCAGGGCTCTGGCAGTGCTCCTCCTGTTCCTTCTTGCACAAAGGTGGAGGTAGCGGTCCTGCTGCTGGGTTGTTGCCCTCCTACGGCCTCCTCCACGTCTCCTGGTGTACTGGCTTGTCTCCTGGTAGCGCCTCCAGCCTCTGGACACTACGCTGACAGACACAGCAAACCTTCTTGCCACAGCTCACATTGATGTGCCATCCTGGATGAGCTGCACTACCTGAGCCACTTGTGTGGGTTGTAGAGTCCGTCTCATGCTACCACAAGTGTGAAAGCACCACCAACATTCAAAAGTGACCAAAACATCATCCAGAAAGCATAGGTACTGAGAAGTGGTCTGTGGTCCCCACCTGCAGAACCACTCCTTTATTGAGTGTGTCTTGCTAATTGCCAATAATCTCCACCTGTTGTCTATTCCATTTGCACAACAGCATGTGAAACTGATTGTCAATCAGTGTTGCTTCCTAAGTGGACAATTTGATTTCACAGAAGTTTGATTTACTTGGAGTTATATTATGCTGTTTAAGTGTTTCCTTTTTTTTTTGAGCAGTGTATATCACAAGAAAAATAAACCTCCGAAGTGAGAAGATAACATTAATCTTCCATGGAGTTGGAGGAATGGCAATAAAAGTCAAACCAAAAAGATATTTGTTAAAAGTGAGAGTTAAACTACAGTAGGAACAGAAAAAGCACACTGACTCATTTACTATGGCCTCAATGAGATTGCAAAAGTGCACAGAGCTATCCAGCCACAACAACTAAGAAAGTTCTTCCCAGAAATTGACCTGGAGGATTTAAAAAGACCAGACACTGTTGAACCTCTCATCAGCCACAGAGAAGGCCAACTCGCTCTACAAAGAATCAAGGTAGTAGGAGACTTTGCGTTATGGGACAGCCCTCTTGTGAGACGAACTCACCTCGATCTCTGTGAACAAGTGGATATAGCAGCACAAAGGTCAGAAACATGTGCGGTGAGGTATGAAGAAGTCAGCAGTCCCAAAGTCAAGTCAAGTCAAGTTTATTTATAAAGCACATTTAAAACAACGACGTTGACCAAAGTGCTGTACAAGATCTATAACCCCAAGGACTATACTCAAATAAAAAAATAAAAATAAAAATAAATAAATAAAACATTAAAAGACAATAAATAACATAAAATAACTAAAAACATTTAAAACAAATACCATAAAAATATCATAAAGCAATCATCTAAAAGGATGTAGACGTCAGAGGTGAAAGTAAAAGTGTAGTTGTGAAAGGAGACTTCTTTGTTTGGTGGAAATTCGAAAGTAGGGCTGGGCGATATGGACCAAAAGTAATATATCAATATTTTTTTAGCTGAATGGCGATACACGATATATATCTCAATATTTTTTTCTTTCCAAAAGTTATAAACAAAAAGACACTTCAGAGTCAAAGCTACATTTTCCAAATGTCAGACATTTTTATTAACATTCAGCTGTAGATGAACATGAGAAATTTCTCAAAAATAAACTTTCGGCATATTTAAATAATAGTGCTTCTCAAATAAATTAATGCTTTATTCCTCTTTAAAAAGACTCACAGCTGTGCTATTAAAATGTAAATAGAAAAGATACAGAGCAAAAATAGTAAAAGGCTGACTTATTCAATCCATAGACATATGTGCTGACGTATCACAGCCACGCTCAATGCAACGCCTGCAAGCACTCTTCCGCTATTAAGGTCACGTGACTTACGGTACAAACCAACTTCTGCTACGTATGGCGGGGCTGTCTTACCTGCAGGCAGGGACTCTTGTGGGTCCGGGCGATGACAAAGCGTACAAACGAAGGCAACAGCGGAAGATTTCAGGTTTCCAAAACTCTCCGACCTTGCCGGAAAAAGTCGTTAAATTTGTCTCTAGTTGCTTTTGGAAAACAAAATGGCCAGCGGGGTCTGAAAAGCCATTAAATCTAGCAACAAAGTCACTAAGTTGGGAACACTGCCATGCAGTCGCTTCCTGCATGATTAATGGGTGAAGTGGAGAGAGGCAGGGCAGCGTGAAGCTGTGCAGAGACAAACTGGGAGAAGAGAAAAGTGAACTGGTGGATCTACAAGTATGATTGTAACGCGAACTAGACTATATCAATATAAACACTATTGTCTCATCTTATATCGCATATGAAAATATATCAATATTTTTTAAAAACTCGATATATGGCCCAGCCCTATTTGAAAGTATAGGAGCATCCTGTGAACTGAAGTGTGGTGGATGTCGCTGTGGCAGTTGTCAACCTTGAGGAAAGGAGATAACATTAATGGAGGAAAACAAACTTGAGATTATAAAACAAGGCGTCGCCTATGTAAAAGCTGATGCTCACAGTGATGCTCCACACTGGAACATAAAATATCCATGGATTGCAAACCCTGCCTCTCTTCCCAATAACAGATGTGGTGTGGAAGCAACTTTTCTGAGAACAGAAAGGCAGCTGAACAAAAAGCCTGAATGGAAGATGGCCTACACAGCCCAAGTGCATGAAATGGTGCAGAGAAGAGCAGCAAAGAAACTCACAGAGGAGATACTGAACAGCTGGAGATGACCAGTGTGGTATGTGAGCCACTTAGTTAGTAGCACCAAATCCCCACTCTGTAACCACTCCTGTGTTACACGGTTGGAAACGGTTGGAAAAAAATGCAAGTAAAATTGAGGAGATCTTACAGGCCAGAGGATTCTTTCTGAAACCATGGGTTCTATTAGGCCAAAGTGGGAGGCAGAAAGATTGTCCAGAAGTACCTACTCCATCACCTCAGAAGAAGGGCTTGATACTCCCTAACCAGAAGAATAATAAGGCCTTTGGAGTTGAATACATGGTAAAAGAAGATAAACTATATGTAATGATCTTGATCAGCTTTTCTAAAAGAAGAAAGAAAATGAGATTAGGCCAAGATTTGTGTGAAGAGGGTGTAAAAGAAAACATCCCAAATCCCCTCACTAGAAGAGAGCTCCTCAGCCAGGTAGTCAGGCTCTATGATCCTATGGTCCTAGCCATGTGCACCAAAAAGAAAGGAGCCATTCTTGTCAGGAAAGCTTTCCAAGAAGCTAGAAGTGGAGGTAAATTGGGTGACACTTGGGATCAACCACTTTCTGATATTCTTAGAGAGGAGGAAGTCAAACTGTTCCACATGTATGTGCGTCTTGGCCAAATTAATTTCCGCAGAAGCCTGACCTCACCTGGTTGGACTAGAAAACCTCTAGGGATTACCTTTTCTGATGGAAGTGTCAAAAGTTAGGGTGCTATAGTGTACTTCTGTCATGTGTGGTGAAGTGCAAGAAATGAGGACCCAAGAGCAGACACACAGGCGGCAGGCAGGAATGAACTAAGAGCGAGCTTTTATTAGGCTGAAAACCAGAATACTAGTGAAAAAAATACAAAAGAAACAAAAAGCTAGAACTATAATTAACTAAACTGGGAAACACACTAAACACTGGGAGCTGAGGTGACAAGGAAACCTGAATGACACTAGAGGAAGGGAGACTTGATCCTCTGAGGGAAGAAGCCAGAAGGAAGCCACTGATGCCCTCGAAGACAAAGCCAGTCAAGTTCACATAGTGTAAACTTGAATGTGACGCAATTAATTCAAGACAGAAGATACAGTTGCCTCACTAAATTGGTCAGTTATAGCAGTTATTGGGTGAGAAGAGTTGTTGCAAAATAGAAACTCACACCGAAAAGCCAGAATATATGCAGATGTAAAGTGAAAGTAAAACTCTCAAAAGAGGATACCTTCCACAATTCTTCATGGAGATATCAGGTGTATAATTGGTCTGTTACTAGTAGAAGAACCAGAGAACCTGCACTAAGAGAGAGTCAAACTGTGGAAATGTTACAGTCACCCTCTATAATAATTTTTATCTGGTGTAGTGCTCAATTGAATTAAAGTGTGTTAGAGCCACAATCCATGAGGAAACACAGAGCATCCACAAATACATCTAGATCCCCCCTGAGCTGAGCTGTTACAAGAGTGGCTGAGGCAGCTGAAGACAGATGGTTGTGAGGAACAGGAGGAGGAAATATGAAACACCAAACCCCTGCATGAGATGTACCATCAACAGAAAGAGGAAGTGGCTAACATCGAGAAATCCTATTAGTGAGTAGAAAAAGCCAGCCTAAAGGACAGCATAGAGGTTCTGATCATGGCAGCACAAGAACAGGCTCTAAGACACACAGAGACAGGAGTCTACCACGCCTGACAGGACTGAAGTTACAGGCTGTGCAAAGGTGCCTGGAGACCATCCAAGACATACAGATGAAGCCGCTCAAAATGGGTGGCTGATGCATGACAGGACTTTGGCTGGTCCGTGGCCGACTGTGGTCGGTCCTTGGCCGAAATGAAATCTCCTGCTCATGACGTAGCAGTTCAGCCACGGGTGGGAACGCCCCTAAGCAGCATTTGGGAAAACTGGTGGTAATGTCTTGTGTATCCACCAGGAGGAGCAGTGATAGTGGAAGCGCTTTCACTTACAGCCCTCGGTGCTGTATTTAATTCATACATATTATATTTACTCACGGGTTCTATGATTCTAACAGACTCATAATGTTGAACCTTTCTGTAAAACACTGATATAAATATTTGCTTGCTGCCAGTAAAGTAGAGGATGTAGACACAGAACAAGGTTACTAATGAATGTCACAGCATGAAACAATTATTTAACCACACGGCTCATGTTTGTAAACAAAAAGAAAATCCAAAATGTAAACATGAATTGATTATTGCTGTGTTCTGTCAGTGAATGGCGCATTTATACGACAGCGGGTTTGAGCAACAATGATGTATGAGTGTGTAGTCTGCTCTAAAGAAATATGGCAGAAATATGTGGAGCTCTGTTCAAACATTAAGGGTGAAGACTCAGTGAAAAGCTACTTTAGGGGAGGGACCTAAAGATTTGGCTCTTACATTTATGGGAATAATCCCGTGCCGGTGACGTGCTGGTGTTGTGCCAAAAAATTATCGTCTGCCAAAAAACTATTTCTGGTATTTGTTGACCTATAATCTGCTTTACAAATTAACAGTCACAGAGGCATGGTCGCAGTCATGCCGCTGTGAAAGCGACCAAATACAACAACAGCCACATGTTCTGCACCAGTGTCCAGCCGAATACTGCAGTATTTATTATTCATTCATTCATTTATTTATAGGTACAAAAACTGCGTATGCTGACAGGTATAAGAGAGTGAACAGGGCGTTAATAACCCTAACCTGATGAATAAATAAATAAGCACACTAATTACATGATGTTCTATCGAGGGCTGGGCCATATCATATCATTCCCGATAATACCGGTAAAAAATTCTTGCCCCGGAAAATAAATTATATCATGATATGCTAATTTCATGGCGTAAGTACGTCACCCCACCACGCAGCGGATTACGCTCACGTGGGTCAGGCAGTGTTGCACACTTAGTGACTTTGTCGCTAGATTTAGCAGCTTTTCAGACCCCCAGCACATTTTTTTTTCTTCAAAAAGCGACTAGTGATAAATTTAGCGAGCTTTTCCGGTGACGTCGGAGAGTTTTGAAACCTGAAATCCTCTGCTGTCGCCATGTTTTGTGTACATATAGCCTTCGTACTGCGTCCGTTCCTACGCTTTGGCGTCGCCCAGACCCCCATAAGCACCTGGCTGCTGGGTTGTACCCTAAGTCACGTGACGGAAGTGTTCGTGATGTAGCCGGCGGATATGTAGATGCCGCATTGAGCACGTGGGCAAATTGCTGTGATACGTCAGTATGGATTTACTGAGCTGGCTATAACCCTGCTGACTGAAGGATGGAATTTTATTCATTCAGTCTGTTTACATGTTTTGTTTTTTGAGTACTAGATGTACAGGAGTACACACAGGAGGAAGCACTTTGGTGAAGTCTACTTCACCAGACTGGCTTTTTAAAGAATAAGTAAACCTTTTGCTGTTTTTCTGTTTACATTGTAATAACAGAGCTGTGAGTGTTCTGTTATGGAGGAAAAATGCATTAATTTATTTGAGGAGCATTATTATTTAAATATGCCAATAGTTTATTTTTGAGCAATTTCTCATGTACATCTACAGCTGAATGTTTTTTTAAAAAGTGCCAATGTGACATTTGGGACATGTAGCTTTGACTCAGAAGTGCCTTTTTGTTCATAACTTTTGGAAAGGAAAAAATATATTGTATATATATCGTTATCGCCATTCAGCTTGAAAATATCGTGATATTATTTTTGGTCCATATCGCCCAGCCCTAGTTCGATCACCAGTTTTACAAATAATTTATAGACTGCATAATTTTAAAATGTAGTAGACTGCCTGCTACAAACCACGTTGTCTTTTTCTGTAAATTAAAATCGCGCGCACTCAAGACGGCGCGCAAAAGAGAAAGTGTCTTTGGATAAAATAAATTAATACTGCGTATCTTTGGTAAATCACTATAGTAATTTTAACCTCTTAACTGGCTGCTCCAAAATCACCAAAAACGCCTGAAAAAGCATACCCAAATTAAATCAGCTGCTGTTCCTGAACTCATTGGAGTACGTGCAAAAGCTTGGTCTCTTTGAAGAAGACAAGCTATATTTTTCATTTTTGCAGTCAAAAATGCTGTAACTGTAATGAGTATGTAGCTATTAAGTTTGGAACACAGAAAAATTAGACAATTTTTGCCTCGCCTGGATTTTTCCTGTTTGTTTTTATGTAACTACACACTGAGTGTAGAAGGTATGGACTGGAAAATATAATGAAGCTGTAGAATGAAATCAATGTGTATTTCAAATTTGATCAAGATAGCACAAAAACCTGTTTTGTAAAGGTTTTTGTGTGTTGATGTCCAGGCGTGGTCTCACATGTACCATTTAGAGACTCCCAAGTACCACATATGACCAACCTTTGTCATACAAACTTCAAATGGCTGTAACTCCTCAATGCTTCAACATCAATGAGGCTCTAATCAAAGATACTACCCTGAGGAATCCTCTGCTATACACAAAGTTACTGATAGTACAAATTATTTATAATTATAGACATAAAAATCAGAGGTTGCCCTAATTTGTAAAAGAAGGAAAATGTTAGGCCTTCATTCACAAAACCCCCAGTCTATTTTCAGTGATTCCTTCACACACACAAAATAAATAAATTGTATACAGATCAAAAGTTACAGTAAATGTAAACACTACATATTCACATAAAATAAAAAAATCCATGACTGATAGTGTTCCATTGTGTGTTTTTCTATCTAGGCATGTTTTTACTGCAGTGCCAGCATGTTTGAGCCTTTTCTGTGCTGATAAAAGATTTTTGACAAGATCTCAGCACCAGTGGATGAAATGCAGCCCCAAACCATGATAGAACCTGCACTGTGTTTTACGGACAGCTGTAGATGCTCATTGTTGCACCTCCCTCCTGATCTCCCCCATACATATCTTTTATAATTTGAACAAAAATTTCCAATTTGTGCTCATCACTCTGTAAAACCCATTGTTAAGTGCCATTTTTGAGTAATTTATAGTTTATTTTTAAGAGCCTTTAAAAAAATTCCAAAAAGCAGGATTCATGTGTATCAATCAGTTTATCTTCAGTACACATTTCTGAGAAGGCTGATGGGACAGATGGGACAATACTGTCATGCAAATCAGGTTTGACACCAGAAGAAGAAGTGGGAGGAGGTGGTGGGTGTTCATATTAATGCCCATGGCACATTATAAGCTACCTTTAGTAGGTAGCTTATAAAATAATTTTATAATTGATAAAAGTGGAACTTCATGCAGAACTTCTAACAGGAGACTGAAAAGGGAGAAAGCTTAGATTGCTCAGTACAGTGCTACTTAAAAAAACCCAAAAAAAACCCTATTTATTTATTATCATTATTATTTTTAAAGTTTGTCATGTCTGGCAATTTTTGCAATCAGAATGATGATCTGAATGTACTGTTGTACCAAACATATTTGCTTTTACAAGAAGAGCTCTATTTTTTTTTTTCTAAAGGCAATTCTTGTTAATGTTTGTATTTTTTTAATTTTTATTTTATTTATTCAGGCCAGGTCTGACAGGCAGGTAGGGAGGGGAAAGAAGAGAAAGATAGAGAATGGGAAAAGGATAGATAAATTAAAAAAAAATACCCATATACCCATATACATACATACACATATATACACACACACATACATACATATACACATACACACACACACACACACACACACACACACATACACATATATATATATATATATATATATATATATATATATATATATATATATATATATATACATATACATTATATATTAAGAGGGGTAGATACACGCATACACAAACACACACTGTAGTTTGTAGCAATGTGTATGTGTCTCTCTCATTGAACGTACTCACCAATGAGGGCAAGAAGCCGCAACCACCCCTCCCGGAATCCAGAGGCGAGCAGGGAAAGACCCAGGGGACCCGAGCCATCCACGGCCCTCTAGGAACTCAGAAATACCAAGGTTACACATCCCGATGGCGTCCACGCACAGACCCCAGAGGAGGAAGGAGGGAGACCCAGACAGAGCCACCACAGTCAATGGGCAGAAGCCCAGAGACCCCCCCCACACCAAAGAGGCCCAAGCCACCCCCAGGCCACAACTGCTAAGGAAGAGCCACGCCAAGACATCCAGCCATGCACCCCAGGACCCACAGGCGCCCACATCCCAGGGGCGGCAGTGACGACCAGCCGGGGGCAGCGGGGGAGTAGATACGCCCAGAAGGAGGGGGATTTCAGCCGGCTGGGAGCCAGCTGCCTACTGACAGTGGCTTCTACTGTAGGCAGACAGACAAGCAGATCTGGCCAACACTGCACGAAAAGAGTGATTTTCGTCCCCGTATACTGACGCGGGTGCCGCTAGTAAATGACAGCGGTGACAACAAGAAGCAGCGGGGGGTAAAGGTACGGGGGAGCTGGCAGGCGGGAGGTGTTAACAACTCTACTTTACATATGAATAGCAGCGCCTCAAGCTGAAGCAGCGGCAACAGACCCACGTGGCTTCTCAGTCATTGGATGAAAAAAATGACATCACAATTCATCACACACGTGATTGGTTGGTAGATCTGTCCCCCCATTGGCCTTTATAAAGACAGGCCTGGGTAAGCCCCTCCCTAATAAATAATAACCCAGTAATAAAAATTATTTTTAATTATTATTTCTGTGATATACCTTGTATGTTATGTTGTATTCATGCCATGCTAATGACCTCAATTAAAGGGAATTCAATTAAGAGAAACAAATTGTGAGGCACAAGTTTGAATTTTTTATTTATTTATAAAGCAATATGCACACACACATCATATAATCTATATATATATGTATCAAGAAAACAAAAACATTATGACATATAATGCTTTGCTACTTCTGGGCCATGTGGTGGTGGCTTTCTCTCACAGCATGGTCCAGCATACAAACACTTATGGTGCACAGTGTTGTATTTAGGGTGAGCTTCTAGTCTGTCTTGCAGTTTGGCTCAGAGGTCACTGAGCTCCTGGCTGGGGAAGCTTGGGGGTCTTAATCCAGCCCGATACGCCCTCTGAGACACCATCCTCCTCATCCAACATGAGGTCAGTGGTGACACCGTCCCAGAAGGCAACCTCCTTCACTGCCAGGACACTCGCCCTCGCCTCCAGCAGCTGTTGACACAGAGCACACATTAAGTCATTATGAAACTATATGAAATATTGTGAAAAATCAGGAAACTACACTGAAAGTTTGAGTCTCTTGACTTTGAATGCACACATAGCAGATAAGACCCTGAATGCAAAAAAAAAAAATTAATCAGCCCATCTTTGTCATCAAAAACAATGGTTATGTGACAAAGTACCAACTCCTGCATCCTGTGAATAAAAGACAAATGAACACAGGGTTCGTACGGGTGCTGGAAATCCTCTAAAATGCTTGAATTTTAATATCGTCCTTTCAAGGTTTGAAAAGTGCTTGGATTTTGGATATAGTGCTTGAAAGTGCTTTTTTTTGTAAATAAAAATATAACTATCTGGTTGAACAGTTCGCTTATGAAACGGAGAAATAAAATGAGTCGTAAAGTCTAAAATGAAAATTTCTCCGCATGGGTCTGGCCTGCCCGTCTGCATGTGATCTGTCAGTCTGTTTGTGACCACGCCCCTCCCCCGAAGACAGAGAGTGGCCGTTTTAATGAGTGTTCGCTGGAAAACTGCAAATTCCAATTATGGATGAGACGAATATGGAATACTTTTAAGTCAAAAGTTACGCGCGAGAAAAAACCAAACATAATCCCCGCAAATAATGTCATTCCTCACGAGTAAATTCAACAGCGTAGAACTCAGCGCATCCACGGAGGCGCTCTCGTTCACTTGTACACCACTGTGCCATTGCGTGGTTGGCAGCGATATGGCCTCCGATCTGGCGGATCAATTCAAAGGCTTCATTGAATTTTCTAAAATAGGCCATCATCGATTCACAGAAAGACTCGATAACGATATTAGACAGGAATAAGCTGCGAGTGCGGCGCAGCAGGTGTGGAAAGCAGCCAAAACCGCCGAAGATAAATTCAACAAGGAAGGGGAAGTATTGTTCCAAAAAGCTGAATCAAAAATGTAAGCTGTATGCAGTAATACGCAGAAAACCATGATGGATTTTATTCAGAAGGTATGAACATTAATTCTATATGTTCCTGGCGTGTTGTCATCTATGCTTATATTTGTACGCAATCTGGTGATTGGCGGCTGGCGCTGTTGCCAAGTTTTGTGTAAGAAAACTCACTGTCGGCAGTCTTAAAACTCGCCAAAGGACGAATCGAGGTCCGGGGGTGGGGTGTCCCCCTCGGTGCCTAAGAGAGGTCCGGGCGATGCCACAGCGTAGGAAGGGCCGCAGTATTGCTGTATGTACACAAAACACGGCGACAACGGAATTTTCATGTTTCCGGTGCTGTGCCAAAAAGTGATTTCCGATTTTATTTTTATTTTTTTTTACTGTATTATCTTTGCTTATATCGGTAAATGAAGGGCTTCTATATAAAATGAAGAAATGACTTGTTTTGCAAATATATTTATGACTGCATTATTGTATCAGCATTATAATCAATCCAGTCGTTTTTGGCTACCCTTTATAGAACTGTAATGTTATATTTGTTGCAATTTCTGCAGCCCTCTTGGCAGACCTCTCAGGAAAAAAGACATTTTTAATGTCAATGATAATTTTTACCTTCATTAATAAAGAATATATGAAAGGCACTTTGCCAAGAAGTGATTGCAGCTTCTACCTGTGACAGGAGTGTTGTTTCTCGCTCAGAATGACGTAATATCATTCACGAGAGATATGTTTGACACATGTTTCACAGATTTTAGGCCAAAAATTAATCTACAGCCATTTAAATACAACCAATAATTTTCTTTTTGGGAAATACTGGAAATCATTTTTTTTGGAACAACACGGCATATCTCTAAAACTCTTCAAAAGTCCCCGATGACACCGAGAAAAGTCACTAAATTTGATGCTAGTCACTTTTTGGACAAAAAAAAAAAAAGTCACTAGGGGGGTCTGAAAAGTCCAAGTGACAAAGTAACTAAGTTGGCAACACTATCTGCTGGTGTTGCCAAAACCTGCAGCTTCTACCATGTGACAGGAATGTTATTTATGACTCAAAATGAGTTGACATCATTCATGAGAGATAATATTCGAGATATGCTTGACAGACCATACGTCAGCAAGTAATTTACAACTATATAAATACCAGCAATCATTTTTTTGGAAAATACTGGAAATCATTTTTTGGCACAAGACCGGCTATTCAGATGATACAGTGGTATGCAAAAGTTTGGCCACCCCTGATAATTGTCATGATTTTCCTTTATAAATCATTGGTTGGTTGTTCGGATCAGCAGTTTCAGTTAAATCTATCATAAAGCAGATGAACACAGGGATATTTGAGAAGTGAAATAAAGTTTATAGGATTTACAGAAAGTCTGCAATAATTATTTAAACAAAATTAGGCAGGTGCATAATTTTGGGCACCCCAACAGAAAAATTTCATCAATATTTAGTAGATCCTCCTTTTGCAGAAATAACAGCCTCTAAACGCTTCCTATAGCTTATAATGAGAGTCTGGATTCTGGTTGAAGGTATTTTGGACCATTCTTATTTACAAAACATTTCCAGTTCAGTCAGGTTTGATGTTCCTGAGCATGGACAGCCCGATTTAAATCACACCACAGATTTTCAATAATATTCAGGTCTGGGACTGAGATGGCCGTTCCAGAATGTTGGACTTGTTCCTCTGCATGAATGCCTCAGATTTTGAGCAGTGTTTAGGGTCGGTGTCTTGTTGAAGTACCCAGCCCCGGCACAACTTCAACTCTGTCACTGATTCTTGAACATTGTTCTCAAGAATCTGCTGATATTGACTGGAATCCATGCGACCCTCAACTTTAACAAGATTCCCAGTACCTGCACTGGCCCCACAGCCCCACAGCATGATGGAACCACCACCAAATGTTACTGTGGGTACCAAGTGTTTGTCTTGGAGTGCTGTGATCTTTTTCCTCCATGCATACCGCCCCTTGTTATGTCCAAATAACTCAGTTTAGTTTCATGAGTCCACAGCACCTTATTCCAAAATGAAGCTGGCTTGTCCAAATATGCTTTAGCGACTCTGTTTGTGGCGTGTGTGCAGAAAAGGCTTCTTCTGCATTACTCTCACATACAGCCTCTCCTTGTGCAAAGAGCGCTGAATAGGTGAATGATGCACAGTGACACCATCTGCAGCAAGATGATGTTGTAGGTCTTTGTAGCTGCTCTGTGGGTTGACTATGACTGTTCTCACCATCCTTCTCCTCTGCCTATCTGAGGTTTTTCTTGTCCTGCCACTTCAGGCCTTAACTAGAACTGTGCCTGTGGTCTTCCATTTCCTCACTATGTTCCTCACAGTGGAAACTGACAGCTGAAATCTCTGAGAGAGCTTTTTGGATCCTTCCCCTAAACCATGTACATTTTGCGTACATGCAGTGCAATACAATGTTTTAATGGATAGGCAAGAGTATATTTAATACCAAGATATCCAGAATTTTTTAAACACCGGGATGTGTTTTTAATACTTCCTATTACATTAAAATACCACCAAACCAGGAGAAATTAAATGTCATGAAAAAATATCAACATTTTCTTTATACACTTTTGGGGAGGGGGGAGGGGGTCTGAAAAAGAGTAAACTTTGGAAAATGTTGATAATTGTGAATGACCCCTTAATGACCCCTTAATGTGCTGGAAAATCTTGAAAATTGACCTTGGAAGTGCTTAAAAGGTGCTTGACTTTGATCCTGGAAAAGGTGTACGAACCCTGTGAACAAGTACTTTGAAAAAATGTAACATTGATAAAAGTACTTCAGTGATTTTGGTCATTAACCCTTGAGGCACCTTTAAACTGATTATACACTTTTTATCTTTAGGTCCCAAAATGTTACAGCTGCTGAAACTATAAACGTTCAGTGTTAATTATTTTCACCTTTTTATAGATATTTTGGGTTGTTCAAAAGAAGCCAGATTTTATATAAAGTTAAAAAAAACAATAAGTAATATTTTCCAAAAATAAAACTGCATTTACAAGCTAACTACACAAATACAGCAGACCAACAATACAATCCAACACGTCTTACCGGCTTCCTTCTTGCACGTCACCGGGCAGGATTTTTAATGGCTGCCACCTTTTCCTGAACGTGAGGCTGACTGTAGCGGAAGCTGCGGCGGACCGTCTGTAGGTTTAACAAGAAGCTGGAAACATTTTTGTACATTGTAAATAAAGAGTGTAAACACAGTGCATACATAAACAATATCCAGGCAAAAAACACACAAACAAACATACAACACCAATAGATACACACAATTATATCACTGTCCACGCATTAGGAACACTCACACTCGCGTTGTGAGGCGAACACAGTCTGTGGAAAATAAAGGCGAAAATAAATAACAGAAAGGAGGACTACGGATGGAAATTAGCCTTAAGGCTATAATCTGGCATATTTTTACATTGTTACAGATGTTTGTCAATATGTGTTGTCCTTCTTAAACAAATAAAGAAATGAAATGAAACATTTTAAGTTCTTCTCTCCTCCACACATTGAATACTGCTGCTTTGTTTCTGATTCTTACCTCTGCAGAGGATCATACCGGCTTTTATTGGATTCAGAGTTGTGCAGGAACTGCTTCCTATAAGATGAAATAAAAATAAGAACCCAAATCACAATACGTCTGTCAGCTTACTGTGACCATTCCTCCACTCTTAGTATTTTTGTTTTAGAAATGACCAAGTCTTACCGCAGTTTTCGGATTGTGCTGCCGTCTTTTCCTCTTGAGTAGGTGAGTCTTTGTTAGAGCATCGAGTCTCTACACAACAGACGCCATCTTGTCTTTCAGCTGTGCTAGTAGAAACTTGAGTAACTGAGGAGATAACCCACTCATTGCAGCCAGCAGTGTCTTCTCGTCTGCAGCGGGGCTGGTTGAAGCTGGCCGGTAGAGAGGCCCGCTTTCACGAGGAGCTTCTGGGGTGTTAAAAATATAGACGACGTCCTCCATTGTCGTACCAGGAAAGCAGCGTAGACAAAGAACGCCATTCAGTTTGAACGGAAGAGAACGACCGCACTGATTTCCTTTGGTCTTGCGAGACCTTCAGCGTGATCCTGCACATGATCTGTATTGTCCAATCACAGGTGAGGACGCTGCCACACGGAATTCAATTCATTTCATTTCAACTCAATTCAATTTTATTTATATAGCGCCAAATCACAACAAACAGTCGCCTCAAGGCGCTTTGTATTGTGGGTAAAGACCCTACAATAATACAGAGAAAACCCAACAGTCAAAACGACCCCCTATGAGCTGGAAGACACACATCCACTGTCTGTTTAAGCAGGACAACTGAGAAGGTGACTGTTGCATTAAAAATTTTCCTTTTTTTTTTTTACATTTTTCTCAAGCCACTGCACAGAAGAGGATGATGGTGTGACAGACTTTTTGTTACAGTGAATTAGACTGAAAACTGAGTTTGCTTTTCAATGAAAATAATGCTTGTGGTGTCACCAACATCAAGATATAGCCTTTGTTTATCTCCCTCAGTCCACTAAAGTTCAGGGTTCACAAAAAACACCATGACAAAGGCTCACAGACAGAAGCTCACAGACAGAAGCTCACAGCCTTATTGGAAAAAGGGACAAAAGCTGAAAACGTCCAAAAGTATATTTCCAACTAGATAATACTAATTTATAAAACAGAATGATTTCTTCTGAGTTTAGTCTTGTTTGAATGTTTCGCTGTATAATAATTTATGTGTAGTCACATTGTAATGGAAAAAGGCTTAAAAGATGATAATGTAAATTTGATTATATATATCTCAAAATAAAAATATGCTGCTTACAACTGTTGGGAGGGGTAGACCACTGGTGAGTACTGGTGACCACTGGTGAGTACTGGTGACCACTGGTGAGTACTTGATTTGCATTTGTATGACTCACAGAAACCTCCTTTACATATGAGAGCCTGCCTTAGACCTGAGGAGAGGGGGGGGGGGGGGGGGGGCTGAGGGAGCACTGACACAGAGAGTCCACGGCAGTTTCCCTAAAGTTTACTGTTCTGACCAAAGCCTCCTGCTGAGAGCCCTAAAGCTCAAGGCGCACGGCAATATTACATACAAGAAACTGTCGAAAAACCCACTTTTCATGCAGTGTGCTGCTCATAGGGGGTCGTTTTGACTGTTGGGTTTTCTCTGTATTATTGTAGGGTCTTTACCCACAATACAAAGTGCCTTGAGGCGACTGTTTGTTGTGATTTGGCGCTATACAAACAAAATTGAATTGAATTGAATTGAAATTAACTGGGATAATTCAGCCATCCTCATCCCCATAGAATCTGAGATGTATTTTTGGCTTCTCTCTCTGAGTGAGACTGAGGTTGTACAGGCAACTAGTGAGAAGTGTGGCACCAGTGAGCAGATGTCCAACGATAAAGGCAATGACGAAGGAGAGAAAGTCCAAGCAGAGGTTTTTTAACCTCTGCCAAGTCATGATACTCTGGGGGCGCTGATGTTAAATCAGGAGGTTCAAGTTGAGGTGATTTGGAGTCACCTTTACTGGGGACATGGTAGTGTGGAGGTAGATGAAATGTGTTGGCCAGATCATTCTGTTATGGCTTAAAAAAAAGGTCACCCAGGAAGAACGCTTTAGTGAAAGTTCAGAAATTTTAATATAAACAAGGAGTACAACAAGACAAAACTCTCTTTCAAGCTCAGGGCTCGATCAGGTGATCCTGAACCCTCCCCTAGTTACTGAGCAAAGGGTCTGAATACTTATGACCATGTGATATATCAGTTTTTCTTTTTTAATGAATTTGCAAAAATTTCTACATTTCTGTTTTTTTTTCTGTCAAGATGGAGTGCTGAGTGTACAATAATGAGAAATAAAATGAACTTTTTTGATATTAGCAAATGGCTGCAATGAAACAAAGAGTGAACAATTTAAAGGGGACTGAATACCCACTGTATATATGAAAGAGAGAGAGATTTGGGGATTTCTGTTTCTGTCATCTTTTGGACTTTGTATTGGACTTTTTCCTGACTCTTTAAGATTTTAGTTGGAATATTCTGCATCAAACTTGGTTAGCCTGTGGGACTCCACAGGCAGCTCACGAGTACCGGCTGGCCAAGTGGAATGCGCCTCAGGTGGTGGCTGAAGCTGTCTTGGTTGGCACACCTCTGCAATGCCACTTTGAACTCTGGAGTGGTGCTACTGGACTGGCAGACTGGGGTGGTGGTCCCTATCTTTAAGAATGGGGTGCTGTGTGAGTATGGGGAGTCTGGCCCATTGTTCTGGGACATTCAGGCCCTATAAAATCCCCATACAACCTCACTGAGAGCTTGGTCTGCATTGCCGTCAATAAGTCAAACTCGTTTCCTGCTCATATTTTTTATGGGCAGAATTTCTAGTTGTAGCCAAGCTTCCAACTTGGTGGCCTCAAAATCTAATCTCTGCTTTTTGCTGTTGAAATCTACATCCCTACCCTCGCCTATGGTCATGAGCTTTGGGTAGTGACCAAAACAACATGGTTGCGAATACAAGTGGCAAAAATGAGCTTCCTCTAAAGGGTGGCTGGCCTCTCCCTTAGAGATATGGTGAGAAGTGCAGTCATTGAGCAAGGCTCAGAGTAGAGCCGCTACTTCTGCACACCGAAAGGAGCCAGTTGAGGTGGTTGGGGCATCTGACTAGGATTCCTTCTGGGTGCCTCTTGGGTGAGGTGTTACAGAAGCCAGTTTAATAGAAAATAATAGAAATTACTTTTTTGTATTATAGAAAATACAAAAAAGTGTGGACCTCAATTCAAAATCTAATACAACAAGGAGCTTAAATATGAAAAGAATGCAGGTATTGTGGTATGAAGTGGTAAAGATTTTCTGTAATTAGATAATCACTTGAGCAGCGTGCAGTAAGTGATTCAGGGGACAGTCAGGATCCATTCTCTACATCCATTAAGCACAGCCACTGTCATTAGAATGATGTCTGTGTCAGCTGATGGACGAAACAGTGTGTTGATTCAAATTAGATTAAGACAGCAACAGCATTCCCAAAACTAGCAATTCAATATTCAGGCCACAGAAACATCCAGGATGAAACACTTCTCAGAAATAGTGCAACCCCTACACATTCATCACATTCACTAAACATTATTCATTCTTACCACTCAGATTAATATCCCCGTCTGCCCAAAAATTCTGTAGTCCAGAAGTGTGAACATCACAACACTCACTGCAACAGGCAATGAAGCACACCAGATTGCACTCTTGGTGTTCCCTCTGGGGCTTAATCAGCTTGCTGAGCTCGTCAGTCTTAAACATGTGACATAAAGATTGCTGGAACAGCACTGAAACTCTTCTGTTTCCTCCATGGCTCCTCTGGGATTACAGGCGTTGTTCTGGGCATTCAAATTGCCAGCATGATCAGCTGGAGAAGACTTCTGTTGCCAAGAGTGTAATATGAAACAAAATCACTAGCAGACATTTAAAAATTGACCTTGCAAAGCTGGTAAAATGAAAATTAGTCATTGCATGAATTTTAGTGAGAAGAAAAATGCACTTCATCAGGTGATAAAATCATTAAAATAATTTTAAAAACATCATGAGAGGCTCAGTGTCATAATAACTTAATGCAACTAGTGATTGTTAGTAAAATTGGCCGTAAAAGTGCTTTTCCTGCTGTGACAAGTCAAATTGTCTGCTTTGAGGTCTGTTGCTGCAGTGTCAGCTGCACTGCTTTACGAGGAACACTGAGGAGGAAATGAATAATGACACTGCAGTGGTGTGGGTTGTTATTTTCCAGGGAGGAGACATGGTGCAAGACCCTTTATTCCCCCACTTGTTCCTCACTGCAGTAGACCAGATATTCCCATATTTGTCCACCATGTTTCTCATCTCTTCATCAAGCAGTATATACAAGAGGAAGAAAAAGACATTGCCCTTGGATCTGCCCTGTCAGCTGGCTTTACAATTCAGAAGATTTTTTTTCTGATTGGTTTCAAGCTTTCAATAGAAAGACTGGGGTACTTCTCCAGTGAGGTGGAAACATTATTTTTTTCTCTCTAAATCTGAGGTGATACTGCATCAGTTATTGTTGTTATCATAAACATGACTGTCTGTCTTCTTTCAGAGGTTTGTGGGGAATGTCAATTCAGAGGCTGTCGCCCACAACAAGCTGTCCCAGTCAGTGAGGACTCGCTTCCTGCGTTTCATTCCTGTGGACTGGAGTCCGAGTGGCTGGCTGGGCCTAAGAGTGGAGGTGTACGGCTGCGCCTACAGTGAGTGGCACGCTCCCTGCAGTTGAAATCACACCCTGAGTTCAGTCTGAACGTTTAACACAGCAACAACCAAGAATAACTTTGAGTTTAGAAAACAAGATGAAGAAAAATTGCTGTGGCATAAATGCTGTGCTTGTAACAGTACACTACTGACACACAAAATCCCTGCTTCTGACATGCTTAACTAATTTCTCCTCTAAAAATTACCTTGAAATGTCTATGATTAAAAACGATGTTTCATGTTGGAAACATCAACCAGCTGTGGTCAACAGTGATATGAAAGAGCTGAAAGTGAAAAATAACAAAAAATAATAAAAATAACCAAAAGTGTTTTGTTATTTTTAATATGCAGTTAGGATTTTGAACAGGGCCAGTTCATCTGCAGTCTTTATGCCTACGCATTTCCTTTCAATAGGCAAGCAGAGAGGCGTTTTCACCCACCGTAAATGTGGCCTCTAAAGTCCTTCTAACTGTATTAAAAATAAAACACTTTTCATTGTTAACACTCGTTTTTTATTTCAGCTCTTTATATGTTATAACTTTGTCATGTCTGGTTGCCGGATCAACAACAGCACAAGCAAGAGTGGCCCACAGACCGTTTGTACCACATATTTTTGACACTATCACCATCTGACGGCAGAGCTCTCTGCAGGTAGACGGGCCATCCCCAGACTGCCAGAGGACTGCGAACACACTCCCCCCACTGAACCATAAATTGCAATTTACCTAGGGTTTACTGCTTTTAGTGCATTGTACAGTTTATAATTAAATATTACATGATCTATCATGGTTGCCTTCCAACCTCTAGCCAGTAAAATGGTGGAATTTGACAAGCAAAACTTCACAACATCACTGGCTTAAATTTTAATTTATGACTACTCCAGTAGTGATAATTCAAACCAAAGTGCTGCATCTGTTCGTTTCTGTAATCTGACGAGTCTAGACTGCAGTAAACTGCCTAATATTTTCATACAACCTTTGCAAAATCCAGTAAACCTGATTTTAAAAGCACTTCACATGATAAAATGAGTTAACCTCAGCAGTGCATCATGTATAGAGTCGCTGCCTGAGTAAACATTTCATATAAAATCTCTCCTTATGTCTTTATCTCTGATAGTAAGTTACAGTCACCCTAACACATTACATTTGATTTTTCCTTGGGAAAGGTAGTAACTTTTACCTTTATCAGACATATTGTTTAAACTGTGCACAAACAGTTCATTTTATACTTGAGCTGTTTTCAAAGTTGTCTTTGACATTTTCTGCCACTTGCAAAGTACCCCCATGCTCCCTTTTGTGGCACTTGCAAGATGCTGAAGACAGTGCGACCACAACCTTATTGCTATCTGCTGATATCATAAATGTCAGGTGTGAGAATGGAAAAGGATGTCTTTTGTGAATGTGTCATGGGTTACTGTGTGGCAGGCACGGTTGGACCCAAAACGCAGGATTTGTAGGACAGAACTGAAACAGCTGGGAAGAAAACAGCACAGGAAGCCAAACTAAACACAACACACACAGAAAATAAAACAGGAAGTGAGTAAACAGGTAAACAAATGCAGACCTGAAAGAACAGACACTGGAACACAGAGACACGGGAAAGACAAGGAGAACAAAGGGAAGCAGGAATTAAATACAATGACAATAACTAGGACCAGGATTCATAAAACTATAATGAACTAAGAATCAAAACCAGAAGAAATATAATCATATAACAATAAGATAATCTGAAGGAAAAAACATACAAAACACTGGGCAAACAGCCCAGGACCATGATGTGTGTGTGTGTGTGTGTGTGTGTGTGTGTGTGTGTGTGTGTGTGTGTGTGTGTGTGTGTGTGTGTGTGTGTGTGTGTGTGTGTGTGTGTGTTTGGGATTGTGGAGTTGACATTGCTTGCTTACTTTCTTGAGCAAGTATCTCCATGGCATTATCCAGGCACAAAACATTTACTCTCTTTATATTATATGTTATACTGCCCATCACCTGTAGTTACTGACTGACTGAAAGTGCTGGAGTACATTTGCAAATTGTTCTTTTGTCATAGAGAAAAGAGTGGGCTGCAGGTATCCCTGCAGCATTCTGCTGCATTACAAATGGGAAATCTATAAATTCATGAATTTCTACAACAATCAGTGGAGGAGAATCACATGAAATGTAAGACTGAGCAGAGCAAAAACCTGAATTCAGCCACTTTCATATAGAGCTATAGATGGGGGTTAATCTGGGTTGGGGCTCAGCTCTGTCATGTTTGCATTCAGTGTCACTGGGAATGCTCAGTATCATTATATCCATTAGAAAGATCTTGTGTTGGCATGGTATTTAAGCATTCATCTTAATTCAGGTGACTTTTATCTTCAGAGTCAGACGTGGCAGACTTTGATGGCAGAAGTTCTTTGCTGTACCGGTTCAACCAGAAATCCCTGTCAACAGTGAAGGATGTGATCTCCCTGCGCTTCAAGAGCCACCAGGCTGAGGGGGTTTTACTGCATGGGGAGGGACAGAGGGGTGATTACATCACCCTGGAGCTTCACCGAGGAAAACTGGCCCTCTACCTCAAACTTGGTGAGTTTCACAAACTTTGGAAATGTGATCATTTTAAGGAAGTTTAATTATTTAGGTGTGATGTCCTCCAGAGCAATGTACAACTCAGTTTACCATCAACAGAAGCTTCTGGTGCTGAGGAAATCGAAGAGCTGTTGGGTTTTCTCTGTATTATTGTAGGGTCTTTTACTACCTAAAGCGTCTTGAGGCGACTGTTGTGATTTGGTGCTATATAAATAAAATTGAATTGAATTGAATAACTTGACAGTCAAAATGGAGCTGAAAGTCTCATTAGCTTCAAATAAATGTTAATAAAGCTAAACTTTATTTTCGTGATTTTTTTTTGTTGTTGTTAATGATTTTAATGTGTACAGTGGTTCCTCAGACTTTTTGTATTTCCATCAGATGACACTAGGCCGGTGTACAGCAGCAGTCGTGTTGCTGTTACGGTTGGCAGTCTGCTGGATGACCAGCACTGGCACTCTGTCATCATTGAGCGTTTCAACAAGCAAGTGAACCTCACGGTGGACTCCCACACACTGCACTTCCAAACCAAAGGAGAAGGAGACTCACTGGAGGTCGACTATGAGGTCAGACTTGCGCGGTCTTCATTAGCATTTAATGTGGCCCAGTGAACTGGATTCAGTTTATGGTTCATGGTCTCAAAGACATTTAAATAGCTGCTGGAGCTCATAAAGTCGTGGATGGTCAGACTGATGGAATTTCCATGCAGAAGATTAGTACCTCTGATCTGTACAAGCCTTTGAACAAAGCATAACAATTAAGAGTCAAATACAACTTCATAATTTCAGAAAATAACAAACAGTAAGTCATAAAACATCACATTCCCATTACCATCAAACTAAAACTGGAGGCTGTTCACTGTGGGTACAGTTCACTATTTGGTAGTTTGGTGGGAATTTACTCACTATGTACTATTTTGTCCAAGTGTCATCCTCCAGTGGCAAAGGAAATGCCAGAAATGCCACTTTATTTTGTTAAAGTTAAGGTAAAACTTTTCCAGGCATGCTGACACAGATTGCTCTGGTAGGCTTCACCTCAGCCACATGGAGTGACTGAACTGGACTTCTTAACATTGTTTGTATTGTTGGAGCATTTTTAAAGGAATTATCTAACAAACAAGGTTTTTAATGCTTGTCCAAGAAGCTTGCTTCATTGTTGGTGGGTGAATTATTAGAAGTAATTAGCAGATATCATTCACATCCTGATGGTTGCACTGAAGAGCAACTTGGGGTTAAATATCTTCCCGAATGATACTTTGACATGCAGTCTGGAGCAGCCAGGAATTGAACCACCAACCTTCCGATTAGTAGATGATGTGCTCTACCTCCTGAGCCACAGCCACTTGGGGTTCTATTTTCTGCCCACAGTCCAGACACATTCATGTTCGACTAATGTCTTTAAGCTTTTCTTATGGTCTTCATCTTATTTGTTTTTTTATCCAATAAAGTTGAGCTTTGGAGGCATTCCACTGCCTGGCAAACCTGGGACCTTCCTCAGGAAGAACTTCCATGGCTGCATTGAAAACCTCTATTACAACGGCATCAACATCATTGACCTGGCAAAGAGACGAAAGCCACAGATTTACAGCGTGGTGAGTTTGTCTTTATTTGACTTTATTTCACTCATCCAATCAACATATGGAATATATGAGTTACAGATTAGTTTTCAGATGTAATTCTTGGAAACTTCTCTAAGGCAGTGGTCCCCAACCTTTTTTGAGCCACGGACCGGTTTAGTGTTAGAAAATATTTCCACAGACCGGCCTTTAAGGTGCGGCGTATAAATACGCCACAACGATCTCTGGTCGCAACCTCGTTTTCATCCGAGGCAGGTAAATATCTGACTGATTTAGGTGATGATTTTATTGGAATTAACATCAGGAAAAATTGAGACCTACAGAAGCCATCCCATCAGAGCGGAAATCCGATTTCTGTGACTTCAACTGAGGCAATTTTTACTGTATAAAGCGCATGGAAAATACAACTCACCATAACGCTGAAACAGTGTGAGCCCTGAGCTTGTTTCTCTGCTGCTCAATTTTGCTAGTCTGTGGGTTGGATGGGTTCGGCCGGCACACACCAATACAAGCTCTGATTTCACAGGGAGAGTGGCTGCAGAGCCGCTGTGCTGTGCGCTGGAGAGCCAGCTTGATGGCTGGGTCCGCCCCACTGCTATCCGCGTGTTGCTAAATAAAAGTGTAAATGGACTAGTTCTTGTATGGTGCTTTTCTACACTTGTTGAGCACTCAACTATTTAAACGAGCGCAACGTAGGTCAACCAACCTATTTCGTTAGACAGGTACGGGAACCAGCGAAGCTTGTGGGTTTAATTTTAGTGGTGACTATCACGTGACCAAGAGAAGCGTCTTGACACACATCGAGAGAGTCATAGACGAATGTAGCAGAGAGGATCTGCCAATTTTACAAAATAAAACATCGTTCAGCCTCAGATAAGTAAAACAGAAATAATGCAAGTTATTTACTCTTGCGCGGCCCGGTACTAAATGACCCACGGCCCGGTACCGGTCCGGGGCCCGGGGGTTGGGGACCTCTGCTCTAAGGAACGTCATTCATGCAGAATAGACTGACTGAAAATTTGGTCGACTGTGTTGTCATGACCCCTAACCCTTTGATACTGACACAGAGTTCCATTTCACAAACTGGCTTTTGAATCAATTAGTTCTGATAACATCACAGTTTGTGTTCCAGGCTTCCTGGCCAGAAACTCCACACCACAGGTTACTGCTTCAATGTGAACATCACTTGTGAGCATATCAGCCCAATCAATTCATCACATGATACTTTAGTTACTTTTTAGATGTAATTCTTGGAAACTTATAGGGAAAGTTTATCACTTAACAGCTTTCTTGGCACTGACCCCTGCAGTCATTGTCACTCATGCCAAATCTGTCCATGATTCTGGCCATATTTCCTCAAATGAAGGCAACACGAAGACCCTGTTTTCACTGTTAAATATTATTCTTCAACCACCTGACTCGTTTCCCTCTCACTTTTATTCAACTGCAACTTGTAACTCCCTTATGATATTTTTCAATGAAAAAAAATGAACAAAATCTGCCAGCACCTCTGCTCTGTTTCTCTGCCCTTCCCCCCATCTGAATTCTCCCCCCTCTGTCAGTTGTTTTCTAGTTTTCAACTACCAACTTCCTCTGAAATCACTGACCTCATCCATAAAGCCAAGCCCTCCACATGTCTCCTTGATTCTCTTCCTACAGCTCTGGTTAAATCCTGCCTCCCCTCTCTCCTCCCCTTCATATCTGCCATTATTCACTCATCTCTTACCACTGGAATTGTTGCCACTATTTTCAAAACTGTAACTCCAATTCTGAAAAAGCCAGGTTCTGATCCAAATAATTACAGTAACCTTCCCTTCATTTCCAACCTACTCTTCATTTATAAAATACTTGAAAAAACCATTGCTATTCAACTTCACTCCCATTTAACCAAAACTGTCTGTATGAACAATTCCAGTTTGGTTTTGGCCCCCACCATAGCACAGAAACGGCTCTTCTCAAAATCTCCAATGACCTTCTTATGGCAGCTGATTCTAGTCTACCCTTCATCCTCATCCTCCTTGATCTGAGTGCAGCCTTTGACGCCATCTCCCACAACATCCCCAAAAGATTATCTTCCATTGGCATCACGCACACCCCTCTTGACTGGTTTCAATCTTATCTCACAGGCTGCACTCAGTTCATCCGACTTAAGTCTTTCAAATCCCACCCCTCCCCTGTTACCACAGGTGTGCCTCAGGGATCTGTCCTGGGGCCCCTCCTCTTTATTACTTATCTTCTTCCCCTTGGCAATATCTTGTAAATTTTGTATTAATTTTCACTGCTTCGCAGATGACACCCAGCTCTATTTATCCACCAAACCTAACTCTTCTCACCCACCCTCCTCCCTCACCACCTGCTTGTCTGAAATCAAATCCTGGTTCACCTCAAACTTTCTTATATTAAACGGTGATAACACGGAGTTCCTCTTTGTTGGAACAAAATACATTCCATCGAAAGTTAACAGTTTCTCCCTCACCATTGACAGCTCCTCAGTCTCCCCCTCCCTTCAGGTTAAGAGTCTGGGTGTCATCCTCGACAGCACTCTATCTTTCCACTCCCACATCAATAATATTACTCGGACTGCGTACTTCCATCTCCGAAAAATTAATCGTCTCCGCCCCTCCCTCTCCCCACATCCTACCTCCGTCCGTGTTCATAGTCTTGTTACCTCCTGTATTGATTATTGTAATTCTTTTTTATTTGGCCTCCCTCTCAAATCCCTCCATAAGCTTCAAATAGTTCAAAATTCAGCTGCTCGCATTATCATTAAAACCCCCTCATTTCACCACATCACCCCAGGTCCACAGCAGCTCCACTGGTTCCCAGTTCAATTCTGTATTTAATTCAAAATTCTTCTAAATACATTCAAAACCATCCACATCCTACCCCCTCCCTATCTATCTGATCTTCTTCTCATCGCCTCCTCCTCCCACTTTCTTCATTCGTCTGCTTCTATCTGTCTTACTGTACCCTCTGCCCATCTCAGCACCACGGGGAAATCTAAAATATTTTGGGGATACTCATATGCTTTTTGAGGGAGCTGCAAACTGATCCTGCGATATGATTGGCTTAATGGTTCCTGGTTCAGTGCTTCTGTTAAGCAGACAGTTGGTATTTGGGGGCTTGTGTCATACAATCCCTAAACCCACACCTCCACAGCTGTCTCAGATTTCTGTTCAGGAATATTCAAGCTCTTTGTCTCAATTATAACATCTCTGACTAAGCTAAAAAGTAGTTTTTGGTCATGGTTTTTCTCATATATTTTTGTTTTTATGACACTTTTGGTTACCATGGAAATTTTGACTCAGACTATTAAAGCAGTAAGCACTGCTTGAGCTTCTAAACTAAAAATACAGACTTGTTGGTGTGGGTCTGTTTATAGTACAGACTCATTGTTCTAACAAAGTGAGTCAGCGTTAACTTTGCTGACAAATGAGCACTACTTCCCTGCCAGCACTCCTAGGTGGGCCCCATATGGGATAAGCAAGGGCAAACATTATGGGCCCCATAATGTTTTGTCCGTGGTTTCCATGGTGGCCCTACAGGGGTTTGCATAGATAGATTTTAACCGGCCCTGAATATGTGTTCATTCGGACCCATACGGTCCATGCATACATGGGCTATGCATGGACCCTGCATGGGCCTCATGTAAGTCAACCGTCCTTTGTAGACTTGTATTCCTATAAATGCAATGCTTTTGCTCTTTAGCTATCTATTTCCTAAAGCTTCTTGGCTTGCACAATGTTCCAAAGTAATAGAATTATATCTATAGATAGAGACAGATGCATGCTTGCTCAATATATGAGGTATCCAACTTATTTCTTTCCATGAGATAAGATTCAAACTATCTGCAACCTGGATTCAAAAACTCGCTTTAAACTAATAATATAAAACTGGACTAGATGAAAAATCTTTTCACCACACATGTCCTCACGCACAAATATTTATGCCATCTCCAACAAGATGACAATTATAACTTGCATTTTTTGAAATCAGTGACAGCTCATTGATCATCATGTCTTGAAAGCTTTATACAGATTTGTTCTATTTTAACAGTGACAGTAACATCAGGTAAATGTTTCAGTGCAGATAATGAATCTGCAATGTCCACTCATCACTGTTGGTGGTCTTGTGGCAGATTGATCATAAAACAGGTAAATATAACAAAATAAAACAAATAAGCTAACATCTAAACTTCTATGGATTAATGTGTTCTGATTGATATTAACTTTATGGACGAGGAAATGAGAATCAGTTTCAATGTCACATTTGTCACCTGAAAAGCATATTTTTTTCTGTCTGAAACACAGTGTTATTTTAATATGCTGCTTTGACTGTAACAACAGTGAAAATTCAGGAAGAAAAATGAAAAATTGAGGAAACTTACAGAGATTTTTCCAGCGAGGCAGAGAAGTATAAAATGGCGCTGAGAGAATTCTCTTCAGTCTGGAGAATTTTCATTAACACTGGATTATGGTGTTTTACAGTAGAAGCCACTCAAAGTTGCCGCTCCCAGCTGGAAGTCCCCCTCCTTCTGGGCATATCTACTTCCCAGCATGACCACACCCCTTTCCCTCAATTGCAGTGTCACCAAGAGATGGCGCTTTCTTCACACAAACTTTGACTTCTGTGATTCACAAATGTTTTGTTAACATTTCATGCTGAAATATTTTCACTGTCTAAAACAAAGCTGCAACCAATGGTGGAACAAGTTTTGAAAATATAAAATAGATGGATACATTTTACATGACATTCTTCCTGTTAAAGGGAGTTTTTCCTTCCCACTGTCACCAAGTGCTGCTCATAGGGGGTCGTTTTGACTGTTGGGTTTTCTATGTATTATTGTAGGGTCTTTACTCGCAATACAAAGCGCCTTGAGGCGACTGTTTTACTTTGTTGCTATATAAATAAAAGTGAATTGAAATTGAATTGAAATTGCATTTTACCTTTCACACATTTTCCACTGCAACTCACCAAACATTCATTTCATCAATTTATTTTTGTGAATCTAATAAATAAATAAATAAATAGTTTTTTTTTTTTTTTGTTTGTTTTTAAGTAGCGCTGCACTGAGCAATCTAAGCTTTCTCCCTTTTCAGTCTCCTGTTAGAAGTTCTGCATGAAGTTCCACTTTTATCAATTATAAATTATTTTATAAGTTACCTACTAAAGGTAGCTTATAATGTGCCATCGGCATTAATATGAACACCCACCGCAGCCTCCCACTTCTGCTCCCTGGTGTCAAACCTGATTTGCATGACAGCATTGTCCCAACTGTCCCATCAGACAGATGTGCTGTCTCAAAAATGTGTACTGAAGATAAACTGATTGATACACATGAATCCTGCTTTTTGGAATTTTTTTAAAGGCTCTTGAAAATAAACTATGAATTACTCAAAAATGGCACTTAACAATGGGTTTTATAGAGTGATGAGCACAAATTGGAAATTTTTGTTCAAATTATAATTGATATTTATGGGGGAGATCAGGAGTGAGGTGCTGAGATCTTGTCAAAAATCTTTTATCAGAACAGAAAAGTCTCAAACACACTGGCACTGCAGTAAAAGCATGCCTGGATAGAAAAACATACAATGGAACACTATCAGTCATAGATTGGCCTCCTCAGAGCCCAGACTTCAACATTACTGAAGCAGTGTGGTAGCGTCCTGGCAGCGAATTAACAAAAGACAGAAACATCCAAAGAAGAGCTTTGGATGACCTTCAAGAAGCCTGGAGAACTGTTCCTGAAGACTACTTCAGAAGTTACAGAAAGCTGCCTCAGAGAGATTAGACTGTGCTGAAGAATAAAGGAGGTCATACCAAATACAGGGTTTCAGGCTCCATTTTCAACCTTATAAACTGCATTCATGTATGTTTCAATAAATGGCTGCACCTATTTCCTGTAAAATATAAAGAAATTAGAGATTTTGGAGTACTAAGCCACCAAATTAAAGTGAATTAGACCAGTGCTAAATTTATGGAGGTGGGGGCAGGGAAACGGTCTGGGTGATGTGACTGAGAGCAAAGCTCATGGTGCTTTCTGGAAAATGGGACGTTCAAAGACCACCAATAAAAGCCAGCTTAGAACACTTTATGAATTCCGTAAATTTAAGGTTTTTCAAGTTGACGTTCAGTTTTTGGTGGTTTATTTTTTGGTGTTGAAACCGCAAGTTTCTCCCGAGTAGAGTCCGTGCTCGCTTTACTGCCCCAAGTTAACAAGAATGGTCTGAGTGTCAAAGTGTCGGAGTTTTCCTGAATGCATCCAAAAGTTTAATGACCGACTTTTGTCAGTCGGGTTCGCTCAGAAATTTCTACAGACACAGAGATGGGGGTGGCGGGGAGCTTCTTGGCTGCAGGAGTGTTTTTTTCACACCTGATCACTGAGAGGTGAAAAGGTTTCACTGTGATTTGCATCACAGAGCAAATCAACAAGCATTAAAACGGGAAAAAACGTGGTCTGGACTGTTTTTACTGTCATAAATACTTTCTGTTGTTTCCTCCGAAGAGGGCTCACCGAACTACTGTCTTAATGGGCATACTTAAACTGTATGCCTATTACAACTCTCTTAAAATTGCCGCACTCAGCTGGTGAGCCGGCCGCAGCGGTCCACAGTGGGGTGGGAGAGAGGGAGACTTCCTTCCACAGAAGAGTCCTCTGTAATGCTAATGATAGTCTGGGCTCTTACTTGTCTGCGAAGGTAGTTTCTGCCCTTAAAATCACTGTAGCGATTTACCAGAGATACGCAGTATTAATTTATTTTATCCAAAGGTGCGGACACTTTCTCTTTTCAGTGCCGCTTTCAGAGCGCGATTTTAATTTACAGAAAAAGACAAAGTGGTTTGTGGCAGGCAGTCTACTACATTTTAAAATTATGCAGTCTATAAATTATTTGTAAAACTGGTGATAGAACATCGTGTAATTAGTGTGTTCATTTATTTATTCATCAGGTTAAGGTTATTCAGACCGAACATTAACGCCCTGTTCACTCTCTCCTACCTGTCAGCATACGCAGTTTTTTGTACCTATAAATAAATAAATACTGCAGTATTCGGCTGGACACTGTTGTGGAACATGTGGCTGTTGTTGTATTTGGTCGTTTTCACAGTGGCATGACTGCGACCGTGCCTCTGTGACTGTTAATTTGTAAAGCAGATTATAGGTCAACAAGTCATTTACAGCCTTTTAAATACAGCCAATCATTTTCTGGCAAATACCAGAAATAGTTTTTTGGTAGACGATCACTTTTTGGCACAACATCCAGCACGTCACCGGCATTATTCCCGTAAATGTTAGAGCCAAATCTTTGGGTCCCTCCCCTAAAGTAGCTTTTCACTGAGTCTTCACCCTTAGTGTTTGAACAGAGCTCCACATATTTCTGCCATATTTCTTCAGAGCAGACTACACACTCATACATCATTGTTGAGCAATCCTGCTGCTCTCTGTCGTATAAATGCGCCGTTCACTGACAGAACTCAGCAATAATCAATTCATGTTTACATTTTGGATTTTCTTTTTGTTTACAAACATTAGCAGTGTGGTTAAATAATCGTTTCATGCTGTCATTTTCATTAGTCAGCTTGTTCTGTCTCTACATCCTCTACTGGCAGCAAGCAAATATTTATATCAGTGTTTTACAGAAAGGTTCAACATTATGATTCTGTTAGAATCATAGAACCCGTGAGTAAATATAATATGTATGAATTAAATACAGCACCGAGGGCTGTAAGTGAAAGCGCTTCCACTATCACTGCTCCTCCTGGTGGATACACAAGACATTACCACCAGTTTTCCCAAATGCTGCTTAGGGGCGTTCCCACCCATGACTGAACTGCTACGTCATGAGCGGGGGATTTAATTTCGGCCAAGGACCGGCCAAGACCCTGTCAAGGATCGGCCGACCATTTTGAGCGGCTTCATCTGTAAGAACTGTGACAGATTCATTTCCTTGACAACTTGACAAGTTACAGTGCAAAGAGGTATTTTTAAAAAAAATCTATTTTAACTCTGAATATTCTCACCAGCACTGCAGAACATAAGGAGGCATTTTATACACTCACTGGTGTTGAACTGACTCTTATAGAGTTCATATGCTCTGACACTGCTTACGTGACACTCAGGATTTTACAGTGAAGAGGATATAACCTATGGTGCTGAAAGCTGGTATAGATCCTTTCAGGAAAAAAATAAAACCACTGACCATCCAAATTTAGTAAAAAAAAAAAAAAAAAAAAAAATAGTTTATTTATCCAAAGCAAAGCTAGGCTTAACCATTAGGTTGTGGATTTGAATCAAACATAGGAGTGTTGGGTGGACATTGTCACAATACAGAAAATTGTCCTATCGAGCATGTCTCATTCAATGTACACATTGATTAAAGTGTGTTATAACACATATCGTTAATGATTAAAGGGACTTCTAACAGTCCTTAGTGTTTAGGAAAATAGCTGTGCTCATGTTGTTATCAAATTCCACTTATCTGGGATTTATGCTGAGCTTACATTGATCAAAAACAGCTTTGCATTATAAAATAGTGATTTGTGACATATGAAGTTATTGTTTTTATGAATAAAACAGTTTACAGCCCACATGGCCACTTTGTTTTTTTAGCTGACTATTAGGGTATACACAAGACTTTGACTTTTGACTTTATTTTCTGACTTTATTGAGTCGAACTTTGGGAACTTATAATGTGGTTATAAAAGGATGATAAGAGCCTGCTGCAATAATGGCTTCACAGAGCCAACGGGCTTTATTATGGTCGAATAAAATCAGCTGAGTATTCAGAAGTTTTACTGTGATGCTCAGATCCTGCTACTGGGAATGGATGGTCAAACCACATGTGCCTGTGAGGACTTATATTACCTTATGGATTTCATGTGAGTGCAGATTGCTTTGGTCTCCTTGTCTTTGTGACTGCAAATTAGTGGCAGCTACTGTTTTAAGAATGCGGTGTCTCACACAGATGTGTTAACAGAAATACAGGAGAGCTCTAAGAACTCTTGAGACCCCCTCCCCTTCCCCCAAGATAAGAAAATACACACCTACTGCTTTAACCACAGTTTTGCTTGGACATAGCATGTAAGTGTGTTGTTTTGAATGAAAAGGTAATTAAATATAATTTGAGCCAAATATTGATGACCCCTCCTTCTTTCATACCTTCTTCACTTCACTCTCTGATCACTCTGACTCCACACTTATATTAGGAGGAGACTTCAACCTGGTACTTAATGCAGACATTGACAGGCTCAGTACAGCAGTGAGTCAAAGGAACTGGCAGTCTGCAGACATTCTTAAACAGTACATGAAGGATTTTGGTCTTTGTGGTGCTTGGCGTTCACATCACCCCACTCTGAGGGATTTTCCTTTTTTCTCACCAGTACATCACTCTTACTCCCGCTTAGATTACTTTTTAGTTAGCAGCTCCATGATGATGGATATCACAGACACTCAGATTCATCCTATCACTATCAGTGATCATGCACCGGTGTCTATGTCTCTGACACAGAAAAGAGTCACACCACCAATCAAGAACTGGAGATTTAATACATCATTACTTAAAGAACAAGATTTCATTAATTATTTCAAAAAGGAGTGGTCAGCATATTTAGAACATAATGACCTGCCAGGAATATCACCATGTGTTCTTTGGGAAGCAGGAAAGGCAATAATGCGGGGCAAAATAATATCTTAGTGCTCGCATAAGAAAAGTAAAGAAAAAAACACTTGTGTTAGAATTAGAACAAAAAGTTAAATCTTTAGAAACTGCCTATGCTGCTTCACCACAAGAACATATAATTAACAACCTGAGGAAACTGAAACTGGAGTTAAATGAAATAAGTGATAAGAAGACACAATTTCTGCTGCAGAGGCTGCGTTTGGAAAACTTTGAACCAGTGGTGTAGTCTACGTGATACGCTGGTATATGCCGTATACCCACTAGAAAAGCTTGTAAATTTCCATATGACCACTTAAACATACCCAATGATACGTAATTTGCTTATAAGGACCAACTCTTTACTACTTCTCTCTGATGCTGTCACCTGCTGCCAGTTCCCCTTTCCTTCTGTTCCATCTGTGACTCACAGCCATTGGCTGAGCTCATTACCACAGCTCCACTCTGTGATTGGTTTCTTATTCAGCTGCTCTTTTATGATTGGCTGGGGATGTAGGCGGGAACAGCTTAGACAGACACAAATTGAGATACCAGCTAGCAGGGGTGTCAAACTCAATCATAGGACAGGCCAAAATTGAAGAGACAGTCTGAGTTGGTGAACAGGATTAAAAATAATAATTTGAATCAGCAATGTAAATTTGAATGGCCAGAATACAGCCACCTTTTCCTCATCACAGTAAATAAGATATAAAATCATATTTTATTAAATCAAAAGTGAATATATTTCAAGCTGATGAAAATGCAAATTTTTCAGGTTAAATAAAAGTCAGAGCAGGTCTCCACCGCTGTGTTTGCAGCTGTGCTTTTTGTTGAGAAACTGGACACACTATGCAGTTTACACAGCATTTCAGAAATACAGAAATTCACATCACAGTCAGAAAAACACTGTATAAACTGCGCAGTGTGTAATCACACATGTAATCATGCAGTCTCATCACTGAAGCTGCAGGGACGTATTAAGATGCTTCACTGTGTCACAGAGAAAGGCCGACTCACACAGCCACCTTTCCTCCCGGAGCCCTGCTGAGTCTTTTACTTTACTGTTCATGAACTGACAGATTTTTTTCAGGCAGCTCAGCATACCTGTGTGATAAGGCACATCACCACATTCAGAAACCGTTTTCTCTGAAACTGCTGCTGATTTAAACCTTTGCCTCTTATAAAGTTCACTGTCTGTGTTACGGTGCTTATGATGCGTTCTGTCTTTGGGACTTTGCTGCAGCGTTTCCTGCTGTGTGACGCAGTGGTGCACTGTGCAGGTCTTCCTCTGCATCTTCTCCTGTCCCACCTCTTTTCTTTACACACCAGGAAAAGAGATAGACGGTTTACCTCCGATGTCAGCGATCAGGTCCTTTGCCTCCCACCTGTTTGGAAAATCGCTG
The DNA here is from genome assembly GCA_013435755.1 of Amphilophus citrinellus. Classification (NCBI taxonomy): domain Eukaryota; kingdom Metazoa; phylum Chordata; class Actinopteri; order Cichliformes; family Cichlidae; genus Amphilophus; species Amphilophus citrinellus. The sequence continues at coordinate 37,039,642 of CM024206.1, forward strand.
TTTCCCACTTTTCATTTGGCCATTTTTTGGGGTCAGGCAGCTTTTAAGTTACTGTAAAAATTGCTGACCGACATTTTTATCCGCTGATCACTGATCAATATGTCATTGATAACACCGAAAACAGGTTAGTCCACAAGTCTTGGCCTGTACAGTAGCTGTTGCAGTGCATTGTGAGATTTGTAGTATAAGTGGTGGGAGCGCTATTTGCCCACGGGCTATTAATAATCGGTATATGAAATCATCTCAGGGGCTGTATAAAATTAGATCGCAGGTCGGATGTGGCCCGCGGGCCTTGAACCTGACACGTGAGCTGGAGGATTACTGAAAATGAAGAGAAAACAAGCTATACTTTTTGAATGTTTTTATAAAGCAGCTGCCCCTGAAGTCACAGAACCAGCTTTAGAAGAACCTGCCAGTTTGATAGACATATTGAGTTGGTTCATCCTGTTTTTTTTGTATAGTCCTGCTGTACTTACTACTTACTACTTAAACACATTTTTCTTTTATACTGTTATATAAATTCTACATCTTTTTAATAGAAAGGGAACTGTTGAACAGGTCGTTGTACATTTATTCAAATGTAAGCATCAGAGAAATTTTGCAATGTTAAAAATGCTCAAAAATCCAAATAAATTGTCAATTACACTGCACAAAAAGAGTGATTTTCGTCCCTGTATACTGACGTGGGCGCCGCTAGTAAACGACAGCTTTCGACAGCTTACAGGGCAGCGCATTTGCATTCACCTGAGTCAGATATGGTCGTTTACGTACCACCAGAAGCAGCGGGGGGTAAAGGTACGGGGGAGCTGGCAGGCGGGAGGTGTTAACAACTCTACTTTACATGTGAATAGCAGCGCCTCAAGCTGAAGCAGCGGCAACAGACCCACGTGGCTTCTCAGTCATTGGATGAAAAAAATGACATCACAATTCATCACACACGTGATTGGTTGGTAGATCTGTCCCCCATTGGCCTTTATAAAGACAGGCCTGGGTAAGCCCCTCCCTAATAAATAATAACCCAGTAATAAAAATTATTTTTAATTACTATTTCTGTGATATACCTTGCATGTTATGTTGTATTCATGCCATGCTAATGACCTCAATTAAAGGGAATTAAATTAAGAGAAACAAATTGTGAGGCACAAGTTTGAAATTTAAAAAAAAAAATTATTTATAAAGCAATATGCACATACACACACACACACACACACACACACATCATATAATCTATATATAAAGAAAACAAAAACATTATGACATATAATGCTTTGCTACTTCTGGGCCATGTGGTGGTGGCTTTCTCTCAGAGCATGGTCCAGCATACAAACACTTATGGTGCACGGTGTTGTATTTAGGCTGAGCTTCTAGTCTGTCTTGCAGTTTGGCTCAGAGGTCACTGAGCTCCTGGCTGCAGAAGCTTGGGGGTCTTAATCCAGCCCGATACGCCCTCTGAGACGCCATCCTCCTCATCCAACATGAGGTCAGTGGTGACACCGTCCCAGAAGGCAACCTCCTTCACTGCCAGGACACTCGCCCTTGCCTCCAGCAGCTGTTGACACAGAGCACACATTAAGTCATTATGAAACTACATGAAATGAAATGAAAAAATGAAAAATCAGGAAACTACACTGAAAGTTTGAGTCTCTTGACTTTGAATGCACACATTGCAGATAAGACCCTGAATGCAAGAAAAAAAAAAATTAATCAGCCCATCTTTGTCATCAAAAACAATGGTTATGTGACAAAGTACCAACTCCTGCATCCTGTGAATAAAAGACAAATGAACAAGTACTTTGAAAAAATGTAACATTGATAAAAGTACTTCAGTGATTTTGGTCATTAACCCTTGAGGCACCTTTAAACTGATTATACATTTTTTATCTTTAGGTCCCAAAATGTTACAGCTGCTAAAACTATAAACATTCAGTGTTAATTATTTTCACCTTCACTGAATCACCTTTTTATAGACATTTTGGGTTGTTCAGAAAAAGCCAGATTTTATATAAAGTAAAAAAAAAACAGTAAGTAATATTTCCCAAAAATAAAACTGCATTTCCAAGCTAACTACACAAATACAGCAGACCAACAATCCAATCCAACACGTCTTACCAGCTTCCTTCTTGCACGTCACTGGGCAGGATTTTTAATGGCTGCCGCCTTTTCCTGAACGTGAGGCTGACTGTAGCGGAAGCTGCGGCGGACCGTCTGTAGGTTTAACAAGAAGCTGGAAAACATTTTTGTACATTGTAAATAAAGAGCATAAACACAGTGTATACATAAACATATCCAGGCAAAAAACACACAAACAACACCAATAGATACTTACACACAATTATATCACGGTCCACGCATTAGGAACACTCACACTCGCGTTGTGAGGCGAACACAGTCTGTGGAAAATAAAGGTGAAAATAAATAAGAGTAAAAACATTTTAAGTTCTTCTCTCCTCCACACATTGAATACTGCTGCTTTGTTTCTGATTCTTACCTCTGCAGAGGATCATACCGGCTTTTATTGGATTCAGAGTTGTGCAGGAACTGCTTCCTATAAGATGAAACCAAATAAAAATAAGAAACCAAATCACAATACGTCTGTCAGCTTACTGTGACCATTCCTCCACTCTTAGTATTTTTGTTTTAGAAACGACCAAGTCTTACCGCAGTTTTCGGATTGTGCTGCCGTCTTTTCCTCTTGAGTCCTTCTGTAGGTGAGTCTTTGTTAGAGTCCAGAGCATCGAGTCGCTACACAATAGACAACATCTTGTCTTTCAGTTGCGCTAGAAGAAACTTGAGTAACTGTGGAGATAACCCACTCATTGCAGCCAGCAGTGTCTTCTCGTTTGCAGCGGGGCTGGTTGAAGCTGGCCGGTAGAGAGGCCCGCTTTCACGGGGAGCTTCTGGGGTGTTGAAAATATAGACGTCCTCCATTGTCGTACCAAAAAAGCAGCGTAGACAAAGAACGCCATTCAGTTTGAACGGAAGAGAACGACCACACTGATTTCCTTTGGTCTTGCAAGACCTTCAGCGTGATCCCGCACGTGATCTGTATTGTCCAATCACAGGCGAGGAAGCTGCCACACGGAATTCAATTCATTTCATTTCAACTCAATTCAATTTTATTTATATAGCGCCAAATCACAACAAACAGTCGTCTCAAGGCGCTTTGTATTGTGGTTAAAGACAAGGGCGTAACTTTGGGTCCGACATTGGGGGGGGTTAAGCTCTCTGCCTATTTATTTATTTATTAAATCATTTACTTTTCTAAAAGGATTCAGGAGATTTTGGATTAACTGTATGAGAAATACATTGTAATGCTTTTACTATGCATTCATTTAACTTTCTTTGTATTTAATCTGCACTTTCAACAATTAAGAAAAGGCTACATTTTTCACATTTTTTCCAACAGTAACAAATATTTGACACTTTTAGAATGTATATGACACACCTAAATTTCTCAATTTTCCAAGTGTATGTATTTACCTTGTGCACTATAATTTGGCTAGGAGAAATTATGACACATATAGACATTAGTAATTAAACAAAGAGCAGACTAAAACCCTTCATGCCATCTTCAGCAATTATGCTTAAACATATATGACATTGTAAATTTTGAAATCAGGTCAAAATTACCTAAAGACAACAAGAGAGCTGCAGCTGTGTACTTAATTTATATAATATTAGAGCATTTCAAGACTGCGGTAGCTTCAAATCATTAATTTACAAGGAGATGTTGTCGACCAACAATGAAAAATTGTTGGTTGTCCACTTATTGTTGCGCTTTTTATTTCTTCAAACTACACCCCTCCCCAGCAGCTGGTTCTACACGCAAACTGAACGATGCCGCTTGGTAGCGAAAGCGGGTTGGGTGATACCAAGTTTTTGTGGGGAGAGGGGGGCTACATTACCTACATTACCCTAACCCTTACCGAATGATTAAACATGCTAGTATTTTACACAAAATTTATAATGAATAAAGAAAATTAACATGTTATTCATGTAAGATGTTTTTTGTAAATCGAAATGATGCGACTTTATTGGGGGGGGGGGGGGGTTATAGTGATTGGATAACCCCCCTATCCCCCCCGCAAATTACGCGCATGGGTAAAGACCCTACAATAATACAGAGAAAACAGTCAAAACGACCCCCTATGAGCTTGAAGATGTGTTGTAGACACATCCACTGTCCGTTTAAGCAGGACAACTCAGAAGGTGACTGTTGCATTAAAATTTTTATGATAGACTTTTTGTTACAGTGAATTAGACTGAAAACTGAGTTTGCTTTTCAATGAAAATAATGCTTGTGGTGTCACCAAAATCAAGTTATCGCCTTTGTTTATTTCCCTCAGTCCACTAAAGTTCAGGGTTCACAAAAAACTCCATGACAAAGGCTCACAGACAGAAGCTCACAGACAGAAGCTCACAGACAGAAGCTCACAGCCTTATTGGAAAAAGGGACAAAAGCTGAAAACGTCCAAAAGTATATTTCCAACTAGATAATACTAATTTATGAATTAGAATGATTTCTTGTGAGTTTAGTCTTGTTTGAATGTTTCGCTGTATACTAATTTATGTGTAGTTACATTGTAATGGAAAAAGGCTTAAAAGATGATAATGTAAATTTGATTATATATATCAAAATAAAAATATGTTGGTTACAACTGTTGGGAGGGGTAGACCACTGGTGAATACTTGATTTGCATTTGTATGACTCACAGAAACCTCCTTTATAATAAAGAAATGAATAAAGAAAAAACAGCTTCCTTCTATTAAAGACTCAACTGGTAACATTACTCATGACCCACAACAATTAGATAAATGCTTCAAAGACTTTTATGAAGCCTTATACCCACCACAGATTAATCCATCTGATACTGCTATTGAAGAATTTCTCAACAGTATAAATCGACCAAAGCTAAATGAGGAACAGGTTGCAGCTCTGGATTCACCTCTCTCAACGTCTGAATTCCAAGATGCCCTACAGCATCTCCCAAATAATAAAGCCTCAGGTCCAGGTGGTTTTCCAGCTGAGCTTTATAAAGAATTTTGGTCTGAGCTAGCACCCACTCTTTTTAGACTGGTGACTCAGTTTCAGAATGATCAAACACTATCTCCAAATATAAACTCTACGAACATCAGCCTGCTCCTTAAACCAGGCAAAGACCCCACACTCCCATCCAGCTACCGCCCAGTCTCACTCATAAATGTAGATTTTAAAGTAATTTGCAAAGGCTTGGCCAGAAGATTAGAAAATATTACCCCACTCATAGTACAGCCTGATCAAACAGGTTTTATCAAGGGTCGACATGCAGCCAATAATACACGCAGATTAATAAATGTAATAGATTACTGTTCCATTAACAAATTAGAAACCACAGTTCTCTCTTTAGATGCAGAGAAGGCATTTGACTGGTTTAACTGGAAATTTTTATTAGCAGTTCTACACAAATTTGGATTTGGTTCATCCTTGGTTCATACTTCATAAACTGGATCAGAACACTATACAGCTCCCACGTGCATGGGTTAGGACAAATGATCTTATTTCCAAAAGCTTCAGTCTGCAGAGGGGCACCAGGCAGGGCTGCCCACTCTCTCCCTCACTTTTTGTCATCTTTATTGAGCCACTGGCAGCAGCAATTAGACAAAATGCAAATATTAAACGAATTCAAAGAAAAATACAGACCATAAGATAAGCCTTTATGCTGATGATGTATTACTTTTCCTTGGGAATTCACAAGCTTCTCTCTTGAAGACTATCACACTGATAGATAAGTTCTCATCTATATCTGATTACTCTATTAACTGAAGTAAATAAACAGTTTTGCCTCTAAATTGTAATTTTGAGAACACCACCACCACATCACTACAGTCAGGCAACATTAAATATTTGTGTACAAATTTTTCTGCCACATTCCCCTATTAAAAATGATAGAGGATGCTCTCTCTCTGGAATAGTTTACCTATATCACTCATGGGGAGAGTTTCCACCATTAAAATGATGGTTTTGCCAAAAATCCTCTATTTGTTCTCACTGATCCCTAACAAATCTTCTGTTGCTTGGTTTAAGATACTAGATTTAAACATGACAAAATTTCTGTGGAAAAATAAACCACCACAAATAAGTTTTAAAACTTTACAAAAGCCAAAATGCAGTGGTGGTCTAGAGCTACCAAATTTTTATTTCTACTTTTTAGCCAGTAGGTTGCAATATGTTTCAAAATGGATCAAACCAAGTTCACTAGACAGCCCATGGTTGGATCTAGAACAAGCACTCTGTGGAAAAGTAAAAATCTCTGATTTACCTTTCATTAGCTCCTGTCTCAAGCAAGATAATTGCTTTAAAAGCCTTAACATAAACACCTCTCTGACAGCCTGGTGGGAATTTTAAAAAATAACTAAGTCTTCACTTATCCCATGTAAACTGACACCCAGTTGGAACAATCCAGATATATGCCAGAAAAAGAAAGTAATGAATTTTCTGTCATGGCATGAAAAGGGTATAAATAATCTAGAGCATGTTATTCAAGATGGAAACTTTATTCCATTTCAATGGAATAAAGTGCCTGTATGGGTAACAGAATTTCTAAATCACCGTACCCCTAAATTGCTATCAAAAATATACAAGCTATTGTTAAAAATTAATGATTCAATTTCCCTCCCAACTAAAAAATGGGAGCGGGATCTTTCCATCAACCCAGATGAAAACTTCTGGACATGACTTCTGGATATGTTTAAACATCTTCAAAATTTCTAAAAGTCAAAATTTACAACTTATACAATACAAAACTCTGCATAGAATACACTATACAGGACAACAAATGTTCCAAATGGGCCTCAGACACTCAAACATATGCACCCACTGTTCAGGCGACCAAGCTGAGAATTATATGCATGCCATATGGTCTTGCATGCCTGTTCAGAGGTTCTGGCAGAAGATATGTGAAGACTTATAAACATGGTTTAATTGCGGTAACCCAGCCTCACCCAAGCTGTGCATGTTAGGTGACGTAAGTGAATTAGATATAGAAGCAAATACGTCACATTTAGTTCTTACTGCCTTATGCATCGCTAAGAAAACTATCCTCATGAATTGGAAATCAAAAACTAATTTATGTATTACTCACTATTGGAATTTACCATTCAATCAAATTAGTCTAGCGAGAATGTCTGCCAACTCAAAAAAACAATTGGACAAATTTGATTATCTCTGGTCCCCACTGATCAAGTCCATCAGTAGTAAACCTACCAAGACAAGGCCGTCCACCTAAACTTACAGGCCAAACAAGGAGAGCACTGATCAGAGATGCAGCCAAGAGGCCCATGGTGACTCTGGACCAAATGCAGAGATCCACAGCTCAGGTTAAAGACACAAATGTGGTCTTTATGGAAGAGTGGCAAGAAGAAAGCCACTGTTAAAAGAAAAGGTAACTGTTATGTTGCTCCCTTATAGTGTCACTAAGTAAACATTATTACCCGACACACAGAGCATGGAGGACAACTTCTTGCTGGTTCACTCGTTTTTTTGTTTATTAACCTACTGTTGCTATGGTTACATTCAGAACCCCTGTATACCCTAGTGGCGGTCTGCCCCTCTGGTGGTAAGTGTTGGTAGGACATCTCTAGGTTCATACATCACAGTAACGCTTTCTTTTAAGGCGTGCTCTTAGGCCATAACTATCCTCTAAGTAAATTTTAGTTATGTGGAATTCCACCGTAATTATTTTTAATTCCGCCGTAATTATTTTTACTATGGCTGAATTACTTTTAATTACTGCGTAATTATTTTAAATTCCGCTGTAAATATTTAATTATTTTAATTTTAATTTTTTAAAAATAATTACGGCGGCATTAGAAATAATTATGCAGAATTAAAAATAATTACAGCGGAACTAAAAAATAATTACGGCGGAGTTAAACATAATTACGGCGGAATGAAAAATAATTCAGCCGTAGTAAAAATAATTACGGCGGAATTAAAAATAATCACGGCGGAATTCCACATAACTAAAATTTACTTACAGGATAGTTACGGCCTAAAGGCGGGCCTTAAAAGAAAGCGTTACCAGAAAACCATAAAAAGTCCCGTTTGCAGTTTGCCAGAAGCCATGTTGGGGACACAGCAAACATGTGGAACAAGGTGCTTTGGTCAGATGAGACCAAGATTGAACTTTATGGCCAAAATGCAAAACGCTATGTGTGGTGGAGAATTAACACTGCACATCACTCTGAACACACCATCCCCACTGTCAAATATGGTGGTGGCAGCATCATGCTCTGGGGCTGCTTCTCTTCTCTCTGTCTCTCTTCTTCTTTCCCTGCCTGTCAGCTCTGGCAAGAATAAATAAAATAAAAATAAAAATACAATTGACAAGAATAGCCTATAGAAAACTTATAGAGCACTTCTTGTAAAAGCAAATATGTTTGGTACAATAGTGCATTCGGATCATCATTTTGATTGTGAAAACTGCCAGACATGACAGCCCCCCCCCCAAAAACAAAAAACGATATATATATATATATTTATATTTATATATATATATATATATATATATATATATATTGTGGATGGGAAAACTTGCAAAACTTGCAGTGTATCAAATACTTATTTTCCCCACTGTATTTGACCATCGATCTTGGCAGAATTGATGGAATTCATTAAAATCGGCTGTTTTTCTAATGCGTTTGGGATGATTGTCCTGTTGGAGCACCCATTTTTGTCCAAGGTTCAAACTTCTAGCTGCTGATTTGAGGTGAAGCTGAAGAAATTGGAAGTAGTCCTCCTCCTTCATATTTCATCTACTTTGTAGAATGTACCAGTACCACTGACAGCAAAACAGGCCTAGAGCATGATGATACCACCGCTGTGCTTGACAGTGTTCTTATATTTGAAAGCTTCACCTTTACTTCGCCTCTTGTCATTGTGGCCAGATGGTTCAATTTTTATCTGACCATAAAACTTTTTTCCAGAAGGCATTTGGCTTCTTCACGTGGGCAGCTGTAGAATTCAGTTGTGCTTGAAACTGTTGATTTTGGAACAGGGGCTTCTCTATGAGTTGGCACCATGGTGATGTAAAACTTGTTTTGCTGTGGACAGTGACGCTGGTGTTCCAGGATTTCCAGTTCATGGCAGGCTTTAGCCTTGGCGGTGCTGTGTTTTTCCTGAACATCCTCTAATTTTAGACTGGCAGTTTGGGTCTTCTTTCAGACCTTGGGAAAATGGTGACACATATGAATGATTTGCACTTGTGTGAAATTGTTTGAATTAATGATCATGGAATCTACAGGTTTAAAAATGGCTCCAACTTCCCAGTTTGTGTAAATCTACAATCCTGTTTGGAGCTTCACTGAGATCCTTCTACTTGTGGTCAGTGGACAAACAAATCTGTTTCATGCTGAAACTAACCACTGTAGTCCATCATGATCATTAATGAGTTAATAGGCCAATGTAGAACATTCAGCACTTTATTTATTAAATGATTGAAATGAGTGTAAGTCTGTATGTAAACTTTTGACCCTGTGTGGAATAGAAGAAATACAAAATAAATATGAATTTGGGGACTCAATTCTTGTTTCTTAAAAATGAACGTTGTACAATCATTCCACCCTGGAAAAATAACCATTCAAAGATGCCAAAAATTACCATGACATTTATGCCTGTGATGAATGTATCTAAGTTTCTGACTAAAAGTGTAAGTGAAATTTAGAAGAAACAGCCAGAGAAACATTTGGCAACATTTAGCACAAGCATATCCTGTGCAAAAAGGGGTTGAAACAGACTTTTTACTTGCTCTAGGTAGTTGTATGTGTGTGTGTGCATGTGTTTGTGCAGCCTCTTTCTTCTGGACATACACTGCTCAAAAAAATAAAAGGAACACTTAAACAGCACAATATAACTCCAAGTAAATCAAACTTCTGTGAAATCAAACTGTCCACTTAGGAAGCAACACTGATTGACAATCAATTTCACATGCTGTTGTGCAAATGGAAATTATTGGCAATTAGCAAGACATACTCAATAAAGGAGTGGTTCTGCAGGTGGGGACCACAGACCACATCTCAGTACTTATGCTTTCTGGCTGATGTTTTGGTCACTTTTGAATGTTGGTGGTGCTTTCACACTCGTGGTAGCATGAGATGGACTCTACAACCCACACAAGTGGCTCAGGTAGTGCAGCTCATCCAGGATGGCACATCAATGCGAGCTGTGGCAAGAAGGTTTGCTGTGTCCAGAGGCTGGAGGTGCTACCAGGAGACAGGCCAGTACACCAGGAGACATAGAGGAGGCCGTAGGAGGGCAACAACCCAGCAGCAGGACCGCTACCTCCGCCTTTGTGCAAGGAGGAACAGGAGGAGCACTGCCAGAGCCCTGCAAAATGACCTCGAGCAGGCCACAAATGTGCATGTGTCTGCACAAACGATTAGAAACCGACTCCATGAGAATGGTATGAGGGCCCGACGTCCACAGATGGGGGTTGTGCTCACAGCCCAACACCATGCAGGACGCTTGGCATTTGCCAGAGGACACCAGGATTGGCAAATTCGCCACTGGCGCCCTGTGCTCTTCACAGATGAAAGCAGGTACACACTGAGCACATGTGACAGACGTGACAGAGTCTGGAGACGCCGTGGAGAGCGATCTGCTGTCTGCAACATCCTTCAGCATGACCGGTTTGGCAGTGGGTCAGTAATGGTGTCGGGTGGCATTTCTTTGGAGGGCCGCATGGCCCTCCATGTGCTCGCCAGAGGTAGCATGTCTGCCATTAGGTACCGAGATGAGATCCTCAGACCCCTTGTGAGACCATATGTTGGTGCGGTTGGCCCTGGGTTCCTCCTAATGCAGGACAATGCTAGACCTCATGTGGCTGGAGTGTGTCAGCAGTTCCTGCAAGATGAAGGCATTGAAGCTATGGACTGGCCCGCCCATTCCCCAGACCTGAATCCAATTGAGCACATCTGGACAGTCTGTGGTGCAACGTCACGTTGCACCACAGACTGTCCAGGAGTTGGCGGATGCTTTAGTCCAGGTCTGGGAGGAGATCCCTTTGGAGACCATCCGCCACCTCATCAGGAGCATGCCCAGGCATTGTAGGGAGGTCATACAGGCACGTGGAGGCCACACACAATACTGAGCCTCATTTTGACTTGTTTTAAGGACATTACATCAAAGTTGGATCAGCCTGTAGTGTGTTTTTCCACTTTAATTTTGTGTGTGACTCCAAATCCAGGCCTCCATTGGTTAATAAATTTGATTTCCATTAATGATTTTTGTGTGATTTTTGTTGTCAGCACATTCAACTTTGTACAGAACAAAGTATTCATTGAGAATATTTCATTCATTCAGATCTAGGATGTGTTATTTGAGTGTTCCCTTTATTTTTTTGAACAGTGTAGTGGCGCTTAATTTCAACATTGTTATAAGACACAATATAAGAAATGTACCTTATGGGTCTCATTCAAGTCTCAATTCTGCATATTCTTCTTGTAGCCAAACCGGACTGGATCCTTCAGTATCAAGTTGTACTAGTCAACCTCTTTGGGTGTGTCATCCTCTAGGGTAATGTGACCTTCTCATGTTCATGGCCCCAGCTAGTGGCCTGCACCTTCCTGAGCTCCAGCAGCAGCTTCATGTCATTGCCAATGGCTGTACCATCTGCCATCATGGAGGGTTTCTCCATTCGTTTCCAATTCAGGACATGGAATTCTGATGGGATGCTATTCTCAGCACGGCTAAGCCCAGAGCCGCAGAAACTGGAGCTGCAGATGAGCAGCAGCCGACTGCTCCTTACCCTACACAGCTCAAAACGACAGAGATCAGAGGCCTCAGCTGGTCAGGAAACACACACATACACACACACGCACACAGATACATACACACATATGTGTTTCTGACTTTATTGTCTTGCCCAACCAAAGTTTGATCAAAACTTAAGCAACCAATCTTTTATATGACACTTTTTCAATAGTGAAGATTGTTTAGATTAAAACATCACTCATGTTGTCATATTATGTGCTTCAAGGAAAATGCTCATGTCAGCAGGGCTAATTCCTGTTGAGCTGAGCAAGGGTCTTACACTGAACCCAAGGTCCAAAACAGCTCCCAAACAAATTACTGCACCAGATTTATGTCAGATTGACCCAGTGATTGTTTTCTTCAAAAGATGCCTCATGAATCTGTGTTAATGCAGAATGAATGTCATTAGGTTTAATCCTGGGCAGCAGCTGCATTGGGGGGGGGTTGTCCCATTATGCACCAAGTATTTCTTTTTCATTCACCTCTTTTACTCTGTTTATACCCCACTCTGCATTTAATTATTAGTTGTTATTAATGTCTGGCTCTCTTCCACAGTGTGTCTTTTGTCCTGTCTCTCTCTCCCCTCCCCATTATCGCCAAGTGCTTGCTCATAGAGGGTTGTTTTAATTCTTGGGTTTTTTCTGTATTATTGTAGGGTCTTCACCTTATAATTTTAAGTGCCTGGAGGAGAATAAATAAATACAATTGAACTGAACTGAAATGAAATGAAAAGAATGGAATTGAATTGGGGGGTTAATAAATTAATATTAATAAAAAGATCAAGAATCAAGAATGCCTTTATTAGTCCCACAATGGGGAAATTGCAGTTAACAGAACATCCATCCAAAACAAAAACATAACGCAGACGGGGGGGGACAGATGTCTGAGGTCATGCAGCCGTTTCTCAACGGCGCTACCTTTAGCAGAGAAAACAGAAAGAGATACACTGGGATAGGTAGGTTCAAAAAAATCATCTCGTACTGTGTTCATTATGAACACCTTACGAGGTTCCAAAAAACACCTCAGCAAAAGCAGCAGCACATTTAAAGCTGGAGAGCACTAGGGTGGGTAGGGGAGGGGCTGCCAGTGGAGACGAGCAGGATACTGTGATGGTCACACAGCTTCCAGACTAGCAGTTCATGATAATGTTCATGATAAGATGGTACAGTCAGCCTTGGTTGCCAGGATACCAGTTCATACAGGTCACAACACGGGGCGGGGGTGAAGAGCATCTGTTTACAAACATCTCCAAGAGGCGATTTAGACAGACAGCATCCAAGGCCGTCTGGGAGCCAAATTCCAAATAGTGCAATTGTTTTGGTTCAGGCCGTCATAACTATTTGCTGACAGACCTTACAGTTTCTGGTTACCTCTCAGAAGTCCAATAATTCGAATTTGGTTCTACTCCACCATGCAGAACAGAGACTCAAACACTCCTCCAGATGCAATCCATTTCGATTCAGCTCTACTGAGTCTGATTGAGTTCGTACTGTTTCTGCATCCCTCATAGGCAACCTTATTAGGGCCTGAACAGCTGCCCAGATACCAGGTATCCCCAGGTCCAATTCGGGAAAAGAAATCCTGGTATCAATGTAAATGCCACGTCCACACAGTGCAGCCAGGAATTTTATCTTCCATCCCCACAGGAATCCATAACATAGCCAGCCGGGTGTGTAGTCGGACCAGAGGAAAGAGGGTTCCCCTTCTCCCAATCTCCTTGTGATGAAAATTTGATCATCAATAGTGTTGAGAGACCAGCTGACCAGATCCATAATTTAATTTCCAGTTCGGGGATGTGTGAAGAGATGCTCTAAGCAGCAAAGCAGCAAAAAGCAGGGGTAGATAGGGAAGGCTGGGGAGAAGAGAAAAATGCGTCCGTCTCCACCGAGAGCAGGAAGAAAAAAAAAAAAAAAAAAAAAAAAAAAAATATCTAGAAATGAGAGCTGCTCCATCCAAAGTGGGATGGATGCCAATTGGGAAGGGGTCCAAAGAAAACTACAAAGTCCAACATTGTTCTTGCAAAGTTACACATTGATTCAATATTAACTTTGATGACCTCCAATTGGCATCACAAAGTGCCAGTGGAATTTTTTTTTTTTTTTTTTTTGCGATCAAATTTTTTATTTTAGTTCAATGAAGTTTACAAACAATCCAAAAAAAAAAAAAGAAGAAGGAAAAAAAAAAAAAAAAAGGGAACATAAGACCACAATCATAAAAGCGCAACCACAAAAGTGGGCAATGCACATCACGTAACACCTGCTTATATGTATACAAGACACATAGACATAGGACCAAAGACACAGACAAAACAAAAGGGACTGAACAGCTTAAGAGATTGAGGTGGAGAAGGCTGGAGGCAAGACTTATAACATGTTTGTCACGGATTCTGCAATGGCACACCAGGTATTCAAGGTTTCCTCTGAGGCACCGTTGATACGAGCTGTCGATAGTTCCATATACAGCACATCCAAAAAGGAGAGAACCCAGGACTTCACAGAAAGAGAATGAGGCGGATTCCAACGAACCGCAACCATTTTCTTAGCGGCTGTCAGGCCAGCAAATACTGTACACTTTTTAGTTTTGGGAAGATTAAACATTGAGACATTTAATATCAGAACATTCACTGTTATAGGGATCCGTACTTGAATCACCTCTGATAATTTGGATGCCATATTAACCCAAAAACAACTAACAGGAGGGCAATCTCGGCCCCAGACCATCTCCACCGGGAGTCTGGGGTGATCAGGGATGGTCAAAACCTGATAAAGCTTGGACACCAAACCTTTGGTTTTAGCCTGCACTGTAAGTCATTTATAAAATGGATGAGTGGGTAAAGGGCCCCACCAGGGGACTCCATATGGCTTGAGTGCTGATCTTAATTGCAGATAAAAGAAAAAGGAGGAGCCTGGCAGATTGAATGCATTCTTAACCTCAGAGAAAGCGAGCAGTCCAGTCTCATTAAAAATATCTTTAAGATGGTGAATACCCCTCTGTTCCCAATGTGGGGCAGATATAGGTCTTCCACCTATTAATAGTGCTCTATTAGAGAATATTGGGGAAAAAGTATGCCATTTAGAGGAAAGATGACAATGAGTTTCAGCTGCTCTCCATGTCCGTATAAGGTGAGAAATGACAGGACCAAAATGCAGCTGGCATTGCTTGTCGGATATACCAACAAATAAAATATCCTGAAGGGCCCAAGGAGCTACCATGCTACTCTCTAAAGATCGCCAGGAAACAGGAGTGCGTGGATCGAACCAGTAAAGCAAGGGTCTTAATACAAAAGACCAAAAATAAAGTTTAAAATTTGGAATAGAGAGACCGCCATTTTCCCTCCTCCTCTGTAAGATGGACATTTTCAGACGTGGCCGCTTTCCCTTCCATACAAATTTGGAAACTGCAGACTGAAGTTTACTCCAGAAATCAGACGGAGGTGGAAGGGGAAGCATAGAACTGACAAAATTTATCCTGGGCAAAACATTCATTTTTATGGTTGAGATGCGGGCTCGAACGGACATAGGAAGACCCACCCATTTGTCCATATCCTTCAAAACATCGGTCAGTGCAACCGAGTAGTTATGTTTAACAATTTGGTTTATGTTTGGGAAAACTTCAATTCCCAAATATAAGAACCGTTCAACTATGGGAATGTTCACAGAGACAGCTGATTCTTTAGCAGAGTCATTGAGATGTAAAAGTGCAGATTTGGACCAATTAATTTTAAACCCTGAAAACTTCCCAAATTCCTGACATATGGACAAAAGATGAGGTACAGATAGAGTGGGATTCTCCAGGAACACAAGCACATCATCTGCATATAATGAAAGCTGATGTCGCGTGTCACAAATACATATAGGTGAGACCATGTTGGACTGGCGAATAGCTTGGGCTAATGGTTCGAGAGAAAGGACAAAAAGTGCAGGGCTCAATGGGCAACCTTGGTGTGAGGACGGGGAGATTGGAAATAAAGGAGAGAGTTTCTGACCAGTTAGTACCCGCGCTGAGGGATTTGAGTATAATACTTTAATCATACTGATGAAAGTGGTACCACAGCCCATTGCCTCCAATACAAACCAAAGATATGACCAATCTGTCAAAGGCTTTCATCGCATCAAGAGAGAGTAATGACATCGGGGTCTTACTGCCTGACGCCGCATCTATTATATGAAGAAGACGTCTGACATTATCTGCTGCTAGTCTTGATTTTATGAAACCTGTTTGGTCAGGACTCACTAAGACAGGCATGTAAGGCTCCAAGCGAAGAGCAAGAAGCTTTGCAAAGATCTTCAAATCCGAATTCAGTAGGCAAAGGGGACGGTAACTAGAGCATTCTGTTGGGTCCTTATCCTTTTTCAGGAGTAAGGAGATTAAAGCAGTATTGACATCTCTTGAAAACTCACCCTTCTCAATCGAGAAAAGTATCATCTCAAGAAGAAAAGGGCCCAGTTGTTCCCAAAAACAAACACAGAGCTCTGGGGGGATCCCATCAATGCCTGGCGAGTTGCCTCTCTGCATTTTCTGCACTGCAATTTTTATTTCCCCTAACATAATCAGTTTATCTAAATTGACTGCATCAGATCTAGGGAGCTGGGGCAAATCTAGCTGATTTAACCATTTATCACAAAATGTTTTGTTTGAAATAACGTCTGACTGATATAAGTCAGCATACAAGGTTTGAAATATTTTATTAATTTCATCAGGATCGGTACTAATATTGCCAGCTTCAGATTTTATGGCAGGTATATCTGAAAAGTAGTTACAGGTTCGTATCTTCATGGCTAATAAATGGCTCGGCCTAGCACCGTAAAAGTAATATTTTTGCCTGGTTCTGTGGATTTGAAATTCCGTTTTCTGTTTTAGAATGTCATTCATTTCTTTCCGAA
Source organism: Amphilophus citrinellus (assembly GCA_013435755.1). Taxonomy (NCBI): domain Eukaryota; kingdom Metazoa; phylum Chordata; class Actinopteri; order Cichliformes; family Cichlidae; genus Amphilophus; species Amphilophus citrinellus. The sequence goes on from CM024206.1 coordinate 37,056,313, forward strand.
TTGTTGCACGTTTTAAGGCCAAATGTTCTGAGTAGTTGGATTGCAAAGCAGGATCCAATTTATTTTATTCTTCCTCAAGGGCTTGTAGCCGAGCAGACCTGGCTTTGCGAGTGTTGGAGCAAAATAATATTGCATTGTTCCTAATGAAACCTTTTATTGCTTCCCAGAGGATTCTGGGATCCTCCACTGAGCCAACGTTGATGTCTGTCAACTCTTTGAATTCCATAATAAATTGGGCAATATAGGTTTTATTTTTTAATAAAGATGTATTAAAGCGCCACCTAGCTGCACGTTTAGACAGACATACCAGAGTGGTGGAGCAAAAAAAACCCCTTGTGATCTGATAGGGCGATTGGGAGTAAGACTGCTCTGTCAATGGAGTGAAAAAGCTGGGGGGAGGCAAAAAGAAAATCGATTCTAGAAAAAGATTTGTACCTGCCTGAAAAAAAGGTAGTCTTTGGAGGAGGGGTAATTGTTCGCCATATGTCTAGAAGTCCCAAGTTTGTGGCCCAAGTCTTAAGCGCATACGTAGCCAGCCCTGATCACCTGAGGACGCCACATTTGATCTATCAACTGCTGGGTCCCACACAACATTAAAATCTGCAGCAACAATGAAAGAGTAGTCACTTAATTCAAGCATTTTAGTTGTTGAGGTATTATAAAATGTAGGATCAAAAACATTCGGGGCATATGCAGATATTAGAGCAATTCTTCTAGTATTCAATTCAGTTCTGGAGGTCACAATCCTACCAGCATCATCTGTCCAAGACGACAGAACTCTCAGAGGAAGATTCCATCTAGCTACAATAGCCACACCTTTTGTTTTTGTAGTAGCTGCGGAGAATGGTATTGTGTGATAGAATTTATCTGCCAGACGCCCAGCATCAACTGATAGTAAATGTGTCTCCTGTAGCAATGCAATGTTAACTCTTTTACTTCTCAATAGATTCAGAGTGCTCCTTCGCTTATGAGGTTAATTCAGGCCGCCACAGTTCCATACTAAAAGTGTAAGTTCACCCATTATTAGTGAAGCAGAGTTTAAAATACAGGCACTTTCCCAAAGGTACTATGTACTCAACCTCCATTCCACACAACTCAAACAAAGATGCATATAAAGTTAAGTCCCTTATTACACAGAACATAAAGAAAACAGACATAGAGAACATCAAAAATAAAATTCAAACTATGAAAAGAGAGAAAAAGGAGAGAAACCAAATATCAATGTGTGTAGGTCTGTGATCCATAGTGGATGTGGGGCAGCAAAAGAGAACAGACCAGCCCATATTCATATTATAAACTGCAACTATAACAACCAATCCTGATTCAGGCTAAACTAAATGACAAGAGGAGGCTCACCATATGTAGACGTCACTATAAGCTCCATCGCAAGCGGCCCATTAAATTAAAGGCCGCAAAAGGTATATAGTCAAACTCAAGTTCTTAAACTGCCAAACAACGCAGAACAAAAACCATGTCCACCTGAGTTTCAAAGCCCTTAGGATAGGGGGCAGTTATTGCGAGAGGGGACAGTCATCATGTTCCACTGGATTCTCCGAGACGTCCATCATAATCGCAGATGTTACTGAGTGCACCGGAGTAACAGCGGCCATGTAATCCTCCGCTTCCTTAGAGGAGGTAAAAGACCTGTATTGGGCGCCCTCTTTGATTTTCAGTGTTGCAGGATAGAGTAGAAAGAAATCCAGGCCCTTAGTGCGAGCTGCATCCATGGCTTGGTGGACAGCTTGTCGGCGTTTGACAGTGAAGTTGCTGTAATCAGGAGAGAAGCAAATTTTCCGCCCATCAATTGTGAGGGGGGATTTCTTCACAGCATGCAGGATGGCTTGCGTGGTAGTGTAGCAAAGCACATTAAAGATCAAAGTGCGGTTAACCCCCCCGGTTACGAGCATCGCTGTAAATTCAGTGAGCTCTCATAATCTCAATCTGGGCATCCGCAAGAGCAGGAAAACATTTGAGGAGAGTGCTTGTGAGATATTGGGTAGCACTGGAACCTTCGAGCCCCTCTTTGAGGTCGATGATGCAAATGTTGCATCTTCTGTTTCTGTCCTCCGTATCTGCTAGCTTCAGCTCCAGTTCCTGAAAAGCATGGTTATGGCGATCGAGTACGCTAGCATTGCTCTCAACTGAGGTTTTAAGTTTATCCATGTCGGATCTGATAGAACCAAGACCAGCAGTCAGCGAGGCTAGTTCAGCATGGATGGCACTTAGCTTTTCGTCGTTGTCTTTCCCCATCTGTTGAATCTGGGCAAAACGTGGTTCAAGGTAGCCTCGTTGCTTTTCCAACAGAGAATCTAAAATGGCATTAATGTCCTGTCGGCCACTTTTGTTCTTTGCAGACATTATGAGTCGACTGTCTTTAATAAACATGGAAATAGTCAGTATCAAGAGTGGTGGTCCGAAAAAAAACACTATTTGGCACGGCTGGGTCAGGAGCTGAAAGCTTATGCCGCCATCTCGTCCAGCTGATCACGTGACTCCCTTGGAAATTATTTTTTTTTACCAAAATAACATTTATCCTTAGCCAGCAGTTGCAAATTTCCTTCTATGTCACCTGCTCTGGCTCCTGGAAGGCATTTGACCATGGCAGCTGGTGTCACTAGTGTCACGTTTCTCAAAACAGGTTCGTCAATAACCAGAGTTTGTTGACTACAGGGGCCTGGCTAGCCTCAGGATTTTATAGGGTGTGGAACCTGGCCTTCAAAGCTACAAACAGTCTAATTTATTACAAGTACCGTTACTGCTAAAGGAGGCCGGGGAATAACTAAACATGTGGCACAAAGAGCAGGAAAGTGCAGGAGGGATGGGAGATGAGGCCATGGTGTTAGTGAGTCGGCAGAGAGCTAAGCAAATAGCTATGCTAAGCTAGCAATCCCTAAAAATACACTAAGTGAATAATGTGAACATAATTTATAAATGATTCAGCAGATAGTGTGCTTTAGATAAAGCACGTGAATATTACACCATGAAATAAGTCGTCATCTAGATTAATTGAGCTACAGAAAACCTATCAACTAGGTGCTGCTAATCAAATGCGCTTATTAATTGACCATCAGCAAGTGTAACTGCAGAAGGTTTGGTAAGGTCTGAATCATTCTGCTATTTGTTAACACAATGCCACAATCTTCCCAGCAAACTTGGCCCAATGTCAGGACATGCAGTGTTCAGAAAAACTGCAAAAAAGACAAAAAAAAGATTATCATGGTTACTTTAGGTCAGAAGGTAGAACAAGTCATCTGGAAGGTTGGTGTTTCAATCCTTGGCTGCTCCAGTCTGCATTCCAGAGTATGCTTTGGCAAATACTAGACCCCAAGTTGCTTTCCGTTGTTTTCAGTGAATGTCCACGAATGTTAGCTAGAAAGCACAGATGAAATGCTTGTATGAATAGGTGTGAGTGTGTGAATGAGGTGTATTGTATAATGGCCTTCAGTTTTACAGAATGCTGTTGGCAAAGATGGCCTTTGAAGCGAAAGAAAGAGGTGGGCTACGACTGCTTCCACTGGAATAAAGGCCCTATAATACGGTACTATCCGAGGTATGATGCCTCTGTATCCAGATACGGACAATATCCCAACGAATGCGCACCGGATCTTTGACGGATATGTTGATGGTTAGCACTATTGCCTCACGGCAAGAGCCAACAATGCCCTTCCGTGTACAGTTTGTACATTATATTGCCAAAAGTATTCACTCACTCATCCAAATCATTTAATTCAGGTGTTCCAGTCACTTCCATGGTTAGCTCCATGGTTCCATGGTCAGCTGTTAGTGGGATTATAACAAAGTGGAAGTGATTGGGAATGACTCAGCCACATAGTGTCAAAATCACAGAGTGGGGTCAGAGGATGCTGAGGGTCATAGTGCACAGAGGTCACCAGCTGTCTGCAGAGTCAATCACTACAGACCTCCAAACCTCATGTGGCCTTCAAATTAGCTCAAGAGCAGTGTGTAGAGAGCTTCATGGGTTTACATGGCTGAGCAGCTGCATCCCAGCCTCACGTCACCAAGCGCAAAGCAAAGCATCAGATGCAGTGGTGTAAAGCACTTGACGTGACAAATCATGCTTCTCTGGCAATCCAATGGACAAGTCTGGGTTTGGTGGTTGCCAGGGGAACGGTACCTGTCTGCCTGCATTGTGCCAAGTGTAAAGTTTGGTGGAGGGGGGAGTATGGTGTGGGGGTGTTTTTCAGGAGTTGAGCTCGGCCCCTTAGTTCCAGTGAAAGGAACTCTTAGGCCCCGTTTACATGACATCGTTTCAAAATGAAAACAGCATCGTTTTGATGCGTTTTGGCCTCCCGTTTACGTCAGAACGGAGTGAAAACGATGCATTTTGGAAACTAGGTCAAGAGTGGAGCATTTCAGAAATGCACCGGCCTCCGTTGTCATGTAAACACTCAAATACGGCACATTTTGGAAATGGGGGTACTCACACATGCGCACTATGGTTGCAACCGCCACAGTTTTACGCGCATGTGCTAAGAGATGAACAACACTCGTCAATGGTTAGGATTGACGAGCAAACTTCGAGTAGCACCAGTCAGTCGATCTTTTCTTGTGTTTTTGCCATTTTATAATTGAGTGTTGTGTGCAGCAGCAATCCTACCTCGTCATCAGTCTGCACAAAGCTTCTCATGCTCATGTTGTGTAAACAAGCTTTGCAAAAAAAACAAAAAAAAAAAAAAACACTGCCACCTTGTGGCCTGGCAATGGGAATCATTTTCACTATTTCAAGCATCTTCGTGTAGACGCTGTTCATTTCTGAAATGTATCTGTGTAAGTGGGAGGCCGAAACGCAGCAAAACGACAAACGGTGTCATGTCAATAGAGCCTTAATGCTTTAACATACTGAGACATTGGAGATAATTTCTTGCTCTTAACTCTGTGAGAACAGTTTGGGGATGGACCCTTTCTGTTCCAACATGACTGCACACCAGTGCACAAAGCAGCTCCATAAAGACATGGATGAGCCAGTTTGGGGTGGAAGAACTTGACTGGCCTGCACAGAGTCCTGACCTCAGCCTGATAGAACACCTTTGGGATGGATTAGAGCGGAGACTGTGAGCCAGGCCTTCTCTCCAACATCAGTGTCTGACCTCACAGATGTGCTTCTGGAAGAATGGTCAGAAATTCCCATAAACACTCCTAAACCTGTGGAAAGACTTCCCAGAAAAATTGAAGCTGTTATAGCAGCAAAGGGTGGGCTGACATCATAACACAACAGATTAAGAATGACATGTTATTCATTTGTGCATGAATGCAGATGAGCAAATACCTTTTGGCAGTATAATGTATGTACTCTTGTGCTTACAGTGGTTTTCTCTAGGTGCTCCCAATTTTGTTCTTGTTTTGGGGAGTTTTGTGGCCAAATGCAAACAACAACAGCAACAACAACAAAAAAAAAAAAACAATCTGGGTTTCTGCTGCTTGATTGGATCAGGGATGAGGTAAAGAGGTTTTTTTCAAGAGTTTAATTTCCTGGTTAAAGAAAGCTAATACATTAAAGTGATTCAGGAGCAATACTACTACTGTAAGGTTGAAAGGGTTAAGGTACACTATATAAAGATGATGGCTCATGTAAAATGAAAATCTTTAATTAGCTTAGTGTGGCAGAGCTTACTGTAGTTACAAACTATATATATTATTTAAATATATATAAAATATATATGTTGTATCATGCTAGTAGTAGAAATGAGGAAAAAAAAATAAGACAATAAAAATAAATAAATAAGGCATTATTATGCAGCAGTCAGTTTTGACAGGCAGCAATAATAAGCTAACAGCAGGTTAATCCCCTAACAAGCTCACCACCAAAAATCTGCTTAGTCTGAGTCTGGTACCACCCAGCAGTCACTGGTGGCAGTTCCATGTGGATAAGGGTGCAGCATAGTACGCAGTGCTAGACTGTTCCTATGACTCTGAGGAGGAGCCTTAAAAAGCTAATGTTTCAGAGGACACAGGTCGTGATTCAGAGACTGTAAACATATCAAATAGATAGAATGTTGCAAGAGCATGGGAAATTTTCAGAAATGAGGAATTTTCACATCAATATGGAAACTGGCACCTAATGTAAGGACTTTAAAGTAATATAAAATACGGCAAAATACATAAACTTCCCTCTGTTGCAGGTCACAGAGTCAATGACGGACTGTGGCACACTGTGAATCTTGACACCAGAAGACTACAGATCACTCTGACTCTGGATAATGAGCTGGCCTCCACCATAGAGCAGTGGGAGCAATTGGAAACCCAAGGGAGCTTCTACTTTGGAGGTCAGTGGATGTTCAATGTGTGATGGTGGTAATAAACCTTGAATTATTTGTCTATATATTATTTCAGAAACACGCTAGAACAGTTTCTGTTGTTTACTAGCATATGAAGATAAAAACCTTTTTGTCATCTCCACCCAGGCTGTCCTCCAGCAGGCTGTCAGAATCCAAATCTGGCTTTCCAGGGCTGCATGCGCCTCATAATCATTAATGGCCACCCAATCAACCTCAGTCATGTCCAGCAAGGACTGCTTGGAAACTATAAGGAACTTCAGTTTGACACATGCAACATAAGGGACAGGTAAAGAAGTTTTTTGCATGTTCTCATTTGTACCTTAATACACGTTAAAAGGACAGTTCTTACAGAAGCACTTCTTACTTTAGTACTGCTTCCAATTTCAGTGGTCAGACAGTGTGGATTTTAAGCCCATAACTCTACTGATCACCCAACTGTTCAAATTGGCCAAATATCTGTAATCTGTTTTTAACACAATTCAGTCTGCAGCTTGAGCAGTTCCACAGCTGTAATTCTCATTTGGTTAAAAACTGTCATACTCGCCTAGAGTATTATTGCATATGGTATGGCTACTATAGGCTCATCTGAGCCTGAACTATGAGAAAATGCTGTCCTTGGCTCCAGGCCAGACCAGACTAAACCATATCCATAGCAGAAAATACAGTACAAGTAGCACTCTGATAATGTGGTAATTTCTAAAACTAGCTGTATAATTTCTAAAACTAGTGGCCAAAGATGGCGGCGCGCATAGTCACAGCGGCTCAGTGCTCTCCTTTTTGGTGCTCTGTGAAATTGTGTATGTTGTTATGTGTGCTTCAACTGTGGCTCAACACATCACCATTATGTCAGGCGGACATTATAACATACAGACGGCATGAACTCCTACATATAGGAGCACAAAGTGAGCAGGCGGTTATGGCCGACTTCCTCCACTCTCACAACATCCCGGTGGACATCGCCAGACCACCTGGCTCTTTGTGGTTCATCATCCCTGTGAAGAGGGGTCACAGACGGAGACGGCGCAGAGAAAGGAGGCAGAAAAGAGGCGGCAGAGCTGGCGTTTTGGAGAGGCTACGTAAACGGCCTCATAGACCTCCGTTACCCAGTGTTTTCCTCGCCAATGTAAGATCACTCCCGAATAAAATGGATGAGTTGAGACTGCTGGTGGCTACAAACAGGACCGTGAAGGACTGCTGCGGACCTCCGGTAAGAGCAGAGGAGGGGGTGTGTGCTTGTATGTAAACAACAGCTGGTGTACAGACAGTATGACTGTGAACAGCCACTGCTCTCCGGACCTGGAGTACATGACTGTTAAATGCAGGCCCATCTATCTGCCCCGTGAATTTACAGCTGCTTTGATCACTGTTGTTTATCTTCCCCCTGATGCTAATGCTAACTCGGCTGTTGGTCTCTTACATGACACGATTTGCAGTCAACAGAGCAGATATCCTGAGGCTGTACACATCATTGCAGGAGACTTTAACCATGTTGATTTAAAGACTGTACTACCCAAGTTACATCAGCATGTTAAATGCCCTACAAGAGGGAACAACACACTGGATAAAGTCTACTCTAACATCAAGCTGGGTTTCAGGGCTGTGCCACTGCCACATCAGTCTGACCATCTGTCCCTGCTTATGATTCCAGCATACACCCCCCTCAGCAAAACTGCTCTTTCTACATCTAAGACTGTTCAGACCTGGCCTGAAGGTGCCTCTCAACAGCTGCAGGACTGCTTTGAAACAACTGACTGGGACGTATTCAAGCACCAGGACCTGGAGCAGTGTACCTCGGCTGTTCTGGACTACATCAAGTTCTGCACCGACACTAACTGTGGACAAGAATATCCGGGTTTTTCCAAATAGAAAGCCATGGATGAATGGAAAGGTGCAGAGCTTACTCGGAGAGAGGAACATCGCCTTCAGAGCTGGTGATGGGGCGCTTTACGGTGCTGCCAGAGCCAACCGGAAGAGGGGCATCAGGGAGGCCAAGGCTGTGTATAAGAGGAGGATTGAGGACTGTTTCCAGAGCCATGACTTCAGGCAGGTGTGGCAAGGGGTTCGGCATATTTTGAACTACAAACCCAGCCTGTTAGTTGATCAGAGTAACATCAATCTGGCAGAGGAGCTGAACAGCTTCTTTGCACGCTTTGAGGTACAGCAACCAGAGACAGCCATCCAACATCCATCAGCAGGCAGCAGCAGCATCCTCAGGCTGCAAGAGCAAGAGGTGAGGCGTATGCTGGAAACTGTGAACCCCAGGAAAGCTGTGGGCCCCGATGGTGTCTCTGGACGGGTACTGAAGGTCTGTGCGGCTCAGCTGGCTGGTATTTTTACCAGCATTTTTAACCAGTCCCTGAGCCAGGCTGCTGTCCCTTCCTGCCTGAAGTCCTCCATTATCGTCCCAATCCCCAAGAAGAACACTATCAGAGGTTTGAATGACTACAGGCCAGTAGCACTCACACCAATTGTTATGAAGTGCTTTGAAAAGCTTGTCCGGGCTCACGTCATCTCCAGTCTCTCCCCCAGACTAGACCCCCACCAGTTTGCCTACAGAGCCAGCCAGTCCACAGAGGACGCCATTGCCACAGCCCTCCACTCTGCCCTCTCTCACCTGGAGCGGGGGGGGAACTACACTCGGCTGCGCTTTGTGGACTTCAGCTTGGCGTTTAACACCATCCTTCCTGGCAGACTGGTGACTAAACTGTCAGATCTGGGGATACCACGCTCCACCTGTCTTTGGATCAAGGACTTCCTGACAGACCGTTCCTAGAGGGTAAGAGTAGGTCCCCACCTCTCTTCAGCCATCAGCCTCAGCACCGGCTCTCCACAGGGCTGTGTGCTGAGTCCCCTACTCTTCACCCTCTACACACATGACTGCACCTCCATACATGCCAGTAACTGCATCATTAAGTTTGCGGATGACACCACTTTGGTGGGGCCAGGGCCGGACTGGGACAAAAAATCGGCCCTGGCATTTTTGGCTTAGACCAGCCCGCAGCTATGTCTTAGAAGCATTTGACACTGTTTTACTCTTATTCACTGTGGGCATACCTTTTGCTAATAATACTTCTATACTTTTTTTTTTTTTTTTTTAACTTACTATACTAATGCTTAAATTGCAAAGCTTTGACGTATCATTTAGTTTTTTTTTAAATCTGTTATTTCACCTGCTTGAGGGTTTTTTTAAAACATGTTTAACCAGCACAGAGGCTACAAATTCAAACTACTGTGCAGCCTTTCAACACACCTTTAACCTAAATATCTAAAATGCTATTATTAATAATAAATTATTATTAATAATAAATTATTAATGCTAATATTAATATTAGTCAATCGCCATTGCTCATCACACTGCTGCTGTCTTTTTTTTTAGGATATATTGCAGTTTCAGCCTTTTTAATTCAATTTTTCAATTCAATTACATTTTATTTATACAGTGCCAACTCACAACAAACAGACATCTCAAGGCACTTTATAGTGTAAGGTAAAGACCCCACAATAATTACAGAGAAAACCCATCGTTCATCCTAATCTTAAAAATAGAGAGGGTGTCTGTCTCCTGAATCCAAACTAGGAGCTGGTTCCACAGAAGAGGGGCCTGAAAGCGGAAGGCTCTGCCTCCCATTCTACTCTTAAGTATCCTAGGAACCACAAGTAAGCCAGCAGTCTGAGAGAGAAGTGCTCCGTTGGGGTGATATGGGACTATGACCCAATGAAGAGAAGCCAGTATGGGAGAAATCTGCTCTTTCTTTCTAGTCCCTGTCAGTACTCTAGCTGCAGCATTTTGGATCAGCTGAAGGCTTTTCAGGGAGCTTTTAGGACAGCCTGATAATAATGAATTACAATAGTCCAGCCTAGAAGTAACAGATGCATGAATTAGCTTTTTAGCATCAGTCTGAGACAGAAATATTAGAGTGTAGCCTACTCATTAAATTAGTCTTGTTACAAGTGTACAAATCTGGACAGTTAGAATAGTCTCTTCTTTCTTTTAGGAAATTGGAATTTGTAAAAAATTAAAACAAACCAAAAAAGTTTCATGACAAATGTGGGCCAGCTTGGGGGGCCCCCTGGTGGTCAGGGGGCCCTATGCAGCCGCATATGTCGCCTATGCCTCTGGCCGCCTCTGCCTACAGCTGCTGTTGCTACAGCATTGCTGTTACAGAGGACGTGGAGGCTACAGCAGCGAACATGTCTGTGATCTTTACACATTTTGTAGCATCTACAGAGACACTTCAATTTCTTCACATGTAACTTCTCCGCATCCCCTTTCTGCCGCTTCAGTTTCTCCATATTGCCTCTCCTTTAACACACGCGCTCAACACTGAAACTACTAGCGGGAGTAGTTTCAGTGTTCTGCACCACCCAGAGAAAGGGTGGGGCCGCTTTCATCCTATATCCTGATTGGTTCTGTCCTCTGTCTATATTGAAGATGGGCCAATGGGCGGCCCCCTCTAAATTGTGGGCCGGTCTCTTAGAAAAAAAAAATCCAACGGCATCGGCCCTTGAGGACTGTCGGCCCACCGGGCAAATGCCCGGTACGCCCGATTGCCAGTCCACCCCTGGGTGGGGCTCATATCAGGGGTGGATGAGTCAGCATACCGGGACGAGGTGCAGCGGCTGTCAAGGTGGTGCAGTGAGAATAAGTTGATCCTGAACACCACTAAGACAAAGGAGATGGTAGTAGACTTTAGGAGGACAACACATGTCATTCAACCTCTGTTCATCGAGGGGGATGAAGTGGAGCTGGTTTCAGATTTTAGGTTCCTGGGAGTGCATCTGCAGGATGATTTGAGTATCAATACGACCAGCACTGTCAGAAAGGCCCAACAGAGACTGCATTTCCTTAGGGTTCTTAGGAGCAACCACCTGACCCAAAATCTGCTGGTGTCCTTCTACCGTTGCTCTGTAGAGAGCATCCTGACCTACTGTCTGTGCGTGTGGTTCAACAGCTGCACAGCAGCAGACAGGAAAACACTCCAGTGAATCATCAACACTGCTCAAAAGATCATAGGCTGTTCCCTGCCCTCCCTCCAGGAACTGTTCAATGCCCGCTGCCAGAGGAGGGCACAGAACATCCTCCAGGACCCCTCACACCCTGGACACTCCTTGTTTCAGCTACTGCCATCAGGCAGACGTTTCAGGACAATGAAGGCCAGAACAAACAGACTGAGGAACAGCTTTTATGCCAGGGCTATCATTGAACTGAACTCTGTGTGGTTAAATGGACAGTGATGTGGGGTGGTAGTGCTGACTGTGTGCGTGCGTTGGTGTGTGTATTGGGGCTAGATTTTTCTGTTAATTTACTATTGTGTATTGTATTTTAGTAATCATTTTTATCACTCATATTTTTATTATTTTATTATTTATTGTCTGAGGCACCTAGAAAGGAATGCATTTTAAATTTCGTTGTGCAACTTGTGTGTACAATGACAATAAAGATTCTGATTCTGATAGGGCTGTGTGGTAAGAAATAAATAGAACAGAATAGAATAGAATGCCCTTATTGTCATTATATTTGGAGGGCCACTCCTGTTCAGTGCCATGCTATAGAAAGTCACAATTTCTAAGATATAAAAAAAATTCTAAAAATATACATAAAATAAAATGTACAAAAATATATAGATTGTAAAATATAAAATAAGTATATTCATATAATAATGAAAATGGGTGAGTATTGCACTTTCATCAATGAACATCGGATACTGCACATTATAGGGATGATAGATATTTTTCAGTATGAATAATATAATATTGCACAGAGATGTGGGTATTGCACAGTTAGAGTGGGAGTGTGTGTGAGTTTGGGGTAAGTAAATATGTAAGTAAAGTTTATTTCTAAAGCGCTTTACCAGAACAAAGTTCACAAAGTGCTTTACAATACATAATAAAATGACACAATTAAAATGGAATAGCAGAATTAAATAAAAGCCAACTTGCACAAGTGGGTCTTCAGTTTCTTTTTAAAAAAATGTCAACAGACTCTACAGATCTTAAATTTAGTGGGAGTGAATTCCACAACTTAGGGTCCACAACCTCAAAAGCACAGTCACCCTTTGTCCTTAACCTTGATTTAGGCACAGCCAACAAGTACTGATTAGCAGATCTCAGGGATCGGGACGGTTGGTAAGGTTGTAGTAGCTCGCTGATATATGAGGGCATCTGACCGTGAAGAGCTCTGAAAGTGATCACCAGAACCTTAAAATGAATCCTGAACCTTATCGGGAGCCAGTGTAAGGAAGCCAAAATCGATGTTACATGGGACCTTTTAGGAGACCTGGTGAGAAGCCTCGCAGCAGCATTTTGGACCATTTGGAGGCGGTCCTGAGATGACTTGTTCAGACAGAGGAATAGTGAATTACAATAGTCAAGGCGAGATGAAATAAATGCATGTATAAGTGTAACCACCTAAGTTACTTATAGAGAAATCTTACCTCAGGATTTTCCTTCCAAGACTTAAGGTAAGGAAGCTTAATTGATTTGGGCCAGAAGGTTCGGCTACAGGAAGGAGGTGTGAAAAGAATGAGACTCGAACGCAGGTTATGGTTTTGAAAAGTTGCCGGCTTGTGTATTTTAAAGAAAATATATTGCAACAAATAAAATAAATTTTAAATAAAAGTTTCTCTTTGGTACCAGAAATCTTATTTTACAATCACAGTCACTTTCAAAATTTTCCCGGGTGCACCCTTCTAAATTCACAATTTAGGCTTTAGTTCAAAATAAAACCATTCCAATAACAAATTTCACACTGCATCGATCTCACCAGCTGTATGCAACAGAACCTTATTTTGGAGGGGTGTTTCCAATCTGTCCATACCAGGTCCGCTTCCTGCCTGTGGGAGTGTGCTGAGTACGTAGAAGTCCTTAAAGCGTCCAAAAGTCCAGGGGAACGTCAGTGTATGTGTGTGTGTGTGTGTGTGAAAGAGGACAGCAGGTGCAGAAATGGTGTGGCAGAGATCCTTGTCGCAGCTGGCCTACTGCACTGTGCAGGGCAGCACGGGAAGAAGTTGTCGGGCTCGTCTGTGGGATTGGCTCGCCATCACATCAACCGATTGATCCAACTCACATCACAAATAAAACAAACCAAGGAAAAAGAAAAAAAACCTGACCGATCTCACGAGAGGACAGCGCAACACAAAATGGTGCCGCCTCCGACCTCTGACTCTTATCGCTTTTTGTGCTCTTTTTCCAATGAATCTCCGTCTCCCTTTTCCTTAACAGCTCGCTCACCATCGGAGTCGCAGCCGGAAAGAAAGAGGAAAGCCCGCCCCCCGCGAAGGAAGTGGTGGGCGGGGCAATGCGCCACTAGGCAGCAGCCCATTGGCTAAAGCGATGCATGCGTTTTTTTTCTTTCAGCTACTGATTATAACAATAATCGACCATAAATAAAACATAACTGTTAAACCAAAAGCATTTTTAGTGTTTATGAGGGTCAAGGGCATTTTTTATTAAAGCCCTATTTAAATGTGGGTCACATAAGCATTTCCATTTTGCTTTGAGATGCAATATATTTAAGACGAGCAATGCTGCGCAGATGATAAAAACAAGTTTGCACAAGACAACTAACATTCTTCTCCAAAGTGAACGCCTGATCAAAAGTAAAAGCCATATTTCTTGCCGTGTGGCAAACAAAAGATGAGAGAGGTCCAAGATTTTGGGTTATGGTGGGTACAAAGTTGTCGGGTGCACAGATCAGAACTTCAGTTTTTAGTGTATTGAGAGATAGTTAGTTTGCTGCCATCCAGCAATGGTAAGAAATGCCCTCGAAATTGTTCAGAATGTGTCCAAGAGGGAGCATATACAGCGCAAACAGAGTTGGTCCCAGAAACAAGCCTTGGGGCACACCACAGGATAGGGAAGCAGAGGAGGACATTAAATTAGAGGATGCAATTAAAAAGCTCCTCTGGGAAAGATAAGATGAGGACCAGTCAAGAGCTAACCCAGAGATACCCACACAAGTTCTAAGTCTCTGAATTAAGATACCATGGTCAATGGTATCAAAGGCAGCAGAGGGTTCCAAAAGAACAAGGACTGAATATTCACCTGCATCTCTACGCATTAAAACATCATTTGAGACTTTAAGGAGAGCAGTTTCAGTAGAGTGCATTTGGCGAAAACCAGACTGAAATTTATTATGAACAGCTAAAACTTCCGCTAACTGAATGGCCACTACTTTTTCTAAAATTTTTGAGCTAAAGAGCAGTTTTGAAGTTGGCCTAAAATTCTGAAGGAGAGACGGGTCAACGTTGGGCTTTTTAAAACAGGGTGAATAACAGCCTGCAATCATCACCTGTGGGGTGATGATTGCTTTGGGAAAAACTGTTCTTAAGTCTGTTTGTTCTGGCTCTGATGCTCCTGTAGCTCCTGCCAGAGGGCAGCAGGTCAAACGGGTCAAAGCCAGGGTGTGAGCTGTCCTTGATGATGTTCCTGGCTCTGCTGATGCAGTGGGAAGTGTAGATGTCCATCAGGGAGGGGAGAGGGCAGCCAACGATTCTTTGTGCTGTGTTGACTACCCTCTGAAGCCTCCCCCTCTCTGCCTCGGTGCAGATGCCATACCATACTAAGATACAGTACATCAGCAGGCTCTCAGTGGATGAGCGGTAGAAGGTCAGCAGCAGGTTTGAGTCCAAGTTGTTCTTCCTGAGGATCCTCAGGAAGTGAAGTCACTGCTGAGCCTTCTTGATAACAGCTGTGATGTTATCTGACCAAGAGAGATCAGCAGAGATGAGGACACCAAGAAACCTGAAGGCATGGACCCTCTCCACATGCTCGCTGTTGATGTAGAGGGGGGCTGGGTCAGTCCTGTGTAACTGAAATGATACACACCTCTTTTCCACCAATGTATTGATGTGCACTTAGTAATATAAATTTTCATTTAATAAAAAAGGCTGGGGCAAGTGACAAAAAGCTGGAACTAGCAAGGGACCAGAAAACTGCCAGTCCATAGTTGGAACCATTGAAGTTAGTGGCTATGGATAGACTGTCACAAATAAATTCTGTGCTTATTTGCTGATGCATCCTGATTCTGCCTGGTAAAATCAACACACCCTAAATATTGGACTTCACGGTACCTACATGTAACTTTTTAACACAGGAAAAAGTATGTGGATCACATTTACATTCTCTTCTAGGTTTTATGTTGCAATATCATGACAAAACAAGGAATTTATATTAAATATTTGCTTTACTCTGAGATTTTATAAGTTTTACTGTTACTATCTACTTATTTAAACTGAGCAAAAAAGCTCTCATGCCTGTCTTTTCTTGCTTTACCTGGTAGACGTAGACACAGATGTGCCATAGTTCATTTCCAAGTGTGTGACTGAATAATTAAATAAATGCATTGATATCCTATATCCAAGTTTTCAACCTTTTAAAAAGCCCATTTTTGTACCCCCTTCTTAAAAAGAAGAAAGGAGAGCAGGGTATATTCCAGCTGTTAACACCCACTGTGTGAAGAGCAGCTGGAAACCAACTGTTCCTCAGCCTCCCTGAGAAGGTCTATGCCAGGGTACTGCAGACAAGAGTCCATCCATTTGTTGAACCTTGGATTAAGGAGTAACAATGCAGTTTTTTTCCTGTTCATGGAGCCAGGACCCGGACTAACTATTTTTCCTCTTGGAATATCTGACAAAGAGTGATTCAGAAGACCCTTATCGAAATGTCAACAAGGGATCGATTTACCCTGCCTGGGATAGGGTTACCGGTGCTCCACCCTGGAGCCAGGCCTGGGGAGGGAGCTTGAGGGAGAGTTTCTGGTGGCCACACATTAATCCGTGGTGCCCGGCCGGGCGCAGCCCGAAGAGATGACATGGGCACGCTCTCTTGTAGGCCCACCACCCACAGGAGGTGTTGTAGGGGTCGGGTGCAGTGTGTGTTGGGTGGTGGCCATGGGCAGAGGCCCTGGCGGACTGATCCCCAGCTATCGAGGCTTGCTATTGGGACATGAAATGTCACCTCACTGGTGGGGAAGGAGCCTAGGCTAGTGTGTGAGGTTGAGAGATAGTGACTACATATAGTCAGGCTCACCTAAACGCATGGCCCGGGCTCTGGAACCAGTCTCCTGGAGAGGGGCTGGACTCTGTTCCATTCTGGAGTTGCTCTCGGTGAGAGGCGGTGAACTGGGGTGGGTATTGTGTCTCCTTGGTTTGCTGCCTGTATGTTGGAGTTTCCACCAGTAGAAGAGACGGTTGCTTCCCTGTGCCTTCGAGCCAGGGAATGGGTCCTGACTGTTGTTTGCGCTTATGCACCAAATGACAGTTAAGAGTATCCATGCTTCTTGGAGTTGCTGGGCGGGATACTCGAGCGTGCACCATCCGGTGACACCATCTGTCAGGTTTTGAGGCTGTGGCAAGCGTGGCAGAGGACCCCAATGCAGGACTCACAGGAGGATGACAATAACTTAAATCTTTAATCCAAAATACTGGAACATAGCATAAACATAAATGTGGCGAAAATTTGAACGTGGCATAAACATGGACATGACATAAAGCACACAGCAGGAAAAACCAACAAATAACTGACGACGCAGTTGCGAGACAAAAAAAACCCCAAAAGGGCAACAAAGTCCAAAAAACAAACCAAGAAAGAAACAAAAAGCGGCAGCATAAGCCTGCCATTCAGGGGGCCTGCCAGGGAAACCACAAGGGTGGCAACACAGTTCAGGGGGCCGACCGCAATCCCAGCCGCGGTGGCGACGTGGATAAAGGCGAGCAGGAGGCCGGCTGTGCTCCCAGCGGCGGCAGCGGCAACGAGGACATGGTGTGGCAGGAAGGGCTGCAACGCTAGCTAAGGGGACCAATATTAAAGAAACTGGGGAGACCTGAAGGACTGAGGGCACTGAAGGTACTAAAGGGACCGACGGCACTAAAGGGGCTGAAGGGACCAAAGGCACTAAAGGGGCTGAAGGAACCGAAGGCACTAAAGGGGCTGAAGGGACCGAAGGCACTAAAGGGGCTGAAGGGACCGAAGGCACTAAATGGGCTGAGGCTGAAGGGACCTGAGCAGAGGGAAATGAGGGATTGAGGGGACCTGAGGGACCCAAGCTGAAGGTGTAGGGACTAAAGCTGTGGGGACCGAAGCTAAAGCTGAGGGGACTGAGGGACCTGAGGGGACCGAAGACACCGAGGGGACCAAAGCTACAGAGGGGACCAAAAGGAGCTGAGGGAGCTGAAGGGACCGAAGCTGAGAAGGGACCAGAGGGGGCCAGAGCTGAGGCTGAGGGGACTGAAGGGAGTGAAACTAAAGGGACTGGGGCCAAGGGACCTGGGGGAACTGGGGAAGCAGATAAGGGGACCGAGGGAGCAGATGAGGGGACCGGGGGAGCAGATGAGGGGACCGAGGGAGCAGATGAGGGGGCCGGAAAAACTGAGGGCCTGAAACCGAGGGGACCGAAGCTACAGAGGGAACCAATGGAGCTGAAGCTAAAAGGACTAACACAGAGGGGAGCAAAACTGAGGGGTCAGCTGGGGGGACCAAAGCTAAAGCTGAGGGGCCTGAGGGAACAGAGGAGCCAGAGGGAACCAAGGCTACTAGGGGGACCAAAGGAACTAAAGCTGAGAAGACTGAAGGGACCAAAGGAGGGACCAAAGCTAAAGCGGAGGAAGTTGTGGGAACTGAGGAGACCGATACCGGGGAAACTGAGAGGACCTGAGGGACTAGAGCGAGAGCTGAGGGGACTGAGGAAACTGAAGGAGCTGAGAGGGGACCAAAGGAGATGAGGGGCCAGAGGCTAGAGGGGCTGGAGCTGAGGACACTGAAGGGACCTGAGGGGCTGGAGCTGAGGGCACTGAAGGGACCTGAGGGGCTGGAGCTGAGTGCACTAAAGGGACCTGAGGGGCTGGAGCTGAGGGCACTAAAGGGACCTGAGGGGCAGGAGCTGAGGGCACTGAAGGGACCTGAGGGGCAGGAGCTGAGGGCACTGAAGGGACCTGAGGGGCAGGAGCTGAGGCCACTGAAGGGACCTGAGGGGCAGGAGCTGAGGGCACTAAAGGGACCTGAGGGGCAGGAGCTGAGGGCACTGAAGGGACCTGAGGGGCAGGAGCTGAGGGCACTGAAGGGACCTGAGGGGCAGGAGCTGAGGGCACTGAAGGGACCTGAGGGGCAGGAGCTGAGGCAGAACTTCAACAGCATTCTGAGTGAGACTGAAGACATTGAGTCTGGACGGATCATGTTCCACACCTCCATTGTTGAGGCTGCCGCTCAGAGCTGTGGCTGCAAGGCGGTCGATGCCTGTCGTGGTGGTAGTCCCCGAACCAGATGGTGGTCATCGGAGGTGAAGGGAGCCATCAAGCTGAAGAAGGAGTCCTATTGGGCTTGGTTAGCCTG
This sequence comes from Amphilophus citrinellus, assembly GCA_013435755.1. Lineage (NCBI taxonomy): Eukaryota > Metazoa > Chordata > Actinopteri > Cichliformes > Cichlidae > Amphilophus > Amphilophus citrinellus. The sequence continues at coordinate 37,074,936 of CM024206.1, forward strand.
CGGGACTCCAGAGGCAACTGATGGGTACTGAAATCGGAACGTGGTTCAGGCGGTAGCCAAAGCAGAAACTCGGATGTGGGAGGAGTTTAGTGAGGCCATGGAAAAAGACTTTCAGATGGCATCGAAGTGATTCTGAAAAACCTTCAGGTGGCTCAGGAGGGGAAAGTAGTGCTCTACTCATACAGTCTATAGTGCGGGTGGTGTGCTACTGATTTCAACTGAGGCTGTAGTCAGGCAGTGGAAGGAATATTTCAAGGACCTCCTTAATCCCACTGACACACCTTCTGTAGTGGAAGCAGAGTCTGGGAACGAGGGAGACGACTCGCCCATTACTGGGGGTGAGGTCACTGAGGTGGTTAACCTGTTAACTGGCAGTGTCCCACTCGCGGGATGTTTGAAGTGCCTCCAAATTTGAAGCCTCATAGCGTCACAGTAACGCTGCAGTCCGCCCTTACGATGCTTTTATATGACAGACTAGACCTTCAGAATTGGATTGACACCTCATTTGGCCAATCATGTTATGAAATGGGTTTTCCAGAGCCAATAATAACCAGACAGCGTAATGTGACTTCTCTGGACATGCCCCAAATTTTCTCCAATTGTTCGGATTGGTCAACACTGACCCAAACTCTACAACCACAAATGTATAGCCAATAAAATTCTTGACACATGGGTATATGGCACCTTGGGGTGTGTTTTCACATGAATCCACAAAGTTGCTGCACAATGAGTGCGTATTACGTGCGCAAAGCCGAGCTGGAAGTAAGACTCTGTGTGCCGCCGTGACCTTGACGGTGTTTTCGGTACTTTTTCTCACTAACAGATTGTATAAATATCTCAAAACAAGCTATATTTCTTCAACAAAGTGACAAAGTGACTCACGAGAGTGGATTATTATTTATTAGAGGACTTCATTGCTGATTTGACCGGTTTTATCGCTGCAGAATCCCACGAATGAACAGCTGTTACTTAGAAGGTGATTCATGGTACGTGTAACTTTTTATTCTCAGCTCATCCTCATATGCCATTTAGATGGAAATATGTATGTAATGTGAGCTTGACATGCACTATTACACAGAAAATATCACCATACGCTGGTGTTACGCTACTTATATTGTGTGTGTGTGTGCAATTGTGTGTGCTTTACATATGGAAATTTACAAGTACAGTGTTTGGGGGCACGGAAGGCATGTTATAGGCCTTGATAGGGCTTTCACGGGGGTCTTTATTATGTTTATTATGGCAGGATGAGGAGGAAAATGGCTCATAGCTTTTTTTTGACCAGTAAGTATCCAAAGTTTTACAAAAAGCTTTATGCTTTATGGTGGGCTTTGTGTAAGTTGCTTTGTGTAAATTGCTTTGTGTTTGTGAGGGTGGGGGCATTTGCGAGGAGGTTGTAAGTTGCGTATCAGAGAAGGACTATTGGGAGAATTGTGGGGGGGGGTTTATTTCATGTGTTTATGTAGTGTTTACATTTACTGTAACTTGTGATCAGTACACAATTTATTTATTTTGGGTGTGTGAAGGAATCACTGAAAATAGACTGGGGTTTTTGTGAATGAAGGCCTAACATTTTCCTTCTTTTACAAATTAGGGCAACCTCTGATTTATATGTCTATAATTATAATTAATTTGTACTATCAGTAACTTTGTGTATAGCAGAAGATTCCTCAGGGTAGTATCTTTGATTAGAGCCTCATTGATGACTGTATGTTGAAGCATTGAGGAGTTACAGCCATTTGAAGTTTGTATATCAGGCATTGTCCCATTGGTGCCACTTGGAGTCTCCAAATTGCCAGTTAACAGGTTAAGAAGGGGGACTAGAGGATGTGCTCCAACTAGCAGGGGATCACACTCTTCAGCCTCCCCGATAAGGTGTATGCAAGGGTGCTAGAATGGAGGGTACGTCTGTTAGTCGAATCTCAGATTCAAGAGGAACAATGTGTTCCATCCTGTTTTGGAACAATGGACCAGCTCTTTATCCTCACAAGGATATTTGAGTGTACGTGGGAGTTTGCACATCAATTTTCTGGACTTTATACTTTGGGAGGTCCTGCTAAAGTATAGGGTGTTTGGCTCATTCAGGCCCATTCAGTCCCTGCACAACCGCAGTGAAAGCTTGGTTGATATTGCTGCCGATAAGTCAGACTAATTTCCTGTGGGTGTGGAACTCTGGCAATGCTGCCCTTTGTCACCGATTCGGTTCATAATTTCTATGTGTAGCCATGTGGTGGAAGGCTTGGTGGCCTCAGAATCTCATCTCTGCTTTTTGCGGATGATGCAGTCCTGTTGACTTCATCAGGTAGTGGTCTCCAGCTTGCAGTGGAATAATTCACAGTAGAGTGTGAATGGCTGGCATGATAATTACCACCTGTAAGTCTGAGGCCATTGTCCTCAGCCGGAAAAGGGTGAAGTGCCCACTCTGGCTCAGGGGCAAAGGAGTTTAATTTCAAGGTCTTGTTCACGAGTGACAAGGCAGAAGAGAGCAAGAGATTGACAGAGAGATTGGGGCTGCATCTGCAGTGATGCCGATGCTGCACTGATCTATCATGGTGAAGAGGGAGCTGAGTGCGAAAGTGAAGCTGTCAATTTGCTGGTCAATCTACGTTGCTACCCTCATCTATGGTCATGAGCTTTGGGTAGTCTTCGCAGCCCCTGCCCCGTCATCTACTCTTCATCTGCGAGCTACGCCAGAGTCCTCGTCCCCATCACAGGGTTCATATGAGTGCTGGAAATCCTTGAAAATGCTTGGATTATAACAGGGATCCTCAAATCCAGGCCTCGAGGTCCGTGTCCTGCAGGTTTTAGATGTGTCCCTGATCCAACACACCTGAATCGAAGGGCTGAATTACCTCCTCAGTATGCAGTCAAGTTCTCCAGAGTCCTGCTAATGACTTCTATATTTGACTCAGGTGTGTTGAAGCAGAGACACATCTAAAACCTGCAGGACACGGACCTCGAGGCCTGGATTTGAGGATCCCTGGATTATAATATTGTCCTTTCAAGGTTTGAAAAGGGCTTCAATTTTGGATAAAGTGCTTGAAACTGCTTGAAATTGTAACCGCTTTGTAAAAAACAAACAAAAAACTATTTAATAGTTTGCTTATGAAACGGAGAAATAAAATGAGTCGGGAAATCTAAAATGAAAATTTCTCGCCTGGGCCTGGCCTGAATGTCTGCATGTCACCTGTGTGTGGCCCCGCCCTTCCCCGAAGACAGAGTTGCCGTTTTAATGAGTGTTTGCCGGGAAACTGCAAATTCCGGATATGGATAAGACGAATATGGAAAAAAAAAAATCACATGCGAGAAAAAAAAAAAAAAAAAAAAAAAAAAAAAACATACTCCTCAACATAATTTCTCGCGAGGAAATTCATCAACAATGTCCAACGTATGCTTTTCAAATAGTTAGAAAATCCGCCCTCAGTGCTGAAGCGAGGTCCAGGCGATGCCAAAGCCTATGTAGGGACGCAGTACAAGCGCTGCATGTACACAAAACACGGCAACATTGGAGGATTTCAGGTTTTTGGTGTTGTGCCAAAAAGTGATTTGCGATTTTTTTTTTTTTTTTTTTAAATATATTATATTTTCTTATATTGGTAAATAGACTGCGGTACACAGGATTTAGCAATTTTTGGCTACACTTTATAGAACTGTAATTAGGGATGGGAATTGATAAGAATTTAGCGATTCCATTCCATTATTGATATCACTTTTCGATTCGATTCCTTATCGATTCTCATTGGGTTAGTGAATAAAATATACCATAAATGGGTTGGTTTGCATTAACTCTTTTTAATGTAAAGTAGAACAAAATTAAAACTGGTATAAAAAAATAAGAATTCCTCTTTCAAAATTAATACTATTAATATTTTAACATTTTAACATAAAATACAACTGCAAGGTGTAGGACAAACAGCCTCTGAGCTGGCCAGACTCTGGCAGTCCCCATCAACTAAATGTTACAGGAGATGGAGATTATTCATAGAATATAGTGAAAGCAGTACAGCAAAATAGGGTTGCAACTATCAATTATTCCATTGATTAATTGAGTGATCTGATTAGAATTACTTTTTTCGTATTAACATGCTAACTGGCTGCTCCAAAATCACCAAAAACGCCTGAAAAAGCATACCCAAATTCAATCAGCTGCTGTTCCTGAACTCTTTGGAGTACATGCAAAAGCTTGGTCTCTTTGAAGAAGACAAGCTATATTTTTCATTTTTGTAGTCAAAAATGCTGTAACTGTAATGAGTATGTAGCTATTAAGTTTTGACCACGGAATAATTAGACAATTTTTGCCTCGCCTGGATTTTTCCTGTTTGTTTTCATGTAACTACACACTGAGTGTAGAAGGTATCGACTGGAAAATATAATGAAGCTGTAGCATGAAGTCTTTTTACCGTGTATTTCAAATTTTATCAAGATAGCACAAAAACCTACTGTTTTGTAAAGGTTTTTGTGTGTTGATCTCAGGCATGGTCTTACATGTTAGCAGGGTTTGTTACACAAAATTCAAATGGCTGTAACTCCTCAATGCTTCAACATCAATGAGGCTCTAATCAAAGATACTACCCTGAGGAATCCTCTGATATACACAAAGTTACTGATAGTACAAATTATTTATAATTATAGACATAAAAATCAGAGGTTGGCCTAATTTGTAAAAGAAGGAAAATCTTAGGCCTTCATTCACAACCCCCCCCCCCCCCAAGTCTATTTTCAGTGATTCCTTCACACACACACAAAATAAATAATTGTATATTGATCAACAGTTACAGTAAATGTAAACACTACATATTCACATAAAATAAAAAACTACAATCCTCCAAATAGTCCTTCTGATACACAACTTACAACCCCCTCCCAAACAAATACCCCCACCCCCACAAACAAAACTTACACAAAGGATAAAGCTTTCTGTAAAACTTTAGGAACTTACTGGTCAAAAAAAGCTCTGAGCCATTGTCCTGCTCATCCTGCCGTAATAAACGTAATAAAGACTCCGTGAAAGCCTTATCAAGACCTGTAACAACCTTCCCCGCCCCCAACACTGCTCCTGTAAATTTCCATATGTAAAGCACACACAGTTGCACACACACACACACACACACACACACACACACACACACACACACACAATATAAGTGGCGTAACACCAGCGTATGGTGATATTTTCTGTTTAATGGTGCATGTCAAGCTCACATTACATACATATTTACATCTAAATGGCATATAATATGAGGATGAGCTGAGAATAAAAAGTTACACGTACCAGGAATTGCCTTCCGAGTAACAGCTGTTTGTTCGTGGGATTTTTCAGCGATAAAACTGATCGAATCAGCGACAAAATCCTCTAATAAATAATGATCCACTCTCGTGAGTCATTTCGTCACTTCGTCACTTCATTGAATAAATATAGTCTGTTTTTGTTGCATTCTGACAATCCGTTGGCGAGAAAAAGTATTGTAAACACTGTTTACGCATGACGGCACACACACTCTTACTTCCTGCTCAGTTTCACGCATGGAGGACGCACTGAATACGCAGGGAGTTTATGGATTCATGTGAAAACCCACCCCATAGTGCCATATACCCACGTGTCAGGAATTTTATTGGCTATACATCTGTGGTTTTGGATTTTGGGTCAGAGTCGACCAATCAGAATGATTGGAGAAGATTTGGGGCATGTCCTGAAAAGTCACGACACTGGTTATTATTGGCTCTAGAAAACCCATTTCATAACATGATTGGCCAAATGAGGTGTCAATCCAATTCTGAGGGTCTGTCTGTCATATAAAAGCATTGTGAAGGCGGACTGCAGCGTTACTGTGACGCTATAAGGCTTCAAATTTGGAAAGCACTGCCAGTTAACAAGTTAACAATCCATCTGCATATTTTAACTTCCATACTGCAGTTTTTTTGCTGTGTGAAACAAACAGGGTGGATGGAGCAGCTACAAAGTTCTCTTTTCTTCACTTACTGATCAGGTGGTTGATGAAGGACCTCCAGTTGTTTGAAAGTAAAGGTTTTAACAGTGGTTACAGGAAAAAGCGCTGCTGCTTTGGACGCGAGAAAAACATTTCCTTTCGCTCCATTTGAGATCACCCTCTCGGTAACGGCTCCGCCTTTTTGCGTTTGCTACGTGCACAGACTGTATGTAAAACAGCTGTTGCTGAAACACCGTGAACATAATTTTGTAATGCTTTTTATCTTGATGCTTCTGTCTTCATGCTGTTATATATATTCTGAACCAAATAAGGCGTGTCTGTAATATAATCACGTAACGATTCCGAGGAATTGAATTACTGGGAACTGGTTCTCTACAAGAACTGGTTCTCGATTCCCATCCCTAACTGTAATGTTATATTTGTTGCAATTTCTGCAGCCCTCTTTGCTGATCTCCTTGAAAGTGCTTAAAAAGTGCTTGAATTTGATCCCGGAAAAGGTGTATGAACCCTACCATCAGCCATACATCATCTGCCATCCATCACCTGTGTCCTTGGTGTCTTCTGCATCTGAGTCACCTGCTTCATCACCTACAACTCATCCGCTGTCTGTGTCACCCCATCCATTATCAGTCTTCACACCTGACAGAATCTTCCGTCAAGCATCCTGCTCAGCAGCCCCAGTTGTCAGCAGTGATAGCTGCACGGCCTTGCACAGCAGCCCCAGGAGATGAAGGAGATGGCTGTGCACCCTGCAGAGTATCCACAGCCTTCATCCTCGCCAGTTGCAGCATCCCCAGAGTCTACGTCCACATCAACGGCAGCACCTCTGCCACAGCCTGAACTGAAAAGACCCGCCCTGTCCAAGCTTCCTAGGACCAAACCTGTGATCCCTACCCAGTCTCCCGTCATCTTTGTCCAAGCCGGCTTCCTGCTGTACCACCCAGTGGTTTTTGCCCTTTTCCCTTCTGGGCCCTTGTGTTTTGTTTTTTGCCATTTCCATGGCCTGGACAACCCCCTGGACTTTTCTCTTTGACTATGTTGCTCCTCTTCTTTTGTTTTGACCCAGGCCAACTTCCCAAGTTGGTTCCTCTGTGTATCGGTCGTCCAACCACCAGAGTACTTCCAGCCTGACTGTCTTCACCTTTTCCTTCCCTGCTGGCTTCGTCGGTTTGGCCTCCTGTGTGTCTTCGTCACTGCTGCTGGCATTGCGGTCGGCCCCAAGAGCTGCCTGTTTTCTGCTGTGGTTTTCCTGGCAGACCCCCTGCACTGTGTTGCCACACTGATGACTTTTCTTTTGGGCCCTTGGACTGTTTTGGACCTTTGTTTGGCCTTGTCCTTGATATTTTTGTTTTGGACTGTTTTTTCCATCCTTGTGATGCCGCCTTTTGTTTCCTTTTTGGGTTTTTTTGTACTATGTTGCTCTTTCGTTTTGGTTTTTTGTCTCGCTTTTTGCCTTTAGGCTTCATGTTCATGGCTCTAGTTTATTTTTACGCTTCGAGTTCATGGTGATGCCTCGAGTTCATGCAATTTATTGACTTTAAATTAGCAGTTTTATACATCAACTTTAACATGACAAATAAGAGTGAATCAAAAGAAGGCTTTATACTAAAACATGACAAATTATGCTGATCAGACACAAAGAATAAGGAATGAAGGCCTGTTTTTTTTTTTGTTTTTTTTAAGCCTGTCATGTCTGGCAGATCTTGCAAACAGAACTGTGATCTGAATGTGTTGCTTTGCCAGACATGTTTGCTGTTCCAAGATGAGCTCTATAGGTTCTCTATAGGCTCCTCTTGTCAGTGTGTGACACTTTATTTTATTTTAATTATTTTTAACATGATATGTGACAAATTGTGCTGGAGCTGACAGGCTTAAGAAAAAGAAAAGAGAAAAGAAAGAAAAGAGAAAGGGAGAGAGAAAGAGGAAGAAGAAGAAAAAAAAGAAAAAAAAAAAGAAGAAGAAAGAAAAATGAAACAGGAAAGAGTGCAAGTAAGTAAGCCAAATAGTTCCTCACTTGTTAAACATAAGATAGTGACAATATTTGCAAAATTAAAAATTGTGTGGGGAAAACAAAATAAAAGAAGAAGCATGGTTACACAAACCAACCATTTTGTGTTATTATTACGTGGGTGTATGTGTTTGTGTCATGAAATGTACCTACCTACCACTGAGGGCAGAATGCCGCAGCTCTGCCCATCAGAAGCTAGAGGCGGGGAAAGAAAGCCCCAGAAAGCTCAGGCCACCAGCAGCCCACCAAGACCTACGAAGACCCTGCGGCCACTCATACCAAAGAGAACCGCACACCCACCCCAGCAGACGGGAGAGAGAGGTCACAGACAGAGCCCCCCCCAGCCAAGGAGCAAGGGCCCCAGAGAACCCAAGGCGTTGCGAAGCCAGTCCCCCCCAGTGGCCAGCCCCCCCGCACAGGCCGGGGGCAGGGCCCCTGGCACCCGAGGACCGCCCGACCTCCCACAGAGCCCCCCCCCCCACGCCAAAAAAATCCACCGCAGCCCTGCGCCACAACCCCCAGCGGAGAAGGTCAGCTCCCACGCCAGAACGTCCAGCCCCACCCAGGAACCCTGAGGTACCCACACCCCAGTGGGGCAGGGGGGGAGGAGGAAACCAGCAGGGAGCGGCCAGGAGCCAAGGCACAAGGCCCAGACCCAGGTCCAGCCATACATACAAACACACACGCACACCCGCAAGCACAGCCATGTACACATTTATGCACAAATACACATACATGCACATACACACTCACCCACACACATATAAACATAGATACACCGTACATACACATTCACTCACCCCACCCATACTCACGAAGACAGTGACAAATATACAAAGACACACATTCATCCATAGCTACCCACCCTTTGAAGATGGGGCGAGTGGAAACCGCCCCAGGGCCAACAGCGACTCCTAGACGCCGCCAGCCTGGTCCCCAAGGAACCACCCGACCCCCACCCCGGGCGGGGTGTAAGAAATCGTGGTGTGAGATGACCCATCCACCCCTCCCCCTCCCCATCTTGTAAGTGTATGTGTTTGTTTCTGAATGAATGAGGTGTATAGGGTGCAGTTAAAATTGAGGGGACAGTTGTGCCACAAGCACCAACTGCTGGTTGTCAGAGCTCGCCCACACTGCCCCCACAAAACCCTCCATGTCTAGAGTGCAAATAAAATTTGGGGACAGACAGTAATGAGGATCCGAGTGGGGCCACCTCAGCGGCCCCATCTCATCAACCTCTGGGTAACATGCCTGCCCCAAAGGTCCTGTGTGTATCAAGTTGTATGTGTGTATGTGTTGTGGATTATAATTACTATAGTGCAATTAAAAAGGAGAGGCAAGTGGTCACGCGGCTCTGCACGTGGCCTCTCCACCCTACATCTGTGAGTGGTGTGTGTTGGGGGGTGGGGGCATATGACCAGGAAGAACAAAGGCAATCTGGAAGAAGAGAGCCAGCTGTCCACTGGCTCAATAGGCACCCCGACCTCCCACACCCCAGCACAGGGCAGGGGAAGGTGAGCCCGGGGCCGTGGTGACAGCATCCCGGAGCACTGCAGCACCTGAGACTGGCGCCATCGCACCCACCGCAGAGGGCGGCCCACTCACAGTAGACACCCATTCACTCGACAATAGACTCAAACAAGCGACAGGACATACTGGCCTGAGTTGGAAATACAGTGCCCTATCCCCCCAACCACCCCACCGTGGCCCCCACCCCCCAGCAATGCAGGCACCCCAGGGCCCCAAGAGCGCAGACCAGAGCACACCCCCCAGCCCCAGGGGGGACCCACCGGGAGCCGGCGCGGCCCCCGTGCCGGGGCCCCAGACCCCAGCCCCCGAGCCACACAGGGGAGACCAGACAACCGACCGAGGGCTGGCACCCACCCCCCCAAGCACCCCGGCCCACACCCCCAAGCACCCCGGCTCACACCCCAGGACCGTAAGGCAGCACCATCCAAGCCCCCACCACCATCAACCAGGACAGGCACACAGACATCACCAGAAGGTTGCCTCAGGACTCCAGTCTCAGGAGGCTACCAGCTACACAGGCCTCCGGAGTCCCCACCCGACCGCCTACAAAGCACATCAGGAGCAGAGCCCACAGCCAACCACCCCCACTAAGTAATGGAGCTGATCAGTGGGAACCAAAGAGAGTCAAATTCCTCCAATTGGTTTTTCTCTCTAAATTAACATGATCTATTAATAAATTCTTGTATTGAGTAATACAGAGTTTATTTTTTGACTTCCAATTCATGAGGATAGTTTTCTTAGCGATGCTCAAGGCGATAAGAACTATGTGTGATATATTTGACTCCATAACTAATTCACTGACGTCACCTAAGATGCATAGTCTGGGGGAAGTTGGGACATGACAGTTAAACCATGTGGATAGGTCTTCACATATCCTCTGCCAAAATTTCTGAACAGGTACACAAGACCACAGAGCATGTACATAATTCTCCTCTGAACTGCTTGTACAGTGGGTGCATATGTTTGAGTGTGTAAGGCCCATTTGGAACATCCTTTGTCCAGTATAGTGTGTTCTATAAGTATAAGTTGTACATATTTCTGTCCATAAATTTTCATCCAAGATCACGCTCCCATTTTGCAATTGGGAGGGAGACTGAATCATCAGTTTTTAGTAATAATTTATATAATTTCAACAACAATTTTGGGGTACAGAGGTTAGGAAATTCTGTTACCCATGTAGGCATTTCTAGAATCAATTGATTAAGGTTAAATCTTCCCTGTAAGATGGACTTAAGTTGTTGATATTCCAGAAATCTACCATTGCCAATTCTATACTTTGACATAAGTTCTTGGAATGTAATAAGGTTTCCATCTTGGATAATATGTTCTAAATTATTTACACCCTTATTACGCCATAACGGAAAATTCAGCATTTTCTTTTCTGACAAATACCTGGATTGTTCCAAATGGGTGTCAGTTTACAGGGGATAAGTGAAGACTTAGTTATTTTTAAAAATTCCCACCAGGCTGTCAGAGAGGTGTTAATACTAAGGCTTTTATAGCAGTTATGATGTTTAATACTGGGGCTAATGAAAGGTAGATCCAAGATTTTTTTTTTTCCACAAAGTGCCTGTTTTTGATCCAGCCATGGGTTGTCTGATGAATTGGATTTGATCCACTTTGAAATATACTGCAATCTACTGCCTAGGAAATAGTAATAAAAGTTTGGTAATTCTAGACTGCCACTGTGTTTTGGCTTTTGTAAAGTTTTTAAGCTTATTCTTGACTGTTTGTTTTTCCATAAAAATTTTGAGATGTTTGAATCTAGTGACTTAAACAGAGGAAGAGAAGGTTTATTTGTCATGGCCGGGGAGGAAACGGGCGAGGAAGGGCAAACACGCAGGACTCCAGAGATTGGCATAACATAAAAGGTATTTATTCAGACTTGGGAGGGAAAAACAAATACAAAAACTTTGGAAGGGAGACGAAGACGGAGGGCAGGCACAGAGAACACAGGAACACGCAGGTACAAAACATCAACGACGCGACAACAGGCAGAGAAAACGCAGGACTTAAATACACAGAAGGGCTGATGAGGGAAGAGGAAACAGGTGGGAACACAGGTGACACTGATAACTAAGACAAGACCAGAGGGAAGCAAAACTGAATACAACAGACAGGGGCTAGATGGATATCAAAATAAAACAGGAAGTATGACAAGGGAACAGAGACGCAAACCTGACACAGAATACAGAGAGACACAAGGAACTAGAAATAACTGAAGGCAACTATAACAGATAACAAAACAACCTGAGAAAACGGAAACCATATCAAGAAAACATAAAACACTGGGCCACCGGCCCAGGACATGACATTATTAGGGATCAGTGAAAATAGATAATTAATTTTTGGTAAAACCATCATTTTAATGGCAGCAACTCTCCCCATGAGTGATATAGGTAAACTATTCCAACGTGATAGATCATCCTCTATTGTTTTTAATAAGGGGATATGATTTAATCGTACCAAATCTGAGAGCCTGGCAGAAAAATGTATACCTAAATATCTAATATTTCCTGACTTTAGTGGGGTCCTAGAAGTTCTATGGAAATTACAATTCAGAGGCAAAACTGTTGATTTACTCCAATTGATAGAGTAATCACATATAGATGAGAACTTATCTATCAATGTGACAGTCTTCAAAAGGGAAGCTTGTGAATTCCCAAGGAAAAGTAATACATCATCAGCATAAACGCTAATTTTATCGTCCATATTTTCAGTTTGAATCCCTTTAATATTTGCATTTTCTCAGATTGCTGCTGCTAGTGGCTCAATGAAAATGACAAAAAGTGAGGGAGAGAGTGGGCAGCCCTGCCTGGTGCCCCTCTGCAGACTGAAGCTTTGGGAAAAAAGATCATTTGTCCTAACACGTGCATTGGGGGAGCTGTGTAGTGTTCTGATCCAGTTTACAAAGGATGAACCGAATCTAGATTTTTGTAGAACTGCTAGTAAGAATTTCCAATTTACCCAGTCAAATGCCTTTTCTGCATCAGATTAGACTGCTTATAAGCAAGCTTACATTTAAACTACCACTGCCATATTGCAAGTACCAGAATAAAAAATATTGTACATTTCAGAACAAAAATATGTCTCTTTACTTTTTTGTATATCAGTGTTGGTAGTGTTTTAATTAGTTTTGCTTCCCCTCTTGTTAGTTTCATTTGCTTCACCTGCTGTGCCCTGCTGTTTCCTCTTGCCCTGATTACCTGATGTGTATTTAAGCCCTCAGTTTTCTTCTGTTTGTTTTTTCCTCAATAAACGACTTTTTAGTTAAGTTCTGCCTGTGAGTCCTGCATTTTGGGGTCTTCCTGCTCCTGCCGCACAGCGCAACAAGACATGTCTGGCAACAAATTAAAATTTTCAGTTTCTTAAAAACCCTGTGCCTCCTGTTCAGGAACTTTATCACACTTCCTGAAACAGTATTTGACATTGTACCATTCTGGCTAGTATGTATATACTCTATCTTCATCTCCTAAAACTGACATCTAAAATCACAAATTTTTTTTGTAGGTGTCTTCCTAATTTGTGTCAACATGGGGGTCGCTGTTGGCAGTCCTGGAACTCCTTCTCTTGTGACTGTTCGGGGACCGGCTACTCTGGAGCCACCTGTCACACCTGTGAGTCTGTCCAGTTTACCATTCTGTATTGCTTTTATGGGAGACAGAAGACAATGGGTGATTAAGATTCTTCCAGTTCAGTTGTTTGTTCATAGACATCAGCTGTAAATTTGAATATCTTCTCAGAGAAAACGTCAAAAGAAGAAACAAGCAAGCTTTACAGGAACATTTAAAAGCTTTGATTTGCATGACCAAAAGTTTGTAAGCTCAGTGATCATAACCTTTTATATTGTAAGATATGGGGCCACTAAACATATTGAAAATAATATAACTGTGACATTATGTGAGCCACTTACTTTACTTACTTTATACTTTATTGATCCCACAATGGGGAAATTACAGAACACCCATCCAAGAAGACAAACAGAACAAACATGGGGAGATAGGTGAACTGTGGCCATGCTGCCCCCCTTGTGGAGGCGCTGCCATTAAAAAGACAGAAACAATAGTGAAAACATATAGGGATGAGTGAGGGAAAAAAATCATCTCATACTTTGTATACATATGCACATACACAGTATCAGGTTACAAAAACCTCTGCGATAGAGCAGAAACATATAGCATGGGAGCACTAGGGTGGGGAGGGATGGACAGGGGAGCCAGCGGAGGCGAGGAGGGGGGGGGGGTCGGGCTACTGTGGGGCTGACTCAGACTCCCTCCTCAGCTAACAGTTCTGATAAGATGTAGAGTTCATCAGCAGCTAGGTCAGGGAGATCAGTCCAACACAGGTCAGAAGAAGACAGGACGGCGGGGGCGTAGAGCATCTGTTTACAAACATCCCGGAGACAATTTGATAAGCGGCAGTCCAAGAACATCAGGGAGCCAAATTCCTGATTCTACGACTTGTTTTGGTACAGACTGTACTGATTAATTTGTTGACAGCCTTCAGTCTTACTGGCACCTCTCTGTGGCGAAAAATCCAATTAATCCGAATCTTCTTGGTTCGTTCCTTCGCCGTGCAGAAACAGATACATACATCTCCAAGATCTTACCCCTCCTAATCAGCTCCAGATATACAGAGTCTGAGTTTGAGTCTGTACCCTTCCCGCGTTCCCGTCATAAGCAGCCTTACCAAGGCCAGACAGCTGCCTAGACTTCCTGAATTGCAACGACAAGCCAGGTATCTCCCAGTCCAATTCGGAGAAAGCCCAGTGTCAATAAGCCAAATGTGTGTGTATTCCATTGACAATATGGCCAGGCACGTCATCTTCCACACCACACAGGAATCCATAACGTAGCCAGCTGGAATGTCAATTGATAAGAGGGAATAGGGTTCTCCTTCCCTAAATCTCCTCATGGTGAAAATTTGATCAAAACAATGGCGTTGAGAGACCAGCTGACCAGATCCATAATTATAAATTCCAGTTCGGAAGTTGTGTGAAGAGAGGCTCTAAAGCAGCAAGCAGCAAAGCAGGGGAAAGAGGAAGGGCTGGGGAGAGAAGAAAAGTGCGACCGTCTCCGCTGAGAGCTGAAGAAAAAAAAAAAAAAAAAAAATTTAATTTTAATCAACAGCTGAAGACAGCCTGATAATAATGAATTACAATAGTCCAGCCTAGAAGTAATAAATGCATGAATTAGCTTTTCAGCATCAGTTTGAGAAAGGATGTTTGTAATTTTAGAAATATTGCGCAAATGATATGTGTTTAATATGTGCATTGAAGGACATATCCTGGTCAAAAATGACCCCAAGATTTCTCAGTTTTACTGGAGGCCAAAGTAATGCCATCCAGAGTAAGTATATGGTTAGACACCATGTTTCTAATATTTGTGGGGTCAAGCACAAGGTGGCTGTGGCTCGGTTGCTCGAGCAGGTCACCTACCAATCGGAAGGTTGGTGGTTTGATTCCTGGCTGCTCCAGGCTGGATGCCAAAGTATCCTTGGGCAAGATAATGAACTCCAAGTTCCTCTCCGAGGCAAGTGTTGGAGTGTGAATGTGTGTGAATGTTAGATAATAAAAGCACTTAGCTTAGTTACACATGGAAGTGCTTGTATGAATGGGTGAATGCAAATGTGTTGGATAAGCACTTTGAGTGTTCAATTAGAGTAGAAAAGCAGTCAACTAAAAAGATGGTAAACTAGTCCATTTACCATCTGAAATTAGAGGTCATCCAGGCCTTAATGTCTTTAAGACATTCCTGCAGTTTAATTAATTAATGTGTGTCATCTGGCTTCATTGATAGATAAAGCTGTATTTCAATGCGATACACATAGTAAAACTATGTCATGTCCATAATATTGAGGAGGGTGGGAAAAGTATCAGTAGGGTCTCCCTAATTAGGCTGTTGCCCCCGCGACCCGACCCCAGATAAACGGAAGAAATGTGTCTGCATATACCTCAAAGTATATAGCTGTGCCCCTGTGCGGCTTCACTGTATTGCAGATTTTTTTTTAAAAATTAATTGTTTAACGGAGTTCTCAATATATTGCGGGATATAGGTATTTCTGCAACACCGCGCAACTATGTTCCTCACTCGGACAAAGAGATAAGTTACGTCTATGCCTTTAGTGGAAATAGAAGTATCGGCCAAGGGTGAAGATACTGCATCACATTCATCGCCATCAGTACTGCACAGCTACATAATTAATCATCGTCATCATTCAGGTTGTAGTAAGAGAGTGGGAAAAGTTTATAGGAGTCTGGGAAGGGTTTATAAACCTTAAAATATATATAAATAATAAAATAAATATCTAATAAATATAATGCCACTACTTTGCGGATTTTCACCTATTTCGGGCGTCTCTGGAACATAACCAACACAATAGGTGAGGAATCACTTTATTTTGTTTTAAGGCAAAACCAGCAAAATCTTCGGTCCATCCTCTGCCCAGTGTGAATGAAGGCAAAAGGCACAAATATGAGCCCATGATAAATAGATTTAAACATAGATTCACACAGTACAACTGCAATGGCACAAAATGGCAGCACATTTATTTTAATAACAGAAACTAGGCCGCGGGGTTTGTGATAACTGAAGGACGTATGCATTCAAGGGGCTGTGACCGCATGCGGTGGCGTCCAGTTCCCCTGCTAGCAGACCCTCACAGCTAAGGAGACGAGCAAGCTGGGGAGTATGCTTGGCAGCCAGTAACGATCCTTCCGCAGGTTTACCAACTGAAATCTTGTTCTGACTTTTATTTTCTTTAGACAAGTTTGATCGACAAACATTTTTTCTACACAAAACAAGGTTAGACTCATCTTCAGCTCTATTTACAATCTGATCACTACCAACAAAAGCTGGCTGCTCAGTGCAGGCAGAAAATGCTTTAAGTCACATGGTCCGATCTTACATTCTGATTGGTTCTAGGGACATTGTGACATTTACGGGTAATGGGAAATCTCATTTGAAGGCTTTTGATAATTCAGACTAGTCAGATATGGTTATTTCATTAAATATGATGCAACATGATTGATTGGCAGATAGCACCCCTGGCAGTACTATTCAGGGGGGTGGATGGAAAGCCGGATGTGGCCCATGGGCCGCCAGTTGATCTGCTTTAGAGCAAACTGACAGGACCATGCATCAGGCTGTATGTTTCTGGAACCTGGGCTATAGTAAATAGAGAAGCTAAAGTGGCCAAAAAATAAGGACCAACAGGCTTAGAAAAGGATCTTGTGATCTGTCCATAAGATCAATGATTGTTCAACCCCCTCCAGCTGATGACACCACTCCTCTAAGGCAAGCTTAAGTGCAAGCAGCTCCTGGTCCTTGATGTCATAGTTCTGCTCCACATACAGGTGCTGGTCATAAAATTAGAATATCATGAAAAAGTTGGTTTATTTCAGTAATTCCATTCAAAAAGTGAAACTTGTATATTAAATTCATTCATTCATTACACACAAACTGATATAATTCAAAAGTTTGTTTCTTTTAATTTTGATGATTATAACTGACAACTAATGAAAACCCCAAATTCAGTATCTCAGAAAATTAGAATATTGTAAAAAGGTTCAATATTGAAGACACCTGGTGCCACACTCTAATCAGCTAATTAACTCAAAACACCTGCAAAGGCCTTTAAATGGTCTCTCAGTCTAGTTCTGTAGGCTACACAATCATGGGGAAGACTGACTGGACAGTTGTCCAAAAGATGACCTTTGACACCTTGCACAAGGAGTCCAAGACACAAAAGGTCATTGCTAAAGGGGCTGTCTGTTCACAGAGCTCTGTGTCCAAGCACATTAATAGAGAGGCGAAGGGAAGGAAAAGATGTGGTAGAAAAAAAGTGTACAACAGGGATAACTGCACCCTGGAGAGGATTGTGGAACAAAAGCCATTCAAAAATGTGGGGGAGATTCACAAAGAGTGGACTGCAGCTGGAGTCAGTGCTTCAAGAACCACCACGCACAGACATATGCAGACATGGGTTTCAGCTGTCCCAGTCCTTGTGTCGAGCCACTCTTGAACAAGAGACGGCGTCTGAAGCGTCTTGCCTGGGCTAAAGACAAAAAGGACTGGACTGCTGCTGAGTGCTCCACAGTTATGTTCTCTGATCAAAGTCATTGTTGCATTTCCTTTGGAAATCAAGGTCCCAGAGTCTGGAGGAAGAGAGGAGAGGCACAGAGTCCACGCTGGCTGAGGTCCAGTGTAAAGTTTCCACAGTCAGTGATGGTTTGGGGTGCCATGTCATCTGCTCGTGTTGGTCCACTGTGTTTTCTGAGGTCCAAGGTCAACGCGGCCGTCTACCAGGAAGTTTTAGAGCACTTCATGCTTCCTGCTGCTGACCAACTTTATGGAGATGCAGATTTCATTTTCCAACAGGACTTGGCACCTGCACACAGTGCCAAAGCTACCAGTACCTGCTTTAAGGACCATGGTATCCCTGTTCTTAATTGGCCAGCAAACTTACCTGACCTTAACCCCATAGAAAATCTATGGGCTATTGTGAAGAGGAAGATGCCATACACCAGACCCAACAATTCAGAAGAGCTGAAGGCCACTATCAGAGCAACCTGGGCTCTCATAACACCTGAGCAGTGCCACAGACTGATTGACTCCATGCCACACTGCATGGCTGCAGTAATCAAGGCAAAAGGAGCCCCAACTAAGTACTGAGTGCTGAACATGCTCATACTTTTCATGTTCATACTTCTCATGTTCATAGTTTTCAGTTGAACAACATTTCTAAAAATCCTTTTTTTGTATTGTCTTAAGTAGTATTCTAATTTTCTGAGATCCTGAATTTGGGGTTTTCATTAGATGTCAGTTATAATCATCAAAATAAAAGAAACAAACATTTGGAATATATCAGTCTGTGTGTAATGAATGAATATAATATACAAGTTTCACTTTTTGAATGGAATTACTGAAATAAATCAACTTTTTCATGATATTCTAATTTTATGTCCAGCATCTGTATGTAGATGTCTGGAGAAGAAGTCAGAAGGGTGTATCTTACCTTGAGGGCTGATTCACTGGGAAAGTATAGCACACACTCTAGAGCTAGAAGCATCAACTTCAACAATGTACTCCAACTCTGGATGTGGCTGTATGAGCACTGGTGTAGAGGTGAACCTGTCCTTCAGTTTAGAGAAGGCTGAATCTGCTTCTGTGGACCACATAAAAAGAGTTTTAGGGGAGGTGAGTTTTCTGAGCAGTGCAGCTACCTGGATGTAGTTCCTAATGAATCAGCGATAGAAGTTTGCAAATCCAAGGAATTGTTGGAGCTTTTTGTGGAAGGTAGGTAACAGCCATTCTTCTTGGGGTCAATCTTCATTAGCCCACCCACAAACATAAGGCCCAAAAATGCCACAGATGTCACATCTTTTCTCATGTGGTTATTTAATAAATTTAGAAAAGCTTCCTGAACACTTGCTGGCCATCCCTCCCCCGCTGCTAAGATTGTATGTTTGGCCACAGATTTATTCCCGTTTTTAAGATTTAGCAATCTTTTGAAACATGTTCCCTTGCTTAATGGATCATTGAATATTTGCTTTAATTCCTCAATGAACCCATAAGCACAGGTGGAGATCAGAGTTGACATAAAGAAAGCTTCTGCACAGGCAAGGGCCTTACCTCGTTCAGGATGCTGATTAGTGAAAACACGTTATTCTCCTAGAAACTGCAGGGTTTTAGTGTATTCAGTGAGGATAATTCCTTGCTTAGACAAAGGTGAATCTTAGAGTCTCTAGTTTACTTAGTTTAAGGGCTGCCAATTACTCAATTGGGGCTGGTTTTTCAGTTGTGCTGCTGGTATAGGTCACATTTGCTGCTGAATTAAGTCCTGTAAATTAAAGCCTTGATGAATAAAAGTAAAAAAGGTTGGACTGTATTAAAAATCCTGTCTCTGCTTGCAGTGATTGAAGCCTTGCTGCTCAATGGTCATTCCTCACATTCACCATTACAATGATTCTCAAACACTGCCAATCCAGTAAAAATATACCTGGTTAGAAAAACATACAATGGAACACTATCAGTCATGGATTGGCCTCCCAGGCCTCAGAATTACTGCAGCAGTGTAATGTTGACAGAGAAAGGTAGACAACATCCAAAGAAGAGCTGTAGAATGTCTTTCAAGAAGCTTGGAGAACTTGTGTTGAAATTACAAGAGACACGTTTGGAGTTTATCCTCCTTGGTGTAGACCAGGGATCCTCAAACCCAGGCCTTGAGGTCCAGTGTCCTGCAGGTTTTAGATGTGTCCCTGATCCAACACACCTGAATCAAATGGCTGAATTACCTCCTCAGTATGCAGTCAAGTTCTCCAGAGTCCTGCTAATGACTTCTATATTTGACTCAGATGTGTTGAAGCAGAGACACATCTAAAACCTGCAGGACCCTGGCTCTCGAGGCCTGGATTTGAGGATCCCTTTTGTAGACTGTACCCCAGAATGCTGATTTTTTTTTTTTTTTTTTTTTTTTTTTTTTTTTTAATGTTTTACATTTCTGTGGCTGAGAAGAAGATGGCAGACTCCTATAAGTTGTAATGCTGTTTTCTCCATGCTTCTAGCCTATGTAGCTACTAAGAGAAATACCCAACAGTTAGTGCTGAAACAACCTTAAAAATTCACAAAATATATTACAAGAATAAAGAAAGTCCATGGGACCACATTTGTCACGTTATTTAAAAAAAAACAAAAAAAAAGAAACAAAAAAACTTTATTTTAAAAAAATCTCATGCATCCAGCAAATTTTTTTTCTTTTCAGCTTTCCTTTGCTGCACTTCTGTGCTTCTGATCTACTTTAATAAAATAATTTACATTTCTCAAAATTGGCATCAACAGTCTGCAGTTATAAGTAATAGCAAAATCATTGCTAAACAGAAGCAATGCAGCAGCCATCATACAGCATTGTGGGTGCTTTTTTTTCAGTGGTGTGAGAAGCCTTATTGTGTTGTCAGCGTCTGTGATGTCATCCAGAGTGTCTGTGTCATGGGAATTGCACCTTACTTCATTACTGAGTAACTCCACAACAGCTTGTTGTTGTTTCAGACAGTGCTCAAGGATGTCAAGTGTGATCACATCCATTATCAGTTTCTGTACTGGCTGTCATGGTCTCTGAGTTTTGTTGTTCTTAGTCCTTAGTTGAGTTTTCTTATTTGAGATTTTCTATATTCTTGTAAATGTAGTTATGTTTTTTGGATTATGTGTTCCTTTGAGCTTTTGGTAGTTTTATTTCCATCCCTAGTTTTAATTAAGGTCATTTGATTTTCTGTATATTTCTGTGTAGAGTCATAGTTTATTTTTAAGTCCTTGAGTTTCAGGTTATAGTACTGCCTTTGTGTTCCCCATGTCTTAGTTAGTCTTTGCGGTCTGTGTTTTTCTGCTTTATTTTGATAGTTATTTGTCCCTTGTGCCTTGCTTTTAGTTCTGCTTCTCCCTTGTCCCATTTTCTGATTCAGGTCAGCTGTGTCCTGTTCCACGATTGCCCTTCTGGGTATATATAGTGCTGTCATGCAGAGGTGGGACGTAAGAAAGTACAAATACTTTGTTACTGTACTGAAGTAGAATTTTCAGGTGTCTGTACTTTGAGTATTTATTTTTCTGTCTACTTTTTACTTTTACTCCCTGCATTTTTTTACCCCAATATCTATAATTTCTACTCCTTACATTTTCAAAACAGGCTTGTTACTTTAGGTTTAACACCTCTGAGGGATGTTGTCGTGTCATATGACTGCACCTTCAAATATCAAACCAATTTGAGCCTAAATGGAGGAAAAGTAACACATATAAAAGCCAATCTTAATTGGTGTGTCCTCCATTGCTGGAGTTTATCATATACAAAGAGATGAGCAAGGCAAAAACATAATTTATCTATAGTTTATAAAGCTGTGCTCAGGGGTTAAAGTGGGCCAGAATGAGTGCAGATGTCCATAAGTTGTGGTTGCGGTACTTCAGCATCTAGCTAGTGCTACAGAAGAGACACAAGCATAATTGGACTAAGGTATTCTGGCAGGTGGGCAGCACGGTGGCGTAGTGGTTAGCACTGCTGCCTCACAGTTAGTATACCATCTAGAAGGCCTGGGTTCGATTCCACCTTGGCCCAGGCCTCTCCCTCTCTCTGTGTGGAGTTTGCATGTTCTCCCCGTGCTTGCGTCGGTTTCCTCCGGGTACTCCGGTTTCCTCCCACATTCCAAAGACATGCACTTACTGGGGTTAGCTTTATTGGCTAATCTAAATTGCCCATAGGTGTGAATGAGAGCATGAATGTGAGTGTGAAAGGTCGTCTGTCCCTCTGTGTTGGCCCTGCAACAGGCTGGCGACCTGTTCAGGGTGTACCCTGCCTCTCGCCCTATGACAGCTGGGATAGGCTCCAGCCCCCCCGCGACCCTTAACAGGATGTGCGGAAGCGAATGGATGGATGGATGGATATTCTGGCAGGTAATTTCAAATGCAACATTTCTATTAGCCCAAAAAAATATCAGCAGACATACAAACTGTTTGCATGCAGTGTGTCTGCAGCTCAAGGTACATCTACTACAAGGTACATGTCACGGTTGGGTGGTGTGGCGAGCAGAGTGGACCCAAAAGCAGAACTCCAAAACGGGACTGAATGTAGGTGAAGATTTATTTACAAGATAATCCAAAATATACAGAACTGAGGTAACTTAATATAACTGAAGGAACAGTCAGGTGGCAGACTGGAACAAAACCACACCTCCATGAGGGAGGACGCGACAAGGAACAGAAGGAAATGCAGACAATAAATACACCGGGAATGACGAGGGAAAACAGGAAACAGCTGGGGAGAACAGGTGGACAAAATCATACTAATGAAACACAGGAAGCAAAACTCCACACAACACACAGGGAACGTAAGACTGTCAAAATAAAACAGGAACACCAAACGAGGTACACGCAGACTTAACACAGGGGGCTGGCACAGAGGAAAATTAAACATGGACCACAGAACAGGGAAAAATACAGAAACACAGACACAGGGGAGACAGGAACAGAGGGAACTAGAAAACCACAACTGATAAGGCCAGAACTAAGATGAATAAGGAAAATCAAAACAAAAAACAACCTGAGAAAACGGAAACCATATCAAGAAAACATAAAACACTGGGCCACCGGCCCAGGACATGACAGTACATCTGTTTCTCAGAATTAGAAATAACTTCACTCAGAGATGCATAAAGATGTAAAGAGAGGAAGAGGAGAGGTTAGACTTAAAGGTGAGGACTGCTCAGTGATGTTTGATAACCTGGAAATTTAAAACTTACATGTAATGTCCTCATTTTTTAAATCAGATCTTGGATCTGTACATGACTTGAAGTTGATGTTATTTTCATATTGTGAAATGCCCTGCAAAACAAACTGAGGTACATTAACTTTGTGTTATTCAGAGGTTGCATGAAAATACTGCAGTTCAGTACAGGATAAACAGGTTAGTTTGCTGTACTGTGGTGATTTTACAGTAAAGCTCTGGTTGGACTGGTGCACATGGTTATGGCATTCGTGATTAGAGTTAGGTTAAATCAAGAGTGACAGAGATGAGTTTGAATTTAAGATGATGATGATGAAGCTTAAATTCATTTGCTGGATTCCACATTTATACCAACTATATACTGTCAGTATAAAGACAGTATAAACAGCATACTGTCTGTGTAGGGGATAACCCGTGAAATACTGGGTTACAACTTGTTGAATTTACATCGTCCACTAAGAGCAGCAGCACAGGTCAGCTGATCTCAGCCTGTGTGCAAAAAAAACTTTTCTGGAACTTACAGTTTACAATTCACAGTTGAGTAAAGAAGCTGAGTCAGTACTTCAAGTTTTACTGGAGTATTTTTTCACCACAAGTATTTGTACTTCTACTTAAGTAAAGAATGTCTGTACTTTTGCCACCTCTGCTGTCGTCCCCTTAATATTTGAGTATCTGTTTGCATGTTCTATGTGCTTCCTAGGGGTGGCCTAGCTGTTCTGAGCTGCATGCCAAAGTATCCTTGGGCAAGATACTGAACCCCAAGTGTGATGCAAGTGTTGGACTGTGAATGTTAGTAAAAAAGCACTTAGCTTCTGTGGGATAACAGGCTTCCTTCGTCCCGCTCCCCCCGGGTTCGTTAATAAAGGACGGTAAAAGTTAGACTTTCAGTTTCATTCTTAAAATTTATTAATCACCACACATAATACATGAGGGCCAAAAATAATGCAGAATTAAACAAGCATGCTTGGAGATTGCAATTAATATCCCTTACCGCGTTTTACACTTTTCTCATCCCAAAATGAACGCTGGCTACAATCTGTCTGTTCGCGCATCCCCTTTTTTATGCCCCTGAGACATGCCCTAATACCTTTATAAGGAATTGTTTTTCCCTTAGGGCCAACTCTCCTCTCTGTTATGCGACCCCCACTCCTGCCTGGTGTAAACAGTGGGAGAAACACTCCTCTGAGACTTCTTCACCTTCTTTCCCTGATCAGAATAATACACCTCCACAATAAACTTATATTTCATAAATCTGCAATAATTAATTCCCTCACTTCATATAGAAATGTTTGTATGAGTGGGTAAATGTAAACATGTTGTGTAAGCACTTTGGGTGCTCAGAGTAGAAAAGCGATATATAAGAACTAGTCCATTTACCACAGGGGTCTCAAACTCCAGGCCTCGAGGTCCGGTGTCCTGCAGGTTTTAGATGTGTCCCTGATCCAACACACCTGAATCGAAGGGCTGAATTACCTCCTCAGTATGCAGTCAAGTTCTCCAGAGTCCTGCTAATGACTTCTATATTTGACTCAGGTGTGTTGGATCAGGAACACATCTAAAACCTGCAGGACACCGGCCTTCGAGGCCTGGAGTTTGAGACTCCTGATTTACCTAGTTCCATGTACCTTTTAGAGCTAATTTACATTTCCCTGGCTGGAACAACACAGTTGAACTGTGGTGACACTGCAACATGCCTCACTCAACCAATCAAACTGGATAATCTTCCATGGCACACGTGATGATTTCTCAGGGCACACTTGTGCTGCAGCACAGTGGTTGGGAAACACTGCCATAGAGGCAGGAGTCTACCACAGCTGAAAGGAAACAAGTTGCCTTACACATCCTCTCTAGCTCATTTTTCAGTCATTGATATTTATCTGTCATCTCTTCTTCATGTAGCCCATAATAAATAGGGTAGGGTCTTTACCCACAATACAAAGTGCCTTGAGGTGACTGTTGTGATTTGGCGCTATATAAATAAAATTGAATTGAACTGAACTGAATCAAATGTCATACAAGGTCAAGTGAATATATCAAGTTCACCATTCCCAATACCTCTCCTGTTTTTGGCTGCAACTCCTTTCCCTTTGCAGCAGCAAATGACTGGAACACTTTACAAATCTCACTCAAACTTGAAACTTTACCATCTCTGACTATTTTCAACCATAAGATTCAAGAGATCATAGTTGACTGTTGCTCTTGCTGATCACGCCAGATCACACTAATGTACATAGCCACGTACACTTTCTCCTATATTCATTCATACATGCATACAATCACACACAGACGTTAGTGTCCCCTCTCTCCCCTTTATGCTAACTCATTTATTCTTCTTAGGGATGGGAATCGAGAACCGGTTCTTGTAGAGAACCGGTTCCCAGTAATTCAGTTCCTTGGAATCGTTAGTCTGCTTGCTTAATGATTTCGCTTATTGATTCCACTGACATGAGGATGCATTCGTGTGATTAAATTACACACGCGCCTTATTTGGTTCAGAATATATCCAACAGCGTGAAGACAGAAGCATCAAGATAAAAAGCATTACAAAATGATGTTCACAGTGTTTCAGCAACAGCAGCAGCTGTTTTAAGTGCAGTCTGTGCACACGCAGCAAGTGCAAAAAGGCAGAGCTGTTACTGAGATGGTGAGCTTGGGCAGAGCGAAAGGGAACGTTTTTCTCACGTCCAAAGCAACAGCACTTTTTCCTGTAACCACCCTTAAAACCTTTACTTTGAAACAGCTGGAGGTCCTTCATCAACCACCTGATCAGTAAGTGAAGAACAGAGAACTTTGTAGCTGCTCCATCCACCCTGTTTGTTTCACACAGCAAAAAAACTGCAGTACAGAAGTTAAAATATGCAGATGAATTGTTAATACGAAAAAAGTATTTCTAATCTGATCACTCAATTAATCAACGGAATAATCCATAGTTGCAACCCTATTTTGCTGTAGTGCTTTCACTATACTCTATGAATAATCTCCATCTCCTGTAACATTTAGTTGATGAGGACTGACAGAGTCTGGCTGGCTCAGAGGCTGGTTCTCGCACACCTTGGCTTTATTTCATGTTAAAATGTTAAAATATTAATAGTATTAATTTTGAAAGAGGAATTCTTATTTTTTTTATACGAGTTTTAATTTTGTTCTACTTTACATTAAAGAGTTCATGTAAACCAACCCATTTATGGTATATTTTATTCACTAACCCAATGATAATCGATAAGAGACTCAAGAAGGAATCAAATCTGGCGCCTGGGTGGCTTAGTGGTGAAGCCAGCGACCACATTCGTATTCTGCTCGTTGCAGGGCAGGCGGCGCGGGTTTGAGTCTCGGCCTGTCGCCAATTTGCCTGCGTGTCTTCCCCCCATTTCCTGTCTCTCTGCACCGCTAACAAAAGCCACTGTGGCCAAAAAACGCAAAAAAAAAAAAAAAGGAGTCGAATTGATAGGTGATATCAATAATGGAATTGGAAACGCTAAATTCTTATCAATTCCCCATCCCTAATTCTTTTCTTCATTCCTGCTTTGAAATCCCTCACTGAGGGAATGACCCGGCTGACCAAAGAAAGTTAAAAAATTAAAAATACCATTATCGAGCTCCATGCATGATACCCTCATATTTTCAGGCATCCTGGAAAAGACAGAAGAAGACCCAGAAATAACCGTGAGCGACCCGACAGACGCAGACCCGGACCAATCGTGGCCAAATTCGAACATTACAAATAAAAAGAGCTGGTAAAGAGCCGCGACCGGGAGCTGAGAGGAACGGACTTCAGCGCGAACGATCAGTTTCCAAAGGAGATCCTGGAGTGACGCAAGGTCCTGTTCCCCATACGGAAAAAGTTCATACAAGAAGGCTTCTCGGCTGTGATCACAGTGGATAAACTTTATGTAAACGGATAGCTTTACCATGACCAGAATACCACGCCATGGCTCTACTGACATGTGATCTGTGTCCACACTGATCCCTTTTTCTGATTCTTATTTTCTTTTTTGTCTTTTTTCTACACGTACTTGAAATGTATACTCCTTTGTTTAAATATGATCAAATATGAATTGGCTCTTGATTCGCCTCTTTCATTGCTGTATTGCTTTCATGAAGCAATACAGCATCTCCCAAATAATAAAGCCCCAGGCCCAGATGGTTTTCCAGCAGAGTTTTATAAAGATTTTGGTGACAGAATGGTGACTCAGATTCAGATCACACGATATCTCCAAACATGAACTCTGCTAACATTAGCCTGCTCCTTAAACCAGGCAAAGACTCCCACACTCCCGTCCAGCTACTGCCCAATCTCAACCATAAATGTAGATCTTAAAATAATTTGCAAAGTTCTTGCCAGTAGATTAGAAAATATTACCCCACTCATAGTACAGCCTGACCAAATAGGTTTTATCAAGGGTCGGCACTATAATACATGCAGACTAATAAATGTAATAGATTACTGTTCCATTAATAAATTAGAAACCACAGTTCTCTCTTTAGATGCAGAAAAAGCATTTGACTGGGTAAACTGGAAATATTTATTAGCAGTTCTGCACAAATTTGGATTCGGTTCATCCTTTATAAACTGGATCAGAACACTACACAGCTCCCCCAATGCACGTGTTATGACAAATTATATTATTTCTCAAAGCTTCAGTCTGCAGAGGGGCACTAGGCAGGGCTGCCCGCTTTCTCCTTCACTTTTTGTCATTTTCATTGAGCCACTAGCAGCAGCAATCTGACTAAATGCAAATATTACAGGGATTCAAACTGAAAATATGGAACTCACAGGCTCCTCTTCTGAAGATGATCACACTGATAAGTTCTCATCTACATCTGATTACTCCATCAGCTGGGTTAAATTGACAGTTTTGCCTCTGAATTATACTTTTCATAACACTTCCAGGACTCCATTACAATCAGTTAATATTAGATATTTAGGTATAAATTTTTCCACCAGGCTCTCAGACTTGGTTTGGTTAAATCATATCCCCCTAATAAAAAAAATAGAGGATGCTCTCACACATTGGAATAGTTTACCTATATCACTCATGGGGAGAGTCACCACCATTAAAATTATGGTTTTACCAAAAATTATTTATCTGTTCTCACTGATCCCTAATAAACCTTCTGTTGCTTGGTTTAAGTCACTAGACTCAAACATCTCAAAATTTCTATGGAAAAACAAACCATCAAGGATAAGTTTAAAAACTTTACACAAACCAAAACACAATGGTGGTCTAGAACTACCAAACTTTTATTACTGTTTCTTAATCAGTAGACTGCAATACATTTCAAGGTAGATCAAATCAAACTCATTAGATGGCCCATGGCTAAATCTAGAACAAGCACTTTGTGGAAAAGTAAAAATGTCAGATCTACCTTTCATTAGCCCCAGTATTAAGCATCATAACTGCTTTAAAAGCCTTATTATAAACACCTCTCTGACAGCCTGGTGGGAATTTTTAATAATAACCAAGTCTTCACTTATCCCCTGTAAACTAACACCCATTTGGAACAATCCAGATATTTGTCAGGAAAATAAAATACCCTCCGTACCCCTGAATTGTTGTTGAAATTATATAAATGATTCAGTTTCCCTCCCAATTGCATAGTGGGAGCAAGATCTTTCTGTCAACCTTGATCAAAGCCTCTGGACAGAAATATGTTTAAATATCTTCAAAATGACTAAAAGTCCCAATTGACAACTTATACAATATAAAATTCTCCACAGAACGCATTATACTGGAAAAAGGATGTTCCAAATGGGCCTCTCACACTCAAACACATGCACCCACTGTTCAAGCATTAGACCTTTTTCACATGACGCCACACAACTTCCGTTCAGCCTCGATGCATGGTATCTTTACTTCCGGTGGATGGAGTTTACACACTCTAATACATCTGCCACAAATACGGATTTAGGATATACTATGACATGCAGACAAGTTTTCACTAAGACGTTCAAAACTGGACAAAGGCTACAAATTCTTCATTGAACAGTATGAAGGTACGTGTTTTTGTCTTTTCTACCTGTTAATTAATATGCTAGGATAGCATTAGTCAATTTGTTAGCTAGCTAACATTACCTGACTTTTCTGTTTTGCAAATAGAACGTCTTTAGGCCCTAATCTTGATTAGGTCCTTATAGTATAGACTAGGGTTGCCACCCATCACGAAAAATAGGCAATCGTTTGTTATTTGGCAGTTAAAAGTGGTTTGCCACATATATATACATATATATATGTATATATATATATGTATATATATATATATGTCATATTTATATATATATATATATAGTTATATATTGTATATATATATATATATCTATCTATATATATATATATATATGTATATATATATATGTTATATATATTATCATGTATTATATAATTATATATATATGTTATATATATATATGTATATATATAATATATATGTATATATATATATATATGTATATATATATATATGTATATATATATATATATGTATATTATATATATGATATATATATATATATATGTATATATATATATATATATGTATATATATATATGTATATATGTATATATATATGTATATATATATGTATGTATATATATATATATATATGTGTATATATATATATATATATACATCTCTGGTCTTGTATACCTGTTCAGAAGTTCTGGCAGAGGATATGTGAAGATCTATCCACAAGGTTTAGCTGTTGTGTACCAACTTTCCCCAGACTGTGCATTTTAGTTCAGCGAATTAGTGATGGAGACAAAAATATCACACATAGTCCTTGCTGCCTTGTGCATTGCTAAGAAAACTGGGTGGATGCTACCTTGGGGTCTTGGGGTGTCCTAAAGGACTTGGGTTGGCAGGTGCTGGCCAGTGACCGGGGGTGGCTGGTCTTCTCTGTGGGTCTTGCGGTGTGAAGTCTGTGGCCCTGGGGTCGCCCGGCTCCTGTTGGGGTCCCTCCCTGTGACGGGGTGGTCTCTGCTTTCCTGGGCACACCACCGGGTGGGGTGGGTTGGCCTGGCCCCTGTCGGGATTTCCAATTTCTCCTTTGGGGGCTCTGGGGTGCCTGCGGTGTGCGTGTGTGTGTTTGGGGGGTGGGGTGTTTCACTGGGTAGTAGAACTATCCCTTAGTTATGCTGTGATAGGCTGAGAATGCTGGGGGGTTCCCATAATGCACTTTTTCTTTTTACTCATCTTTTTTACTCTGTTTATACTTCACCCTGTATTTAATCACTAATTATTATTAATCTCTGGCTCTCTTTGACAGCATGTCTTTTGTCCTGTCTCCCTCCCTTCAGCCCCAACCGGTCACAGCAGATGACTGCCCCTCCCTGAGCCTGGTTCTGCTGGAGGTTTCTTCCTGTTAAAAGGGAGTTTTTCCCTCCCACTGTCGCCAAGTGCTTGCTCACAGGGGTTCAATTTGACTGTTTTCTCTGTAATTATTGTAGGGTCTTTACCTACAATACAAAGTGCCTTGAGGCTACTCTTTGTTGTAATTTGCAGCTATACAAATAAAATTGAATAGAATTGAATTATCCCAGTAGGGTATCTGACAACTGGCAGAGCATAGGTGTTGATAGCTTGGATCTTGTTCTTCCCATTCAACTGACTCTTCAGGACTTGCCTTACTCTCTGTAGGTACTTGGAGGTTGCAGCTTTCCTTGCAGCCTCTTCATGGCTCCCATTTGCCTGTGGGATTCCAAGGTACTTGTAGCTGTCTTCAGTGTCTGCAATGTTGCCTTCTGGTGGTACAATCCCCTCAGTTCTGACTACTTTTCCTCTCTTAGTTATTATTTGACTACACTTCACCAGTCCGAATGACATGCCGATATCATTGCTGTAGATCCTGGTGGTGTGGATCAGTGAATCGATGTCTCATTCACTCCTGGCATACAGCTTGATGCCATCCATGTAGAGGAGGTGGCTGATGTTTGCTCCATTCCGTAGTTGGTATCTGTAGCCAGCCATGATCTGGCTGAGGGGTTCAGGCTGATTCAGAACAGCAGTGGGGACAGAGCAGCTCCTTGGTAAATCCTGCACTTGATGTTGACTTGTGGAATAGACTTCAAGTTGGCCTCTAGTGTTGTTCTCCACATTCCCATTGAGTTCTGAGGGTTCTGTTGATCTTGTATAATTCTAGGCATTCCAGGATCCATATGTGCGGCATCGAGTCATAGGCTTTCTTGTAGTTAATCCAGGCGGTGCACAGGTGCCACATGCCTATTCATCTTAGCTGCTAAGATGCCTGACAGGAGTTTCCATGTTGTACTGAGGCAGGTTATGGGCCGGTAGTTAGATGGGACTTGTCCCTTCTGGGGGTCCTTGGGGATCAAGACCGTTCAGCCTTCAGTCAGCCATTCTGGGTGTGTCTTAGCCTCTAGCAGCTGGTTGATTTATGCTGCCAGGTGCTCATGGAGTGCAGTTAGCTTCTTTAGCCAGCAGGTGTGTATCATGTCAGGTGCCCTCCAGCTCTTCATGTGTGAGACTCTATCCTGGATGTCTGCCACTGTGATGGTTACTGGAGCCTGCTCACAGAGGTTGCTGTGGTCTGCTCTTAGATCCACTAGCCATTGAGCATTGGTGTTGTGTGACGCATCCTTCTCCCATATGCTCTTCCAGTCTCCAGCCTTGGTGGGGGTGCTGTTTTCATATTGTTCCCCTGCCACTGAGAATATACCTTGGATGGTTCGGTGGAGAACATCCAGTTTATTCTCCTGGCTTCTATCTCTCTGGTATACCTTTTCAGGCGGTTAGCCAAGGCTGTGAGTCTTTGCTTGGCAGTCTCTAAGGCCTCAGGTATGGACAGCCTCCATCCCATGTTTCTGCAACTCTGAGAGCTGGCTAACTTCCCTCCATGCTGCCTTGATCTTAGCCTCTAGTCGTCATTTCCATGGAGGTTACTGCTCCTTAGTGCTGTTCACCTTATAGCCAAGCATCCAGGCAGTACCATGGTATACATCAGCTAATTGGTTTCAGTGCTTGTCATGGTAGGGATTGTCCATAGTGCTGCATTTTCATCTTCTAGTAGACTTTCAGAGAGTACTTCACATAGTCTTGGTAGTCGCCGTCGAGGGGTCCAGTTTTCCTTCTTAGCCATGATCTTATCTTTCAGTTATTACCCTGCCAGCACTCCTAGGTGGGCCTCATATGGGATAAGCAAGGGCAAACATTATGGGCCCCATAAGGTTTTGTCCGCGGTTTCCATGGTGGCCCTACATGGGTTTGCCCAGATATATTTTAACCGGCCCTGAATATGTGTTCATTTGGACCCATACGGTCCATGCATGCATGGGCTATGCATGGACCCTGCATGGGCCTCATGTAAGTCAACCGTCTGGGTCCCAATGAACACATATTCAGGGCCGGTTAAAATCTATCTATCCCATATGGGGCCCACCTAGGAGTGCTGGCAGGGTATTAGTGGGGCTTGGTACCTTATCTCGGAGTGTGGGGATGATGAAATCTCCCCCCTGACCTGTCTTCCTGGCTCTCCCTCACACATATAAAGAAATGGACTACACAATTATACAAGATCAAGATGACCCTTAGAGCCTTCATCAGGAATTCAATGGAAATATGGAAAACAACACTCGAGGCCAATTTCAAGCCATTTGCACCATCAAGTGCAGGATTTAACAATGACCTGCTCTACTCCTACTGCTGTTCTGCATTGGCCTGAACCCCCTCAGTCAGATCATCAACAAGACGGGCTATGGATACCAACTACAGAATGGAGCAAACATTAGCCACCTCCTCTACATGGATGACATCATGCTGTATGCCAGGAGTGAATGAGACATCGATTCACTGATCCACACCACCACGGATCTAGAATAATGACATCGGAATGTCATTTGGACTGGAGAAGTGTAGTTGGATGGTAACAAATATAGAGAAGGTGGCTGTGGTGATCCCAGGAGCAACATTGTCCAGGGGCTATGCCCCACCCTGGAGCCAGTCCTGGGGAGGGAGCTTGAGGGAGAGTACCTGGTGGCCTGGTGGCCGGGCATTAGCCCAAGATGTGACATGGGTCCGCCCACCTTTAGGCCCACCAACCACAGGAGGAGTCATAGGGGGTTGGATGCAATGTGTGTCTCATGGACTGATCCCCAGCTATTGGCACTGGCTGTTGGGACATGGAATGGAAAAAAATGTTATCTAAAGATTTGTAATACAAATGTATATAATATTTTGATATCTGTATATAGTGTTTTGATGTGTGTGTGTATATGTGTGTATATGTAAATATGTGTATTGACATTGATATATATATTTATGTATATAGTGCTTATGTATATGTGTATAGTTTTTTTGCTATTTTATTTTATTTTATTTTATTCTATTCTATTTTAGTTTTAGTTTAGTTATTTGTTTTTACTCATCCTTTTCATTTTTTCTCTGTACTGAGCTGCTGTAATGCGCAAATTTCCCCGTCGTGGGATCATTAAAGTTTTATCTTATCTTATCTTAATTACTTGGACTACATGGATTAAGCTACATGAAACACCACAGTGCATTGTAACAGGATTAGGAAGTGATACAATTCTGTAATGAGAGCCAACACCAAGTGAGAGCGCAACCCAAAAAGTGAAAGTTAGCCAGAAACACCAACAAATAGAAATATGCTGCAAAAGCAGACATAAAAACCTGGATAACCTTTTGGTATGGTGTCTAACCAGATACTTAGTCTGGATACATTACCATTTAGGAGGGTGATGCCCTCTTCCTACTAATGGCAATGGATGGATGGTTTATGAACATTTGTGAGATTAGAACTTCAGAAATGGATAACCATGCCTGCTCTAATGAATGTTAACCTGTTCTTTTTGATGTCATGTGATATTTCATAATATCTAATAATATTTCAGATATCTCTATTTTATTCTGTTCAACTCCTGAATAATTGCTTCTACAGGAGGGCAAACATGGTCTCATCATAAGTTCCAAATCAATATATAACTTGTGATTGAAGGACTAAACTCACTGTTATGCCACACAATATGTCAATAAGAAGAAAGTTAGCTTTCATAGACAGTCACTAAGTTGCCTGTTTCAGGCATGTCCACCAAGGAGCTGCCTAACAGGCAGTACAAGATAAATAATATATCTTTTGAACTGTGTATCAATCAAAATATAGAGCTGGAAATGAGCAGGATAGATACCCTTAAAAATTCTGGCATACATTTAAGCCCTTACATGTTAGCTATCTGTGACATAGTTGAGCTAAGAGTCTTCCATCTTCAAAACCTTTGTTTCCTATTCCACTGTTGTCTGTAGTCATGGTTCTCAGCCACTGTAAGGTGGAAGAAGTTGCTTTTGTTTCCAAGCTGAAAAACTGTGTGCTCTTTCCAGCCATCTACGAGTCATCCTGCGAGGCTTACAAGGTGATTGGCAGCCCCTCTGGCTTCTACTCCATTGATCCAGATGGGAGTGGCCCCTTGGGCTCTATACTGGTCTACTGCAACATGACAGGTGAATACACCAGGGGCCACTATAGTGTCACCTGTATTGTCTCAGTTACACCAGGACCAGGGCCCAGTTGTTCAAAAGGTGTAATCTGGATAAAAGTGATCTAGTTTTGGTAATCCATTTTGTCCTTCTATGTAGCACATAATCTAGCTCACTTTTGTCATTGTTGCTTAAAGGGAAAATGTTGCACACACACTCAAATTTCACTGGGTGCATCATGGGGCAACTTGGAGTGCAGTATCTTGCCCAAGATATGCAGACTGGAGTAGTTAGTGAATGGAGCCATTGACCTTTTGATTGGTAGACAACCTGATCTACCTCCTGAGACACAAACACCCCATAAAAAAAACTAGATTGGATCAATCTGAACCAGATACCCATTGCCAACTCCAGATTACCAGTACTTAAACTGGGATGCAGGGAGTGCCGAAATTCACACAAAGTAAAAGAGCCTTAATTAATTATATCACTTTTGATATTAACAGCTATTTCATAAAATATTTCATTAGAAATAAATTTATTATTTGATCCACAACCATGTTTGCCTCACCTTTTTGTCATGATACATTATACTGCATGAAATAAACTACAGCACTACCACAAAAACCACAAGTAAAACAGGAAAAGTTGGCTACTGATGTAGCTGTTACCTGGCAAGGAGGTATGACTAAAAAACAAAGTTTGAAACATGAAACATATTTTTATGTAGAAACACAGTTTCTGTTTGTCTTTATGCTTTTATTCCACTGGGCCTGACTTGTAACTGAGGAAAAAAAAAAAAAAGACCAGCAGATGGCAGAAAACATTAAAAACATAGGCACAAATTTACATTTTAGTAATTTAACTATTGTTTGTGATCACCTTTAACAATATTAATTTTTTTATTAATGTCTTGACTTTACCACACAGCACACAGTTTATTGCATATTTTGTTTCTTTATAATTTTAATGATTAAAAGAACTAAAGTCCTTAAACACATGCACATACACACACACACACACACACACACACACACACACACACACACACACACACACACACACACACACACACACACACACACTCCATGAGTGCCTGGCAGCACAAATTAACCAGCTGCTAGAGGTTAAGACACACCCAGAATGGCTGACTGAAGGCCGGACGGTCCTGATTCCCAAGGACCCCCATAAGGGACCAGTCCCATCTAACTACCGGCCCATAACCTGCCTCAGTGCAACATGGAAATTCCTGTCAGGCATCTTAGCAGCTAAGATGAATAGGCATGTGGCACAATTCATGAGCGAGGCCCAGAAAGGAATAGCCAGAGATACCAGGGGAGCAAAACACCAGCTACTGGTAGATAGAGCAGTCACTCGAGACTGTAAGACCAGACTGACCAACCTGTGCACCGCCTGGATTGATTACAAGATGGTACCCAGATGCCTCAAAAGAGCTACCATCATCCCTGTGCCAAAGAAGAACAAAGTGGCTGATCTAAATGACTACTGCCCCTGTGGCACTCACACCACTGCTGATCAAATACTTTGAGTGGCCAGTCATGCAGTACATAAAATCTTGCCTCCCTGCCAACCTGGACCTGCTAGTTTGCCTACAAGGTAAACGTTGCAATTGAGGATGCCATCTCCACCATACTCCATCTCCTCCTGTCCCACCTGGAGGATAAACACACCTATGCAAGAGTCCTCTTCATTGACTTCAGTTTGGTGTTTAATACTATAATTCCACAGCAACTGATGTAGAATCTGATGTTGCTGGACATGGACTCTGGTATCGGCAACTGGGTCCTCAGCTTCTTGATGTAGAAGCAGCAGACAGTTGGTGGGAAAAAGAACATCCAGCTCCATCATGGTGAACACAGGGTCCCCCAGGGCTGCGGGATGAGTGGCTCCAGCTTTTTCAGCAGATTAAGTTAAATGAACTTAATTCTTTCATTAAGATAAACTGTTAGGTTTTACAGTGTACTGCAGCCATTTTCAAGGTCCAACAACAACTCCACCTACTTTGGAGACTCAGGAAGGCCAGACCTTAGGATTATAGGTACCCTAACCCTCTTCCATAGAAAATGTGTAATGCAGAGGTTCCAAAAGCAAGTTATATTATAGGAACAGCAAATGTAAAAAACAAAACTATATTGTAAACAGGTATTCCTCCAATTGTGTTAGTGTCTAAAAAAATTTACACCTTTTGAGTCCTGAGGCTTTTTGCAGTAAGTGTGTGATCAGAGTTAACCTATGTTTTGCACAGTGTGTTGAGGACCAGGTGTGGAGGATGGCTTCATGCTAATGGGCTAACACCTGGTTGTACTTCTGATTGTGTTGCTTCTATTTAGAGGAGAGGGTGTGGACAGTGATGACCCACAACGTCACAGGTCCAATCAGAGTCCAGGGTTCTTCTCTTCAGAAACCCCACGTCATGGTGTTAAACTACAGTGCTTCGGTCGAACAACTATATGCAATGATCTCAGGGTCAGAGCAGTGCCATCAGGAAGTGGTGTACAACTGCAGGAAGTCTCGCCTCTTTAACACTAAAGGTAAAACCGGCTGGATAAGAATATTATTCTCTGAAGGTGTTTTTCACATCCTCATCCCATCATTATGGATCATTATAGAATGGTTTATTTTAATTTATAACTACAAAACCTTAATCATTTAAACTTCTCATTTCTTAATACACAGTTTATAGCTTTTATGTGATATCTTTACATGGGATGTTATGTAAAGGTTTTCAGCTGTTTTGGGTATTTGTTCCCTTGTATTTGTTCCTTTGTGTCAAATCCCGGACGAGCCCCCACTTGTTACATTCCACCTAAAGAGTCTAGGGGGTTAGTGGGAAGTAACAAAAAGTGACCGGGTTGACAAAAGGAGACATGAGCAAAACTGGTAAAATAAAAGATTTTTATTAAGATTATAACAAATAGATGGACACTGTCACCTTCAAACAAAGGGAAAAAAAACACAGGAGTCATTCAACAAATGTAAACAACCTAAGGTAAGAGGCCTCATGCACAAAAACAAAATACCACCCTCCTCTCCACTGAGCAGGAGTAAGCAGCTGCAGCAACACACACAGTTCACAAGTTGTGACACAAAGGCAGTCTCTGGCAATTACTGGGCCTGGATCTCTCCTCTCTCTGGCCTTAAGTACCCCAGATTGATTGCTGAGTTGGGTCAGCTGTTCCAAAAGGGGTGTCACCCAAGGCTGGAGAGAGCAAGCCACACCCAGTGTCAGGAAGCCACAGCAGGCCCGGCTAGGGCCGTAACAAACACCCTAGTACAGCGTTGAGTGCCTGTTTAGTCTACTGAAAGCTGTCTTTTTTGTTTCTTGAAGACATTTCACCTCTCATCCGAAATGCTTCTTCAGTTCTCAAACCAAAAGGTGGAGAGACCCAAGTATTTAAACCTCTGTGGGCGTAGTCCCCTGGAGGTGGTTGTGACCCACTATTGTTCACCTGCATAATCACATGTGCCAAGGTGTGAAAGTAGGCGTGGGTCATTATAATCAGTGGTTTCTTTTTTTTTCTGTTTTTTTAAGCCTGTCATGTCTGGCAGTTTTCGCAATCGGAATAATGACCCGAATGCACTGATGTACCAAATATATTTGCTTTTACAAGAAAAGCTCTATAAGTTTTCTGTAGGCTATTCTTGTTAATGTTTGTATTTTTTTTTTTATTTAGTTATTTATGCCAGGCCTGACAGGCAATAAGGAAGAAGTAAGAACAGGAGGGATTAACAAAAAAGAGAGGGGGAAGAGAAACAAAGGGGAGAAAGGAAAAAAAGAATCGAAGAAAAGTAGATATACATATACATACATATATACACACACATTCACATCTATATACATATGGATATACGTATACACACATACACACAATTTTGCTGTTTGCAGTAATGTGTGTGTATGCGCCTCTGTCATGGAATGTACTCAATAATGAGGGCAAGAAACTGCAACCATGCCCCCGCAATCCAGAGGCAAATAGAGAAGGACCCAGGGGACCCGGACCATCCACAGCCCACTAGGAGCTCAGAAGACCTGAGGCCACACATCCTGATGGCAACCGAGTGCACACCCCAGAGGAGGGAGGTGGTTTCAGGTGAACCCAATTTAGGACTTAGCTGCATTGTTTCATGTGACCTATTGAGGTCACTGGAACAAAGGTGTGAATGGGGGTTGAGACGTCTGGGAACGGGAGCTCAGAACAGCACTGTAAAGCCGCGTTTCCATACGGAATGAGTCAGCGTGGGTCAACTCACTCAACACAACTCATCACGGTCGTGTTGTGTTTACATTGCAGTTGAGGACCATTGAGGACCACCTCAGAGTGGGTGGAGCTGATATAGAAGCACCGGCAGTAGTCTCTTGACATAATTTGTGTGCGGCTCAAAACACAACAATGGATGAGATAGCTGATGTATAACACGGCAGCAGTGATCCTTGAGATGCTTGGCTATAAGGTGAACAGCACTAAGGAGCAGTACCCTTCATGGAAATGACGATTGGAGGCTAAGATCAAGGCAGCATGGAGGGAAGTTAGCCAGCTCTCAGAGTTGCAGAAACATGGGATGGAGAAGAAAGCAGTGCCTAAGAAGTACAACAGGCTGTCCATACCTGAGGCCCTAGAGACTGCCAAGCAAAGACTTACAGCCTTGGCTAACTGCCTGAAAAGGTATACCAGAGAGATAGAAGCCAGAACCTAAGAGCCTTCATCAAGAACTCAATGGGTATGTGGAGAACAACAGAGGCCAACTCCAAGCCCATCGCACAAGTCAACATCAACTGTAGGATTTACCAAGGAGATGCCCTGTCCCCACTGCTATTCTGCATAGGCCTGAATCCTCTCAGCCAGATCATCAACAAGACTGGCTATGGATACCGACTACGGAATGGAGCAAACATCAGCCACCTCCTGTACATGGGTGACATCAAGCTGTATGCTAAGAGTGAACAAGATATCGATTCACTGATCCACACCACCAGGATCTACAACAATGATATCGGCATGTCATTCGGACTGGAGAAGTGTAGTCGGATGATAACTAAGAGAGGAAAAGTAGTCAGAACTGAGGGGATTACACTACCAGAAGGCAACATTGCAGACACCGAGGACAGCTACAAGTACCTTGGAATCCCACAGGCAAATGGGAACAATGAAGAGGCCGCTAGGAAAGCTGCAACCTTCAAGTACCTACAGAGAGTAAGGCAAGTCCTGAAGAGTCAGCTGAATGGGAAGAACAAGATCTGGGCTATCAACACCTATGCCCTGCCAGTTGTCAGATACCCTACTGGGATAATAAGCTGGAGATGGAGGAGATGGAAGCCACTGATGTTAAGACAAGAAAGCTTCTTACCATGCATGGAGGGTTTCACCCCAAATCCAGCACCCTGAGACTGTACGCTAAGTGGAAGGAAGGTGGCCGAGGACTAGTGAGTGTCAGAACCACTATCCTAGATGAAACAACAAAGATCCATGAATACATCAGGAAGATGGCCACAAAGGATCATGTGCTTAGTGAGTACCTCAGGCAGCAGAAACCTGAGAAAAAAGAGGAGGAAGAACAGGAACCATCATGGAAGGACAGGCCTCTGCACGGCATGTACCACCGGCAGATAGAAGAAGTGGCTGTCATAGAGAAATCCTACCAATGACAAGACAAAGCTGGACTGACAGACTGCACAGAGGCACTAATCATGGCAGCACAGGAACAAGCTCTGAGTACAAGATCAATAGAGGCTGGGGTCTACCACACCAGGCAAGACCCCAGGTGCAGGCTGTGCAGAGATGCTCCTGAGACAATCCAGCACATAACAGCAGGGTGCAAGATGCTAGCAGGCAGGGCATACATGGAATGCCATAACCAAGTGGCCAGCATAGTATACAGGAACATATGTGCTGAGTATGACCTGGAAGTCCCGAGGTCAAAATGGGACACACCCCCAAGGGTGGCTGAGAACAACAGAGCTAAGGTCCTGTGGGACTTCCAGATACAGACAGACAAACTTGTGGTGGCTAACCAACCGGACATTGTAGTGGTGGACAAACAAAGGAAGAAAGTCGTAGTGATAGACGTTGCAATACCAAGTGACGGGAACATCAAGAAGAAGGAACACAAGAAGCTCGACAAATAACAAGGGCTCAGAGAGGAGCTGGAAAGGATGTGGAAGATGAAGGTAACAGTGGTCCCCGTGGTAATCGGAACACTTGAGGCAGTGACCCCCAAACTGGGAGAGTGGCTCCAGCAGATTCCTGGAACAACATCCGAGATCTCTGTCCAGAAAAGCGCAATACTGGGAACAGCTAAGATACTGTGCAGAACCCTCAAGCTCCCAGGCCTCTGGTAGAGGACCCGAGCTTGGAGGGTAAAATAGACCGCCCGTAGGGGCGAGCTGGGATTTTTTTTTTTTTTTTTTTTTAATATATATAAACAAAACATTATGACATAATGCTTTGCTACTTCTGGGCCATGTGGTGGTGGCTTTCTCTCAGAGCATGGTCCAGCATACAAACACTTATGGTGCATGGCGTTGTATTTAGGGTGAGCTTCTAGTCTGTCTTGCAGTTTGGTGCAGAGGTCACTGAGCTCCTGGCTGGGGAAGCTTGGGGGTCTTAATCCAGCCCGATACGCCCTCTGAGAAAAATCAGGAAACTACACTGAAAGTTTGAGTCTCTTGACTTTGAATGCACACATAGCAGATAAGACTCTAAATGCAAAAAATAAAAATGTAATCAGCCCATCTCTGTCATCAAAAACAATGGTTATGTGACAAAGTACCAACTCCTGTGCATCCTGTGAATAAAAGACAAATGAACAAGTACTTTGAAAAGATTTAATATTGATAAAAGTACTTCAGTGATTTTGGTCATTAACCCTTGAGGCACCTTTAAACTGATTATACACTTTTTATCTTTAGGTCCCAAAATGTTACAGCTGCTAAAACTATAAACATTCAATGTTAATTATTTTCACCTTCACTGCATCACCTTTTTATAGACATTTTGGGTTGTTCAAAAGAAGCCAGATTTTATATAAAGTTAAAAAAAAAAACAATAAGTAATATTTTCCAAAAATAAACCTGCATTTCCAAGCTAACTACACAAATACAGCAGACCAACAAAACAATCCAATATGTCTTACCGGCTTCCTTCTTGCACGACACCGGGCAGGATTTTTAATGGCTGCCACCTTTTCCAGAACGTGAGGCTGACTGTAGCGGAAGCTGCGGCGGACCGTCTGTAGGTTTTGCAAGAAGCTGGAAAACATTTTTGTACATTGTAAATACAGAGTGTAAACACAGTGCATACATAAACATATCCAGGCAAAAACACACACACAAACATACAACACCAATAGCTACTTACACACAATTGAATTATATCACTGTACACGGATTAGGAACACTCACACACATTGAATACTGCGTGCTTTGTTTTTGATTCTTACCTCTGCAGAGGATCATACCGGCTTTCATTGGATTCAGAGTTGTGCAGGCCACGAACTGCTTCCTATATGATGAAACCAAATAAAAATAAGAAACCAAATCACAATACGTATGTCAGCTTACTGTGACCATTCCGCCACTCTTGGTCGTTTCTAAAACGAAAATACTAAGTCTTACCGCAGTTTTCGGATTGTGCTGCCGTCTTTTCCTCTTGAGTCCTTCTGTAGGTGAGTCTTTGTTAGAGCATCGAGTCTCTACACAATAGACGCCATCTTGTCTTTCAGTTGCGCTAATAGAAACTTGAGTAACTGACAAGATAACCCACTCATTGCAGCCAGCAGTGTCTTCTCATCTGCAGCGGGGCTGGTTGAAGCTGGCCGGTAGAGAGGCCCACTTTCACGAGGAGCTTCTGGGGTGTTGAAAATATAGACGACGTCCTCCATTGTCGTACCAGCAGCCAGACACAGAACGCCATTCAGTTTGAAAAATGAGGAGACGGAAGAGAACATCGATACTTATTTCCTGTGGTCTTGCGAGACCTTCAGCGTGACCGTGACCCTGCACGTGATCTGTATTGTCCAATCACAGGCGAGGACGCTGCCACACGGAATCGAACCAAAATAAATAACAGACGTACAGATGGAATTATGAAAAGAAG
This sequence comes from Amphilophus citrinellus, assembly GCA_013435755.1. Lineage (NCBI taxonomy): Eukaryota > Metazoa > Chordata > Actinopteri > Cichliformes > Cichlidae > Amphilophus > Amphilophus citrinellus. The sequence continues at coordinate 37,117,244 of CM024206.1, forward strand.
ATGGAGGTGAGAATACGGTGGTGAAATTGCTAATATTTTGCATTCACAAATAACTGGAACTTTGTTACTTGATGACACATCTGATATGCTTTGGTGTCAGCAGAAAAACTTCTCTTGGAACAGTGTACAGCGGTGCCTCTGTCTCCATTCCACCACAGAATCTTAAATGAGGCTGACAGGTATGCATTGTTGAAAATGTATCATCAGACGTTCCCTGAAAATAATATCACTGATGTTGACTGCTTTGCCATGACATGCAACAGGGTAACATATCAGAATGTGACTTACTCCATAGATGGATCCAGAGCAGAAAGGTCAGCACATGTATATGCTAAGTGGTGTGGAAACACTAACAGTTTTGAGGAACCAGTCATTGACTGCAGGTCATAGTTGTCAATATTGTGTCAAAATGCAGTATATTTAAACATGTTGTTGCACAAGTTTCTTGGCTCAAACTCCACCCAGACAGACATTTTTATGGCAAGCCAGTAGAAGTTTGGTGCTTGCAGGGAACAGATGCCTCATTCCCAGCATCATTTCTACCTGTTGAGCGCTTTGCTGGAAGATGTGTTGTACACACATCCACTGTCTGTTTATGCAGGACAACTGAGAAGGTGACTGTTGTACTGCCACTCTGCACAGTGGTTGAGATCTAGATTTAGTATGGGGCAGCGCCCCTATAAAACGTTTATGGCAGCGTTCATGGGATGTTGTCTGAATGTTCAATGCTAGCTGGGAAGCCACTGCACAGAAGACGATGATGGTGTGACAGACTTTTTGTTACAGTGAATTAGACTGAAAACTGAGTATGCTTTTCAATGAAAATAATGCTTGTAGTGTCACCCAGATCAAGTTATAGCCTTTAGTGGACTGAGGGAGATAAACAAAGTTCAGGGTTCACAAAAAAACTCCATGACAAAGGCTCACAAGACAGAAGCTCACAGCCTTATTGGAAAAAGGGACAAAAGCTGAAAACGTCCAAAAGTATATTCCCAACTAGATAATACTAATTTATAAATTAGAATGATTTAAGAATGAATTTAGTCTTGTTTGAATGTTTCGCTGTATAATAATTTATGTGTAGTCACATTGTAATGGAAAAAGATTAAAAGATGATAATGTAAATTTGATTATATATATTTCAAAATAAAAATATGTTGGTTACAACTGTTGGGAGGGGTAGACCACTGGTGAGTACTGGTGACCACTGGTGAGAACTTGATTTGCATTTGTATGACTCACAGAAACCTCCTATGAGAGCCTGCCCTAGACCTGAGGAGAGGGGGGGAGCTGAGGGAGCACTGACACAGAGAGTCCACGGCAGTTTCCCTACAGTTTACTGTTCTGGCCAAAGCCTCCTGCTGAGAGCCCTAAAGCTCAAGGCGCGCGGCAATATTACATGCCAGAAACTGTCGACAAACCCATTTTCCATGCAGTGCAAGTTTGTGTTCCAGTGGGTGGTGGGAGTCAAAGAGTAGGTACTGGTCCGTGTGTGTGGGCTTCCAGTAAACTTCAATGTTGAGGCTTCCATCTTCCTCAATAAGTGTCAAAATCCGGTAGCGAGGCAGGAGGAATGTGGACCCAAACTGCAGAACTCAGACGGGCGTAACTTAGAACACAGCTTTAATTGCTGGCAGGAATTATGGAGTAAACTAACTCAAAGAACATGGCAATTCAGACAGACTGGAAATACTGCAGGGGCACTCGCTACAACAAGGGACAACGCAACAGAGAACAAAGGGAAATGCAGACAATATATACACAGGGAAAGACGAGGGACAAAATGAGACAGCTGGAGAGAACAGGTGGACAGAATCATACTAATGAAAAACAGGAAGTAAAACTCAAAATTTCACACAGGGAACAGGAGGCTCGGAAAATAAAACAGGAAGTACAAACTAAACATGGAAGGAACAGACATGACCAAAATACGGAGGACTTGACGAGAGAGGCAGGCACACTGAAGCAGGCACACTGATCCTGCTTCAGTGTGCCTGCTTCTGAAGTAAACAGTCACCGGGACACAGGGAACAAGGAAAACAGGAAACAAGAATACTAACCACTATAACTAAGAACAGTACTCAAAACATAATGAAATGAAACTCAAAACCCATAGGGAACTGAGAATCAATAATAACAAAAATTACGGACCAAAACACTGGGCAAAGCCCAGGACCGTGACAATAAGCACTGCACTGTCCAGGAACGGTAACCTATTATTCCTGGTATTCTCCCTGGTAAATGTATTCATCCAATGAGTTGATGTGGCGAGTGAAGCATTCTACTTCTACTTCTACTACCTAGGTCTCTCCAGCTTTTGGTTTGAGAACTGAAGAAGCCTTTCAGATGAGAGGTGAAATGACTTCAAGAAACAAAAAGGAGTCCAGTTGCCCATTTTTTCAAGCTCCAGAGATTACTATTACCTGGATGACTGAGAATTGATATATATTATGCAATTTACTCATAGATTATGACATATTTCTCTACTCTTGTGACACACACCAGCTGCTTTTACAAGTATTGATGATTGTTATAATACTGGCTTAGTAATATATCCTATGAGAATTTTGAAGTACTGTCTAACTTCTTCTGTGGCTGTTTGGTTGCAGATGGCCACCCGTTGTCCTGGTGGTTGGACCAGAAAGGAGAAAAGCGGACCTACTGGGGAGGCTTCCTGCCTGGAGTCCAGCAGTGCTCCTGCAGCCTGGAGGAGAATTGTGTTGACATGAACTACTTCTGTAACTGTGACGCTGACAAAGACACATGGTACAAAACACAATCACAGTGACATCTGTTCCTGACCCCATTGCCACTATATATTTTCCTTTTGTCCTCCTCCAAGCTCAAGTCCTCTACCAGAGGCCTGGGGGCTTGAGGGTCCTGTCCAGTATCTTAGCTGTTCCCAGGACTGTGCTATTCTGGACGGAGATCTCAGATGTTGTTCCAGGAATCTGCTGGAGCCACTCTCCCAGTTTGAGGTTCACTGCCCCAAGTGTTCCAGTTACCATGGATACCACTGTTGCCTTCACCTTCCACATCCTCTCTAGCTCTTCTCTCAGCCCTTGGTATTTATTGAGCTTCTTGTGTTCCTTCTTCCTGATGCTTCCCTTGTTGCTTGGCATTGCTACATCTATCACTATGGTTTTCTTCCTTTTCTTGTCCACCACCACGATGTCCGTGGTTAGCCATTACCTGTTTGTCTGTCTGCATCTGGCAGTCCCACAGGATCTTAGCTCTGTCATATCCCATATTTTGCACCTTATTGTTATATGCTGGATTGTTTCAGGGGTGTCTCTGCACAGCCTGCACCTGGGTCTTGCCTGGTGTGGTAGTCCCCAGCCTCTATCGATCTTGTGCTTAGAGTTTGTTCCTGTGCCAGAACAGCAGAGGGGACAGTACATCTCCTTGGTAAATCCCACACTTGATGGTGACTTGTCCAATTTACTTGAAGTTGGCCTCTAGTGTTGTTCTTGATGTTCGTGATGAAGGCTCTTAGGGTTCTGTTGATCTTGTACAGTTTTGACATTCCAGGATCCATGTGTGGCACCGAGTCATAGGCTTTCTTGTAGTCAGTGCAGGTGCTGCACAGGTTGGTCAGTTTGGTCGTACAGTCTTGAGTAACTGCTCTATCCAGCATAACCTGGTGTTTTGCTCTGGTGTTACTGCCAATTACTTTCTGGGCCCTGCTCATTATTGCGCTATGGGCCTGTTCATCTTAGCTACTATGATGCCTGAGAGGAGTTTCAATGTAGTACTAAGGATAATAAAAATAATAAAAAACAAAGATACTCCTGGAAGTCAAAATGCTCTACATTTTGTGTGCATTCATATGTGCATGCAATGCTCTAAGTTATGATATGTGTCTACACTCACGATACACAGCATCGTGTTATGGCTTCACTTTCTCGTCTCCTCCAGTCCACTCTCTGCTCTCAGGGCTTGGATGCTGACTGCACATTAATTCATCCAGTGTTTGAGGTCCTCGGGAAACACTGGGCCCTCGATCTTCTTTTTTGCAGATAAATTTGTTGATTGTTTTAGGGCTGTGTTTTCTTCATCTAACCCCTTTCACTTGCATTACATGTGTAGCAGCATTCCAACAGTTCCCTATTCTCATGTGTTGTCAACTTATGCCATAGCTGTATCCTTGTACAACTAGCCCACTTATCATCAGTATGCCCTGGTTCCTCAACACACATCTTCAATTATATTTCTCTTGCTCAAATTCTGAGAAAGGTTTGAATAGCACAGGGGTGTCTAGCCCGGGGACCCTTACTGGATGGGATTTCAACCCCAGACCTATTGTTCCAAAGATGGTAGTGTTGCCATTACACTAAAAAACAAACAAACAAACAAACAGGTAAGCTGTCCTGTTCTTCAAGAATTTGCATCCAAAAATGTTAAGTTCAGTTTGGAAGCATACATGATATAATATTCTTTTCACAAAATATCTTGTGCAAGTTACAATAAAAAAATTTCTCCCTTCAGAATAACCATTTAACATTGATCCTGCAATTGTAAATGATGGCAGCGCATGAACAACGTGAGGCTCAGCACCTCTCCAGTCTTTGTAAATTAGTGCCTGCTCCTTGCTGGTCTGTTCATTCAGAACAGCACTGCTTTAACATCCTACAACAGACTGGAGTTCTTTGTCATCAGAACACCCAACTCAAACAGTTTTAACACCGATCTACGACTCATTCCAAAGATCTCCAGAACACCAGAGGCTGCCCAGTCTTCCCGGCTGGGCAGAAGTGCTTGTAGACAACGCCAAGACCCTGAACAACGGTGAGGTAAGCACGGGGGAATACGAGCTAATCTAAAGCTAACACCGCATCAGCTCCCGTTACCCAGAATTTTCCTCTGTAATGTCCGGTCTCTAATGAACAAAATGAACAAAATGGAGGACAAATGCACTCTGCATTTAATCATTAGTTCTTATTAATCTCTGGCTCTCTTCCACAGTGTGTCTTTTGTCCTGTCTCTCTCCCCTCAGCACCAACCGGTCACAGCAGATGACCCCCCCCCTCCCTGAGCCTGGTTCTGATGGAGGTTTCTTCCTGTTAAAAGGGAGTTTTTCTTTCCCACTGTCGCCAAGTGCTGCTCATAGGGGGTCGTTTTGACTGCTGGGTTTCTCTGTATTATTGTAGGGTCTTTACCTACAATATAAAGCACCTTGAGGCAACTGTTGTGATTTGGTGCTATATCAATAAAATTGAATTGAAAAACTGAATTGAAGTAAATTCCCCATTTACATGAACAAATTGGAGTCTACGAATATGGATACAAATACCTTTATTAGTCCCCTATTAGATAAATATGATTCAAACCACTGCAGTGCAGTACCTTTAATACCTATAGTATGCTCTAATCTCTGTAATAAAATGTTATGGTCAACAGTATCAAAGCTGCACTGAGGTCCAACAGGACAAGAACAGAGATGAGTCCACTGTCAGAGGCTCCAAGAAGATCATTTGTAACCTTCACTAATGCTGTTTCTGTACTGTGATGAATTCTGAAACCTGACTGAAACTCTTCAAATAAACCGTTCCTCTGCAGATGATCAGTTAGCTGTTTTACAACTACTTTTTCAAGGATCTTTGAGAGAAAAGGAAGGTTAGAGATTGGCCTATAATTAGCTAAGACAGCTGGGTCAGTGATGGCTTTTTAAGTAGAGGTTTAATTACAGCCACCTTGAAGGTCTGTGGTACATAGCCAACTAATAAAGACAGATTGATCATTTTTAAGACTGAAGCATCAATGGGCGCCTGGGTGGCTTATTGGTGAAGCTGGCGACCACATACACACGCCGCGTTGCGGTGCGGACGGCGCGGGTTCGCCACTACACTTCTTCTACGTTAGTGAGACGCCATTCCGTCTCCAGCTTACGGGTTATCTGCTTTAAGCTGTGCGTTTGTGAATTATACCACGGAGTCAGGCACTTCTGATTTGAGGCTTTCCTTTTCAGAGGAGCCACAGTATCCAAAGTCGTACACAGTGAGGATGTAAAACTATTGACGAGATAATTGACCTCACTGGGAGCAGAGTTTAGGTAGTTAAAATAAGCCAACAAAACCTCAAAAGTCCATAAACTCAAAAACACTGGGTCCTAGACCAAGGACCATAACAGGTGTATGCTAAAATAAAACTTTGCTTTCTGTGGGGCGACTGATGCACGACATACATGGAATTCATTTTTACATGTATTAGTTGCATAGGTAGGAGTTCCAAATTTTCCAAAATTTGGTAAATTTTTGCCAAGTTTAGCACATGAAAAAAATTACTAATGGAAGTGCTGTTGTGTAGATCAAGGAACCAGAGTAGAGCTTCTGTAGTGAAAAAGCAGCCTAACCAATATGTAAATACGATCATAAATTTTGTCTAAAACTCAGTAATTTCAAGAGTTATTTGGGTCAGACGCACAATGGCCAGACATACTGATGTAGATCTGCCTGCACTGTCACATGCTTTTATGTGCACATATGTATGTGATGTGTGGTCCATGTCTGCTTCATTAGTCTCATACTTGCCACCAGGTGGCCTAATGTGATCTAAAGTAAACATGCAATTCCTTCTACAAGGAATCTTGTTCAGAGTTGTTCATATAACAGTCCTTTGAATTTTCAGCTTAAAGGTAGCTTGCTGCCATAAGATAATACAATTAAAATTTTTGTTTGCCCCCAATTCAGGTCTACACATGGGCCATCAGTTGATCATTTATGCTTTAGCTGATATATTTATCACCTATTTCTTGAGACAATTAGAGAACCAAAGGACTTGCTTTCTTCTCAACACTAGTACCGCAGTGAGTAATGCCACTCACTTTGCTCTGCTCACTAGGCTGCATGATGTCCCATCCCTCCTTTTTAATTAGATCATAGTCATTACAGCTCACGACACGTCACAGTACACATAGGGCCTTGGGGGGCAAGTGTATCACACAGTGGTTAGTGGGTGGAGCTTTATGTACATCTTAGACATTGAGGGCCTTGGGGGGGCTGTTGGTCAGTGCTCATGTTACATCTGTTCCTCCAGTTTTAAGAGCACTGTAGCTTTCACACAGTCATAATCATTCTTCCCACTACACACACCCAACACATTGGGTGGGAGGAGGGGATGGGCAGGTCTTCCCACACTCCAGTTTCCTGCACCCTGCCTGGGATAGGGACTGGCTAGTGGTTCGGGGCTGGGGTCAGCTGCTTGCCCGGGTTGCCGCTGGCTCTGTGCTGATACCTGCTCATCCACACTTCGTGTCCATATAAGGGCTGTGTGTATGTATATGAGTGTGTGACAAGTACGTGTGTGTGTATGAGTATGTGGCCTGTGTGTTTTGGTGTGTGTGCGTGTTGGGCAGATGGGCTTTGGCCCCTGTGGGACAGCTTACCTGGGAGTTGGGGCGGTGGCTCAGGCCTCTTCGGCATGGGGTGGGGGCTATGCTGGGTGTTGGGTGGCTCTCGGGCACCTGGGGCCTCGGGGCCACGTTCTCGGCTCGTTCTGACGAAGAAGAAATAAAATAGAATTTAAATAAATAAAACTATTCCAAATGATTACGATCAAAGAAATCATTATATAAACACAGTATCACAGTTTTGTTGTATTACACTCTCCAAATCTCTTTATACACACTATGTTAATCTTCACCTCAGCCAGTCCTCTCTGGGACTTCACATTAGGGAGTTTATTTGAATTTTTCCACAGGCTTTTGTCTGCCTTGTGATGTATTGCTGTGTTTTCTACTGTTTACTCAGCACAGGAATACATTTATCTGTGAGCTCTCATTTTTGTTTTGTTTTGTTTTTTGTTAATTTTGTCACAGGGCTACTGACACAGGGATCCTCTCCTATAAAGACCACCTGCCGGTCAGCCACATGGTGATTGGAGACACCAACAGAACAGACTCGGAGGCCATCTATCAAATTGGCCCTCTGCGTTGTTATGGAGACAGTAGGTGATGATTTCTGTGTTGAAGGTCCAGTTTAAGCTTGTAGCTGCAGATGGAAGCTTTGAGTCTTAGGCCTGGAGCAGAGAACTATCATCTTTATTCTTTGCATCATGACCCTTTTGCTCATCTTGGCAGTGAAAAAAGGAACATTTCACAGCTTTGTTTTTCTTCTTGCACAAATAAAAGACACTGTTAGGGTTGAACCAAGAACTGGGACATTCAAGGTCAGCATGCAAAGATAGGGTTAAAAAAAGTGGGAGACATGGCTGAAGTGAAGGAAGTAAAGTAGTGGGAAGGCAGATAAGGAAACCTGAAGATGAAGAGCAGGTAAGTTGTACCAGCTGGCACATAAAAATGGAAACCATACGCAGTAAACTGCAGAAAACGATGATGGATTTTATTCTACATGTTCCTGGCCTATTTTCATCTATGCTGGCCCGGATATTTCTGCTTAATCTGGCGATCGGCGGCCGGCACTGTTGCCAACTTTTGTGCAACAAAACTCACTGTAGTCTGTCTCGAAAGTCACTAAAGGACGAATCAAGGTCCGGGGGTGTGTGTGCTGTCCCCCTCGGTGCCGAAGAGAGGTCCGGGCGATGCCACAGCGTATGAAGGGACGCAGTACGAACGCTGTATGTACACAAATCACGGTGACAGCGGAGTTTTCAGGTTTCCGGTGTTGAGTCAAAAAGGGATTTCCTTTTTTTTTTTTTTTAAATGTTTTTTCTTTGGTTATATCTGTAAATATACTGGTGCACAGGATTTATGAAGGGCTTATATATAAAATGAAGAAATGACTTGTTCTTACCCTCATTAATAAAGAAAATATTGTAACATCTGTTAAGATGTTGAAGAAGATGGTGAGAGATTTCCAGCAAAAGTTGCCCTTTTATTAACAATTAAATGGTTGCTATGTGACGCAACCACGCCAACAACAACAAAACAGGACTCCAGCTCTGACTCTCGCTCTCCCTCCGTGCGTGCCTAAAATTAAAAAGTTTTTGCAAGATCTCGCAAAAGTACATCTTTTTTCCTCCCATGTCCCTTGTGGGGGTTCCATAGTTTTAATACTTCCTAGTAGATTACAATACCAAAGAACCAGGTGAAATTAAATGTCATGAAAAAAGATCAACATTTTCTTTGTATGCTCTTTTTTTTGGGGGGGGGGTCTGAAAAAGAGTACACTCTGGAAAATGTCGATATTTGTGAATCGTCCCTTACAACAGTGCTCAGCTGGTACCAAGGGTCCCTTAGGTTGCCAATAAAATATTCTCACACCACTAGCAGACTGAAGCAAGGCAGAATGGATCCATGCTTTAATGCTGTTTAAACCAATTTGACTCTAACCTCCAAATGTTGCAGCAGATCTGGCAACATTTTTCCCCTAATCTCTTGTTGTGCAATTATGTTGAGCCTGTATAAATTATAGCCTGATTTCCTCTTCTTTTCTGACAGGAGTAGTACCCAGTGTGGTCTTCTGCTGCTATAACCCATCTGTTCCAAGTAAATTGTAAATGGACTGGTACTTATATAGTGCTTTTCTACATTCAATCAACTTCCTTCCCATTTTGGTGATTGTTTGAATTTCAGCAAGTCATCTTGACTACAGCTACATAACTAAATACATCAGGGGTGATGTGATTGGTTCATGAGATATTTGTGTTAATGAACAGTGTACTTAACGAAGTGGGCAGTAAATGTATGTTTGACATACCTCATATGTTGTGTTATTGTATCCTGTCTCGACCAAATATCAAATCTATCTGATTTATTGCATTAACCTTGAATAACTTCTTACTGTTTTACTGAAGATTTTACCTTGTTATCAGCCACCTTTCTGATTTTTCTTTTAGAGTCCATGTGGAACGCAGTGTCCTTCTACCAGGAGTCCTCTTCCCTTGTCTTCCCCACCCTGCAGGTTGAACTGGCCTCTGACATCTCCTTCTACTTCAAGACCAGTGCATTTTCAGGAGTATTTCTGGAGAACCTGGGCCACACTGATTTCATTCGAGTGGAGCTCAGTTGTGAGTTATTGATTCACAGACATCCACCAGACAGAGTTAGTTTGGTATGAGACAGGTCAAACTGTTGTTCTAGATTTTTCTCATTTCTCATTAAATCTCAAATATGTATGTCCATGCAGCATGATATACAGTGGCTTGCAAAAGTATTCATACCCCTTGAACTTTTCCATATTTTGTCACATTACAACCACAAACATAAATATTCACTGGAATTTAATGTGAAAGACCAACACAAAGTGGTATACAATTGTGAAGTCGAAAGTACTAGTACTGAGTAAAACCCGGAGTGGACTTCTTTTGTTTGGTTTTCTGTTGAAACGAACTGTGAGAATATTGGGGGGGGGGGGGGGTATTTAGGGCCCGAGCACGAACTGTGCGAAGGCCCTATTGTAATTGCTCTGTTTATTAGGGCCCGAGCACGAACTGTGCGAAGGCCCTATTGTAATTGCTTCGTTTATTTTATTTATTTATTTTTTTATTCAGGCAAAAGAAGTGCCTTTTTGGGGGCTTTATCATATTCAAAAACTCATGAAACTTTGCACATGTATCACACCTGGTGAAAAAAGTAAAAAAGTATTTTAATGGCCTCAGGCAAGGGCCCACCAAAATTCCTCAGTAGCGCCCCCTAAAGTAGAGCCCCACCGCTGTGTTTCACGTACATTTATGCAACTTCATACACATATGTATCACATCCAGACGCACAAAATATCCTCTTGGAGCCATGCTCTAAACCCAACAGGAAGTCCGCCATCTTTACTCAAACATGCAAATTTGGCGATTTGCACCCTTCAGACTTTCTCTAATAACTCAAAGGTTTTGGATGTTATCAACTTTATATTTGGTGTGTTTAATATACACACCAAGGGGAATCTACATTTCAAAAATGGTGAGTTTTTGCCAAGGGGGCGTGGCCCTTATGCCCCCCTGAAATTTGACCTTTCGCCACGATATTTTGATTGGCTCTCATTCATACCTGCATAATCCAATCTGGATCTAACTTTCTCAGTAGGATGAGCATCCAGCCCTGAACACATACATGTGGCAATATTTTATGACACTCGCAGCGCCACCTAGTGGGAGCAGGAAATGTCATGTTTTACACTTAGAGGTCCAGCTCCAAGGTGGTTGAGCAGAACTATCTCAAATTTCCCCTGGAAAGCCTTAAGGAGTTGGGCTTACACTGTTTTCAAAACTGTGAGCTTTTGCCAAATGACGTGACCATGGCGGGAGGGCAAAGTTTGATGTTTCACCAACAAGACATAAAGGGCTGTAACTCAAAGACACATTGCCCAATCTGCCTCAAACTTCAGTGCTTTAATAAGCCTCCTGCCCTGAACACATTGATATGCATAAAGTCCATAAACGTTAGAGCGCCACCTAGTGGCAGCTCGAAATATCAGAAAATGGCATGTTTTTTGAGTAGCCCCGGAGCTACATTTTATCTACAGCTCTGAAATTGTAGAGGCTCATGTAACATCCGAAGACGTACAAAAAAGTCTCTTGGACCCATACCCGAAACCCTACAGGAAGTCGGCCATCTTCAATTGAAAGTGTCAATTTTTGCCATTTCCATGCCTGGTATTTGAACGAACTCCTCCTAGGGCATTTTACACAGTGAGACCAAATTTGCTCCACATCATCTAGACAAGGAGCCCATCAAATATTGTGGAAATCTTGACACAAAATTAAACGGTGTTGTCACACCAGGCCATTGAAGTCGGCCTTCGTTTTTCTCCCTCACCACCAAAATTGTTTGTGCACTTGTTCGCACATGCTTTGTCTGATCAGCCCGAAAATTTAATCACTCATGTACACACCCAGCCTAAATCCATAACTACAGATTCAAGACTGTAGGTGCAATAACGCCCCCTACAGAAGCAAATGAAAATTTGTATGACCGTCCACAGAATTAGTTTTGCTCTGAAATACATGAAAATATCTTTCACCATTCCTTACAAAATCCTCATCAGTTTAATAAGCCTCCTGCCCTGAACACATTGATATGCATAAAGTCCATAAACGTTACAGCGCCACCTAGTGGCAGCTTGAAATATCATAAAATAGCATGTTTTTTAGCTAGCCCCAGAGCTACATTTTATCTACAGCTCTGAAATTGTGCACACTCATGTAACATCCTAAGACGTACATAAAAGTCTCTTGGAGCCATACTCCAAACCCTACAGGAAGTCCAGCATCTTCAATTGAAAGTGTCAATTTTTGCCATTTTCAGACATGCTATTTGAATGAATTCCTCCTAGGACATTTCACCCAGTGAGACCAAATTGGCTCCAGATCATCTAGACAAACAACCCATCAAAAATTGTGGAAAGTTTTACAAAATATTAAACGGCCTTGTCACACCAGGCCATTGAAGTTGGCCTTCATTTTTCTCAATCATGACCAAAATTGTTTGGGCACGTGTTCGTACATGCTTTGCCCAATCTGCCTGAAAATGTAATCACTCATGTACACAGCCACTCTGAACCCATAACTATGGATTCAAGGCTATAGTTGCAAGAGCGCCCCCTACAGAAGCAAATGAAATTTTCTATAGCATCCATAAACTTAGTTTCTCTGAAATGTATGAAAATTTGTTTCAACATTCTTCACATCATTCCGGTCAAAAAAGTCAATTAGACCCATGCCCTATTTTGCATGCTGGAGCTGTGACCACACCCCCAAATATTCCATTGCGTCTATGCCGAGAGCAAGAGATACCTTTTCCTATAAAAGAATTCAACTTTCTAGAGACCTTCTGTACACCATCACGATCACAAGACCTCAGAGTGTGGCACGGGTCGACGAGCGCCACAGGTCGACGAGCGCCACAGGTAGACGCGCGCGGAGTGCGAGGGCCCGATATCACCGCTTGCGGTTTTAATTTGCTTTGGTTTTGGCCTTGTGAAAGAATGACCTGGAGGACTCTGCCGAGCTTTGGAACAAGCTCTTGCAAATGGGTTTTGTTTTATTCAATGTTAGAGGGTGTTAAGTCGCTGTGCTTGCATCCTTTGTGAGGGTTAAAAAAAAAAAAAAATCTAACATGTCAGGAGAGATACCTGGCTGGCACCCCTAGGCAACTGAAAACCGGCACAATTGCTAAAAGAAAACCATAAAAAGTCCCGTTTGCAGTTTGCCAGAAGCCATGTTGGGGACACAGTGTGTGTGGTGGAGAATCAACACTGCACATCACTCTGAACACACCATCCCCACTGTCAAATATGGTGGGGGCAGCATCATGCTCTGGGGCTGCTTCTCTTCAGCAGGGACAGGGAAGTTGGTCAGAGTTGATGGGAAGATGGATGGAGCCAAATACAGGGCAATCTTGGAGGAAAACCTGTTGGAGTCTGCAAAAGACTTGAGACTGGGGCAGAGGTTCAACTTCCAGCAGGGCAACAACCCTAAACATAAAGCCAGGGCTACAATGGAATGGTTTCAAACCAAACATGTTCATGTGTTAGAACGGCCCAGTCAAAGTCCAGACCTAAACCAATCGAGAATTTGTGGCAAGATCTGAAAACTGCTGTTCACAAACGCTCTCCATCTAATCTGACTGAGCTTGAGCTGTTTTGTAAAGAAGAACGGGCAAAAATTTCAGTCACTAGATGTGCAAAGCTGGTGGAGACATACCCTAAAAGACCTGCAGCTGTAACTGCAGAAAAAGGTGGTTCCACAAAGTATTGACTCAGGAGGGCTCAATACTTTTGCACACCACACTTTTCAGTTTTTTATTTGTAAAAAATGTTTTGAATTATGTATAATTTTCTTTCCACTTCACAATTGTATACCACTTTGTGTTGGTCTTTCACATTAAATTCCAGTGAAATATATTTATGTTTGTGGTTGTAATGTGACAAAATATGGAAAAGTTCAAGGGGTATGAATATTTTTGCAAGCCACTGTATGTAGATGGATAGTATATACATTGAACTTCTCTGACCTCATTATGCCCTTTCCACTCTTCTGCAACCAAAGCCACAGTTTTAACTACTGGATTTTTTGGCAGTAATCTATGCTGTTTACATATAATAAGTTGATTTTTATGTGAGGAAAGGTGGTTTTTTTCCCTCAGGACATGTGGAGCCATTATTTTTCTCCTATGCAGCATCAGAGATTTTGCAAAATGTTGACAAGCTGTCAGATGAGCCTACTCATGAAACCATTCAGGTCACCGAGCTCCCTGAACAGCACTGAATTCCATCACATCAACCAGGGATGATTTATTGGAACATAAAAAAACAAAATACAAAAAAAGAAAAAAAACGTTAACATCAATCAAACCCAGCTGTCTGTGTCGTTGTTACTTCCCAGCTCCTGCAGTGGTGACTTTCTCCTTTGATGTGGGAAATGGTCCAGTGGTAGTGGCTGTGAAGTCCCATCTCCCTTTGAATGACAGGCAGTGGCACTATGTGAGAGCAGAGCGTAATGTGAAGGAGGCATCACTGCAGGTTGACCAACTTCCTTTCCGCTTCCTGGATGCTCCAGCTGATGGACACTATCGTTTACACCTCAACAGTCAGTTGTTTGTGGGTATGACAGCTTCTGACTACACTGATAAAAATGATTCTGCGGTGAAGTAAATCTAACATAACTGAATCTGTGAAATCAACAATAAAAAATCAAGTTAGTATCTTTACACAAATATACATAGTAATGAGGTCAAAAACATTTGTTCAAGATACAAGACATTGTAAGTTTTGTTTTAAATTGTTCAAGTAATAGGAGCCAATCTTTTCAAGTTCATCCACACAACAAAAAATAATCTTATCTTTACTGCGTTTCATCTGCATTGTTCATTTGGTATAGATCCTTTTCACATGACGTTACACAACTTCCGTTTGGCCTCGATGCTGGGGATCTTTACTTCCTGTGGATGGAGTTTACAGAGTCTAATACATTTGCCACAAATACAGTTTTAGGATATACTATGACATGCAGACAACACGTTCAAAACTGGACAAAGGCTACAAATTCTTCATTGAACGTCATGGAGGTACGTGTTTTTGTCTTTTTCTACCTATTAATTAATATGCTAGGATAGCATTAGTCAGTTTGTTAGCTAGCTAACATTAAGTGACCTTTCTGCTTTGCAAATAGAACGTCTTTAGGCTCTAATTTTGATCAGGTCCTGATAGTATAGACCAGGGTTGCAACATAGTTGTAACATTTTATATATATATATATATATATATATATATATATATATATATATATATAAATAAACACACACACATATATATATATATATATATATATATATATATATATATATATATATATATATATATATATAAATAAACACACACACATATATATATATATATATATATATATATATATATATATATATATATATATATATATATATATATATATATATATATGAGCCCCCAGCTATTTAAAGATGGTAATGCATTTCTAAGATAAACATAAGAGTGAATAGTAGGTATTGCTTTCCATATATGCCCTGTATATTATCTTTGCCAATTTATGATAAAATTTTACTATTAAAATTTTCAGCAGCTTAAACTTACTATTAAAAGAGTTATTTTGCATTACAAACATGTACAGGGAGGTGATTAGTGTGACTGTCATAGTATGAAAGGTCACATGACATAATTAAATCTATGTTGAAATTGACATATCTCACTTTGCAGGTCCTCTTCCAGATCCTCACATCATGGCCAGCAGGGAAAAACACGTCCACTACCAGGGATATGCAAGTTGCTGCATGCACTCAAAAAAAGGAATTTAGGTTGTCATTACATCAAAAAAATAGTAACATGTTCTTTTAACAAAATAATTTCATGTTTCAAAGGCAAACGTGATAAAATCATGTCAGATAAGCATGAAATTTAACAACCTAACGTTCATGAAATTCAGTCATGTTGAGATAACATGATTCAATGTAGTCAGAATGATCTTGCGCTGAACACGGAGCCGCGAGATCACGCGAGATCTCCCGTGATCTCGCTGCTCCGTCTTCAGCGAGAGATCACGCGAGATGACATACCATTTGGTGTGCCCGGGAGATTTCCAACGGCAGTTATCAAGCGAAGAAGAAAGTTGGCTGGCGTGCATCAGAAAAGGTAAGATTCAGTCTTTTTTTTTTCTCGTCCGTCTAAATGCAAATGATAATATGTGAATCAAATCATCAGCAGACTTTTAATCATTTTCCGCAATATTTGATCGCGTAACATGTTTATGTTAGCTAAAGTGACGATAGTTAGCTGGCAATTATTCGTGTTTCTCTACCATTTGCGCCAACGTTTTGCCTGTTTGATGCTTGTATGTGGCACATTATTTTATGTTGTGTGGATTAAATAGGTTAATTTTAGGCACAAACAATGCTTTGTTTTAACTCTGCAGCTCCTGGAGCGATGTCGCTCGCGCTCCATTCATTTTTTCCTATAGAACTTGTGTGATGAGGCCACCGTGGCTTCACACAAGTTCCATAGGAAATGAATGGAGAGGGAGCGACGGATTTCCATCATTTGGACAAAACGACCCTTTAACACGAGTGGATCATCGCTGACAAGTTTTTCCACGCCTCCACAGCTCTGTGCTGTGAGCGTGCGTGCGTGTGTTGTGCTCGCTGTGCAGAGGTCAGCTGTTATTTTTTCTTTACGTCAGCTGAAGCCACCATTAGCAGCCATCGTTCAGTGCCGGTCTTGTGTCCGGAGCACGCACTGCAGCCAGAGAGGCGGATCGAACTGTCTTCAGCAAACCTTATTTGGTATTTTCCCCTGTGATTTATGTACAAACCTTCCCTACCACCCCTAACGTGCTCTATATTTCCAATTGTTATTATCATGTTGCATTCAAGAGACCTATACCAAAAGTTTGAATACATGTATAGATGCACCTCTGCTCAGGATGAATTAAATATTTTAATGGTTGAAAATTTATCTGATCTCTTTCAGAACATCACTTGTCTGTTGTTCATCTGCATGAGTACCAGTGAAGGGGGTCATCGGCCATCAAGTTTTTGATTTCAGTGGTTAATAGTAAGTTTTACCAGATCTGAAGTGACTGATTCTAATGTTGGAGTGCTTACAAAGCTAAACCTGCATGTGAAGAAGCCAAAAAAAGCAGAAGTAAATTACTGCCCCAGCTATCCAGCTGGTGAAACAGCAGAGACACTGGAAGAGTTGAGAGTGACGCTCCTCTTAGAAGTAAAAAAAGAGAAACAATCATCAGAAGTTGGCAGAAATGATGGACAAGACCTTTGCACTCGGAAGGCAAGAGGTATTTGGAGAGGCCCCCATGATAGCAACAAGGTGGCGAGCTCTCTTCCATGTGTGTGACGTAAGTGGATGAATGCGTATAAGAACAAGCCCCACTGCATGCAATGTGTCACAATACATATTGGCAGACTCTGAGAAGTTACTCATACTGATGTGGATTTACTGAAGGCCAGCAACTGTAGCCTAAGGCTACATTCACACTGCAGCCTGAAGTGACCCAAATCTGATTTTTTTTTTTTTTTTTTTGCCCTTATGTGACCTGTATCTGATCTTTTCATGTCAGTCTGAACAACATTGGATTTCACAAAAAAATCGGAATTAAGCATTAAGGCCTGCACTGTGAACGTAGCCTTAGTTGGCCTTCTGACAAAGAAAGTTCATGTATAGATAAATACATGTATTATGCATTTACATTCCTTAAACAGAACTGCTATCTCAAACATGTACCAAAGGTGACGGTACAGTGCCAAACTAAGTTTTGTCTACTTTTTTGTTTTTTTGGAGGTGAGTGCAGAGTTCAAGAGAATCACAACAATCCATTTGCAGTCAACATTCTTCTCCAGGCTTGATGTTCAATCTGCAAACCTAATGAAGGCGTATGCCAAGAAAGGAGGAGTTCAAGGGAGAAAAATCAAGACCACCCTGGCACCCATAACCCAGGTATGATACCAGTGTAAAAGTGACTATACTGAAAACTTGTCTATTGTAGAAATGACTTTGAGCACCACATCCTTTGTTAAACTAGAAGGATGTAAACTGTTTTGGAATGGTCTACTTTTGACAGATTTCAGGCATAAATATTTCTTAGATGACATCTTCAACTAGGTGTTAAAATAAAATGTTAAAATAATTCATTTTAATCATGGCGTGATGAAAGGAAAACACAAAGTAGTAAAAATAGTTAAGTAATAGATTCTTAAAGATCTTTTAAACAGACTATCCCTGATCAAACAATCTAAGCTGTATAAAATGTTAGCCACTGATCACTTTTATGTTATGACTTCCTTTGAATTTAGTTAAGTTTCCAAGTGTGTGAACCTACACTGCTGGATTGTTGAAATTGTGTTTTCACTGTTTTCTTCTTTTTCTGATCTGCATATTAAGAATGAAACTATTGAAGTCAGAAGAGAATGCATCCTCAAAGGTCTCTGCATGTACCTGAATGAAGACCCAGAGAAGCTGGTGAAGGAATACCTGGTATGTTAATTTACCTATGTGTTTATGATAGAGATGATCAGAGTTGGAGTTAATTGGGCTTCCTGTGTATTCCTATTAGATTTAAAATTATGTTAAGAGAAGGTCATTAAAACTCTTCTTTTTCTTCTTTCTCTTGGTTAAATTTCCAGTTTTCAATTTATTTATAATGCACATTTAAAAATAACAAAAAGTTGACCAGACATTTAAAAACATGCACCATACTGTGGCACAATCGCAAACCGCCCTTACCTACTAGACATTTACAACCCATTGTTACACTAAATTGAATCACTTGCTGTTGTTGAGGGTCACTTGAAGACGGGGGAAGGTATAAGCACCGACTTGTGGGACGTCTTTACTAGGGCTGGGTGATATATCGAGTTTTTAAGAAATCTCGATATATTTTCATATGCGATATAAGATGAGACAATATCATTTATATCGATATAGTCATGTTACAATCATACTTGTTTGTCTCTGAAAAACTTCACACTGCCTCGCCTCTCTCCCTCACCGGTTCACCCATAAATAATGCAGGAAGCGACAGCATGGCAGTGTTGCCAACTTAGCGAATTTGTCACTAGATTTAGTGGCTTTTCAGACCCCGCTGGTGACTTTTCTTTTTTTTTTTTTTTTTTTTTAACCAAAAAGCAACTCGCGACAAATGTAGTGACTTTTCCCGGTGATGTCGCCAATTTTTGGAGAGTTTTGGAAACCTGAAATCCTCCGCTGTCGCTGTGTTTTGTGTACATACAGCCTTCATACTGTGTCCGTTTATATGCTTTGGCATCGCCTGGACCCCCAAGAGTCCCTGGCCATACCACAACTAGATAGCATAATTTGGTTTTTACTGTAAGTCATGTGACCTTAATAGCGGAGGTGGGTCTTTTTTGTGTGCATGCATTGTCATGGCATTTACTCCATCATGGGAACAAGACAGGTTCTGCACATGGAAGATGTTTGGTTTGTATACAGAGTTGCTATGGAGGGCTTTGTACTCGCCCATAAGTATGACTGGTTTGGAATGACAGGCAATGTGGCAGACCCTCCAAGCAAATTTGCAAATTGAGGGTGACTGGCCATGGAATACTGGGCCTGTTTGGGATTCACCCTCTGTCCTTGTCTTTCTGACAATAACAAACACACATACCCTACTTTAGCTCCTAGTTTTTCCTGTAATGAGACAATATACCTTTTCCAAATTGGAAAATCTAACGTTGGACTCACGATTACCACAGACAGGCCTATGGTGGAGCTTAGTTGTTGGAAGTATTTCACCATGACTCAGTCAAATTTTTATGTTAATTGGTTATTTGATTACATGTGTTTTGTTATGAATATGGATTAGGGTAGTGAAAGCTGTTTTACATACTGTAAAGATTGTGTACTGTAAATATGAATGCAGTGCAAATCAATTTAAGAAATCTTTCTTCTTTTTTGCAGGATGTCAATGAAGGTGCTCAAATGGCCACAGCAGAGACTGCGTTTGAAATCTTTGTCCTTCAAGCAGAAGGTGCAGAGCCTGATGATGACCCCACGGATGTTGGGAGTGGAAGTGATGAGTAACTTGGACAGTGTATCTTTTGCTGTGATGTTGCTGGGTATTGTCTATGCGCTAAGAGAGGCAAGAGAGTTTATTTCTTGTTTAGTAGTCAGCAAGCATCTGCACTGCCCATGTAAAAGTAAATGTATTACATTTTTGGAAATACAATTCTATTGTATTTTTTCTAATTTGTTGTGTATTCTTTCCACCCTTTCAACCAGTACTGTTAAAACACTTAATTTATTAACACTAAAAAACTATTCTTTAAAGTAACGTAATTCAATCATGGAAAGTATTTCCACACGATTAAATTGCTTTCTTTCAGCATAAAGCAAATTTTTTAGGCTAACTTAATTTCCATGAATTGGATCAACTTAATTAAGTAGTGTAGTTATACCACTGTAAAATAAGTTGAATTCAGCTAAATTTGAATTCATCTGAAACAAGTAAATTCATTTAGTTGGTCCAAAACATTACAAATTAGTTGGGCTGGCTTTATTAAATTAAATTGGGCCCAACTATAGTAAATAGGTTGAATCAACCTTAATAAATTAAGTTGAACCAACACAGGTGCTTTAAATTGGAGCAACAGAATTACATAATGCTGAAATAAAGTAAAGTAATCATGTGGAAATCTTTTCCATGATTTTTTTATGTTAATCCAAAGAGTTATTTTTTTGAGTGTGGACTTGAAGGGGATGAGGAGCTTATCCTCTCAATGAGACAGAGGCTCGATCATTTCTATCATGACATCTACATGGATGTCTTCTTAAGTTGTAAACCCTGAGGAATGTAGGTTAATATTGAAATGCAATTGATATGCCTTTCGTAAATACATTTTCTCTGCCAATGCAAAATTGACTTAAATTGTGTATGTACTTCACACACGCACACACATAGTTTTTTTCTTTTTTTTAAACAATCATTGCTCCATGTACAGTGTTTAATAGAATTATTAAATTTTATGTTTCCTCTGTTCTATCCGTGGAAACCACTTTAATCTCAGTGGTTTTATTTAGCTTGTATTTTGTATAACAGCTTGAGCTAGCTACTTGATTCATGGAACTCCTGTTGAAGCCAGGGAGCAGAACTGAACACATGAGTTAACAGTTCTTTACTCTGTTGCCTGTTTTACTTGTCAAATGTTTCTAGAAGATTCAAATGATTCATTCTCCTTTGATAGGAGAAAGTTTGGGAAAAAGCATCTTTTTTTTTTATACGTGCTGTTTTGATTTGCTGTAGTATGTGTTTCTAATCTGATACGGGAAAAAGATCCTGATGGCTTGTAAGCCTTTCCTCCTTTTGTTTGTTACCCCTCTTTTTGCTTTCATACTACACATCTTTGTCAATTGGTCTGGCACTTCTAGGGGAGACAAAATTTCAGGTTTTTTGGTATGTTGTTCACATGATATTTGCATATTCAAAATAAAACAAGTGGCTCAAAAAAGTGATAATTTCTGACATGAGAAATGCTTTTTTTCCCCCAATATCACTCCTTTGCTTATGAAGTTTTTGTCATTATCAGGCATGCAATTCAGATAAGATTGAATACATGTTCAATATGAAATGCTACTTTAAAAACTCTCATTTTGTTAGGAATAGTAAAATAGTGAATAGAATCTGTATTTGTGCTCAATCTGTTATAAATTCAATAAATTTCACTTTCAGAAATAATTTTAGATAGCTAAAAAAAATATATGAATACAAACGAAATTAGCTGTAGCTCAGGAGGTAGAGCAGGTCACCTACTGATCGGAAGGTCAGTGGTTCGATTCCTGGCTGCTCTGGGCTGCATGCCAAAGTATCCTTGGACAAGATACTGAACCCCAAGTTGCTCTCCGATGGAAGCATTGGAGTGTGAATGTCATGGAAGTGCTTGTGTGAATTGCTAAATGTAAACGTGTTGTATGAGTGCTCAGACAGAGTAGAAAAGTGCAATATAAGAACTAGTCCATTTACCAAATGGTTTTGCTTTACATGTACATGCAAAAATCAAGTTAATTCTACTTAAGAAAAATCATTAAATACATTTAACAAAATTAAGTAATTTATACAAAGGTTTTTTGTTTGATCTACATAATGAAATGAAGTTGCTTTTACTTGCTACTTTAATTTACAACATTGAAAAAGTTGAGTGATTTATACAAAGTTTAGTTTTGCTTGATCTACTTGACAAAATTAAGTTCACTTTATTTGGATTTTATATTTCATGTAAAGAAATAAGTAAGTACTTTAAACACAGAACAGTCTTGCTTGATCAACATAAATAAATTATGCAAATAGTTGCCTTAATTTTATTATGTAGATAGGGCAGGATATTTTTATCAGTGTAGACAGAGGAGAGGTTAAAGGCTTAAATTCTTACATGCACTTGACTTTCATCCCAACTGGGGTCCATGCAGACCCCAGAGGTATATTTTTTTGTCAGTTTCAGTGGTGTTTTTTATTATTCAGACTTTTATGGCTTTGACAATTTATTCATAATGAAGTCACATTATTATTTTCTATTTTTACTTTGATGAGTGATTCTTTAAAAATCAAATGTGTTGGGGTCCCCGGGACCCCGTCACAGCACCCAATTTTGCCCTGGAATTTTGCACCCAATTTTGCCCTCAATTAGAGCTGGTGTTTAAACAGTCGTCCTCATCATGAACCAGGACATTTATTGGTCGATTCGAGGATCAAACACCTGTTGTGAATTTTGCCATTAAGTTCCTCGTTAGAGAACAGCAACTTGTGCAAAAAGTTCTGAAACATTTAACAGTTGGACATGTGCATTCAAAAGCTTAGAGAAGGTCACATTAAGTTCACGTGTAAAGGTTTGAATGCATTTTAGGCTCGTCCTGAAATTTCACCCAAAAGCCAAATATCCCTAACTTTTTGTGAGAGTAGTGTATGTTGAGCAAGGAGCCACTGACTCATCCTGCCTTTGATAATCACCACAATACACAACAAATACATTATGTACACGCATACACACTGAGTATTAACATGCTGGTGTGAATCACCTGGCAAACATATCAGGTACAACTCAGCCTTTCCAGTGTGTCCAGAATGTCTACTACACAACAGGTCCCATCCAGATTGGGTACTCCCAGTGTGTTCTGTCCATTCAATTCTATTCCATTCAGTTTTATTTATATAATGTCAAATCACAACAACTGTTGCCTCAAGGTGCTTTATATTGTAAGGTAAAGACCTACAATAGGCCAGGTGGGCTTTATTCCTTACCAGATTCAACCTGACCATCACTTACCATGCAAGGTCCTGCAACATCAAACCTGACACTCCCGGCAATTCTTAACCTCTGACTCCATTGCCTATGGTAAAAACATCCTTCCTCCATCTTTGGCTCTTTGGCCTGTGAGATGGAGACTTTGGTTTGAGAAAACCAACACAATGAACTGGAGCCTGGCAACGGACAACCTAAATATATCTACATACCATCCAGTGCCTGTTCTCAGGTAATCCATTGGGCTCACTCTGCCGAATTCACGTCATCCTTGGAAAAAAAATGGACAGTTTCTTTTTTTGCAGTGTTTATTTTGGTGGCCCACTCTGGTTAAATATGTCCAAGATTGTGTCTCTGCCTGCTCAGGTGTGCTCTAAGCAAGTCCTCTAGGCCCGCGTTTCCACCGCGTTTCTGTGAACTGCTCCTTTACGTATGAGTGTGGGTGGGTCCTCGTCTGGACACGGAAGCCGAAGCGCACAAACGTGGGAGAACACGCTCCCCTTTGTTGTGCTGCAAACACGTTTTAGGGTCCAAACCAAACTACTGCAGCATCTGTGTGCAGCACAGAGGGAAACACAGACAGCGATTAGAGCAAGACGACAAGTACGCACTTTGTGTCCTTTTATCTGTGATATGAACTGATACAAAGCAGCAAGTTCAGCCTTAGAGCCCAACCTAATTCACAGCCGTGAAAATCACTTCGGTTTTCTCATGTAATACACATGTAATATGGTAGAAAACTTGATGTTGAAATGGCAGAGTCACGCCCTTCTGCTGTTTTCGTCACACGTTCTTGGTTCAAGACCAGCTAGTTTGCGGGGCCGGAATTGAACCCATTTTTCGGCCGAGCACCGAGTGCTTCTGGTGTGGAAAACCCGCCTAACGGTTCAAATGAAGGCACCGGCTCGGGAACCCTGTTGGTGGGACAAAGGCCTAGGTCACCTCCTTTGAACTACTTACTCCACTACCAACTGCAGGCCGCCATGGTCACATATCACTTTGGATTTCGTCACTGGACTTCCCCCATTGTTGGAGACACTGTAATTCTTCAATCAGTTATTGTTTCTCTACAGCTGAACATTTTGTTGCTCTCTTCAAACTTCCTTCTCCACTAGAGACCACTCAGCTACTCACCAATCATGTCTTTTGACTACATGGCATTTCTGATGATATCGTCTCTGTTTGTGGACCACAATTCACCTCTTGTGTGTGTCAAGAATTCTGTGCTGCATTGTTAGTTCAGGTTAGGCTCTCATGTGCCTTTCATCCCCAGACTGGGGCTCCAGCAAGCAGAGAGGGGTCATTCCATATGAACTCAACAAAAAAGCCAAAATCCTTCCCAGGTTACCGGCTTCGATTTGAGTGAAAATTATTTTGAAAGTACCTCTATGTGTATAATGAACACATGCAAAATTATAGGCCTCAGCTACAAAGGGTTTCCGAGATATGGCCCTCCAAACATTGGGTGCCGTGCCATATATTTGACCTTGTGAATTATGGGTTTCAATTTCTTAATATTTCAACAGGCAATATCTCCCACATAAATAATATGCTTAGCCTGAAAATTGGTTTCCTGGGTAATTTTGGCCCATACTTTCAGAATCTGGCATCATAAATGTTGTATCTTCTCTCTTACTCAAGTTATTAACCCCTTAAAAACCAATATTTTTATAGGCGAAAATACAAAATTCAGATTTCAGTGTCCTCCCATGATGCCAGGATCTCTCTCAGAGACCACTTAATGCCATATTCCTATTATTTCAGGACAGGTGTGTGTGTGTGTTTGGGGAAGATTAGCTCTGTAGATGCTCTGAGATGGTGATCTGGGGACCCATTGGTTGAGTTCATATGGAATGACCCAGAGGGCCAACCAGGAGCTGGAGGCACCTCTGTGACGTGTCATTGCCTCCAATCAATCCACCTAGAGTTCCCAACTATCCTGGATAGAATACATGCACAACTCCATGACTTCCAGTGTAAAAGGTCTTTCTCCCTTTGAGAACCTACACAGATATAGTCCACCAAGTATGTTGCTTTGAGATCTGAATCCATTAAACTTGCTCCCAGTTACACAGGTCCTTTTGAAATCAAGTCTTTGGTTAATCCTTTCTTTGCTCATCTGAGGCTTCCTGCAAAATAAGGATTCACAATGTCTTTCATGTCTCCGCGTTAAAGCCTGTTTGGCCCAGTCCTTTAACTTCAGTTCTATCTGAATTTTATCATTCACTGTAACTAATTGATGTGTGTCATCTGACTTCATGGATAAATAAAGCTGGTTATCAGCTGCATAGCAATAAAAATGTATGCAGTGCCTTCTAATAATACTGCCTAAGGGACGAATGGAAAATAGAGAGAGAATGACAACACAGTAACAGAAGGTATAATCAGAACTATATACACATTCAGACTCTAAATGAATACAAATACCATATACCAGATATTGGTTCATCTACAAAGGTTTAAGCCCACACCTCCCTCCCCCTTGAAACAGATTTATTGATGTGTATGCAGCTTGCCCCAAAAAGTGTCTCAGAAAATTAGAATATTATGAAAGGGTTCAATATTGAAGAACCTGGTGCCACACTCTAATCAGCTAATTAACTCCAAACACCTGCAAAGGCCTTTAAATGGTCTCTCAGTCTAGTTCTGTAGGCTACACAATCATGGGAAAAGACTGCTGTAACGTTTCCAGTCAGTGATGGTTTGGGGTGCCATGTCATCTGCTGGTGTTGGTCCACTGTGTTTTCTGAGGTCCAAGGTCAACGCGGCCGTCTACCAGGAAGTTTTAGAGCACTTCATGCTTCCTGCTGCTGACCAACTTTATGGAGATGCAGAATTCATTTTCCAACAGGACTTGGCACCTGCACACAGTGCCAAAGCTACCAGTACCTGCTTTAAGGACCATGGTATCCCTGTTCTTCATTGGCCAGCAAACTCACCTGACCTTTAACCCCATAGAAAATCTATGGGCTATTGTGAAGAGGAAGATGTGATACACCAGACCCAACAATTCAGAAGAGCTGAAGGCCACTATCAGAGCAACCTGAGCTCTCATAACACCTGAGCAATGCCACAGATTGATCGACTCCATGCCACGCCGCATTGCTGCAGTAATCCAGGCAAAAGGAGCCCCAACTAAGTACTGACTGCTGTACATGTTCATACTTTTCATGTTCATACTTTTCAGTTGAACAACATTTCTAAAAATCCTTTTTTTGTATTGTCTGATGTAATATTCTAATTTTCTGAGATACTGAATTTGGGGTTTTCATTAGTTGTCAGTTATAATCATCAAAATTAAAAGAAATAAACATTTGAAATATATCAGTCTGTGTGTAATAAATGAATATAATATACAAGTTTCACTTTTTGAATGGAATTACTGAAATAAATCAACTTTTTCATGATATTCTAATTTTATGACCAGCACCTGTATGGTGCCTGTTTAAGTGCAGCAAACAGTGCTTGACTGTTATCCTCATCTCAGGAGGATCAGCATCAGAGAGAAGAGGCTTCCTGGGCTGTATCAGGACTCTAACTATCAATGGTGTGACCTATGACCTGGAGGAAAGGGCCACGATGACAGCAGGGGTGACCTCTGGTTGTCCTGGTTACTGTAGTGGCTCCAGCAGCCTCTGCCACAACAGCGGGAAGTGTATCGAGAAGAGCAGCGGTTATGCCTGTGACTGCTCGCAGTCAGCCTATGGAGGACCCACCTGTAGAGAAGGTGAGTTACAGTCAGCCTGCCTGGTTATACATAATTTTGATCATAAAATCAAAACAAAATACTAATAAACAGTCAACTTCAATAAAAATAGTCAACTACCTCCTGAGCCACAGTCCATGGTTCAGTGGATCATCCACCAATTAGGTCTGTGGTTTGACCCTTAGCACTTCTAACCTGTAAGTCAAAGTATCCTTGGGCAAGACACTGAACCCTGAGTTGACCCTGATGCATCCACTCCATCGGAGTGTGCGTGCGTGTGAACTTTAGGTTAAAAGCACTTAGACATATAAAAAAGCACTTGCATGAATGTGTGTGTGTGAATGGGTGAATAAAGCTTGTAGTAACAAAGCACTATGGTGCCCAAATTACCCTATTTTGTGGACCATAAGGCGCACTATCAATGAACGGGTCTATTTTCATATATAAGGTGCATCGGGTTATAAGGCGTGTGATAAAACATGTAGAGCAAAACAAAAGCGTCAGGTAAGCTCTAGCTAGATGCTGAAGTACCGCAACCACAACGTATGGACATCTGCATTCATTCCTACGCACTTTAACCCCTAAGTACAGCTTTATAAATGGTAGATAAATTATGTTTTTGCCTCTTTAATCTCTTTTATTTGATAAGCCCCAGTGATGGAAGACACACCAATAAGATTGGCTTTTATATGTGTTCTTGTTCCTCCATTTAGGCTCAGATCGGTTTGATGTTTGAAGGCACACAGCAAAAATTTCCCTCAGAGGTGTTAAACCTAAATTAACAAGCCTGTTTTGACAGACCTGGTGCACCTAAATGTAAAGTGAAGATGTGCTGGGAATGCCCAGCACAGTGTGTGAGATCCTCAACTCCCACCTCTGGCAGAACTTCAACTGCATTCCAAGGGAGGTTGAGGACACTGCGTTTGAATGAGCCATATTATGCACCTACATTGTTGAGGCTGCTGTACGAAGCTGTGGCTGCAAGATGGTTGGGACCTGTTGTGGTGGCAATCCCCGAACCTGTCACAGTTGGGGCTGTGTGGTGGAACGGATGGACCCAAACGCAGGACGCACGAGACAGAACTAAACTTAAACTGCTTTATTTGCAGGGGAATTGAATAATACAAAACACACAAAACACAAAAACCTGAAATCTCAAACACAGCAAAATCAAACAGGAAGCCTGGGAAGAAGGAGAAAACAAAACACTAAACTGGAAACACACACGGCTAGAGGGAAACACTGAATGACGCTACAACAAGGAACTAAACAACACTGAGACCTTAAATACATTAGGGGGTAATGAGGGAAAAAGAAACAGGTGAGAACACAGGTGGATAATATAACACTAATGAACAAGGGAAAGCAAAACAGAACACAACACACAGAGACCAGAATACTATCAAAATAAAACAGGAAGACAAACAAGGGAACAGAGACGCCAACCTTACATTGAACACTGGGAAACACAAGGAACTAGGAAAATCAAAACATAACCAAAACCCCACAACAAAAGAAAAACCCCAGAACAGACAAAATAAAGCCAAAACAAAACACACATGGTCAAACGGACCCCGGACCATGACAGAATCAGATAGTGGACACCAAAGATGAAGGGAGCCATTAAGTTGAAGATGGAGTCCTGTCATGCTTGGTTAGCCTGTGCAACTTCAGAGGCCATGGATGGGCAGTGGAAGGATTATTTTGAGGACTTCCCTAATCCCACTGGCATGCCTTCTATAGAGGAAGCAGAGTCTGGGGACAAGGGGGATGACTTGCTCATCGTTGGAGGTGAGGTCACTGAAGTAGTTAAACAACTCCCTGGTGGCAGGGCCCCTCGTGTGGATGAGATTTGCCTTGAGTTCTGAAGGCTCTGGATATTGTAGGGCTGTCTTGGTTGAGACGTCTCTACAATGTCATGTGAAGATCTGGGGCTGTGCCACTGGATTGGCAGATTATGGTAGTGGTTCCCATCTTTAAAAGGGGAGACTAGAGGGTGTGCTCCAACTATCAGGGGATCACACTCCTCAGGCTCCATGAGAAGGTATGTGCTTGAAAGGAGAATTCGTCCATTAGTTGAACCTCAGACATAGAGGAACAAAGCGGTTTTCATCCTGGTCATGGAACAATGGACCAGCTACTGGTCCTCTCAAGGATATTTGAGTGTGTGTGGGAATTTGTCGATCCAGTCTACATGTATTTTTTGGACCTACAGACAGCATTCAACCACATGCCTTGGGTATCCTGTGGGGGTGTGCTGTGGGAGTATGAGGTGTCTGGCCCATTGTTATGGGCCATTCAGTCAATGTACAACTGCAGTGAGATTTTGGGCTGCATTGCTGGCAAGAAGTCAGACTGATTTCCAGTGGGTGCTGGACTCCCCCGGGGCTGCCCTTTGACACCAATTCTGTTCATAATTTTTATGAACAGAATTTCTAGGTGTAGCCAAGTGTTGGAAGGCTTCTGCCTTGGTGGTCTCAGAATTTCATCTGTGCATTAGATTGGTTCACAGCTGAGCATGAAGTGGAAGGTATGAGAATTGGCACCTCTAAGTCTGAATCCATGGTCCTCATCTGGAAAAAGATGGCATGCCCGCTCTGGGTCTGGGATGAGTTGCTGTCCCAAGTGGAGGAGTTCAAGTATCTCAACATCTTGTAAGGGGAGAGGAGAGCGGGAGGCTAAAAGTCCAATTGGGGCTGCGTCTGCAGTAATATGGACCCCGCACCGGTCTGTCATGGTAAAGAGAGAGCTGAGTGTATAAACAAAGCTGTTGATTTACCAGTTGATCTGCATTTCTACCTTCAGCTTTTGGTTAAAACCTTTGGATAGTTACCAAAAGATCAAGATCAAGGAGCCAAAATGAGTTTCCACTGAAGGGTGGCTGGTGTTACCCTTAGAGATTATGTGAGGAGTGCAGCCAAGAGAGGCTCAGAGGGGTTACTTCTCCACATTGAAAGGAGCAAGTTGGGGTGGTTCAGGCATCTGTCTAGGATGCCTCCTGTGCACCTCTTGGGTGAAGTTTTCTATGGCCAAGCAGCTACATCCAAGTCTTATATCACCAAGTGCAATGCAAAGCGTGGGATGCAGTGGTGTAAAGCACACCACCACTGGACTCTTGAGCAGTGGAGATGTGTTCTTTGGCGTGACAAATCAGGCTTCTCCATCTGGCAAGGTTGCGTTTGGAGAATAGCACAGACTGCATTGTGCCAAGTGTAAAGCTTGGTTGGGGGGGGTTGTGGGGGGGGGGGGGTCACTGTTCAGGAGTTGGGCTCGGCCCCTTAGTTCCAGTGAAAGGATTGCTTAATGCTTCAGCATACCAAGACATTTTGGACAATTTCATGCTCCCAACTTTGAGGGAACAGATGATAAAATAAAAAAAAATCTCATAAACACACTCCTAAATCTTGTGGAAAGCCTTCCCAGAAGATTTGAAGCTGTTACAATGGTGGGCCAACATCATCTTAAACCCTATGGATTAAGAATGGGATGTCTCTCAACTTCATATGAGTGTGAAGGCAAACGAGCATATATTTTTGGCAATATAGTGTATATCTAGCTGGTATCTCTCACCTTCATACACTAGTTCAGGTCCTTCCACCACAAGAAAGATTATGATCCATGTCCTAACAGCGAGCTTCAACAGCCCTCAGGAAAGCGGGCCCATGTTGTCCCTTCGGGCTACACCTGACCAGACCCCATGAGCTAAGGCCCTGGCACTGGGTGCTTTCACTCAAGCTCCCTCTCCAGGCTTGGCTTCAGCATGAGGCCCTGGCAACAGGGCAGTGTAAACTGGTCCCTCTGTTGTTTCACTGCTGTTTGCCCACATGTCCACATTTACACTATACAGGGTTCCACACTCAATATGTATTTATTGGTTATTATGTCACAGTGACATCTCCCCTAACTGCACATTATTGCTGGAAAATTAATATTTGTTGACAGCTGTCCTTAGTTGAAATTCCAACTGCATTTAACTTTTGGCTATAAATATTACATTATGGATATTTGAGGGCAGCACAGTTGCACGGTAGTTAGCACTGCTGCCTCACAGTTAGAATACCATCTGGAAGGCCTGGGTTTGATTCCACCTTGGCCCAGGCCCCTCCCTCTCTCTGTGTAGAGTTTGCATGTTCTCCCTGTGTCTGCATGGGTTTTCTCTGGGTACTCCGGTTTCCTCCCACAGTCCAAAGACATGCACTTACTGGGGTTAGGTTAATTGGAAACTCTAAATTGCCCATAGGTGTGAATGTCAGTGTGAATGGTTGTCTGTCTCTCTGTGTTGGCCCTGTGACAGGCTGGCGACCTGTACAGGGTGTACCCTGCCTCTCGCCCAGTGTCAGCTGGGATAGGCTCCAGCCCCCCCGCGGCCCTGAACAGGATGAGCGGAAGTGGATGGATGGATGGATATTATATTATGCAATTATGATGATACTTTATTGATCCCACAATGGGGAAATTACAGAACACCCATTCAAGAAGACAAACAGAACAAACATGGGGAGATAGGTGAACTGTGGCCATGCTGCCCCCCTTCTGGAGGTGCTGCCATTAAAAAGACGGAAACAATAGCAAAAACATATAGGGATGAGTGAGGAAAAAAACATCTCATACATTGTATACATACACACATACACAGTATAAGTTTACAAAAACCTCTGCGATAGTGCAAGAAGCACATGGCATATAGTGTGGGAGCACTAGGCTGAGGAGGGGCAGGGACGGAAAGAAGCCAGCTTAGGTGACAGGGGGGTCGGGATACTGTGGGCTGACTCAAACTTCCCTCCTCGGCTAACAGTTCTGATAAGAGGTGGAAGGTTCATCAGCAGCTAGGTCAGAGAAGACAGGACAGCGGGGGGGTAGAGCATCTGTTTACAAACATCCAGGAGAAAACTGAGATAAGCAGCAGTCCAAGGCCGCCAGGGAGCCAAATTCCTGATTCTATTACTTGTTTTGGTACAGACTGTACTGATTCATTTGTGGACAGCCTTTAGTCTTTTTGGCACCTCTCTGTGGCGAAAAAATCCAATCATCCGAATCTTCTTGGTTCGTTCCTTCGCCGCGCAGAAACAGGTACCTCTCCAAGATCTAATCCCTCTGAATCAGCCCCAGAAATACAGAGTCTGAGTTTGAGTCTGTACCTTTCTACTTAACCCGTCATAAGCAGCCTTACCAAGGCCAGACAGCTGCCCAGACTTCCCGAATTGTAACGACAAGCCAGGTATCTCCAGGTCCAATTCGGAGAAATCCCAGTGTCAATAAGCTGAATGTGTGTGTCCTCCATTGACAGTACGGCCAGGTACATCATCTTCCACCCACACAGGAATCCATAATGTAGCCAGCCGGGAATGTCAATTGATAAGAGGGAATATGGTTCTCCTTTCCTCAATCTCCTCATGGTGAAAATTTGATCCAAACAATGGCGTTGAGAGACCAGCTGACCAGATCCATAATTATAAATTCTAGTTCGGAAGCTGTGTGAAGAGAGGCTCTAAAGCAGCAAAGCAGGGGAAAAAGGAAAGACTGGGGAGAGAAGAAAAGTGCATCCATCTCCACTGAGGAGCTGAAGAAAAAAAAAATTCAATTTCAATTATATATCCACCAAAAAAAAAAAAAAAAATGCCACATAACATCTTGACATTTACTTTAACTATGTATATTTTAAAGTTCCTTTGACCATTCCTGTAGCCAGCATTTCTCAATAGGGGTAGTAATATTCCCCAAAGGCATTTAGAGAATGTAAGGAGGTTCAGTATTTGTGAGAGGGAGGTGTTCAGACATTTTTGCCTTAAGCTGAGTTTACAGCAAAGATTTGCCATGAAATGAATTGAAACTTACGCTTGCTAAAAAAGTCAACAACATGGTGTCACTGTGTTGAATCAGAAAAATAGATGCTCTTTGGTATTCTGCATGGACAGAGTTTCTTTCTCTTGGCAACATTTGTTTCTCATGATAAATAAATAGAAACTAAACTAATAATGATTTTCAAGCTCACAAGCTAAATTATATCTGTCATTTGGCATCCAATGATATCTACCTCCCTATCTATCTGTCTACCTTGAGCCTTATTATAATAAGAGTATTCTTTGTGTCTGTGTGCAGAAGTTTCCATGTCCTTTGACAGAGGGTCCTCGGTTACATTTACCTTCAAGGAGCCTTTCCCAACGATGCAAAACAGGAGCTCACAGGCCTCCAGCAATTCCAGAAAAAGTAGCAGTAGGGCCCGAGAAGATGTGGCTTTCAGCTTCATCACTTCCCAGAACCCGGCCATGCTGCTGAGCGTCAGCACCTTCGGCCAGCAATACATCGCTGTCATCCTGGCTCGCAATGGTACACTGACATCTCTGACATTTATATAAGCAAACATGCATCAGCACAATATTACCATAACAAAAAGTAGTAATGAATTTTGGTTTAATTTAATTCATTATTTTTTTTTTACGTAGTTACACTTTACAGCCTAGCCCATGATGGGCTTCTCACTGGCTTTTTAATTTTTCCAAACTCCATGTAATAAAATCTAAATAAGTGGCTGAGCTGAAATCATTTTCAAGGTAGGTCAGCTTTATTTGTATTTCATTGCCCAACTTGTCAAATATGGAGAATTAAAGTCTGTATACCATGTAGAGCTTTGAATTGAGTAAATGTGTACAATAGGAAAAAAGGATCCCTCTTGTGAGATGGGCAGGCATGCCTCAGAGAACAATACCTGCAAAACAGTAAAAAAAAAAAAAAAAAAAAACCGCTGCAAACAATTAAAGAAAATAAAAACAAAAAGGGGCTTAAAAAAAGTAAATCATATTTTTTTAATATTTTCACTTTGTTTTATTTTTGTTGTTAACTTTGTTTTATTTCTTATACTAATTAGATGTGTTTAATTAAACATAAATGTAGAGTGCTGTGCAAAGGTCTGGAGCCACCCCTCTCTTCTTTATGTTTGTCACTGTGCGTGGAAGCAGACCATGTGGCGTGTGCGGAGGTGAGGACCCAAATGCAGGACTCAGGGGCAGGCAGTTATAAATAACAAAAATAAGCCTTTATTGTGGCTGAAACAAAAGTGAACAAAACAAGCCATGTTATGAAAAAAAGGAAAACTTAGACTGGGAAAACTGACTCGGACCACAGAGGGCACAGGATGAAATCCAGCCACTACCACAACAACAACAATCCGACAAGAGACAAGAGGAAGACTGAGACAATAAATACACAGAAGGATAATCGGGGAACAGGCAACAGGTGAACAAAATACACTAATGAGACACAGCAAGCAAAACTAACACAAAGCACACAGGACAGGGGACTGTCAAAAAAAAACAGGAAGTGACATGTAGGGAGACTGGCACACATATGACTAAACAGGGACAACACAGACAACAGAAACACAAGAACAAGGAGAAAACAACAACAACAAGGGAATCAGGAACTAAATAAAGTTAAGTACAGCAGAAAACTGTAACAAACTAAGAACCTAAACTGTGAGCAAACTTAGAAGCACAACTAGAGAAATTAAAAACAGACTTCAATTACAAAACATGAAACACTGGACAAAAGGCCCAGGACCAGAAAACAGAGTCCGAACCTGCGTGTAGCTGTTTTACAACTACTCTTTCAAGAATCTTTGAGAGAAAAGGAAGGTTGGAGATTGACCTATAATTAGTTAAGACAGCTGGGTCAGTGATGACTTTTTACATAATGGTTTAATTACAGCCACCTTAAAAACCTGTGGTACACAGCCAACTGATAAAGACAGATTGATCATATTTAAGATTGAAGCATCTAGTAAGAATGGGGTCTAATTGTTATGTACACGCTGTGGCAGGAAGGTTTACAACCCCAATGTATGACGAAACAGGATTTAATTTAAACTTCAGGGGCCTATTCCAGGAAGCAGATTCGACGAACCCTGAGTTGATCTACTCTGAGATCAGCAACTCTGAGTTTCCTGTTCCAGAACAGCTGATCAGAGTTGGTTCAATCAGCTCTGAGTATGATCACCCTGAGTTAGTGCGTGTGTGAGTAAGGAAAGAAAGCCATCATCAATGGAGCACTGATACCAGGATTCACCATGGCAATGGGTAAATAAAGGGTGGAGCCTCCATTTTAATCCGATGGATGGAGGATCGCACGTGTCAGTGTGCAGCATGACGAGTCACTTTAATTAGCCTGACCCACTCTGACATCATCATAGACAGAATAAAAGTTTGTTATAAAATATACAATTTCTTTATAATGTCTGCTGTCATCATTTACACAACTTGAATCTCCATCAGATGAAGCTGAATCCTAATTTCACATTTGATTT
Organism: Amphilophus citrinellus; assembly: GCA_013435755.1. NCBI lineage: Eukaryota > Metazoa > Chordata > Actinopteri > Cichliformes > Cichlidae > Amphilophus > Amphilophus citrinellus. Next base: position 37,152,431 of record CM024206.1, read on the forward strand.
ATAAAATCTAATTATTCAGCCTGACGGACAAACTACAGGAGACAGAAAGTGAAGATAAAACTGTGGAGAAACAGCTCAGACTGAGTTTACTGACCGACCTGTGTGTTAGAGACTGAGACAGCAGCAGACCCCGGGGGAGCTGACCTCAGGTCAGTTTGTTACTGAATAAAAACTGTTTTTGCTGCAGTTTATGACAGTTCAGTTTATGGCAGTTCAGATTATAACAGTTCAGTTTATGACCATTTAATTGTTTAAATAATCATGCAGTAAAAATGGAATCTATTAATGGAATAGCACCCTCACTTTAGTCATTCTTTTAATGGGGAATTCAGGTGGACTCGGACACGGTTTGCTGCTCTGTTATAGAGCCATTGAAAATCACGATTTAGGTGATTTTCAATGGAAAATATATCGAGATTCATACTCTGAATTACAGACATCTTCACTCAAACATTCCCATCATCTCCAAGATCCAGACATTTTTCCATCAGTGAGCTTTTCCAACACGACCATTGATCGATCATTGATCACTGATCAGTGTGTTCTGTGTCAGCAGCTGACAGAAGTCTGACAGCTGCAGCTGCCTCATTATAAATCCGTGACATCATCGTTGTCTCCGTCCTTACAGCCTGTTGACGAGTGAACGACTGTAAAAGCTTCATGTTATGTACAAAAATAACAAACTAACGTCTAACTGGGATTTCAGTGCTGGTAGAAACATAAACGTCTGCAGATGAATTCGCTCCTCTGACGCTCTGACAGCCACTTTATGAAGGAGGAAATGAATGGGAGCGTCAGACAGGTGGTTCAGGTGCAGCAGGAGGGGCGGAGTCAGAGAGACACTCAGAGTTTGTTGGATAAAACCTGCCAGGTTAGGGTCACAGAGTCTGTTACCATGGTAACTGACTCAGAGTTGGAGTTAGCTCTTCCTGGAACAGAAAACCTGAGTTTCCTGATTTTAGGGTTACAAACCCAGAATTGGAGCTAAACCTGCTTCCTGGAATAGGCCCCAGGTTTTGTATACGCTAACAGAACTAGACAGGGCCAGCAGAACAAACTGATAATCTCAAGTGAACAGGAATACATACAAACAGGAGCACACAGCAGGAAGGACGCCAATGACAACAACGCAACAGAGGACTGAGAAAACAGAGACTATATATACACACACACACACATAAGTATATAAAGGATATTAGGCACATGACACAAGGACTGAGCTTGTTTGCTGCCACCTACAGTAAAACTGTAAGTGGCAAACAGAGACCTGGACTAAGACACATGCACTTGATACAAAGACAGAAGATAAACAGACCTAGAGACCATTCACTTGGGAGACAAGAGACCCGACTGGGACAGACTGGATATGAAAAAGAACAAACACCAAACAAGGAACCAAAATGAACTCAAACTAGAAATTACTACATTCAGTGGCAAGAAAAAGAACTAGAACATAAGTCCTCTGAAGTCCAGAAATCACAAGAGTTAAAAACTTAAAATCCTGGGTCCAAGACCCAGAGACCATGACACTAACAGACACGTTTATGGTTTGGAGGATGTAACTATTGAAGTTCATGTGGAAAGCTCAACTGGAGTCTAAATAAATGTCATTATTGAAAGTAGCTGAACATAAAGATATACATTTGAGATTGTTGTGGATATTTTTTCTTAAATTTTATTTGTAAAGAAATCCATGAAGTCACTACTAATTAAAGTGAAAGGAATACTCGGCTCTACAGAGCTCTGACTCTTTGTCAGCCTGGCTACAGTGCTGAAAACAAACCTGGGGTTGTTCTTATTTTCTTCAATTAATGATGAATAGTAAGATGTCCTAGCTTTACGGAGGGATTTTTTATAGAGCAACAAACTCTTTTTCCAGGCTAAATAAATATCAACTAACTACTGAAATGCCATTTCCTCTACAGCTTACAGGTTATCTGCTTTAAATTAAACCAGGGAGTCAGGTGCTTCTGACTTGAGGCTCTTTTTCAGAGGAGCCACAGTATCCACAGTTGTACTGATGAGATAATTGACCTTTCTTGGGAGCAGAGTTTAGGTAGCTGCTCTGCACTGTGTTGGCACATGGCACTGAAGAGCATAACAATGAAGGAATTAGATCCTTAAACTTAGTTACAGCACTTTCAGAAAGACTTCTACTGTAATGAAACTTATTCCCCACTGCTGTGTAATCCAGAGGAGGTCCCGACTGCTTTTAAATGCCGGTAAAATTGAAACCACATAGATAGAGCAATAAGTCTTTTTGCATATAAAACCACAGGATTTACACTTGGTTATCACGCATTCAGCGTGTCCCAGAGCACTGTATCCTTCCTATAATGGTTCACAAAAATCACTTGGAAAGCACTAACAACAACACGTACTCCATGTGCTTTATCGTGTGCATTAGCATGTACAGCTATGGCATTTCTGTATCTAGCATAATATGTAGATACAGAAAAATGGTTTTAAATGTCTCTGTGGGTTAGTGCACTCTTTAGCTTATATAGTTCCTATGGATTACCTTCATACATATTATTATAATTAGGGTTCTGAAGGTTCTATTAATGTGTAGTGAGTTGTAATATTTCACATGATGGTACTACAGCATGTATAACTGTAACGATATGGTCGGGCAGACTTGTTCTATTATAGGTCTCAAAGAGCTACAGTAAACATAAATGTTACTAAGAAATGATCAGACAGGAGGGGGCTTTCAGAGAATACTGTTAAGGCTTCAGTTTCTATGCCATATGTCAGGACAAGATCCAGAGTATGATTAAAGTGGTGGGTGGGCTCCTTTACATTTAGAGAGAAGCCAGTTGAATCTAACAATAGATTAAATGCAGTGTTGAGGCTGTCATTCTCAGCATCTACATGGATGTTAAAATCACCCAGACAGTGTGCTTTGGATAAATCATGAAGATGAAATAAATCTTTATTTAGAAATTTATAATTAATGGAGCTACACAGGTTAAGCTACACAAAAACACCACAGTGCTCTCTAACAGGAAGTGATAAGATACCACAGTGAGAGCGAACACCAACTGAGAGTGTTTTCAACCTTTTCTCCCTGTCTCTCTGCCTTAGGAATCTTGGTTTTTCTCCTATTTATTTGAGAGAACATTCACTGTCAGGGCAGGCACATTGTCCTTTTGCACTGCTTCTTTAACATATGGGGATCCACAAGGTTCAGTCTGGGTCCATTGTTATTCTCCTTCATTCAGTGCATCAAAAACCAGTGTTCATAATCTTGGAGTAGTATCACACATTCCTGTTTCTTTCACTTAAGGAACATTTTTAAATTGAGAGCTATAGTCTCCTCCTCTTATCTGGAGAATGTTCTTCATGCATTTGTGTTACGGTGCCTAGATTATTGTAATGGACTTTTTACCTGTTTAGATAAATCATCTCTCTCACATCTCAGTACAAAATGCCACAGCTAGACTCTTAACTCACTCTAGCAAACAAGCAAACATTACCGCTGTTTTATTCTCTTTACATTGGCTCTCAGTTGGTTTTAGAATTCATTTTAAAATTCTTACACTTACATACAGAGCAATAAACAGGGGTGAAAGTAAGCCAGTACAGTCCGGTACTGTGTACAACTAAAAGATTCTGCGCCGGTACGCAGTACCTGGAAGAGCGGAGCGGCTGTCTGCTGTGAAGCCATCATTCAGAATCAGTCATGGCTGCCCTTTGGGTCAGAATAGATCAGCTAGCAATAAGCAGTCTAAAACACGACTTAATCAGTTAATGAATAGCTCTTTTCTTTCTCATTTCAAATTGTTTCTGAACTGTTTATGCTATGCTGGAGCCTTAATTCTCTAGCATCTCTGCCCTCAGAACTCAGGGCTTTTGTCAATGGCCAGCCTTTAAAACCTTCACCGGTACGTGTAGCAGTTAATTGGCCACGTCCCACCCGGGACATATGTAATGCATTTTATATGGCAGGCTAGACCCTTCCATTTTGATTGACACCTCATTCGGCCAATCGTGTAACTGACCGTACCACAATCACCTGCAAAAGCTACGTGACATCCTCTGGTAATTATTGGCTCTGGAAAACCCATTTCTTAACCCGATTTGTAGAAAAGTGCTGATTCTTTTCCTGTGTCGCTTTTAATGACTGAATGAATCACAGGTTAGTGTTACATGGGTCTAAACAAAAATAAAAGGAAAAAGGTCAGGCGCAAGGACTGGTCTGAAAATAAGTGAAAAAGCAGCCGGTGTCCAGAGAAGACTTTCAAAGGCCTCCAGAATGCCCGGAGAACCGCTGCTCAAGACCACTTTTAAAAATTACAAGAAAGTGTGACACACTGAAATAAAAATGTAAAGAAATAAGGATCTGCAGTCCCGGAGCCATTTTCCACATATTTTTTAAGGACCGCAAGTATTTGTAACCACAGTATTTGTAACTCACTCTGTATTGTCATTTAGTAGCCATTGAAAACTTGGAATGTGCTTGCACATTGGCATCACTTTTTGGACTTAGCAGCTACATCCATCTTTTATACTGTCTATGGTTATGAGTGCTCCAGGCTAGTTAGTGTTTAGCAGAACTACCTTAGGCGATGTGATATTCTTACCTTTCTCTCCATTATGAGTTAAGGTATATTGGAGTTTTTTTTTGTTGTTGTTGTTGTTGTTTTTCTCTGGGGGCCAAAGAAAAATGCTGTAACTAGATTTGAAATCCAAGAAAAAACATAGGTAGGCCTAAATTAACTTGTGGTAAACTCTCTCAGTTCATGACTTAACTAGAATTCAGTGAATAGAATTTATATGCTGGTTTTGCACTAATATTTAAACATTGCATGAAAAGCTAATGAAGATGATGATGATAATTAATATTGATTTCTGGTCTTAACTGTAATAATTTTGCAAAGCAGAAGACATGTTGTCTATAAATATATGTGACATTAGAGATTACTCAGTCCAGTGTTCACATGCATTCAGATAGTTACTAGTTTTAAGTGATTTTTCTTAGCATGGCTGTATAAACAGGCTATATTAATAAGGTTTATAGATGAGTGAGTTTTTATTGTATAAATTGGTCAGTAAAATACATTTTTATTGTATATTGTGTAATAATTAACAAGCACTTTGAGCTTTTGTTTTCAATCACTTATTAGGAAAAAAAATACACTGATTTCATACATTTTGTACATATGCAGCTATGACAAGGACCCAGCTATATTTGTTTTTGTAACTGAGAGCTTTGCAAGAGCAAGCAAATCTTGAAACAGATTTTCCATAAAATCATGTTGTTTTTTGTGTTTAGGAAGTTTGCAGATATGGTATCATCTACAGATGCACAGAAGCCCAGATATGTTCAGTCCCATCCTCAGCAACCTAGCAGATGGACAACTCCACAGAGTGAGAATCCATCGTGAGGGCAAGGACCTCTATGTACAGGTAACTGTGGACATGTTATCTAAGTGTATGCAGCAACCTGCCCTGTGTGCTATAAACTATGTTATATGGGCCAGCTGAGACTTAACAGTTAGTTCCAAAATAAAGTGTTTTTCCTCTTAAACATTACAGTCCACATCCTTGTCTATTCTACTTTCAATTCTGTAACAGAGTTGAAAGTAGAAGTACAACAACTTCAAAACTGCTATTTAAACAAGTGTCCTGTCAAATAAAGAACTTTGAACAATGTCACAGCGTTTTGTCACAAACCTATAAATATTAATCTCAACTCCTACCTCACCCACAAGATAATATGGATATGAGATGCAAAACAAAATATATAAATAATTACAAAAACCAAACAATGTAATCATCATTTTCCACTTGGCACTTTAATAATGGCCTCATGAAAAATGTTTCCAGGGCTGCTCACATAGATGATAGTTCTTTTGCTAATGTAAATAACTAAAGATAGATGCTTGGTTCTAAGCACGAATCTTCGATTGACCAATCTGTATCATCTGAGTCAGCATATTGATGTGAAACTGGAAGATCTGAAGCACTTAAAAGCTAATTGTGGGCTGATAGTGGTTGGTGTGAAGCAGTCAATAACACAATCTCTTATGCTTGGCAGTGCACTGCTGCTGTCTTGGTTTAGATTTCTTGTAACTGACTTTTTCTTTGATTACGTCTCACTCCACCAGATCGACCAGGACATCCACAGAAAGTACACGCTGTCATCTGATGCAGAGCTGATCTTAATCAGATCTCTGACATTGGGCAAAGTCAACAGTAAGTTCTTTCATTATGTTAAGCTTTTCCTGATAAATGGTCGAGTCATCAGATTGGATCATTTCCTGCAACTATTTCCTTTCCATTCTACACTTGGTGCTCTGAGATCACTGAGCTTCAGATATGTAGACTTCATCAGCATCAAAGGATATGGATATCATGTGTCTATAGTCACTCCTGCAGCAGGGGAGACTCTTTAAAGGAGCCACAGTGACATTCTTTGCACAAGATGCAGGCAAAGATGGAAAGAAGCACATGCTAAACAGCACATGCTTGAATATGTGTGGTCATTCAGTTTTGAGTTTGATAACAATTTATCAAGTCTGATTCTAGTATTTGATCTAAATCCATCTCCTTCTATCTTTCAAGTCACAAGTCATTCAAAACCATTTGTGGCTCTTTTCATATTTTGTTTGACCAGCCATATATTCTACAACCGTTTAAACTTTAAACCTCTTAAACTATGTGATATATAGGCTAGTGACAATGCCCCCCAAATTTTGACATACCCCTACCAGAGGTAGAACTAAACCCAACCATGTTTTTCCTCATCTCTGTGGTCTACTCTATATGAAATGGATTCTTGGACCAAAATATTTTACTGCCAAGATGGTAAAATTGATAGATTGTTGTTATATACCCCAAAACTAAAAAAGAGCTCAAGTACAGCCTGTCCGCATGACGGTTAGCACACAAAAACTGATGTAGATCAATAACAAAAGGGCTGAGAGCTTTCAGAATAGACATGTATGTAGTCAGGACTTTGCCTTACCCACTGGAAAAAATGGATGTGAATATCTTAAAGTATGGTGTAGATAGAGACCTTGGAACACATACCTAAAATAGGCAGACATGGAAAAAAAATTCTATGAAAAATTGTTTCATTTACTTTGTAATTGCTTTGCCAGGGATTGTCACAGAAACACATACGATGGCTTGTTGGAAAGGTGAGGCTGTGCTGAATCCATCAATAACAAATATCTAAATGTAGCCTGCATAGTCAGAGTGATAAGTCACTTAATGTATGAAGTGCATTAAGTGGTCTAAGTTTATGAAGGGAGACTAAATCACTGTGGTGATTTAGTTTCCCAAGTGCTTTTACCTCAAAATATCTCCATCAACTCTAGAACCTTTTGAAATTTTAAAAATAAAACAACATTAAAGAAAAAATAAGAATTAAAAAAATTTCTGCAAACAATTTTCTTTTGGAAGTATAGAAAATACAACTAACTCGACCATGGGGGGACCATAAGCCAGTGTACTCCTAGTGCCGATTACAAGCCCAGATAAATGGGGAAGGTCATGAGAGTTAGGGCATCCAGTATAAAATCTTTACTAAATCAAACATGCAGACCATCAAGATTGAGATTTACATACTGGATTGGAACAATTACTGGTAACAATTATTGGCTCTGGTGCCTTTGGACAACAGCCAACAAACTACATGGCCAATAAACCCACAAGCAGAACCAACAAAGACATGAGTGAAAGTTTACTAAAGGGGAAAAAGGTGGCATCTATACGAGCCCAAGAGAAACTCAGGGGTTCTTTCCAGATCAGGGGAAAGGGAGTCTATTGGAGAGAGAGGACAGAGGTTAATCCAGTGGTCCAAGATTTTCCACTGTGATATTTATATGGGGAACTGGGAGTAAGAGAGTTAACTTGTGTTCCATAGGAGACCCTTCCTGAAGGTGGTTTGTTTCCAAATAGGTGGTTACCACTGGAATGTACCATTAGATGAAAAGCCATCCACTCAACCGAGCTGTGTTGGCTAATAGGCCAATCTCCAACCTCCAAACATTCAAAATTTTTTGAAAGAGTAGCTGTAAAACAGCTAACAGATCATCTCCAGAGGAATGGTGATCATTCCTCTGGAGATGATCAGTTAGCTCCAGAGGAATGACCATCTCCAGAGGAATGATCAGTTAGCTTGAACATGCAGAGGAATGGTTTATTTGAAGAGTTTTAGTCAGGATTCATATTTACATCACGCTGCAGAAACAGCATTAGTCCATCCAGTTCATCCATCCATTAGGCCACAGGTGAGGGTAGGGATGTAGATCGACCGGTAAATCGACAGCTTCACTTTCATGCTCAGCTCCCTCTTCACCACGACAGACCAGTGCAGTGTCCGCATCACTGCAGATGCAGCCCCAATCTGTCTGTCAATCTCCTATTCCCTTCTCCCATCATTCGTGAATAAGACCCGAGATACTTGAACTCCTCCAGCTGGGGCAGCAACTCGTCCCTAAGAGGGAGTGGGCACTCCACCCTTTTCTGGCTGAGGACCATGGACTCAGACTTAGAGGTGCTGATTCTCATGCCAACCTTCTCCAAGTTCACAAAACACATGTAGACTGATGGGCAAACTCCCACGCACACTTGAACATCCTCGAGAGGATGAAGAACTGGTCCAGCATTCCATGACCGGGAAGAAAACAGCATTGTTCCTCTTGAAACCGAGGTTTGACTAATGGACGACCCTCCTTTCCAGCACCCTGGCATAGACCTTAACAGGGAGGCTGAGGAGTGTGATCCCTCAGTAGTCTGAGCCCCTTTCTTAAAGATGGCATGTCAGCCAAGACAGCCCTACAAAATCCAGAGCCTTCTCTTCCTGCTCTTGACGGAGACGGTCGCATTCTATCTCTCTCTCCCTGCCCTCCCTTTCTCTCCGCTTGCTGCTTGCTGTGAGAGCGTCTCTCACACACTGTCCGAATAAGAATAAGATTGAAAGCAACATGGATCTGGCAAACTGGGCCCTAAACACCATTGATCGAATTTTTTCCACTATGAGATCGGGGAAAGGGGAGCCTGTGTGTCCGAGTGGAACAGACCCGGTTGGATACGTCATTGATTCTTGGAGCTTGTGGAGACCTGTGTGCTTCTCAGCCCTGGAGGTCGAGGACGTGGAAGACACCTACATATTTGGCTATGTGGTAGGGGTATCTCTCTTGTTTGGGCTCGGAGGATACCTGATTTACCGGGAAATTAAGAAAATCTGGGCAGCAGTTCGACATCTGCAGAGGCTGCCGACCCAGGTGGATGGGCTGTGCAGGGCCGTACAAACTCAGACTCAAAGCCTGTTGGACCTGAGCCGTAAAGCGTGCTCGCAGGCGAGAGGGGTTCGATCTGGAGATAAGGTTCGGTTCTGCACAGTGAGGATGGTAACTAATGAATTTGGAATATTGGATTACTGAATGGGTTCCCCAGTGAGACTGAAGGCTGTTGGAAAAAAAACAAGCAGCCTGTTCCAAAACAACATCTGCATTATCAGGAATTCGGCTCCCTAGCCGGCCTTGGGCTGGCAATCATATCTCTCCAGGCCTATGTGTGACGGTCGCTCTCCCCCTCAGCCCTCTCTGTGATCTGTGAAGCTGGATCTGGTGTACCACGGCTGCTGATGAACTTCCACCACTATCAGCGAACTGTTTTGGCTAGGAGCTGGCATCTGGGCTCCACAATGCCCCCACCGTCTCGTCTCCGTCTGCATCCCCTCCTGACCCTGACCATACCCACCATATTGCTATCCTGGCTTTAAATGTGCAAATATCCTTTTGCTGAGGTGTTTTTTGGAACCTCGTACGGTGTTTATAATGAATACAGTACGAGATGATTTTTTTTGAACCTACCTATCCCAGTGTATCTCTTTCTGTTCTTCTGCTAAAGGTAGCGCTGCAAGTCGGCTGCATGACCTAGGACACCTGTCCCCCCGTGTTTGTGTTTGTTGTATTCTTGGATGGGTGCTCTGTTAACTGCAATTTCCAATGTGTGAACCTGTTCACCCACATGGCAATAAAACCTTCATTCATTCATTCATTCATTCAACTCAGGGCAACTCTCGTCCACCCCAGGGCCTCTGCCACCAAGGAGTTATTTAACCCCATACGGCACCAACCACCTTGCAGCCACAGCTCTGAGAAGCAGCCTCAACAATGGAGGTGCAGAACATGGTCCATTCGGACTTAATGTCCTCAGCCTCCCTCAGATTGCTGTTGAAGTTCTACTGGAGGTGGGAGTTGAAGATCTTGCAGACTGGGGCTTCTGCCAGGCATTCCCAGCACACTCTCACTATACTGTACATTTCGGTGTGCTGGGTCTGTCCATCATCCTGTCCCACCACCTGATCCAACTCACCACCAGTTGACAGCTCAGCTTGTCGGTGATATTTTTTAGGGTCTCCATGTTCCTTTTGGCCAAAAATGCAAACCCGATTAAACCCAGAATATCCAAAAACTCACTGGTATGAGCAGGTTCCGGTGCAGGCTGTTTATTAGACATATTAGTTACACAGAACACAGACAAAAACCAAGATATAGACAGTAACAAAGTTGAGACTAAGATACACAGAGAGAGAAGAGAAGAAGAGAAGAGGGAAACACAGAGACAGAGAAAGATGCAGAAACAGGAAGAAAAAGAGGACAGAAAAGAGAAAAGCCAGAAGTGAGAAGTCAGAGAGTCGAGACGAAGAGCGGGCTGCCATTTATATCTTAAAAATGATACCTGCCCACTTGCGTCTGACCCCTCCTAATTTACATAAAGTCTCAACCAGTGATGGTATAGTTACCTTGAAAAAGTAGTCCAATTACTGATTACTCCTTTAAAAAGTAACTTAGTTAGTTTAGTGATTACTTAATTTTAGAAGTAACTAAGTTAGATTACAAGTTATTTTATTAGTTACTTTCAACAGCGGCTGGTCTTGTGCCAAAAAGTGATCATCTGTCATAAAGTGATTCCGATATTTCTGTGTGTTTTTATGTGTAATGTCTTTTCTTATATTGGTAAATAGTGCAGTTAACATGATTTATGAAGGGCTTATATATAAGATGAAGAAATAACCTGTTTTTCAACAATCTTTAGGAGTCTGTGTTATTGTACCTACATTATAATCAATCCAGAGCTTTTTGGCTACTTCAAATATCTCTATATAACTGTGATGTTATATTTGCTGTGATTTCTGCAGCCTTACATTAAAAAGACATTTTTAATGTCAGACAGTTTTTACCTTGGAAAAAAACGAATATATAAAAGTCACTTTGCTAAAAACTGAGTGCAGCTTCTACCTTGTGCTAGCAATGCTGTTTCTCACTCAGAATGACCTGATATCATTCATGAGAGATATGTTTGACACATGTTTCACAGATTATAGGTCAACAAGTCATTTACAATGATTTTTTTGGCAACTAACGAAAATTGCTGGTTGGCAGATGATCACTTTTTGGCACAATACCAGCCTCTACTATATACTGTAGTAGAAGGCTTTTCAACTTTTTCAGCTCTCCCCCCACTTACTGGTTTGTACCGAAGTCCAGCTTTTGTTGTTTGGGTGCTGGGGGGCTCCTGCATTAGCCACAGCTCTGCTTCGCTCCACCTGTTGTGACTCGCTCTGTAAGTTTGACTGCGCCGTGACTCCAGATGTTTCCTCATATTTGACATAGTGTTTTTGAAGCTAGATAGCACTTTGTCACATGCTTAAGGCACACACGTCACAGATGTCACCATGATGAATCTTTTCCCTTGAGCATCCGCTGAGATAACACCACTAGTGTCCCCCACTTAGCCAAGCTTTATCTCTCTCCCCTCTTGGCCACAAGAACATAAGGGTGGGGGCCTACGGAACTCCATTTTAGGAAATGTACCTGTCATAAAACACTGCTGAAGCATAACACCGGGTTACAAGTGTCATGAGGAACAGCACCCATTCTAGCAACTCTCCAGAAGCCACAAACACACACAGCTAAGATCAAACAGGTCTTCCCCTCACCCCAGTGACCCAAAGAACGGTGTGTGTGTGTGTGTGTGGGGGGGGGGGGGGGGGGGGGCTGTCTCTTACTTTGCACAGGCCATAAAAGTACCCTCTGCAATCAGATTACTTATGTCCTGTGAAGCGTCACTCTTTAGTGCTCCACCTCCTGGAAAGACAAAGTTAGCACTGACTGGGCTATTCCCTGGATCACACCTTCGAGTTCTCCTGAGTATTTGATTTTAATTTAAAAATAATGGCCACTGCTCTGGGAAGCTGTAAAGCACCAATTAACTGTAACACAGCCTCTCCACATACTAGAGGATTGCCATCAACTCTCAGAAATCCTCTCTATCTCCAAATGTTAGCATTAGCATGACAAACCTCATAAACATAGGCTGAATCAATGTACAAATTAAGCCTCTTACCTGTAGCTGGTCTAAAAGCTGCAGTTAAAGCTTTTTGTTCTAAGATCAGCGATTAACTGCATAAGGACAGCCCCTCCTATTAGCCACATATAGATGGAAAGATTCTGAGTACTCCGATTACCCAATGCCAGGTCAGATTGTGTCCCGCTTCAGTGCATCAGATGTCGCCTCAGGTCCCGCCGACCACTGCAACTAAGGATCAGAGTTAGTTTGTCCTGCTGCCCTTATTGAAGCAGCAGAGATGCAGTTTTAGACACATAGTCACAAATCCACTGTCTGCTGAATCCTGCCATTCCCCAAAATGTCAACATTAGCCAATCGTCTGCGGTTTTTGGGCTTTAATCACAGTTTTTAATTGTAATTCTAATTGTAAGTCTAATTGTATTTCCTCTGGCCACTAAATTGCCTTCCTAGATATTCCACTGTTTGTTAACATAATTGCAAGAATTCTTCTCATTTTGTTCTTTTAGAGGACTACAAATCAACAGCATACTGTAAGACTGTATTGAGAATATTCAAATACTGCAAATCTTGAACTAAAATTTGGTTAAAGGCACCAGGGCTGTTAATCAATGTTTTCCCAGTTATCACAGAATACTAAAAGCTAAGCACAAATATCACTTAATACCTGGTGCACTGCTAGAAAGCAAAGTTATGGATCAGGAACCACAGGTGTGTCAGAAGAACATATTTAGAGGACTATCGGAATTTGGTTTCAATATAGGAAGAATTGGCGTATTACATGAACTGGTAGCTTTAATTAGCATGCCAGCCTTCAATAACTCATCAGTATTAAGCCGGATATCGTCAATGGCATGTGACTTAAATGAACATTGCGTAATATAATAAGATAATTTGACCCCAGGTTTCAGCTCAACTGTGTCAGGCTGGGTAAATTTGACCCTGCCCACATTTGTTTTACTCAGTTGAGATGTAACCTGTTTCAATAACTAATCATGTTCAACTAATAATTGAATTTGGCTTAAATTTTTTATCTACTAATGCTTTAGTCTCAACACCTTCATCACTATGTTTCATTGAAATCCTAATAAACTCTTTCGAAAAACGAGCATGCATTTATCATGTAGTTAGAGCCCCTCTAAAATAAACATGGTCTTCCTAAACCCTCGGATCAGTACAGGAGAGCTTGTCCGCAAGCAAACAGCAGAATGACATGTTGTGCAGCATTTGGCACTTGTTACCAGTTTTCAGTTCATCAGGTAGAGTAACAGCAGCAGCCATGTCCTGTGGACCAATAATAATGTCATAATCAGCAAAAAGAAAAATTTTTTTTTTCTTTCTGATCAGTTCATCAAAGCACAGTTCATAGTCTTTGGACTCGTGTTCCTCATCAAACAACAAATGTTGGGCAATCTGGGCTCCTCAGCTCCTCAGCCTCCTTCACTTGTTCAGCATGGAGTCTTCAGTCATTGACTGTAACCGAAACACTTTAGGCTGAACCTGAAACACAGTCTCTGTGTCTGTTTGCACCTTCATAACTCTGCGTGCTTCCTCATTTGAAATCCTGCATACAGTTCATCAATGGTGCATATGATTTTGCCTCTACAGAACACAGGATGTCTCCTCCCATGGATTTATTGAAGTGTCAGCTGGGTACAATATTGTGAGACAATAGCTTTACCTGCCACCCTCATCTGGACTGGCTGGGTTTCTGGATCACTTAAGTTTTTCCAGAGAAGACAAGTTTTTGGAACCGATAAAGAAGAAATCATGCATATGGTAAAAAATTTTGCTGATAAAAAATCTAAAGACCAGATGGACATGGATATGACGTTTGTGGAGGAAATAATGGGTTATGTTATTGGGCCATTCACATATATTTGTAATTTGTCTTTTTCAACAGGGATATTTCCTGACAGCATGAAAGTAGCTAAGGTAATTCCGCTTTACAAGAATGGTGACAAATTTATGTTTACTAACTACAGACCTATTTCCCTGTTGCCTCAGTTCTCGAAAATTTTGGAAAACTTGTTTGTTACCAGATTGGATCGATTCATTGATAAACAAAATGTTTTGAGTAAAAATCAACATGGCTTTAGAGCTAACAACTCAACATCGATGGCACTCATGAATTTGATAGAACAAATATCGACAGCTATTGATCAAAGACAATATTGTGTTAGTGTTTTTGTTGATTTAAAAAAAGCTTTTGATACCATTGATCATAGCATTCTTCTTGAGAAATTGAATAAATATGGTATGAGCGGTCCAGTATTACAGTGGGTATCCAGTTATCTTACCAACAGGAAACAATTTGTTCAATTAAATGACATAAGATCTACATTTGGTGATATTACATGTGGAGTCCCACAGGGTTCTGTGCTTGAACCAAAGTTGTTTCTTTTATACGTAAATGATTTGGTAAACGTGTCAGGGTTGTTTAGGTGTGTTTTGTTTGCTGATGATACCACATTTTTTTTGCTTGGGCAAAGACTTAGAGCGAATGTTGGGAATGATGCAAACAGAATTTGTAAAAATACAAACTTGGTTTAAGCGTAATAAATTATCGCTAAATTTGGATAAAACAAATTACATGATATTCAGTAACAGAAAAAGAACGGTGGAGATTTCATTTAGAGTTGATGGTGATGAGATTTGCAGAGTCAGTGAGGTTTTTGGGTGTTATTATTGATGAAAACCTGACCTGGAAGTCTCATATAAATTACTTAAGAACAAAAATGGCAAGGTCTATTGCAGTACTATATAGGGTAAAGGAGTTATTTAATGATAAAGCACTGTTTATATTGTATAATGCTATAATTGTTCCACATTTGATTTATTGTGTTGAAGTTTGGGGGAAGGCATGTAAAACATTTACAAATTCTATTTTTATTTTGCAAAAAAGAGCTATAAGAATTATTACCAAAAATCATTATAGTCACCCATCAAATATATTATTTGATCAATTGGGATTATTGAAGTTTTATGAGTTGGTTGATTATAGGATTTTGTTGATTATGTATAGGGCACACAAAAATGTATTACCTTTGAATATTCAATCTAATTTCATTAAGAGGGAAAGTATTTATAATCTAAAGAGATTTGAAATGTTTGTAAAACCTAAAATCCGAACAAGTTTGAAAGAGAGATGTACTACTGTTCATGGAATAAGGTTGTGGAACAATTTGGCTAGTGACATCAAAAATGCTGATTCGATTAATTTATTTGGTAGAATGTTAAAAGTTAATCTGTTGAAGAGATGTAAAACTATATAATATGTATTTATACACGCTACTATCTGAGTGGTTGAAGTTTTTGTTTGGTTATTAATAAGGATGTAAAATTTGTATATATGTGTATGCATATATTTTTTGTTAAATAGGGGCAGAGATTATAAGATTTTTTCTTCTCTCTGCTTCCTTTCATTTTATGAGATTTGTTTTTTTATTTTTTGTTGTATTAAAATTTGTTTTGTTTTTAACTAAAATGAATAAACATTCTAAAAAATAAATGAATAAAAAAAAAAAGGTTTTCACAGAAGATGAAGATGAGGGGAGTCATCCTCCCTCAGTTCCAGTGCATGAGTAGGTGTCCCCTGTATCAACCATAACAGAGTGTTCATGTCCTTGTATTTCCACAGATATGACAGGTTCACTTGATGAATTAAAGGATACAGCAGGTAGCTCCTTTTCCTCTTCAGGCCTCTCCGGACCCCCTTATGGCCAACATGTTGCTGGCCCAGCCCAAGGGTTCATGGGGCAGTCTCTCTGGAGGAGACCTGTCTGGCCACACCCCCAACATATCAAGTTACCTCTAGGCAGGTTATTCCTCTGTTGAGTAGGCTGAGTCAGTCCAAGCAGCTGGATTGGCTGTGACAGTCCTCCTCTCCTTCCTCCTCGCCAGGTCGCTCTGCCTTTCATCTGCCTCTTGTCTCTCCCACAGGTTTACAAGTCTAGATTGTAACCTTGATTAACATGCACGTATACAACAGGCACAGCAGATTCAGTTAGAGCATTAGGAACAGTTGGGGCCAGAAATTTACCTGTTACCTTGTGTGGTACTGACAGCTGGAGCAACAGGTTGGGTGTATATGAGAAGGTGCTGCAAGACTCTGAGCAGTGTTCGCAGTTAGCACTGGAGCCTGAGCCTCAGTGTGCAGTTATCAGAGGTGCTTTAACCTTCTCCTTCCTCTGTTTAGTCAGTGCTTTCTCAGCCTCTCCTCTGCTGGAATGCATGCATGTATTGTTGGACTCTCCTCCTCTGTCAGGATTTCTTCTTTTGGCTTAGAGGATCTCCATCATCTCAGGATCCTGCTTCCTGCAAAACCCCACAATACAGTGTGATGCATCTCCAGATTCACATCATCAGGCAGGATAGTCTGGCATACTCTGCTCAACTTAGCAGCATCTTGGTCAAAAGAGCTTTAATGTCACCAAGTACAGATTAGCTCCTGCAAAATTTTCTCCCAATGAAATGATGACTTACTTGCACTTTGTGTGATGTCAAACAGTCTGTCACCCAGTCTCACCCTGTCCATAAACACCCACAGCACATAGGTGGGCACACCTTTCCTTCATGGTGAGTCAGATAGGCACACTGTGCTCCCCCTCCTCCCATTCAGGAGGTACGAGTCTTTGTGCATCTGGAAGTCACTTCGCAGGCTGTCCGTCCGATGCACCATCCTCCAACCTCTGCAGCCATCTCTCTCTCTCTCTCTTGCCTCCTTTGCAGGAAGGCCATCCTTTTCCTTCTCCAATTATTGTTGTTTGGGAAGGTTTCTGTGAAGATCTGCAGCGTCATCTAAAAATGATCTCTGGACACACTGTTAGCAGAAGACTGTGCTCTTTGTTGGTCACTTAAGGTCACACTGGGTCTTCATGTGTTTTTTTTTTTTTGTTTTGTTTTTTCGCAATCCACCCCTTGTGTGAGGTCAGTCATTGCAGTTTGCTCAAAGGACATACTTCTCAATAAATATGTTTTCAAGCCCTTAAAGAATAGGATGGTGGCACTTTCCTGCCACAATGGGCCAGAAAAAGACACTTCGGGATTTTCTACACACACACACACACACACACACACATATATATATATATATATATATATATATATATATATATATATATATATATATATATATACATATATATATATATATATATAATATGGTGCTTTGCCTCCATTTCATTACATCATTTTATTCACCCTGAATTTTGCTTCAATTTCCCTTCTATCATTCAATTCAATTCAATTCAATTCAATTTTATTTATATAGCGCCAAATCACAACAAACAGTCGCCTCAAGGTGCTTTGTATTGTGGGTAAAGACCCTACAATAATACAGAGAAAACCCAACAGTCAAAACGACCCCCTATGAGCAAGCACTTGGCGACAGTGGAAAGGAAAAACTCCCTTTTAACAGGAAGAAACCTCCAGCAGAACCAGGCTCAGGGAGGGGCAGTCATCTGCCGCGACCGGTTGGGCTGAGGGGAGAGAAAAGACATGCTGTGGAAGAGAGCCAGAGATTAATATCAATTAATGATTAAATGCAGAGTGGAGTATAAACAAAGTAAATAAGGTGAATGAGAAGAAACAGTGCATTATGTGAACCCCCCCAGCAGACTAGGCCTATAGCAGCATAACTAAGGGATGGTTCAGGGTCACCTGATCCAGCCCTAACTATAAGCTTGATCAAAAAGGAAAGTTTTAAGCCTAATCTTAAAAATAGAGAGGGTGTCTGTCTCCCGAATCCAAGCTGGAAGCTGGTTCCACAGAAGAGGGGCCTGAAAGCTGAAGGCTCTGCCTCCCATTCTACTCTTAAGTATCCTAGGAACCACAAGTAAGCCAGCAGTCTGAGAGCGAAGTGCTCTATTGGGGTGATATGGTACTATGAGGTCTTTAAGATAAGATGGGGCCTGATTATTCAAGACCTTGTATATGAGGAGAAGAATTTTAAATTCTATTCTAGATTTAACAGGGAGCCAATGAAGAGAAGCCAATATGGGAGAAATATGCTCTCTCTTTCTAGTCCCTGTCAGTACTCTAGCTGCAGCATTTTGGATCAGCTGAAGGCTTTTCAGGGAGCTTTTAGGACAGCCTGATAATAATGAATTACAATAGTCCACCCTAGAAGTAATAAATGCATGAATTAGCTTTTCAGCATCACTCTGAGAAAGGATGTTTCTAATTTTAGAAATATTGCGCAAATGCAAAAAAGCAGTCCTACATATTTGTTTAATATGTGCACTGAAGGACATATCCTGGTCAAAAATGACTCCAAGATTTCTCACAGTGTTACTGGAGGCCAAAGTAATGCCATCCAGAGTAAGTATCTGGTTAGACACCATGTTTCTAAGATTTGTGGGGCCGAGAACAAGAATTTCAGTTTTATCTGAATTTAGAAGCAGGAAATTAGAGGTCATCCAGGCCTTAATGTCTTTAAGACATTCCTGCAGTTTAATTAATTGATGTGTGTCATCTGGCTTCATTGATAGGTAAAGCTGAGTATCATCTGCATAACAATGAAAATTGATGCAGTGCTTTCTAATAATACTGCCTAAGGGAAGCATGTATAATGTAAATAAAATTGGTCCTAGCACAGAACCCTGTGGAACTCCATAATTAACCTTACTGTCTGAAGAAGACTCCCCATTTACATGAACAAATTGGAGTCTATGAGATAAATATGATTCAAACCACTGCAGTGCAGTACCTTTAATACCTATAGTATGCTCTAATCTCTGTAATAAAATGTTATGGTCAACAGTATCAAAAGCTGCACTGAGGTCCAACAGGACAAGAACAGAGATGAGTCCACTGTCAGAGGCTCTAAGAAGATCATTGGTAACCTTCACTAATGCTGTTTCTGTACTGTGATGAATTCTGAAACCTGACTGAAACTCTTCAAATAAACCGTTCCTCTGCAGATGATCAGTTAGCTGTTTTACAACTACTCTTTCAAGAATCTTTGAGAGAAAAGGAAGGTTGGAGATTGGCCTATAATTAGCTAAGACAGCTGGGTCAAGTGATGGCTTTTTAAGTAGAGGTTTAATTACAGCCACCTTGAAGGTCTGTGGTACATAGCCAACTAATAAAGACTGATTGATCATTTTTAAGATTGAAGCATCAATAATTGGAAAGACTTCTTTGAACAGTCTAGTAGGAATGGGATCTAATAAACATGTTGCTGGTTTGGAGGAAGTAACTATTGAAGTTAACTCTGAAAGATCAACTGGAGCCAAAGAGTCTAAACAAATACCAGCAGTGCTGAAAGCAGCCGAACATGAAGATAAATCTTTGAGATGGTTATGAATAATTTTTTCTCTAATGTCTAAAATTTTATTTGTAAAGAAATCCATGAAGTCACTACTAGTTAAAGTGAAAGGAATACTCGGCTCTACAGAGCTCTGACTCTTTGTCAGCCTGGCTACAGTGCTGAAAACAAACCTGGGGTTGTTCTTATTTTCTTCAATTAATGATGAGTAGTAAGATGTCCTAGCTTTACGGAGGGTTTTTTTTATAGAGCAACAAACTCTTTTTCCAGGCTAAATGAGCATCTTCTAATTTAGTGAGACGCCATTCCCTCTCCAGCTTTCGGGTTATCTGCTTTAAGCTGTGCGTTTGTGAATTATACCACGGAGTCAGGCACTTCTGATTTGAAGCTTTCCTTTTCAGAGGAGCCACAGTATCCAAAGTCATACGCAGTGAGGATGTAAAACTATTGACGAGATAATCGACCTCACTGGGAGCAGAGTTTAGGTAGCTGCTCTGTACTGTGTTGGCACATGGCACTGAAGAGCATAATAATGAAGGAATTAGATCCTTAAACTTAGTTACAGCACTTTCAGAAAGACTTCTACTGTAATAAAACTTATTCCCCACTGCTGTGTAATCCATTAAAGTAAATGTAAATGTTACTAAGAAATGATCAGACAGGAGGGGGCTTTCAGGGAATACTGTTAAGTCTTCAGTTTCTATGCCATATGTTAGGACAAGATCCAGAGTATGGTTAAAGTGGTGGGTGGGCTCCTTTACATTTTGAGAGAAGCCAATTGAATCTAACATCATAACCCCAACAATCAGTAAACACATTCTCATCTATATTTAACCCAGCAACATGCCATGTTAAAAGATACCAGGTGACAGTCAGAGATGGAAGTCCATCATTGTCATTTTGCATACTCAACAATCCTGGTTGGAGGTGGATATTACCGTTTTATTACTGAGTGTACAGGGTTGTTGATCACCCCCCTGTTTTAGACGGTCTCCATGGGTTCCTGCTCCACACTCGCTGCAGTGTCCACTTGTAGGAGCCACCTGTGAAACAACAACTGTCTCTCTGGCTATAAGTTCCACTCAAAAAGTAATCTCTCAGTGCCACCAAATTTGTTTACTTAATTTGCTTATGTATTCTAAATTTTGAAAATTTACAGATTCCTCTATAGCTATTCTGGGAACCAGGTAGATACACAACAGAGAGGTCATTGCAACTCAGTTTTTCCCCCTTCTTCTAAACCCTCCAGTATTCAAAGAGGTGAAGACGTCATCTGCACTGAGAACATACAATCCTTCAAACAACAGAACAATATTTCATGAGACAATGTGTTCCGTTAATAGGGGAAATAATTCTCAAGAGAACTATACTGACTTTTTAGAGTCAATTTTATTTAACAGGTTCAGCTCAAGCAGATTGCAATAGCAAAATCAATCAATCGGTAATCAATTTAAATCAATCATAGAGTATAATTTCAAAAATTACTAGATCTTAATCAAGATGGAATACTTATGAGCTGGGTTGATGAAGAAAAGGGGAATGGAAATGTCCAATTGTGCATTAATCCTTTTTGGAAGGAAAGACTTCGAGTGAGTGCCTGGCCAGAAGCGACCACACCCAATTTCAATCCGTTGAACTGCCTCAGTGAAGTGGGGAAAAAGGGAGAAGTCCACAAGAACGCTGTTTCTGTCCTTCTGTTAACTGTCCTTCTTATAATCCTCGCTATTGTGCGGAAGTCCTCTTCGACTCTGTACAAAGTCCAAAAGATGGAAATCCGATGGTGAAAATACCTCCAACCTCGCTGTTAGGCAGGGAGAACACTCGGCAGAACTATTCAAAGTCAAATCAATTTCCACGAAGGGTTTGGGCTAGTCCTCTCCGCAGATCAGTTCTCGTCTGAGGGAGATACTCCTAAAATTCTCGTCTGATGCTTCTGTACATCAGCCTTTATAGCTTAATTCTAAGACACATCTTAGTTTTTAAACATCATCATGATAAACTATCACCCCACCGTCCATATCCAATTATGGTATTTAACTCAGACATTACTTTATTTATTATTTAATATGAGATTTTAAGTACTTTCCATTCCTGGGACATGTCTGAACATGTTTCTAACTTTGCTCTGCTCGTCTCTAGGCAACAGTTTCGAGTTCCTCTTTTTACCCCTGGCTCATGATTTCACAATTTCCTTAACATATTGCTTCAACCATCATTTCTGTTACACTTACACTCCTCATTTGATCGTAAATCATATACTTCATTCTCTAACAGTTGTATAAATTTGAATTATGATTGTTCATTCAGTACCATTGGGGTGGCTGTAGCTCAGTAGATAGAGCAGGTCACCTACTGATCGGAAGGTCAGCGGTTCAATTCCTGGCTACTCCAGGCTACATGCCAATGTGTCCTTGGGCAAGATACTCAACCCCAAGTTGCTCTCCGACCATCCTGTCGGAGTATGAATGTGTGTGAATGTTAGTTAATTAAAAGCACTTAGCTTAGTAGAAACATGGAAGTGCTTGTATGAATGTGAGTGCATGGGTAAATGTAAAACGTGTTGTGTAAGCGCTTTGAGTGCTCTGATTGAGTAGAAAAGCGCTATATAAGAGCTAGTCCATTTACCATTTACCAGGCTTAGGCTATCGGGCAATCAAGATCTCAACTCACTTGACCAACTTACAGATTTTTCTCTTTTTAGGACTCCCTTTTATATTCATTTTGAATTAAGGGTTCTTGTGAGTTGTCAAAGCTTCAGATTGATCAGCTGAGTGTCATGCAGTCCC